>OY723405.1:30089696-31289696 GCA_963210345.1 Inga oerstediana
GAGTTAATAAAGGATTATAAGTGGAAAAGTATGAGTTTTGAAAGCTAAAACACAAAACCCCATTTTTTCCCATTTTTTTCCTAATATTTCGGCTAGCACTGTTCTAGGGGAAGGAGCTAGATTTTCATAAAATGAATGGTTCCATTGGATTCAATGGTTAAAAATAGGTAGTGTTACAGTTGGTTATTTTTCCAGAAAATGCCGAAAAAACATAATTACGAAAACGCCACTAAAACCCTAAATCGGGGTTGTCAAGTGTATTTTCATAATTTAACACTTAATTTGATGATTTCAAGCTCAGAAATGGATTCCTTGGGTGAAAATATGTTAGGATAACCCTAGTAAAAATTTTAAAAAAACGTGCCATCGAGCCGGGTACGGCGGGACCAGGCCAGGGTCCGAAGGGCATTTTGGTAAATGTTTATCATAAACTAATATATCCACAAGAAACACTATAGAAGAGTCTAAAATGATACTTGGATAGGTTATGACCTATTCTTGTACATTTAATATTGTACGATCACGTTGGAAGCCGGAACGACACGTTTTACGAGTCACACTAAAAGCGAAATTGATAAAACTTTGAGGTAGGGATTACCATCCTTCATATACTATGTGAATGATAGTATGTATTTGTTACTGTATTTTGTGATTTGATTGCGTGCTAAAGGCACAGTACTTAGTTGTGGTTCGGTGCCCAACAATAGTATATCGGAAAATCCTAGCTGTGGTCAATAACTCATTTGAGGTATACTATCGAAAATCCTAGCTGTGGTCGATGACTCAGTTGAGGTACGCTATCAAAAATCCTAGCTGTAGTCGATAACTCGATTGAGGTAATTATATGTTAATCGAATTGAACTTTCATTTTTGTCTAATATAGTATATTGCATATTTAATTTTTACATTTTATATGTCGATCGTATGCCTCTATGGGGATTCTTCGGAATCTCATCATATTTTTAAATAAACATCTCAGTGGGTGCCAATGTATCAAAAGGCAAAGGCGTAGACGTCGAGAAGTGATTGGCACGTGTCTCGAGGCAAGGTCAAGACTGGTTGTTATAATTAGTTTATGTTTAAGATATTTTGGGAAATCTTGTAAACGTTAGAATTTCCGATGTATTTCTATATTTTTCATATTTCGTTGATAACCGACATTGGGATTGTAAACGAATGCTTTTATTAGTATAATTGTACTTTTCGATATGCCTATGGAATCTTATCTTTATTACTCTTCGATTTTTGAAATGGAAACGGGTGTTGACATATGTCTAATTTAAGAGTTGATCTTGATCCCAAATATAAGACATATTTTTATATTTTTTAATTTTTTTAATTTATCCATATTAACATTCCTTTGATAATAATTAAATAAGATAGAGGTAAATGGAATTAAAGAAGATGCGATTAGGGTGTTTTAGAATATGAGAAAATATAATTAGAGATAAATAAATTTTATATTAAAAATACTAGAAAATATATAATACAAATAGAAGCAGTCCTATATTTTAAATTGATAAATGATTACATTTGCAAAGCAAACACAGGTCTTGCTGCAGGGGGAACTAATGATTAACCAAGTTGGAAATCCCATTAATCAACATTGAGTTCTGTTTTAGATTCATTATTTAAAACTCATAAGTTCATCAAGCCACTCGATTTTGGAAGTTTATTTATAAATCATACCTAGAGAGATTATCTAATATGTAATTGAATGATAAACCATAGTTAATATTCCAACATATTTTATATTAAATCCCTCCCAACATGTTTCATTAGATCTAAGAAAAACTTTAAAATTAAAGTAAATGAGTAAACTTATATAAAAAAAGGACAATAAAGATAAAAATAAAAATAATGATAATATGTGATGGAGGCCGTCTCATTCATGAATCATAATCACCAATTTGCAAGGGAGAGGCTTGACTTATGTAGGTATGAGGGTAAGAGGTCCTCACAAGGTAGGCTAGCTTATTAGGGTATCCCCCAACCCTACGCCTCTCCCTCCCTCCCTCCCTCATCTATAAACCTACCTACCTACGAAACTTATGTGACTCCGTTTCCATTGCATTCATCACCAATGTTCGTAGGGTAGATCAGGCCTTAGGGTCATAGGGAATCACTTTGGATCCTATACTTGTTACAAACACGTACCACCAAAATTCACTCCACTTTACTCCACCATTTCTTCACTTTTCTATCTCTTTCGTCATCATAATATTCACCATCCTATATATTTATACATATTTTATTTTTATTTTTTACGTGAAGATACGACTCGTTGAAATTTGAAGTGTTTAAAAGTTGGGGATATAATGACGCATATTGGAGGTAATTTTTATTGGACCCGGCTACCCTCTGCCGCCAAATCCGTTCGTTTCCTATCTTTTTCTTAAAACTACACCATTTTTGGTGTAGTTTTGAGAGAAAGATGGGGTTAAAATTTTTTTTTATTTTAAAAAATAGTATCTAATATTTTAAAATATTTTTCTGAACACATATAATATCTTAAATATTTTTTAAAGATCATGCAGTACCCTAAAATAATTTATAATGCTTTTAACCATTTAAAATATTTTTTTAGTTGTACCCAATATGTTAGCAGATTGATTGTAATTTTATCCTTAACGTATTTTTTTGTCTTCAAAAATTACTTTCAAATATTTTTTTGTGGTTTAACCTTTTAAAATTTTTTTTCAGTTGTACCTAGCGTCTTAGAGACTAACTACAATTTAATATATTTTTCTTATTAGTAATGAGCACCCAAAACTTAGGATATTGATTTATTGATTTCCACCCACTCTAAAATTTTTTTCCACTAGCACATAATATTATAAAGTAATTTTTGGAGCTGAAAAATTATATTAAGGGTAAAATTACAATCAATCTACTAACACACTAGGTACAGTTGAAAAAAATATTTTATAGAGTTAAAAACACTAAAAATTATTTTAGCATACTGCATGCTACTTAAAAAATATTTTAAAATACTAGATACGTCCAGAAAAATACTTCAAAATATTATATACCATTTTTTAGGGGAAAAAAGTTCAGCTCCATCTTTTTCTCAAAACTATACCAAAGCGGTGTAGTTTTAAGAAAATGATAGGCAACGGACGAGCCTGACAGCGAAGGGAAGCCAGGTCCATTTTCATTTTGCATATATTGATTATTGCATTAATGTACATGCCCGTCACTAGTGCAAAACACTAATTTAACTACATGATTTCGCATTAGTTATTTGAATTACTGAAGCGGTAATGGATATGTCATATTTTTACTTATATTTTAAGTTTTTTTGATATTGTGATTTAGATTATGGCATCAATTGTATGAGCACCGGATGCCATAATTAGGCTTATGATATTTTTGTATCAGGTGTACTTCAAATAAATGCGATATTAGCATTTACAACTTCAATTTAATAAGCACCAGACACCGTAGTTAATTAAAAGGATTTAAGTTAAGTTTTGAAATTTTTTTGTAATATATATATATATATATATTGAAAAATAAATAAATATTTTAAATATAACATATAAAAATTTTAATTAAATAATGAAAACAAAGTTTAAAAATAACAATATTATAGTAACATTAAAATGACCTTTTTTAAGTCGGAAATTTATATAGTTGTATTTTAATTGGTTGTATATGAAGTAGGTTATTAAATGAGGGATTATATAGATTTAACGTGTTAAAAAAATTGTATTCCTAATACAATGTCAATTATGGTTATAATTGTTGCCGTAATATGCAAATATGACATCAATTTAAATAAGAACGGATATCATAATCAATTAAATAATTACCTTATATTATGACATCAGTTGTGTTTTGGTATGATATTGTAATACATTTATTTATTTATTATGTCAGGTCATTATCAACCGACTCCATAATATAGGTCCTTCATTGTTAGAAAATGAAGTTAGGGACATAATTTTTTTTGTCGATAATTTCCAATAGATTATATTATAAAAATTATAATAGAAATACAATAATAAAATAAAGATATAAAAATTATTGTTGCTTATTTTTTATTAAAATATGTGAGTTTTTCAATAATATTATATATAAATAAAAACTATAAATGTTAAATACAAATCAAAATCAAAATGTATAATATAAATATTATTTTATAAAATATTAACTTTTTTACTTTTTGAATAAACAATATATTAAGTTTTAACAAATAATTACATGAAAAAATAAAATTAAAAATAAATATTATATATATATATATATTTATATTTATTTTTGTAAATAAAGAGTGTAGGTTCATCACAGCTCAATTGGCAAAAACATATTAGGACGCGCATGAAGTCAAGAGTTTGAATCCTCCCTTTGTCATAGAATGCATGCATCCAATTTGTTACTTGAACAAGGCGCTGACATGGGCACGAGGCGCCTTAAAGTTGAGTTGGTAGGGACAAATGGCGGCGATGTGGTCGGCTAAACGGTAGTGGTCAATAGGTGACGTGGTAACGCCTAGGGTAAACCAATTTTTTTTTCTTTTTATGTTTCTTTACAACATCATGTCGTTTGTAACTGACACCGTAATGTATTCTGTTATGGCGTTAGGTCCTTTGTAACCAACGCCATAATATCTATTTTTCGCTACTCCAATTTCTACCACACCCAATATACTGTAGCGATAATACATGTTTAATTGATATCAAATATAGCATTTTGCATAATGCGTATAATTTTATAGTGGAGGGAATACCATGAACATTATGCCTTAGTATTAAATAACTGGTAGTAGAGTTTTAACCCTCTTTGTGATCGGCCCCAACTTTAAAGTAGTGCAAAACTCCAAGTAAATACTATCCAGTTTTTTCAAGGTGTTCAAAGTAGCCCAGTGTAATATCCTGAATTTTGGAATTTGAGGTTTGGAAATAAGTCTAAATTAAGTCGACTGCTAAGACTCAGTTTAGCAGGAGTCCCAAATATATTCCCTAATATTTTTTATATCTTTGACGTATTAAAGGGAATAAAATAGTGAATTAAAGAGTACGGAAAATTTGTATACAAGAATGGAATTTGTTGAGGTTGCAAGTACTTGTCGTTTCATTACTTCCAATGAGACAGTATTGTTGTGCAAAGCATTTCACTGCTCTAATGATGTTAAAAAATTATGAAATTTTATAGAGTAAATGTAGACATCTTAAACTTCAATTTGATACGTAATGGATAATTTTTGGAGTTGTCTACAAAAAGTTAAATATTTTTGGAATTTACCCAGTAAAATTGATTATTTTCTGGAACAACATGTAAATATTGAAATTCTGGGAATTGTGGGCTTTCAGTTGGCTAAAAATTATATTTTTTCTTAAAACGAGACTCAATAAGGGTTCTATAACATTTAGAATCACTCTGATATGATGTCTACAAATTTAGTTATAATTTTTCAAAGTTTGGGCAGAAATCTGCCAAAATTTTGTAAAAATCAAAAATTGAGAAAATTAATTAATTAAATTGGCATATATCATTAAAATCATCATCATCTTCCCTCAGCTCCAAAACTGACGTGCTTCAGCTGAAAATAGAGACATAAGGTGTGATAAATTTTAGAGAGAAAAAGGAGGAAAAAGCTTACAAAGGTAGGTGATTTCTTTGGTAAATTGGTTCCTAACGCGTATAACTCCGTTCCTAAGCTACCCTTTCATGTGGTTTAAGGTTTGGAGGCTCAAAAATCTATTACAGAAGGGCTAGGGTTTTCAGCCATATTGAGGAAAAGCTAGTGGGAACTTGATATAACTTCCAAACTCTTGTATATTGATTATTTTGGCTGCTGTAGAGCATTTAATCGATGAAATTTCATTGGATCGTCTTTATTTGTAAAATTTGGAAAAGTGGCCTTAGAAGTGCTATGCTACCAAAATTTGGATTAAATGGTTGATGTAACCTAAAGTAATAGCTAATAAAGTGATTAGAAATAGAAAAGAATACGTTTGGGAAGTTAGAATCGAAAAACCCCGAACTTTCCCGTAGGATACCCATATTTCGGCCAGGCTGAGATCTAGGGGCTAGAGTTGGATTTTTAAAGATTTGATGGCTCCATTGAGTTCAACAGGGAAAATTAGGTGGGGTTACAATTTGTCACTTTTTTGGAAAAGCCCGAAAAAGTATAATTACGAAAACGCCCTGAAACCCTGAAATAGGGGCTATCAAGGGTATTTTGGTAATTTGAGAATGAATTTGATAATTCTGAGTCCGGAAATGGATTCCTTAGGTAGAAGTATGTCAGAATAACCTATGTCAAAATTTCAGAAAAAGTACAGCCAGATCGGGTACGGCGGGGCCGGGTCAGGGTCTCGGGGGTAATTTGGTAAATTTTCATCATAGGCTAATATAACCACAATAAAATATCTGGAAGTGCCTAAAATGGTACATGAATGGGTTTTAACCTAATTCTTGTACATTTGATATTTTAAAACCGGGTTGGGAGCTTAAGCTTGACACGTTTTACGAGGCGAACAATTTGAGGCAAGAAAAGGGTTATGGTAGGGACTACTATATCTCATTTACTGTGTAACTATTTATATGATGTGTGTTATTATATTTTGAGACATGAACACATGCTGGAGGCATGTTACCTAGCTGTGATCTGGGACCTAGCTAAGCAACACTGGTATTGCCTAGTTGTAGTCAAGGACTTGGCTGAGTTACATGTAAAGGTTTCAATTGGATTGTTGGCCCTGAGTTTTTTGTACACATAGATTGATGTGAATTTTCATTTTACTTGATACGGTGCATTGCATATTTAATTCTCTCATTTTATATGTCGATAGTATGTTTCCACTAAGATTCTCTGGAATCTCGCCCCTTTTTGTAAATAAAATGTCTCAACGGGTGCTAGTGGTTTGAAAGGCAAGGATATAGACACGGGGAACTAAAGGGCACATTTCCCAATATGAAGACAATGGTTATATATAGTCTTTTCTTTTGAATATTTTGAGAAATTGTGTATATTACTTAACCCTGCGGGGCATTCTCAAAGTAGTCATGTATTAAACATCAATATTTTGATGCTATTTCTGTGTTGCCCATTGAACATGTGCAAACACTCTGATAAGATGAAAAATCAGATAAGGGTATGACATTTTGGTATAAGAGCCCAAAACGATTCTGGATAAGCCTAAGTAGTTCTTGCAGAGTGGCAATTCTGACAACAAGATGGTATAATGATATGGTCTTGATTACATAGTGCTAGGAAATATGCACGAACATGAGGTACTAAAGGAGTGTATCTTCCCAATTTTCTAATCAAACTTAAGAAATAGCACGTACCTGGAGGGCGGCGAGTGCTGTAATACCAATCTGAGAAAGGTATCGCTGGTATTAGGAGGCTTCTAGCGATATCAAGATGGTGACAGCGGTATTAGGGAACACAGGTATCAGGGAACTTAAAAGTGATATCAGTACCCAGATGACAATATTAGTGGTACCGGTGCACCTGGAGATAATATCAGTGTGGTATCAGTAGTATCAGGATAGTATCAAGAAGCAGTAGTATCAATACACATAGAGGCAGCACTAATACCCAGTCGACATATCAGTGGGACTAGTACACTAGATAGAGGAATCAATGCGTGCAATGACGGTATCAGAACACCAATAGTAACAGTTCTGATAATGGTGTCAGAATTGATAATTGCGTATGTACCAGCACTGATACGTAGACCGTATATAGTTTTTTTGATGCCTGAAGATAATGAGCATGATTTTTTAGACAAGGGTAATTTCAAGGTACCGGTGGTTGGAAGCAGATAAAGCCAGTATCTGCGTTTTGCACTAGGGCACAAAAGTTAAGCTTATTCGACCCAGGGTAATCTAGGATAGGTAACCCCCTAGGAAGTTGAGTTGACAGGGTCATGAAGACTTGAGGAATAATGATTGTCTTGAGGTTTCTGCAAGACTAATGACCATTTATGTTAGATGATTTGAAGAGTTCTTAGACGTATGGATATATTGATGATGTAAGCATTGATTTGAAATCAAGGTAGTTCTATCACGATGAATACTGCTCAAAAAGGTTCGTTTGATGAGTTATGAAAAATTGAGGCATAGGAAATATTTTGAGGATTGTCCATGCTAAGAAATGATCCTTCGTAACACTGTGGGGTCAAGAAATGTATGTACGATATACGATGCTATATGATGAGTGGTGATTATACCGTATACTGATCCTAAAGGATCTGATCTAATGATACAAAAGGTTAATGATAGGCTTGAATCAGATCTAAACTAAAATAGTGCTTAGGTCAAAATGTGAAGTGGTTATACTATGGTTTTAATATATAGTTTGAACCTTGTGGATAGGGTTGAATCTTCAGTAATGTTTGAGGTTATTACATGAGTATCGTGAAGGTTAGAATCGACGCTATTGATCTTGATTCTTAGCAAGCCTATTAGGTATATTTGAGAAAAATGTTTTTCGATTTGTGTAATGTTAAGGTATTTTGAGGATGCTAGTTGCTAATCTAGCATAAGAAAAGATCTTAATAATAGAATATTCCCTTATTCAATGAGAATAGTTCTTGATAAAGCAAAGAGTAGCCATTAAATATGGTCTCACAGTTGAGATAGAAAATCGAATGTACGGGTGGCTTTTGAATTCCCTGTATAATGTATGTAGAGTACCCTGCTAAGGGAAGTAGAGTTTGTAAATATGCCTAGAGCAGGACTGATAGTGGAAGTCCATATGAAATGGCCTAGAATGATTTGAGTTGAAACTGGCCAAGAGTGGGCACAGAGGAATCTAGATTGTGGGTGCCGTCCGGTGTCATGGGAGGTTCTTGTGGGACTCCTATTAAATCATCATGACATTATTAAAGCTTATATGAGAAGATAGACCTCAGAGTGGGCAATGGAAGCATGATAAATTTATGCTTAATCTTTAGGGCACCAATGATTTGTTTGAGGTTGTTAGTCTCGAAATGTATTCAATAAAGATGATGAATTGTATGTGCTTAAGCCATAAGACCTGACGGACTAGTAAGTCCTTAAGCTGACAGAATGTGATATGTTTGAAAATGGTGATAAGCTGAGGTTCGAGGAGGTAAGACCTAATGTGTAAGGTTGCATAGAGCGATGTCCCTAAGCTATAAGACCTGTGTGTTTAGCGTTGTGGTTGATGCCTAGCGCGATGACATTGGACCAGTGTATCCAAAGTAATGTTTTGAGGTTGACAGAACATTCAAACTATATCAAGTTTCACATAGCATGCGTCTTATAGTCCTAGGGTGTGTGTTCAAACTTGGGAAGGCGAAAGAAACCCGCTATTGAGGGAGGCAGGGATAGTCCGATTGTGTCCACCTTGCCACATATCTTCGGACCCTGGAGGGGTGGCATGACTGTGGGGGGTGTGACTAGTCGAGGCAATAAAACCAGTATGACCAAGCGTTTTGGTGTCAATTAGTTAGTCTAATGGTACCAGACTTGGTGTGGATTTGCTACTTACCGCCAGGTAGCAGGTTCGAGTCTGAGAAGGCGAAAGAAATCCACAAGGGGGTGGAGATATCCTGCCTTGGGCCTGGTGGTTAGGGCTTACCGACAAGGCCGAAACTATGTCCCTTGGGCCTGGATTGGGCTTATCGACATAGGGTGGACCGTTACATACAAAGGGTGATTATGTGATCTGGGCTGATTCCTGAAGAGGCTATGAGGCTTACAGAACCAAGCGCTGTGGGAAATGACCAGTGGGTCCTGTGTTTGATTTCACGCTACATACTGTGTATGGAATTGATGATGAATGCTGAATACTATCTGAGATTTGTGATAACAATTTGGTGATTGTATTGCCTGCTCGATATGCTTGCAGATGAATGAGATAGTTTGAATATGATTATGGTGTTGCATGGCTTTGTGAGCTTGCGCATGATAATAGAATGAGATACGTTATAATACTAAGTATATTGGGGCGATATTCCAACAAGGCAATGAGGCCTAGATTAATATGTTGATCGTCCTGATAGACAATCAGTACAATAATGAGTTGGATAACCCATGAGAACAAAACGAGTTGAGTAGATAAGTGTTGATAAGCGCTTTATCCACATATAGTAGGTAATATGTGGTTCACACTCTATAAGTATGTATAATTGAGAGATGAGTTACACAGTGAGATAGGATAAATCCCCAAGTTGTAGATATCCAAATTTCGAGGACGAAATTTATTAAACGGGAGGAGAAATGTAATATCCTGAATTTTGGGATTGGAGGCTTGGGAACAAGTCTAAATTAAGTGGATTGCTAAGCCTCGGTTTAGCAAGTGTTCTAAATATATTCCCTAATATTTTTTATATATTTGAGGTATTAAAGAGAACAAAATAGTGAATTAAAGAATATGGGAAATTTGTATACAAGAACGAAATTTGTTGAGGTTGCAAGTGTTTACCGTTTCATTGCTTTCAGTGAGGCAGTATTGTTTTGCAATACATTTCATTACTCCAATGATGTTCAACAATTATGAAATTTTACAGGATGAAAGTAGACATCCTGAACTTTAATTTGATAGGTAATGGGTAATTTTTGGAGCTGTATATAAAAAGTTAAGGATTTTTGAATTTTACCCAGCAAAATTGATTATTTTCTGTAACAGCATGAAAATATTGAAATTCTTGGAATTGTGTGCTTTCAGTTGGCTAAAAGTTATATTTTTTTCTTAAAACTAGACTCAATAATGGTTCTATAGCCTTTAGAATCACTCCGATATAATGTCTACAAATTTAGTTATGATTTTTCAAAATTTGCGCAAAAATCTGCCAAAATTTTATAAAAATCCTAATTTGGAAAAATTAATTAATTAAATTGGGATATATTATTAAAATCATCTTCTTCCCTCAACTCTAAAACTGACATGCCTCAGCTGAAAAATAGAAAGAGAAGGTGCAAGAAATTCTAGAGAGAGAAAGGAGGAAAAAGCTTACAAAGGTATGTGATTTCTTCGGTAAATTGGTTCTTAACGCGTATAACTCCTAAGCTACCCTTTCATGTGGTTTAAGGTTTGGAGGCTCAAAAATCTATTGTCAAAGGGCTAGGGTTTTCAGCCACATTGAGGAAAGGCTAATGGGAGCTTGAGGTAACCTCTAAACTCTTATATATTGACTATTCTAGCTGCTGTAGACAATTTAATCGATGAAATTTCATCGGATTGTCTTTGTTTGTAAAATTTGGAAAAGTGGCCTTAGAAGTGTTATGCTACCAAAATTTGGATTAAATGGTTGATGTAACCTAATGTAATAGCTAATAAAGTGATTAGGAGTAGAAAAGAACACGTTTGCGGAGTTAGAATAAAAAAACCCCGAGTTTACCTGTAGGATACCCATATTTTTGCCAGGCTGAGATCTAGGGCTTACATTTGGATTTTTAAAGATTTGATGGTTCCATTGAGTTTAGGAAGGGAAATTAGGTTGGGTTACAATTGGTTAATTTTTCGGAAAAGCCCGAAAAAGCATAATTACGAAAACACCCATAAACCCTTGAAATAGGGGCTTTAAGGGTATTTTTGTAATTTGATAATGAATTTGATAATTTTGATTCTGGAAATGGGTTTTTTGGGTGAAAATATGTTAGAATAGCCCATGTCAAAATTTTGGAAAAAGTACAGCCGAACCGAGTACGGCGGGGTTGGGCCGGGGTCCCGGGGCAATTTGGTAAATTTTTACCATAGGCTAATATAACTACAAAAAACTCTATGGAAGTGCCTAAAATGGTACATGAATGGGTTTTAACCTAATTCTTGTACATTTGATATTTTAGAACTGGGATGGGAGCCTAAGCTTGGCACGTTTTATGAGGGGGATGATTTGAGGTAAGAAAAAGGTTAAGGTAGGGACTACTATATCTCATATACTATGTGACTATTTATATGATGTGTATTACTGTATTTTGTGATATGAACACGTATTGGAGGCATATTACCTAGTTGTTTTATGGGACCTAGCCAAGGCATACTGGTATTGCCTAGCTATAGTCAAGGACTTGGCTGAGGTACACGTAGGGGTTTTACCTAGATTGTTGGCCCTGAGTTTTGTGTACACACATGGATTGATGTGAATTTTTAGTTTACTTGATACAATGTATTGCATATTTAATTCTCGCATTTTATATGTCGACAGTATATTTCTACTAAGATTCCTTGGAATCTCACCCATTTTTGTAAATAAAATGTCTCAGTGAGTGCCAGCGGCTCGAAAGGCAAGGATGTAGACACGGGGAACTAAAGGGCACGTTTCCTGAGACGAAGACAATGGTTATATATAATCTTTATTTTGTAATATTTTGAGAAATTGTATATATTACCTAACCCTATGGGGCATTCCTCAATGTGGTCATGTACTAAATATCAGTATTTTGATACTATTCCTATGTTGTCCACCGAATTACACGCAAACCCTCTGATAATATGAAAAATCAGATAAGGGTGTGACACCCGGTCTTGAACATTTTGATCCCGGCATCTCCCAACCCATCCAGGACCAGGATGGGAATTAGGATCTCAATCTAAATCCTGACCCCGGTTTTTTTTTTTTTTTTTTTGATTTTTTACCTCATACATTAAGTTATCATTTTATTTTTGTATTTCTTACCTCATAAATTACATTTTCCTTTGACAAGATGTGGATAACATCTTTAGTTTGAGTTAAACCATATATATCATGATATTAGTTCTAACTATATATTGTATAATAATGATAATATGATATTCTTAAACTCTAGATCAATTTATGTAATTATTATGACCTTATTAGATGTTAAATAATTACTTTAAACAATAGAATGTGAAGAATTTAACTAATATAATGACATTTTTTAAGTTTATTATTTTTTTAGAAAATAATAAACTTTATTTGAGTTAAACTAGATGTTTAATAAGATGTGGATCACATCTTTAGTTTGAGTTAAACCATATATATCGTGATACTAGTCCTAACTATATAATAATAATAATAATAATAATAATAATAATATGACATTCTTCAACTCTAGATCAATTTATGTAATTATTATGACCTTATTAAATGTTAAATAGTTACTTTAAATAATAGAATATGAATAATTTAAGTAATATAATGATATTTTTTAAGTTTAATATTTTTTAAAAAAATAAATCAGGATTTCCGGTGATGCAAATGACATCCCAGTGAAATACTGGGACTGAAAATCGGGATTGGGTATATTCAGACAGTCCGCAACAAGAATTGAAAGTTATTTGCATGAAGAAACTCTTTTTCCCATCAAAAGGAGCAATCATCACATCATCTTAGTGCATATACCAGGATATATGTTATTTTTTTTGGGAGAATTATATTTAGGTCCCAAGAAAAAAAATAAATGAAAAAATGGTTTTTGGAGATTGTAAAATGAAAAACTGGTCCCATTAACAACTCCAGGTGTCTGTATTGACAACTTGTTAACAACTCTAGGAGCCTGTATTGACAACTTGTTAACAACTCCAGGAGCCTGTATTGACAACTCCATGAGACCATTTTTTCATTTTGCAATCTTCAGGGACTATTTCTTCATTTCTTTTCATCCTTGAGACCTGAGTGTAATTCTTCCTATTTTCTTTCTTATTTTATTTTCAACAGGATTTATCTACTGCAGAATTTGAATGTACATTGCAATAATTTTCTTGACTCATATTTTACTATATGAGGCTTAGAGTTTTTTTGTCCTAATTATCTTTTTATGTGGAATGCATTTGTCTTTTTCTAAAAAAAACTCCCACTAAATACTCTAATTAAAGTAAGGTTGGTTCTGTTATGAATATTAAATATGTGGATGTCCATTGACTCATATTACTCTTCCAATCAACTTGACATAAAGAAGAAAAGAAGACATGATACAAAGCAAAAGCAAAAGAAGACAAGGACATTAACCATGGTTATGTAACCAGGGTTAAAGATAACCATGGTCATGCAACCAGGGTTAAATTTCTGACTCTATATAAAGGCCTATAATCGATTGTTTAAGTTGAACTGAATGAGAACACTTCTCTAACTTCTCTCTAGAAATTCTATCAATTTTTTCTGAATTCTATCAATCTTCTCTCTTATCACATATACTTTCATAACACGTTATCAGCATGAAGCTCTAAAAGAAGGTATGATCTTCTTATGGTTTCTTTAATGATTATATATACCTTGTTTTATTTTATAGATCTGGAATAATCTCAGCCACTATATGGAATTAGAGAGATACTTTTACCGATTGTTATATAACAGCGGGTTTCATGGCTAAGATTGGAGATCGTTATTGTTTTTATATATCATTTACAAGTTCTTTTATATTATTATTATTATTATTATTATTATGGCCAGAAGCCATACACATCTGATTCTTGAAATTATGACCGGAAGTTATAATGTTTTAATTTCTTATTATATGGCCAGAAGCCATATCCATTTGATTTTCTATTATATGGCCAGAAGCCATATCTCTTTTCCTATTATATGGCCAGAAGCTATATATATATTTTCATCTTTTATCTTATTGTACTGCCAGAAGTCATGTACAACTTTTATACTGAAGATAATAGTTAATTCATCATCTTGAGATTAAATGGCCCGAAGCCATACATGACCTAAAGTCATGAGATTAAATGGCCTGAAGCCATATATGTTTTAATTTTCTTATCTTGCCTTATGAATTATTTATTGTCTTTATGAATATACAGTTATTATATTGCATATTTACATTTCATATTTTAATTATTTTCATTTATTTCTTTAATTAGTTTGAACAATGGCAAACCTAGCAAAACTTTAAATTGTGGCTCTTGATATTACCGGGAAAAATTATTTATCTTGGAAGTTGGATGCGGAAATTCACCTCAATGCTAAAAGTCTGGACGACACAATTAAAGAAGGGAATAAGGCATCTAACCAAGACAAAGCCAAATCCATGATTTTTCTTCGCCACCATTTACATGAGGATTTAAAAACTGAATATTTGACAGTAATGAACCCACTTGTCATTTGGAACAATTTGAAAGAAAGATATGATCACCAGAAGATGGTCATTCTTCCAAAAGCTCATTTTGAGTGGATGCATTTACGCTTGCAAGATTTTAAATCTATAAGCGAATATAACTCAGCTATGTTCAGAATTACTTTTAAATTGAAATTATGAGGAGAAAATGTTACTGATGATGATATGTTAGAAAAGACATTCTCCATATGTCATGCACCCAATTTGCTCTTGTAGTAGCAATATCATGAAAAAGGTTTCAAGAAATATGCTGAGTTAATTTCTTGTCTCCTTGTGGCTGAACAAAATAATGAGCTTTTATTGAAAATCCATGAATCCCGTCCAACAGGCTCAACTCCATTCCCCGAAGTGAATGTGGTAACAAATGAATTTTATTGTGACCGTGGCCGTGGACGTGGACGTGGACGTGGACATGGACGTGGACGTGGACGTGGACGTGGCTACAGCCGTGGGCGTGGCCGTGGTCTATATCATGGTAGTTCAAATTCCTACCAGAAGTAGGAAAAGACTGATAAGAACCAAAAAGGGGAAAGTAGTAGGCATAACAAATATGCTGATAATCCATGTTATCGATGTGGTGGCAAGGGCCATTGGTCTCATACCTGTCGTACACCAAGGCACCTAGTTGATCTTTACCAAGAATCAATTAAAAATACTGGTAAAAGATAATACTGGTAAAAGATCAAATGTTGAAGTTAATCATGTTGATCAGGGCGAGAATTCTGAGTATGGTGATATAGATAATAACTATTTGGATGTTGCAGATTTCTTAATATAATTTGAACTGTTATATTTTATTTAAATTTGTTTCTATCATATGTATTAATTTTATTTATGTTTTTATGAAGAATGAATTCTATTGGCATCAATCTTGAAGATTTAAGTCTCGTTGATAGTGCATTAACCCACACCATACTCAGACATGATAAATATTTTTCTTCCTTGGTAATACGAGAAGCCAATGTTCAGACTATATCTGGTAGTATAAATTTAATTGAAGGCTCCGGAAGAGCTAATATTTTGTTACCTGAAGGAACAAAATTATACATTGATAATGCATTTTATTCTACCAAGTCTAAAAGAAACTTATTGAGTTTCAAAGATATCCGTAGAAATGGATATCATTTAGAAACAACAACTAAAAATAATCAAGAATATCTTGTCGTTACAAATATAGTTGCTGGTAGAAATGCATGTTAGAAAGTTTTCCTATTATTTCTTCTGGTTTGTATTACACATGTATAAGCACAATTGAAACACATGCTATTGAGAACCAGAAGTTCACTAATGCAGACCAGAAGTTTGCCAATTCAAACCAGCAGTTTGATAATGTAAACCAGAAGTTTACTAATGAATTTATTGTTTGGCATGACCGGTTAGGCCATCCCGGTTCAATCATGATGCGACAAATAATTGAGAATTCATGTGGACATACCCTGAAGTGTAAACAAATACCACAATCCCATGATTTCTCATGTGCTGCATGTTCCAAGGGAAAGTTAATTATTCGCCCCTCACCAAGCAAAGTAGAAAGTGAGTCTCTCACATTTCTAGAACGGATACAGGGAGATATTTGTGGGCCAATACACCCACCATGCGGACCATTTAGGTATTATATGGTTTTAATTGATGCATCAACTAAATGGTCGCATGTTTGCTTATTATCTTCTCGCAACCTGGCGTTTGCGAGATTACTTGCTCAATTGATTATATTAAGAGCACATTACCCTGATTATCCTATCAAGAAAATATGTATTGATAATGCTGGTGAATTTACATCACAAGCTTTTAATGAATATTGTATGTCCCTTGGAATTGATGTTGAACATCCTGTAGCTTATGTTCATACGCAAAATAGACTTGCAGAATCATTGGTTAAAAGGTTGCAACTAATTGCAAGACCTTTACTTATGAAATCTAATCTCCTAATTTCTACTTGGGGCCATGCCATTTTGCATGCAGCAATGTTAATTCGCATTAGGTCAACAAGTTATTTAAAGGTTTCCCCCTTACAAATGGTTTTTGGTCAGGAATCTAATATTTCCCATATAAGAACTTTTGGGTGTGCGGTATATGTGCCTGTAGCACTGCCACAACACACCAAGATGGGTCCTCAAAGAAAGATGGAAATATATGTTGGGTATGAATCTCCATCAATTATAAAATGTTTAGAACCATCCACAGAAGATTTATTTATGGCACGATTTGTCGATTGTCATTTTGATGAATCATTTTTCCCAACATTAGGGGGAGAAAACAAACAGCTGGGTAAAGAAATTAGTTGGAATGAATTATCATTGGCTCATTTTGATCCTCGTATAAAATAGTATGAACTGGAAGTTCAAAAGATAATTCATTTACAGAATTTAGCTAATCAAATGTCAGAAGCATTTACTGACCCAAAAAAAGTGACAAAGTCACATGTCCCAGCTGCTAATACTCCTATTAAAATTGATGTCCCTGAAGAACAACCTGCTATGAATGAATCTAAAGTATGCCTGAAGTGTGGCAGGCCCATCGGTTCCAAAGATAAAAATCCTCGAAAAAGAAAAGGAGTAAAGAATATAGATGGTCAAGTCGAGGATAATGAAGAAAAATTAGTGGCTCCAGAAGAGCCATCTCCTGAAGAGATATTATCTCCAGAAGAGAATGTTGTAGTCCCAAAAGAGACCCAGATACCTGATATATGTGATAATAATGAGATCTCAATAAATTATGTTATGAATGGAATCCGATGGGATAGAAATGTAGTCAATGTTGATGACATCTTTGCTTATCATATGGCATATGATGTAATGAATGATAATGAGGATCATGAGCTTAAATCCATTAGTGAGTGCCAACAAAGAAAAAATTGGCCCCTATGGAAAGATGTCATTAATGCAGAATTAAAATCATTGGCAAAACGAAAAGTATTTGGACCTGTAGTCCTTACACCTGAAGATGTAAAACCAGTTGGATGCAAATGAGTCTTTGTACGAAAAAGAAATGAAAAGGGAAAAATAACTAGATATAAGGCACGTCTAGTAGCCCAAGGTTTTACACAAAGACCTGGTATTGATTTTGAAGAAACGTATTCACCAGTAGTGGATGCAACTACTTTTCATTATTTAATCAGTCTAGCAGTAGATGCAGGACTTGATTTACATCTAATGGATGTTGTGACTGCCTATTTATATGGATCACTTGATAATGATATTTATATGAAAGTCCCAGAAGGACTTAAGATGCCAGAAGCATCCAATTCAAGTTCTTGAGAACAATACTCAGTTAAGTTAAATAAGTCCCTATATGGCCTGAAGCAATCATGGCGCATGTGGTATAATCATCTTAATGAATATTTGTTGAAAGAAGGATACAAAAATGATCCGATATGCCCATGCATCTTTATGAAAAGATCCAATAGTGAATTTGCTATAATTGCTGTTTATGTTGATGATATCAACATCATTGGAACTCCTGAAGAGCTTCAAAAGGCAATTAATTGTTTGAAGAAATAATTTGAAATGAAGGACTTGGGAAGAATAAAATTCTGTGTTGTATTACAGATCGAGTACTTCAAGAAATGGATCTTTATATATCAAGAAACTTATACAAAGAAGGTCCTAGAGCAATTTTACATGGATAAATCTCATCCATTATGTACCCCAATGGTTGTAAGATCTTTGAAGGTGGATAAAGACCAATTCCGACCCCGAGAAATTAGTGAAGAAGGTGATGAAGAACTATTTGGTCCAAAAGTACCATATCTTAGTGCTATCGGAGCACTAATGTATCTTGCTAATAGCACACGTCCTGATATATCATTTGTTGTTAATTTATTAGCAAGATATAGTTCTTCACCAACACGAAGGCATTGGAATGGAATAAAGCATATTCTTCGTTATCTCAGAGGTACTACAGACATGGGGTTATATTACTCAAATGTATCCAAGCATGAACTGGTTGGTTATGCAGATGCCGGATTTTTGTCTGATCCACATGATGGTAAATCACAAACGGGCTATCTATTTACATGTGGAGGTGCAGCTATTTCATGGCGATCTATGAAATAGACTATATCAGCCACATCATCTAATCATGCAGAAATTCTAGCAATACATGAAGCAAGTCGAGAATGTATGTGGTTGAGGTCAGTGATACATCATATACGTACAACTTGTCATTTATCTTCTGGCAAAATGATCCCAACAATCCTATATGAGAATAATACTACATGTATCGCTCAACTTAAAGAAGTCTATATCAAGGGCGATAGAACAAAGCATATTTCACCAAAATTCTTCTTCACTCGCGACCTTCAAAAGGATGGTGAAATAGATATCCAACAAATCAGTTCAAGTGAAAATCTAGCAGATTTATTCACCAAGTCACTCCCAGGTACAATCTTTGAAAAACTTGTTCATGATATTGTTCTTCGGAGATTCAAAGATTTCAACTGATATTATCAAGAGGGGAAGTCGATTCACGCTGTACTCTTTTTCCCTTATCTAGGTTTTATTCCACTGGGTTTTCCTAGAAAGGTTTTTAATGAGGCAGCACTCAACGGTGTATCAATGAATGATATACTCTTTTCTTTGGCTAGGTTTTTTCCCACTGGGTTTTTCCTAGTTAAAGTTTTTAATGAGGCACATTCATAATGGACATCTAAGGGGGAGTGTTATGAATATTAAATGTGTGGATGTCCATTAACTCATATTACTCTTCCAGTCAACTTGACATAAAGAAGAAAAGAAGACATGACACAAAGCAAAAGCAAAAGAAGACAAGGACATAAAGATGATATAAAGTAACCATGGTCATATAACCAGGGTTAAAGATAACCATGGTCATGCAACCAGGGTTAAATTTCTGACTTTATATAAAGGCTTGTAATCAATTGTTTCAGTTGAACTGAATGAGAACTTCTCTCTAACTTCTCGCTAGAAATTCTATCAATTTTCTCTGAATTCTATCAATCTTCTCTCTTATCATATATACTTTCATAACAGGTTCAAGATATCGGTGTTTTTTTTGCCAACAGGATATCGGTGTCATATGAAAAAAGAATAATTAGATTTGTAGGGTTTAGGTTTTGTAATTGGGAAAATTTTAGAAAAAATACAATTAAAAATAGGAAAGGACAGATTAGTATTGCGAATTCATCAAGTTACGCCTTAAGTAGGAATCTGCGATTCATAATTCTGACCAAATGACCATAATGCTTTTAGTTGAGTTCACAAGTTTTAAAGGTCAATAACAACATCTATATTTAAATTAACAACATCAAATTTTATATTAACAACTTTGCTTTCATATTTTACAACTTCATATCCCAAAAACCAGAGAGAATTTTGAGGATACAAGCTCCAGGGGTTAATAATAACATTTGTATCTATATTAACAACATCATATTTTACATTAATGACTTTATTGTCATGTTTCACAACTTCATATCCCAAAAAATAGGGATAATTTTGAGGGCACAAGTTTCAGGGGTTAATAACAGCATATATATTTATATTAATAACTTCACTTTCATGTTTCACAACTGAAGTAAGGGCAATTTGGTCAGAATTGAAAATCTCAAATTCCTACTTCAGTTTTGATCTGGGATTTTATAAATTAGCAACACCAATTTATCTTTTCCATTTTTAATTGTATTTTCTAAAATTTTTTGTTAGTAATTTGACAAATTATTATTGATAATAAGGGGGAAAGACATGAAAGGAGCACCAAATACGGGAATCCATAAATAATCTCTTGAGAATGCTTAATTCTATTACGGGTTGGCTTATATATTATTTTAAAATTAAATTTTTTGTGAAATCACTCAATTGTCCTTGATGAAATCAGTTATCTTTGGCGTAGTCTTTTAATCTTTTCTAAGCTATCTGAATTTATTTTTTAAAAATTTTAAATTTAACTTATATATTAAAATTATTACTACATTTTATATTAATATTTAAACAAATGGTTTGTTCCAAATTCACTCATTTCAAGAGAGAGGCAAGGGTGAGGAGGTGACCGGATCCTCTCAGAAGCTATTGTCTCAGCGTCTCTCAGCGTCCAAATTTGGACCGTTCATTTCTTTTAATCTCGATCGTCCATTTATTTACCTTTAGAACACAATCTGACTATTGATTTCTTTTAATCACAACCGTTCATTTCTTATTTCTAAAAAGCACCAGACCTGCTGCCCCCTTCCCTTTCTCGCGAGACTCCAATGTCCTTCTTCTTCCAAACTCACACAGCACCATCATACTCCTCGCGTCTCTTCAATTCTCACCACCGTCATCGTCAGCCACCATGAGATCCCCTCAGGCCCTCCGTAACGGCGGTGGCGACAACTGCTCTCCACTACCGGCTTCCTCTCCACTATTACGGAACGCAATCTGGGTCGTTTCAACTCCCTCATCCTCGGCTTCCGACTCATCTCCTTCTCCTTCGCCTCCTTCGTCTTCATGCTCACCAGCACTCACAGCTCTAATTCTCCTTACTGGTATGACTTCGACTCTTTCAGGTAAACAAAAAAAAAAGCTTCGAATCTAATCCTTATTCATAACCAAACCTTAGCAAGCTGATTCCCTAATTCAATTATCTGTATTGCTCAGCTTTAATGTCTAAAATTACTGAGATTCTTAATTTTTATGGGAAGATTTACTTGTGTATTCGACAATTTTATGAATGAAACTGTAAAATATGTAGTAACAAAGAGCTTAGAATTGCGGAGAATTTGCTTGTACCGTACAAGAGCGTAAAATGAGTCACAAGCAGAAGTTTGTTTTTTTGGTAAAGTCAAATTAGAGTGGACTGCAAGATCTTGGAGTCTCAACAAATTATTTATTATAGCCTTCTTGGAGTCTCTATCCAAACTTGTCTTTGTTTCCATTATTTGGCTTTTGCTTGGCTGATTATGTTGGTCCCCTTGTATATTGCACTCATTGTTCATGTTGTAGAAGATACTTTGGTAATCTTGTATCGATTAAATTTTAGTTTGCACCCTGACCCTGTAGCTATTATCCTTGTGTTTTACATTTACAACGTTGATGAATTAAATTAGGATGTAAAAATCTAAATGTCTGACGTTTGTTATTTTATTGATGCAGTGGTTTGGAGATGCTGAGAAACTTACCAAAGCCCTTTCTCCTTTACTAGCAAGCTTGCTCCTGTCATTATATTTGTTGATGAAGTGAGTGTTGGAGTGTATATCATTAACTTAAATTTTACTTTTGAAACATTTTATGATGGAGAAAGGTGTATTATATTCTGATACATTAAACCATATTTCTCTTTTGTTTCGTATGTGGGTGCCACAGAAAGAGAGTACATCTTCGAAAGTTAAATGATTTCTTGAAATAGAAGTAGAAGTGTAATGATGTATCTTCTCTCCAGTGACTTTGGTTGTGCATTTTAATTTCTTAATCAGTATGAAAAGTTAAGAAAAATTGCACAGTTGAATCTAGCAGTTTTGACCATGTTTAGTATCTTTAAATTTGTCATTGTGTTGTAAGGGCATCAGGCTATCCTCCAAAGGCTCTTTAAAATGCTTCTGACTTG
This sequence comes from Inga oerstediana, assembly GCA_963210345.1. Lineage (NCBI taxonomy): Eukaryota > Viridiplantae > Streptophyta > Magnoliopsida > Fabales > Fabaceae > Inga > Inga oerstediana. The sequence goes on from OY723405.1 coordinate 30,112,242, forward strand.
AATCTGTGTTCTAGGTTGATAGTTTTCTTGGTGCTCGAGGGGGTGCTTTTGAGCATGAACCACTAGCTGTTATCCTTGTGTTTTACATTTACAATGTTGATGAATTAAATTAGGATGCAAAAATCTACTGGTCATGTATGTTTCCTTCAGGGATCTTTTGATAAATTTTTTAAATGCCCATTGGCATGGGACACCAATTGCTGTCAAATACATTGTTCCAAACTGCAGTTTTCAATATTGCAAAAATTAGACTAATTGCCTTCATATGAAACAAAGTACAATTTGTTACAGCAGCACAACCATGTCATACAAAATGGAACTTCTTGTTGTGACTGTATTACAAAAAGAAACTTGATGGATTGAATCAGTTTGTGATTGTTGAAATTTGAATTGTCATTGCAGGTGGCGGCTACCAAGTCCTTTATGTTGATTGAACATTGCTGAAGCAATAGGGGATGGACTTTCCCCTGCTCGAACTTGATTGGACATTGTTGAAGCTATAGAAAATAGAGATTCACCGAGTGGGAACTGACTGGACATTGTTAAAGCTGTTATGGAAGATGGACCTTCACCTAATAAGAACAAGGAAGAAGGATGAGCAATGTAGATATTAGTATAGGGTCATAAAAAAACTGTAATGCAATATATTTGATATAGAAGAGAGTGTATTAGAAAATCAAAGTTGTATTTAGCATTTTGATGTAGTATACATATTGATTTTAATAAAAATTACATTTTCCCCTTAACTTGTGCAAATTTCTTTCTCTATTTTTTTGGTACCTAGTAGCATAATTTCCTCTTCTTCTAATGCCTCCAATGATGATGTTGGACAATGTAAGGGAGCCTATAAATCACAAAGACAAAGTATACATATTATTAACATGAAAAACTGTTATTCAAAAACCTCCTCTTATTGATATACACTAACAAAACAAATCACAAAATAAATCTAATTTTGGACTAAGAAACCCATTATTAACATACTAGTAAATGACTACACTTGAGGTAGTACTTGCAATGTTGTAGGTGCAAAATATGAAATTGGAGCATCTAATTCCTCACTTCTTTCCTTGGTTAGTGTCCTACTTTTCTTTCCCAATTTTTCCTGCCAAGTCTTAAATCTTTTCTTTTTCTTTGTTCCATCTCTTTTTTTAATGCTCTTGTGTAGTTTATCTTCTAATTCCGTCTTTTTGTTTTCTTGATTGCCACCTTTGCTCTTACTTCTATCTTCTTCCTTGTTCTCATCATCATTTGAATTCCTTAGCCTTGAACGAAATTCTCTTGCTTCTCTCTGAAGTTTTTTTATAGAGTTGTGGACAAAGGCAGAAGTCTCTGGGCAATCAGACATTTCAGCTGCTAATGTTATCATCATATGACATAATTGTCGATATGATTGTGTGCTTTGAAGCTTAGAATCCACTTGTATTTCACTTCTACTAATGTCATGTATTAGACCATCTCTAACATCTTTGGTCCATCCTTTCAAAATATATTTTTCTGGAAGTTTCCTCACTTCATTTACCTCATATTTTAAAAGTATCACAACACAATATCCTAATAGATTCAAAATGCCTACAGTTGCACCATACAGAATCATCCTTCGGATCAAATGTCAATGTCCACTTTTTGTCTTCATTAACCATGGTACCTGTATATGTGAACAATAGACTTATCTCATCTCAAGATTATATACATGTGGCAAAAAAAGATCAAATTGCTCTTGGAACAATTCTAACACCGAGGCGGTGTAAATCTTAGCAACTTGGTGTAAGATAGGTGAACTTTGGACTATCAATCTTGGTTTTTTCTCCCTTGTTTCATACTCACATTTCATCTCATTGTACCTCTTATCTCCAACAACCCACTCAAAACTTTTGAAGAATTCACAAATACTAACACTTGGGTCTGTAATATTTACATTAACACTTTCACTTATTTGTATGCTACGCATACCAAAAGTTTCATCATATAATAAAGCTGCACCAAAAATGACAATGCCTTTGTAAAGATTAAGTCTTGAAAATATGGCAAGAGGTCTCTGATTATTATTTGTGCAGTATGTGGTGTCCAATGAAATTACATCTCCAAAATAAGCATAATCTACAAGCATACGAGCATTGGCCCAGAAAATATTTGTAATTTGATTTTCCATATCAAGTTGATATGACTGATAAAATAAAGGGTTCTTGGTAGTCTATTTTTCAACATATACTTCCCCATCCCCTAAACTTCTTCTTTTAACCTTCAAATAATTTTTCATATCAACTCGAGTGAAACCAAGATTAGCTCGTCCACCTGCTTGCTTGATCATAAGGTCAAAAGTCTCTTTTTGTTGAAGTCCAGCATCCCTAGCCAAATCTGTAATATCCCGAATTTTGGGATTGGAGGCTTTGGAATAAGCCTAAATTGAGTGGACTACTAAGCCCCGATTTAGTAAATGTCCCAAATATATTCCCTAATGATTCTAATATCTTTGGGGTATTAAGAAAGTAAAATGGTGAATTTTGGAGAATATAATTATGTTTTCGATAAAATCGCCTATGAGGCAGTGAGCTTATCATAAGGTTTTAGAAGACTAAATGATAATTAAAAATTATGAGATTTTACAGGATGAAATTAGACATCCTAAGCTTTAATTTGATAGGTCATATGAATCAATTAGAGCTATACAAAAAAAGATATGAATTTTTGAAGTCAACACAGAAAAACTGTGAAATTTCTGGAACAATGAGCAAAGATTGAAATTCTGGGAATTTTGTGATTCCAGAAAGCAAAAGTCTATATTTTTCCTTGAATCTAGACTCAATAAGGGTTTTATAGGCTTTGGAATCACCTCATTTCGATTTTTCTAGAATTAGTTATGATTTTTCAAAGTTTGGGCAGAAATCTGCCAGAATTTTGTAAAATTCGAATTTTGGAAAAATGGTGTAATAAGTAAATATCATATTATAAATATCATTCTTCTCCTTCCTTCAGCCAAACCGTGCAGCACAGCTCTGAAATAGAGAGAGAAAGTTGAGATTTTAGAGAGAGAAAAGGAGGAGGAAAAACTTACAAAGGTAAGTGATTTCTTCGGTAAATCGGTTCCTAATGCGTATAACTCCGCTCCTAAGCTATTCTTCTATGTGATTCAAGGTTTGGAAGCTCATCTTTTGATTTTTCAAGAGCTAGGGTTTCAGCCACTTTGAGAAAAGTCAGTGGGAGCTTGAGGTAACTTCCAAACTTTTGTATATTGCTTATTCTGGCTGTTGTGGGCAATTTAATCGGTGAAATTTCGCCGGATTGCCATTGGTTGTAAAAATGGAAAATGGGTTTCCCTAGGGGTTATGCTGCCCAAATTGATACCAAATGGTAGTTTTAACCTAATGGAATAGTCAGTAAAGTGGTTAGGAGTAGAAAGGAACGCGTTTACGGAGCCGAAACCGAAAAACCCCAATTTTCCCTGGAAAACCCATATAATTCGGTCAGGGCTATAAATGGGTCTTAGAGTTGGATTTTCAATGATTTGATGATTCCATTGAGTTCAGGAGGGAAAATTAGGTGGGGTTACAGTTGGGCACTTTTTCAGAAAAGGCCTAGAAAGCATAATTACGGAAACGCTCCTAAAACCCTAAAAGTAGGGCTGCCAAGGGCAATTTCATAATTTGACATTGAATTTGATAATTCAGAGTCCGGAAATGGATTCCTTGGGTGAAAATATGTAAGAATAGCCCATGTCAAAATTTCAGGAAAAGTACAGCTGGACCGGATATAGCGGGGTCGGGCTGGGTCCCCGGGGGTATTTTGGTAAACTTTCAAGATAGACTCATATAACCCCCAGAAACATTATGGAAGTGTCTAAATAGTACATTTGACATTGTAGGATCGAATATGGAGCCCCGAGCTGTTTGCACGTAGATCGAGGCACGCGTTTCAAGGCGGAAACGGGTTAAGGTAGGGGACTTGCCTTATTTGCATGTATTTGATATCTTTGCTTGTGTAATGATGTATGTGATTGCTTTACTTGATTGTGTAGAGCATATTTGAATAAATGAAGCTCTGTTTCTGTTTTCGCTGTGGCCATAGGCTTGTTGTATGAAACGTTGAGCATGCAGAAATGTCATTATGGGGCATGCATCTAGATAAAGCTAACATGTCATACACATAGATCTATCATGCATGCATTATGGTATCTGTTTCCTACTGAGGTTCTCTCGAATCTCACCCTCCCCTACCAACAATTCAGACAGGAGACGACAGAAGATATGCAAACAACAATGTAGAGTACCGTATGAGGGGATTACAGTAGTGGAACGAAGATGGGAAGAAGTCTCCATTTCACTGAGATGAGTTTAGACACCCTAGTAGCCTTGTGCGGCTACATTATTTGAATTTATCAGGTACGAACCCCTATGGGGAATTTATGTAATCATGCACATATTATCAGTATAGTTATGCTATTCCTGTGTTGCCCACCGAACCGCATATCGTTTTCCGTGAATACTCTGATAAATGTGAAATTAAAATAAGGGCGTGACAAAATCAATCTCGTCTGCTTGCGCATCTTGTATTTTCCGTTGAGGCCTTATCATATGCACAGTTTCTTGAAGATGTAATGGGTTGTTATGCTTCTCAATAAAGCTGGTGATCTTAAATTTACCTTCCACCAAACTAACTGTCATTCCAACTTTGTATTCGGTCCTAATCTCAAGACGATGGTTGGTGGTCAATGTGCATCTTTTATCTGGCCTTCGTTTGCCCTCTTTTGAACACGCATATCTATAGGCAATAATTGTCTTTTTATCTTTCTTGCTCTTTGTCAACCCATTTTTTCTTGCACTAAAGCCTATTTTACAAGCATATTCATTCCAAAACCTCCATGCTTCATCTAGATTATCAAATTCTTTTCCTAATCTAGGAGTCAAGGCAACTTCCATATATTGAAACCTACAAAATAAATCCATATGCACCACACTGAGTTCTTGTATAAAATAGAAATTACAAGAATTAAAATAGAAATTACAAAAATAAAAAAAATTCAAGGCAGAACTTAAACTTTAAAGTAACAATACCTTGGTTAAATGTTTGAAGAGTATGTGAGAAGAAACCCAAAGATGTAACCTTGCACCAAGATTAAATTATTAATCTTTCTACAGCCTCCACACACATCTCCTGGTGACAATGTTTCCAACGGGAAAAATAATTATTAGTCTTTTTTTTATATAAAGATAATATATAAATCTTTTCCAATATTAAGCAAGAACAATATACTCTCTTCTATGAATTTCATAACAAAAAGCCTCCACTATTTTTTTTTTTTGGGATACTCTACTTTAAATGAAGAGAAATTTGCACATTAAAAACCCCTAAAATAAAGATTTTTGTGACATTAGTCATGAAAAACTTTTTGACCATTTTCTATACTCGACGCATAAATACATAAATGGGATAGTAACAGCACAAAATGAGAATAAGAGCCTTCAGAGTGATCCGCACAAATACCTTTTAAAGACAAGGGAACAATTTCAACAAGATAAAAACAAATACAAGAGGTCTAAATATTTCTCATACCTTGCTTTTGACATTATTTCCCGCCAACATCAGCGTAAAAGTGCAGAAGGTGGTCCTCAGGCAGAAGGTCTGGGTGTGCCTTTTAGAAATAAAAAATGAGCGGTTGTGATTAAAAGAAATTAATGGTCAGATTGTGTTCTAAAGGTAAATAAATGGACGGTCGAGATTAAAAGAAATGAATGGTCCAGATTTGGATGCTGAGGGACGCTGAGACAGTAGCTTCTGAGAGGATCCGGTTGGGGTGAGGAGGGATTTGTATATTTTTGAGGTTCAAGCTCCCTTAATATAATAAGAAACATGAATTCTTGTAGTTACTATCGATTTTGATGAAACGTGTCTAACCACCAGCGGAAGTTGACACAGTTGGTAGGTAAACTGTGCCCCAACAATCTGTTTCTGGGTTCGATCCATAAGGTCACCAGGAAACGGAAGTTGGAGAATTTCTTCTGGGAGCTCTCTCCCCCGCACATGTGCAAAGCACATGCATTTAGACCTACTTAATGGGGGTGTCAGGACTAGTCGGTTTTCGGGGTTCATGCTAGTAAATCCAATATTTGCCTTCAGGTTAACATCGGATATCTAAAAGGTAGATGCACCAAAGGCCAAAAATGATCCATTACATAAACCATCAAAAAACGTGTCTAACCTGTTTATTCTTTTGCTGATATTTTCCTTATGTTTTGAAATTTTTGAAGATTTAGACTAGGGAAAAAGACAAAACAATAACTTTGAATTTGTAAAATTCTAAATTAGGTATTTCTTAAAAAATGAGTTGTGAATTATTTATCAAGTTTCATCATTCCCTTATCAATTTTTGTTACCAAACCTGATTTTGGATTTTACAATTTTAAAATTCTTTTTTTCTAATATTTTTCCCTTTAAATTAACTTTATGCGCTGGCAAGAAAATTAACTTTATGAGGGTCGTGGTCCAAAAGACACAGTTGACCTTCTCAAGTTCATAAATAAAAGAAATGACATCGAAAATTTTTAATAATAAAATAAATTGATGTTGGTACTCTTTCTTTCTTGAATCGATACAATACAATTGCACTTCTGTATCATATCTAGCTGATATTCGGATTATAATTAATAAATACTCCCTTGTGAGATTTAGATTTTACACCGTAAAAGGTAACCTCTTTTAATAAATGTGCTTCTAAAATTTATATCGTTATCTAATTTGTATCGGTCAGGTCAGCCCAAAAACCGGCGACCCGGCCATGACACTGGTCTGGCCAGGTCGCTAAGTCGGATTTTTGTGCAACCTGGGGTGACCCGATCCCAACCTGATCAACTTAGCCGAGTTGTTGAGTTGACTTAGTTTCTTTTTTTTTTGTAAATAATATTTTTTAATGGGGTAGATGATAATAATAGTTGAAGTTCATGATAATTTTTATAGTAATGACTATTAGTTTAATAATTAAGGGATTTTATGTAGGAATATTCTATTATCATTTATCTATTTTAATCATTTGCTAAGAAGAATATTTATGATTAATGATTGATTATAGTGTCATTGGATGATCGGTTGTGTAAGACCCCGCCTTATATATCAAAAATGTCACACCCTTATTTTATTTTCACCTTTTTAAGAGTACTTGCGCGTAGTGCAGTGGGCATGCAAAAATAATATAAATATACTAATATAATTGATACAATGTACTTGATTATAATACAGAAATCCCCAACAGGGATTGTACATAATAATTATAAATGATGTAGCCGCACAATGCTACTAGGGTGTTTAAACTCGTTCTAGTGAAATGCAGACATCTTCCCGCCTTTATTCCACAATTGCATTCCTCTCTTACGATTCTCTTTTTTGTTCTCAGCACACATCCTATTTTCACCTGTCTAAATTGTTGATAAGGGAAGGTGAGATTCGAGAGAATTTTAGTAAGAAACTGTTACCATAATGTATGCATGATATATGCTATGTGCATGACATGTTAGCTTTAACTAGATGCATGCCCCATAATGACATTTCTGCATGCTCAATGTTTCATGCAACATAACTATAGCCACAATATAAACAGAAACAGAGCTTCATTTATTCAAATATGCTCTACACAATTAAGTAAAGCAATCACATATATCACTACACAAGCAGAGATACCAAATACATGCAAATAAGGTAAGTCCCCTACCTTTGGTCTTTGAGTTCTCTTCTTGTACCTTTTCTTTTTCAATAATTGAATATGCTTCTTTTTTGACACCCCATGGCCCTAGATGAATAATCATATCATTAGGATCTTTGCATTAGGTCCAATGTGTAGCTAATGGGCCTACACTAATTCCAAGAGCTTGACTTGACCTTTGGAAATTAACTTTATCATTAACTGACATTATCTTTTCATTTTCACATAAAATGTAAATGTAGCGGATTTTTCACTGAACTTTGAAATTCTAGAAAACTCCTATTAGGGTGATTCAAAATTCTATACAACCCTTATTAAGTTTATTTTAAGAAAAAAAATGCTTCTCACAGTCTTCTATCCACACAAAATTCCCAGCTTTCACGTTTTACCTTGCTGCCAGAAAATCTATCCAACTTTAATAGTCTAACTTCAAACACTCATAACTTTTTGTATACTAATTCAATTTCTACCCTTTACCTATAAAATTAAAGGTCTTTAAGTGTACTTTAAGTCTAAAAATCTCAGCGCCAATGGATAAAGTTTAATCATTCAAAAAAGCACAACAACCAAACTAGCTTTAGAAATAAAATTCAGGCAGCTTTAAACATTATCTTCCAAAATCATCATTTAACCATAAACACATGGTCAAACCTTAGAAACACCCCTTGGATGAAATATGAACAATACCCACCCTAAAAAATACTCATCCAAACAATAATCCAATCGGTTCAAAATGAAGCCTACGCTTATCTTTATGTGTTTCCGCAACTTGATCGGAAATCTGACAGTACTCCGGTAAGAGAAATAGCACCAAACACCTCCAAATGAAAATCTAAAACTGTAGAAATGAAGCTTAGGTTGAGTAGAAGAAGGTTTGTGAAGGATATTTTGAGAGAAAACGTTGATTCGAAGGTGAAATCGGCTCTGGAGCTCAAGAACGGTTACTATTCACCCTTCGTCTCTCCTCTTCCATTTTCTCATTGTTTTTCTCTATTTTTGGTCTGTTTGGATGAAATTAATAGCCAAGAGGGAGTCTTGAACAATTATGCCACGTGTTAGATTCCTACGATGCCATTTGTTCAGTGATCCAATGATTCGGTGACACGTGTCACTTGCTTAACTAAAGTGGGTCCCATATCCTTCTATCTCTTCTTAGGCATCCCTAATTAGTCAGGGGAAGAAGTGGGCTGACAATTTCCCTAGACTCTCGGGTTCGGTGTTCAGGAAGTCAAGTATGCAACCGGACCAGGCACCGGTGGATTCCCCTAATTATTGTGCTGGGTGTCACCTCCAGAGAGTGCCAACACAAAAGTCACTTTATGACACTCATGATGAAGGAACAAGTGTCACATTCTCGTGGTGCCAACCCAAAAGTATAAATAGTGAGTGCAATCATTATGGACACATGTCACTTTCCTATGGTGCCACCCATAAAGTGGTGTCATGATTGCTTACTTCATTAAAGCTACTTTAATAAAGTTATTTTATCGGTGTCAACTCAGGTTTCACTCGGGACTTACTTGGAATTGCTTGACGTATTCCGAGGCCCGCCAAATGATGTTAGGTCAGAGTATATATGTGTAGGCCCCACATAGCACCACACACCGGTGTCTACTTTAAAAACATAAGGTATTTATGTCTACCCTGAAAATGCCTTGTGCACTCACATACCAGCATACTTTACTCGATTAACTTGGTCCCATAACTGATGACATAGTCGGGTGGCATCTTTCTACCAACCAAATGCCATCGTATATGTGTCATTTGCACCGACACTTTAATCATACTACCACAAACACCAAGCCCTTTGCCTAGTAGGACCAAATCACATATTCCTTGAGAGTCTTTTTATCGCCTATCATTCTTAGAACTCTTCCTGAACTAGGCTTTGTAGTCTACCTTATTCATGTTTATTCTCTAGCCTTTAGTCCCAAAATTTGGGATATTACAGGTCGATACTATAATTTCAGTATGTCAAAGAAATTGTAAAGAGTGTTAGATAAGCATATGATTATTTTGTTAGTGATTTAAGATATTGAATTGATTTTGGATGGTATGCTACTATGCTGAGAATTTAAATTATTTTTTTTATTTTTTATCCCCACCGATTTGCCCCAGGGTTGACTTCGAGCTAACCGATTGACCCTTGACCTATTGCCTCGACTAGTTCAAACGCCAGTCAGAGTGTGATAACCTTGGAAATTTGAACTTGTGTTCTTATGATGGTGAATCTGTTTACTATTTCAATCAACAGCTTATAGTAGCTAAGTTAATAATAATTAAAGGGTAAAAGGCCTTTTTTGCCTTAGAAGTATTGCTCTAGAGGCAATTTTACCCTGGAAGTTTCAAAAATGGGGCAATTTCACTCTAACCGTTATCACAGTCAAGTTTGACCGTTAGTTGACCAAATATAGGGGCAAATTTTCTCTTAAGTGAAAACTTCCAGGACAAATATACATCTTAACAAAAATGATATGAACGACAAAATTACCATAGAAGTTTCAACTTAGTAGCAAACTTGCCCCAAAATTTGGTCAACTAACTAACAAACTTAATTGAAATAACGATTAGGGCAAAATTGCTCTATATTTAAAACTTTTGGGGCAAAATTTCCCATGAGGCAATACTTCCAGGAGAAAAATGTCCTTTAACCAATAATTAAAAGAACTTGTTGAGTGAAACTTGAAAATGGGAGATTCTAGCCTAGCCCAATGAATTTTCTGGGCTTTAGAAACATGACTTGGCCCATGACGAGGCCATGTATTCTATACTGATTTGGTTGTTTTTATTGGGCCTCAATCCTAGGCCCACCCCTTTTTCTAATCTTTTCTGATAGGCCAATAATCCCTGATCCCTCAATAGTAGAATACTAGTAGTACCTCCGGTTTTTAATATAAGACCTAGTTGTAGATTTGATTCGGTAATAAATATAAGACCTCAATCCACTTTTATCTCCCAAATTTATAATCCCCCCCCAAAAGTATCACTATCGTTTGTACACATTGTGGAGTTTATATCAAATGATAATCATGATGAAGAATAATATTTTATGAAAACCAACCTATATTTATTATAAATAAGTAATATAACAATATTCTATAATTTATCTAAATTAGTAAACAAACTCTTATATTAAGGGTTGGGGTAACATTTTTCTTATAGTAACCTCAACTTGGCATTAAACAATAAAAACTTGATATGGAAGCAACTCTAACAACATGGTCCATAAATCATGTCATATATATTATAAGCTAAGGTAAAACTTTTCTTAAATATTTACTTCAAATATTGTAAAAAGTACTTCTAAAAAGCAAAAACAAACAGAAGACTGAAATGAGAAAGTTTGACTCGGTTATACCACCTTAATTTTTTTTTTATTTGACCTGGTTATACCACCGTAATTAATAGACCGAGTATTTGTGACCTTTGTAATGGAGAAACAAATAGACAATCTATCATAGTTTGTAGCTCTAACGTAAAAAGGTTAAAAGGCAGACAATAAAAGAGCATAATACTAACCACAGTTTTGATCGTCAACCCAAAATCGGATCCATTGCATTAAACTCTTATGAGGGTGAATATCTATTTTTAATCCTAAAACGCTGCCAAACTTCAGGAAATTCACGGATGTTCAACTTCACTTCAGATTATTCATTCCCTATTTATAAATTATCTAATCAAATCCCCTAAAAAAATTATTTTATCGATTTTTTTTCTTAAAATTTTTGAATTTGTGCCTTCTCCTGTTATGCAAAGCTTGTGCATTGCTTTAGAAGCTGACGCTTAGAAAATTTTTTCATGATCTTTGTATTGCTTAGTCCAAATGTTTTAGAAAGCTCATTATTGAATCCGATTTTGTTGACATTATTCATTGCATTAGTTTATCTAACATTCGCAAAAGTCAATCAGGTCCACTGTTCATTAAAACCTTTTACTGGAAGCTTCACCCTTAGGATATTTACTTTAAATATGTCTCTAAAATTCATAATGTTTAGGTGTGTTCAACATGCTCCCCTCCCAGTCATCATGCTCGATCCTAAGCAAATTGGGATCGGAAAATCTTGTCTTGAAAATTTTAGGACGGAAAAATTTCGGGATCGGGGTTAGGAATGAGACTTCATGGTCCCATCTCATCCTGAATATACATGTCTATATATTTTTTAATTTTCCTAAAACCACCTAAATGTCTGATGGAAATTAGGCCAAATTCTGGTCAAAATTAGACCCAATTAATTATATATTTATATTGAACTAAAAAAAACACAGGAAATTAGACACAATTCAAGTTGAAATTGGGCCAAAATTCACTAGAAGGAAAAAATAAAAAAAAGAAAGAAAACTTTTCAGGAAATTCTTGTCCCTTCCCCGAGATCAGGATGGGAAATTTTCGGAATCAGAATTAGGAAAAAAAAAATCTATCCCAAGCCCTTTTCAAGATTGGGGATGAAATTTTCCAATCTTGTCCTGTCTCAAGAATACACCAAATTTGATCATTATTTTTTATTGGTGTTCCCAGCTGTATAAAAATTTTTGTTCATATTGACGTACTTGGATCAATTCCCACAAGTTTTCGTAATTTAATTTGGGTTGTTCTCACCGTCTTCTCCATACCAAAAAAGGTGGAATTACTATGAAGTCCAAAAACAACTGAAAAACATGTTATAGTAAGTTCCAGTGCACTGGAAATGACAATATGTTAATGATGTTTACTCATTATTGGCACATTTTAGTAATTAAATCTCTTCTTTAAAATTTTATAATAATTCTTCTGAAAAAAATTACTCCATAAGCTTTCTATGTCAGCAGGAAATTTTTCTTTGATTTGAAAAATTTTAGTTGAGTTGAGTATAGGGGTTCACCAAAGTCAAAGTATGCCTCTGAATCAAAAAAACATTTATGGAGATACTTACAAGTAATTTTCCCTTTATAAATATGAAATGAGGCACTTCGGCCCAAAAAAAAAAACAAAGAATGAGGCCCCTTGGAAGGACTGGGCCATTTTGCAAAGCATTGAAAAGTTTTGCCCATTTTTATAAACAGCCCCAAGTTTTTATTTGAGTAGAAAAGAAAAAAAATGACCCCAAGAGCTTCCAACTTGGATTTGGATTCAGTCAAAGTCAAGTTTAGGCTAAGATGTAAAACAGTCAGGGCTCAGGGGGGAAAAAGTCCTAGCCGTCAATTTATTATCCAAAGTTGTACTTTTTGAAGCTATCATTATCCAAAAATCTGAGTCATGACTTACTCATAAGATAAAACAATAGTTGAATAGCCTAAATCAGCCTAATAAGTTTGAAAATTTGTCAACGCTGTATTTTTGGAATAAGATACCTCTAAATTTTTTTTATTATTATTCCACGTTTAAAATGGAAAAAATTGTGATTATATGGATAACACAAACACAAACACAAACACAAACTAGAATGCGAAAATATGCCTAACCTACAATTTACGACCACAAGTCTTCTTCCAAGAATTGATCAAACTTCCATATATAAAAAGGAAAAATAACAGCTACAATTTGTTTCCCAAAAAAGGACGAATTATAAAAATAAAAATAAAGTAAAATGAATATGAATATATATATATATATATATATATTTGGATGGTCATGATTGGTTGACAAATAGAGCAAATTGGGACGGGAAAATTGCCAATTTGCAAGATTTAGTTTTGCAAGATTCAGACAAGATATGACTTATTTGCAAGATGGAAAGCAAGTTGGAAGGTCGGTTGATATGGTCTTTAGTCCATTAGGGATATCTTCACGAATAAATGTAGGATAGATATTTGAATTGTCACTTGGGTTAGCAGGGTATGCTAGATAGACATTATCAAATAGCATCTTTTGACGAGAGATAAGAATAAAAGGCTTTGAGAAAACAGAAAGCAACAAGCTAAACTTGGCTCATTTATACTACATCATAGAGACATTAGAAATAATTTTCTCATACTGTGTTGTCACATCCCGCACTTCCCCAATCCCAGGGACTACGGGTGTGGACTCATAAAGATATCCGTGGCCCTCCCAACTCAACCACGTTTCTCTCACCTCCGCAGCCTCGAACACCCGACCTGGAGGCATAAATACGGGGTTCTGACCAAGGCTGTTACCATTGAGCTAGCAGGACCGCCGTGACTACCTGTTCGTAGCGCAATATAACCTAATCATGACATTTATTGCTTTTCATATTGCATGAATGCTTGTTGTAGTTTATTCTTCATATTTATTTGGGTATGGTGAACAACATGGCTTTAGATTTTTTACAAAAGGTTGTAATATTTAAATACAGCCTACATGTTGTACCTTCCTCTAAATACTCTCAATGTACATTCTCTTCTCATATCACTCCCCTCGAATGTTTAAATGAGGTTTCTCTCAATGTATTTCTTTTCTTATTTAGAGAAGTCCTCTCATTGGCTTGGGAGGATTTTAGGTTAGGTAAGCCATGTTGTGTCATGTTTAAATTATACTTTCGATTGGATCATTGCATGAATACTTTTGCATTTATATGTATTTATCTGTATGAGATATGACCACGATTGCATTCATATAAACAAAACTAATTAATTGAGCCCTTTGAATCAAATCTTAAGTCATGATGCTGTCAATTAATGAATACTTGTCAAAACCTAGATCGCTCAATTGTGAAAACCACCAAAGTGGATGCACTTGAGTTATCTTAATGAGACAAGCATGAGTAATGGTGCTGCTCATAATATTCATTATTGTTTTGACTTAATTGAGATTAACAAAACGGTTTTGAATCTCAAGGTATTAGATGAGATTAAACATGCTGGATCATATGATGATCGAATCCTATAAAGATCTAAGAGTTATATGTGATGTAATTGGTAAATAGATTACCTACCTAAATAACTTGAATTTAAGCGTCTTGCCAAAGCAGACTTAAGCTTAAGCCAAATATGGATCTTAGCCCACTAATTATTATATTGAGGGTTGTTAATTTAGTGGGAGATTACTAACTAACTTTATATATTTTAATTATAGAATCATGTCAACCAGGACAAACTTTCTTGACTGGTTCAGGAACTTGAGAATTGTCCTCAAGCAGGAAAGAAAGGCTTATGTCCTAGATCAACCCATTCCTGAGGAGCCTGCAGCCAATGCTCCAAAAGCTCAGAGAGATGTTTACACGAAGCAGAAGGATGACTCTATGGATATAGGTTGCCTGATGCTTGCCACTATGGTTCCAGAGCTCTAAAGAGATCTAGAATTTATGGAGGCTCATGAAATGATTGTCCATCTCAAGGAAATGTTCCAGCAATAAGTAAGGCAAGAAAGGTATGAGACCACAAAGGCCTTACATTCTTACAAGATAGCTGAAGGTGCATCAGTTAGTACTCATGTATTAAAGATGAAAGGCTATATTGATCACCTTGAGAGGCTTGGATTTCCCATAAGCCAGGAGTTAGCTACGGATTTGGTCATGAACTCACTCCTGGAGAGTTATAACCAATTTTTCATGAACTATAACATGAACAACATGGAGAAATCAATTTCTGAGCTGCATGGGATGTTCAAAACTACTAAGCAAAGCATTAAGAAAGAGCCCAATACTGTTTTGATGGTTCAGAAAGGAAAGGGTATGAAAAAGAAAGGGAAAGGAAAATGGAAAGGTAATGGCTCAGGTGGTAAGACCAAACAGTCAAACAAGCCCGAAACCAAGCCTGCACCTAAGAAGGAAAAGCCTCCAAATGAAGGAGTCTGCTACTTCTGCAATGAACCTAGTCATTGGAAGAGGAATTGTAAACTCTACCTCAAAGATCTGAAAAAGAACAAGAAGGATAGCGAGGCTATCACTTCAGGTATTTATGTTATAGACATTCATTTTTCCACTTCCTCTACATGGGTATTAGATACTGCATGTGGTTCTCACTTTTGTACAAATGTGCAGGGTTTAAATGACAGTAGAAAGATGAAGAAGGGCGAGGTGGACCTACAAGTTAGAAACAGAGCAAGAGTTGCTGCTCTAACCGTAGGCACTTATGAATTAGTTCTGCCAAGTGGGCTTTTGTTAGTTTTGAACAATTGCTATTATGTTCCTGCTTTGAGTAGTAACATTGTTTCTCTCTCTTATTTGGATAAGGAAGGTTATACTTCCATTACTAGAAATGGTAAGTGTTCTATTTATCGTAATGACATTTTCTATGTTGATAGTGATTTATATGTTAGTCATTATATATTAAATTTGGAACATCTTAATAATGAGAGTATCTATAACGTAACTACTAAAAGGATAAAATCAAACGATTTGAATCCGACCTACTCCCTTCGGTCCTAATTATAAGACAAAGTTGACTTTTTTGGAGAAATTAAGGAAGCCAATTAAACTACTTTAGAGTATTTTTATTTTTATTTTTTTCTCCAAACTAATTAATTTAACTAATAAACTAATATATAATCTAAGGATATTAAAAATATAAACATTCTAAAGTAATTTAATTGGCTTCCTTAATTTCTCCAAAAAAGTCAACTGTCTTATAATTAGGACCGGAGGGAGTATCTATGGTATTGTCGTCTAGGCCATATAAATGAGAAACACATTTCCAAACTTCATCGAGATGGATTTCTGAACTTATTTGATTTTGAATCATATGATACATGCAAATTTTGCTTATTAAGAAATATGACAAAGGCACCTTTTACTGGGCACAGTGAGAGGGCCACTGAATTATTGGGCCTCATACATACATATATATATGTAGACCATTAAATACAGCTGCCAGAGGAGGTTATGTCTACTTCATTACATTTATAGATGACTTTAGTAGATATGGCTATTTCTATCTAATGAAACATAAATCTGAATCTTTTGAAATGTTCAAAATATTTCAAAATGAAGTACAAAACCAACTTGGTAAAACAATCAAAGTGCTTCGATCTGATCGAGGTGGTGAATATTTGAGCCAAGAGTTTATTGACCATTTTAGGAGTTGTGGGATAATCTCATAATTGACTCCTCTAGGAATACTACAATGGAATGACGTTTCTGAATGGAGGAATCGAACACTATTAGATATGATTTGATTTATGATGAGTCAAATAGATCTTCCACCGTCCTTTTGGGGACATGCCCTAGAGACAGCTGAGTTCACACTAAATCATGTTCCATCTAAGGCAATTGAAAAGACACTATATAAGAAATGGACTGGAAAGAAACCAAGTTTATTTTTTCTCAAGATCTGGGGATGTGAGGTATATGTTAAGCAACAAGCCTATGATAAATTAGCTCTCAGATCCTCAAAGTGCCTTTTCGTGGGTTATCCTAAAGAAACGAAAGGATACTATATCTATAATCCCACCGATAACAAAGTGGTTGTTATTCGAAATGGTAAGTTTCTAGAAAGAGAGTTTGTCTCTAAAACAACCAGCAGAAGCAAGGTACATCTTGAAGAAATTCAAGAGTCACAAGATAGAATAGAACCATAGATGGAAATTAGAGAAGACTCACAACAAGTTGCTGAGCTTCCTCAAGTAATACAAGGTCTACAAAGATCTGATAGGGCACGACATCAGCCTCAGAGATATGGATTTTTGATTACTGAAGGTCGTGATGTGTTGCTCATTGAGCAAACTGAGCCAACCACCTATTGAGAAGCCATAGTGGGACCAAACTCTGAGAAATGGCTAAATGTCATGAAGTCTGAAATGCAATCCATGTATGATAATCAGGTATGGACCTTAGTCGATCCACCTGAAGGTGTAAAAACCATCGGGTGTAAATAGGTTTTAAAGGAGAAAACTGACATGGATGGAAATATAAATGTCTTTAAGGCACGACTGGTTGCAAAAGGATTCACTCAAACTTATGGTGTAGACTATGATGAAACCTTTTCCCCAGTTGTAATGGCCAAATCAATTAGAATCCTTCTTGCCATTACAGCATATTATGACTATGAAATATGGCAGATAGACGTCAAAATAGCCTTTCTTAATGGAAAGCTCCTTGAGGATGTATACATGACACAACCTGAAGGTTTTGTGTGTCTAGAGGACTCTAGTAAAGTTTGCAAGCTTCAAATATCCATTTATGGATTGAAGCAAGCATCTCAGAGCTGGAATAATCATTTTGATGAAGTAGTAAAAGAGTTTGGATTCATCCAAAACATCGATGAACATTGTGTTTACAAGAAGGTTAGTGGGAGCATAGTTGTATTTCTAGTGCTTTATGTAGATGATATCCTACTCATTGGGAATGACATTCCTACCTTGCAGAGTGTCAAGTCTTGGTTAGGAAAGTCTTTTTCAATGAAAGACTTAGGTGAAACCACCTATTTCCTAGGGATTAGGATCTATAGAGATAGATCCAGAAGACTAATAGGCCTAAGTCAGAGCATATACATAGATAAGATACTGCATAGGTTCAGTATGCAGGATTCAAAAAGGGGTTACATGCCCATGTCTGATGGCATCCATCTTAGCAAGGATCTGTGTCCTATTACACCTGATCAGTGAGATCGCATGAGTAAGATTCCATATACCTCGACCATTGGATCCATCCTATATGCCATGTTATGTACTTAACCGGATGTCTCATTTGCCTTAAGTATGACCAGCAGATATCAATTAGATCCTGGTGAGGGTCATTGGACTGCCGTCAAGAATATCCTAAAGTACTTAAAAAGGACTAAGGACTTATTTTTGGCAAATGATGGATTGGATGATGAGCTCTGTGTAACAGGTTACACAGATGCAAGCTTCCAGACTAACCAAGACGACCTTAAATCACAATCTAGATACGTATTCCTCCTGAATGGTGGAGCAGTAACCTGAAAGAGCTCCAATCAGAGCACTGTAGCAGACTTTGCAATAAAAGCTGTGCATATAGCAGCATCAGATGCAGTTAAAAAAGCCGTTTGGATCAAAAAGTTCATTGCTGAACTAGGGGTGTGCCTACCATCTCAAATCCAATAGATTTGTTCTGTAACAATAGCGGTGCTATTGCACAGGCCAAGGAGCATAGGTCACATCAAAGAACCAAACACATACTCAGGCGATTTCATCTTATTAAAGAAATCAATGATAGAAATGATATAAAGATATGCAAAGTAGCAGGAAAAGACAATGTTGTTAATCCTCTTACTAAGCCGCTTGCACAGGCAAAACATGAGCGTCATGTTAGGATAATGGGAATTAGGCAAATTAATGATTGTACCTAGGGCAAGTGGGAGGATGTTGGAAATTGTGCCTAAAAGGCCAATCATTATACTTTAAACATTATTAATTTAATGAAATTTCTCCATTCTGTTATCATATTATTTACATGTTAACTGTGATAATTGTATCCTTGGATAAATCATAAAGATTATTCTAAAATATCCCTGGTCAGTCATCTATACGGGAGCAGAGATGAAACAAGACCAGTATGACTTTGATAAAATATGGAGATATGAATCAAAGTCTTAGGCACTTGTAAGAGTACAAGGTGCTGGACCGGCCCACTATGAGAAAGCAACATGGATCAAGTCATAAGCTTTTCTCATGTATAACCACATCATAATGCCCTTGACTTGAGGTCATCATGGATTCCTACATGAGAGTTGCTAAGCTTTGAACTAGTCAAAAGTCACTTTTGACCGGGTGATGATAAAGGCTACGATCAGGCTTGTTGGTTTTTCATGCAGCGGAATATGAATGATCAATATGGAATTTTTTTCTCACAATAGTATAGAGATATTACTGGACCCCTTGATGAGTGAGTCTAAGAAATGTATGGTCATACTACGATAGAAAGGAGTTTCCATTTTTATTGCCAGACTACTCAGGAATCGAGAAAGTAATAGCCAGGAACAAGAGGACGACATTATCCATGCCTCATCCTTGACCGATATATCGTGTGACAAAAGGGACGTGACATGGTTGTATGACAGGTTGCATCGTGTTAACGATCCTCATATGAATTGAGTAGTCGTAATGTCTTGCTAGAGGCCGCTTGCGACTTGTGGGTTAGTACAGTTATTGGCCCACTACCAACTTCATATGGGCCTACAGGATCGCACATAAGAATGACCCAACACGAGATAATGTTTAATCTACGGTGGATGAATTTTATATTTATATATATAATATAAAATTCGTTAATAATATTATATATATATATATATATGTATTTTCGAAATACGTAATATATATATATATATGTATATATATTATATGATATTATTATATTGTGCTAGTTTTAAATTTAATTTATTAAGATAAATTAAATTTAATAACTAACATAATAAAGATATAGTATCTCAGATTTAATTTATGGAGATAACTTAAATCTAAAGGCTCTTTGTTTGAATTAAATAAATAGGTTAAATTAAAACTGTTGGACAAATTTAATTTAAATTAAATTTATTTAATTAGCTCATCAAGATAATTAATTGTTAATTAATTTCAAAATTAATAAAGATTAATTTTGAAATTCAAATATAGCCCTCATAGGTTATAAACTTGATAGAGCAGATATGCTCATACACGTATGAGAATTGAGAGCCGCAAGGGAAACTTTATGAGACATTGGAGGTGCTAGCACGTAGTCTCTGTTGGAGAGCATTCGTGTGGATACCGGTAGAGGGATCGGACCTGATGTGTTGGCTCTAAGAGATCAAAAACCCTGAATTCGATAAGGTACAAATCTTTCTAACTCGGTTTAAACGCCGTTAATATATCTTTGATTAGGATCGACGATAATTTTTAAAATTATTTCGCTGTACCTCCCGATCCTAACATTATAGAGAAGGCTCAACTAATGAAATTAGTTATTAACAGGTTTTTAAGAACTTATGCTAAAAAATGTCCATGATTAACTGTATACTTTTTATTCTATTTGTAAATGTCAATGGAGGATTTGCTTAATATATTTCTACTTTTTAAAAGACATAGTGTGTATTTGGGATAGCGGTGGGAAAAATGACTTATTGTGAATTTGACTTATAAAAAATGACTTTATAAAAAAGTCAGTTTATGTAATATGATTTATATTTGGATGAGCAATTGAATAAGTGCTTTTACATAAGTCAAACTTGTTTGGATTGGTTATTGCATAAGTGCTTTTGTGTTAATTATAGAAAATAAGATATTTATTTTATAAACAAATAGAGAAATTGAAGTTAGAAAATGTGATGCCAAAATAAATATTTTCAAAAAAAAATATATTACATTCAGCCAAAATACAGCTATGTTTGGAATAGTTTTTTTTTTTTGGAAAATAAGTATTTATTACGTAAGTCGAGATAAAATTCCTCTCATATATTTTCCTCGTATACTTTAAATCACGATTTATAAGCACTTAAAAGTAAATAATAAGCTATTCTAAATGAGCAATAATTTCAAAAAATAAATGATAAGCCATTTTGCAATAAGTAGGTGGCTGGGGCTTTTTGAATTAGCCTAAACCTAATGACAATAAGCTTAACCAAACACTCAAGTTTTTTAGATGCTTTTTATATATGGCTTATAAGGTGATATTGGACTTTATTTGGCCTCAATAAGCTGAACCAAACACTTTAATAATGAGTTTAAAGTAACTAAAGTTTACAGGTTACGCATGCATAAAATGTTGAAATGAAACATTAAGAAATTATAAAATATAGATGTTGGAATAATCTTAATACTAACAATAGAAAAATCAAAAAGCAAAGCCAAGATTTCATGTCAAATAATATTAATGTTTGATGAAAGATTCAAAGGAAGCTTGAGGTAACATTTGTCCACAT
Organism: Inga oerstediana; assembly: GCA_963210345.1. NCBI lineage: Eukaryota > Viridiplantae > Streptophyta > Magnoliopsida > Fabales > Fabaceae > Inga > Inga oerstediana. The sequence continues at coordinate 30,133,660 of OY723405.1, forward strand.
AGCGAGTAGTTAAAAAGGATGGAGAATCCGATTGTAAAAGGTTTGAGTTATAGAAGTGGGAAGCGTGGCAACATTTGGAGACAAAGGCGATTCTTGCCTGATTTAACCACATGAATTCTTTTATGGACAATTATTATAACAGATTCCATGGTAAAAGTGTTTTCCTAACTTCTTGTACTTGTAATGTATAATGTCACGTTCTTCATTCTGCAAAGACAAATGAGAAGTAACAAAAAGATTTGTTCTGGTGATCCTTCCTCGGTTAAAATAACTACATAAGACCAAATCTTGAAATTTCACTGCTTGCATGATCTCTTTGATCATTGTGAAGGGGCTTTCTCTTTTACCATGATGCAAAGCTTGATTTCATTTCTTCTTCCATAAAAATATGTAAGAGACATATCATCTAATGAACTAAATGCATGAGACCATCTCTATAAAAGTTGAGAAAGGAATCCCTAAGCCAATCCTTGAAATCAAGAAAAGAAGAAGAAGGAATCCTAATATTTAAGGCATCCATGACATAAGCTTCTAGCTAACAGACAAGATACAGAGAGATGATCAAGAGACACCTCTTCATCAATGCCAAAGAAATAAAGGGTGTGAGTTGGAAGATATTTATGAGTTAAGTTAAAATATTTAGGGTCTGTTTGGTGTGAGGGATTTGGAGGGGAAGGGAGGGGAGAGAAAATTTTTATGAGTTGAATTTTAAAAGATTAAAGAAGTGGGGCAATAAAATTTTAATAAAGAGAATATATAAGATAAAAAAGTAAGAAAAATTAATTAAAAATTTTTAACCACACTTCTCTAATTTTTTTAAATTCAACTCAAATTTTTTTTTCCTCCACCCAGTTTCCCTCCCCTCCCCTCATACCAAACAAACTCTTAAAGTTTGTTGTATAGGCTTTTTTACACAAGTGTTTTTGCGATGTATTAATGAATTTTTTTTTTTCTGTCCGCGTGATGTATTAATGATAACTCAGTTTTTATTCGTAATTAATTTTCATTAACTATTTCAAGAGACCTATTATTGCTGAGACGTATTGATTTTTTATAAAAATATTTAATTATAAAAAAAATATTTGAAAAAAATTTCAATATTTTCAAAACACCCCTATTTAGGGAGAAATATGATTTATATTAAAATTTAGAGTAATTACACATATTTAAGTAATTACACATATTTAAAATCTAACGTCCTTTATATTTTGTCTTAATTACAAATATTTCCCTTTTATTTTAAAAACATATATTTAAGTCCAAAATGTGAATTCCATTCATAATAAAAAATTCTAAAAATATATTTTTATTTAAAATTTATATAAAAATAAAATTTATTTACTAATTCACCCTTAATATAAATCCCAAATTTTAATTGACAGTTTGTAAATATCACAAATTTTTAAAAATATGAGTAAGATTTTTAAATATTCATAGAAAAGATATAAAATTCTCAATTTAAATGCCTTATACAATTACTTAAACCTATGTAGTTTATTATATTTGATAGAAAAAACGTGTTTGATACATAATTTAGTTATTTAAGAAACCATAAATAAAGAACCAAAAAGTGAATAACGGTGCTCTCTATCTCCTCCGCGAAGAAGCAGCGCCCGAGTAGATACTGTGTCTATTGTCATAAAAAGAAGAAAACGATGCGAGCGATGCAATTCCTTTGAACACACCTGATACTTCGCAGCTCAAGCGTTTCTCAGGAAAACAGCAGAAACAACTTTCTGGCCGTTGCCCATCCAAGATGATGCAGTATTCTCCATCATCTCATATATGATTCTTCAGTGTTCGTGTTTCTCATATGATCTTCTCTGTTCGACGGATCTACGTTGTGGTTGCCATTTTACCTGAACAATTCTTTGTCGATCTGCTGCAACGTCTTTGATTCAGACATTGCTTCGATGGATCTGTTCATTCCAGTCGACCTGCTTTTTTTCCCACTGTGTAGTTTCCGTTGAGGAGCTGTTCGAGAGGTAAGAAAAGGAGATTTTTTTTCTCTCATTTTTTTTTCGTTTTTTTTGTTGTTTTTGTTTTTGTTTTTGGTTTTTTTTGTTTTGTTTTGTTTTTAAAATATTTGTGCAAGATTATACTTTTTCATCGTCTGGACGGCTTTGGAGCTGCTGGACATGATGGAACGTGAGAGGGAACGTAGTCCTGAAAGAATGGTTTCGGTGCCAATGTTGAAGAAGAGTGATGCCTTGGAGCGTAATTCAAAGAAAATTCGAGATGATGATGAAGAGTTCACAGGTAAGCAATCATTAGCCCCACGGGTTGAGGACTGGATGAAGGATGAGGATATTGAAGAGGAAACAATTATACCGGAAGCACCAAAAAGATCATATAAGGAGGCATGTGTCAAAGATCAGACAAGGGAGGAATGTTCAGATGAAGAAGAAGAATGGTGGAAAGGGGACGGATGGAAGTCCAGAATTGAGGTGGAGATAACAAAGAAGGGTCCAAATATCATTGTGTCTCCGGAGTTTAGAATGAAGCTAGCATGGAAATGGTCAACGTTGTTGTTCATTAGATTACTTGGCAGAATGGTGCGGGAGGATTAATTGGGTCAAAAACTGCAACAGTTATGGGGACGTAGAGGGCAGGTTGAAACTATTGAGATAGGCTCTGGGTATTTTCTGGTTCGTATGAGCAATAAGGAGGACTATGATTTTGCGTTAACAGGAGTCCCTTGGTTATACATGGATCATTACCTAGCAGTGCAGCCATGGAAGTCAGAGTTTGATCCCGATTCTTGTGAGGTTTCCAAAATTGCAGTATGGGTAAGAATTCCTAAATTCCCTGTTGATTTTTATGATAAGGGTATTTTATATGTGGTGGGTAACCAAATTGGAAGGGTTCTAAAAGTGGATAATAATACCCTTAGGCAAACCAAAGGGCGTTTTGCCCGTATATGTGTTGAGATTGATTTGAATGCAACTTTGCTTCCATCCATGATGATTAATGGGAAAGAAAAGAAGATTGTTTATGAGGGTCTGCATTTGATTTGCTTCTCATATGGGCGGTATGGTCATGATACTGAACATTGCCCAAATAATCAAGTAAAAAATACGTCAAAGTCAGCATGCACGGATAACACATCGAATTCTACAGCTATAACACCATCGTCCACATCCTCCGAAATAACTACTGGAATGTATGGGGAGTGGATGGTGGCACCAAGTCGGAGAAGGGGGCAATGGAACTCGAATGCAAGGAATGGCAATTATAGTCTTGAGCCTAAGCGTGATTTACCTTCTAGAAATATGGGAGGAGGATTTTGGTTTGAGGCTCTGAATGTTGAAGACATGACAATTATGTTAGACCAAGCGTTTCACCCAAGAGGGGGGTGAATTGGGTGATACTGAAATTTCGTTCGAAAATATTAAACTTTGACAAAAGAATTAAAACAGTAATGAGTAAGGAGAAATATCACCGAAGTGTACACCGAGAGTTATACTGGTTCGGTCACAATCACTTTGACCTACGTCCAGTCCTCAGAGCTTCTCTGAGAGTTTCACTATCACTTCCAAGATTCAATGGGTTCTTGGCACCACAGTACAAGCAAGTTCCTTACACCTGGACACTCGCTCCCCCTTACAGGTTGTAATCCAATCCCAACTCAAGGTTCCACAACCTTAAGTTATCTCAATAACAAATATTGAGTTTGAATGAAATATCTCTCTCAAAGAGTAAGTGATAATCACTGAAGCATATGAATACAATTTCAACGTGAAAACAGAGCAATGAACTTAATGATTCGTTCGTATGGATGCTTAGTTGTTCTTCTCTGTTTGAAGGTTCCCATATTTATAGATATGTTGGTGATGACCGTTGGAACACTTCCTTTCGTCCGTTGGAGAGTGCGCAGCCACTGTTGACTTTTCAAGTTTTTGAAAAATATCCGTTGGCGGTGGTTGGCATTTGAACGTTTGATTTGACTTTCATCTCTTGAAGTGATTCCTTCATTATTTATCTGTAAATAGACTAAGAATACTAATACAATGAAAGGTTAATCATATGGGAAACAAATCAATGAACGTTTGAATGATTTCTAAATTTCTGGGTAAGCTTACTCGAGTAGCTCCTCGAGTAACCCTTGAAGTTTACTCGAGTAGCTCCTCGAGTAACATCGTGAAATCATTATGTATTTGAAAGTCAATGAAGAGAAACAAGATTACTCGGGTAGTGCATGGAGTAAACTAAATTTCAAACCTTTGGAATAGTTATTTACTCGGGTAGCTACTCGAGTAATGCACTCACAACTTTATGAGTTACTCGGGTAACACCTCGAGTAATCCTTTGAAAAACTTTTGATTACTCGATGCTCTACTCCAATAATGTTGGCAGGATTAAAATGCCGAGAGCACTTACCTCATTACTCGAGTAGCTCCTCGAGTAATGCACTCATTTTTGCATAGGTTACTCGAGTAGCACCTCGAGTAACAGAGATATTTGAGCATGACTTACCCGGGTAATGACTTGAAGTTTCCTTTGAAAATATTTGAGCATACTGGGGTACACACTCGAGGAATCCACTTAATATAAACCATGAAAAACTTGTATACTAGAGTAAGTACTCGAGGATGATGAAATAAGAAGAAATCAAGTTAATCCGGTACCAACCTCAAGTTTTCACTTACCTTAGTCTGTTACTCGAGTAGCTCCTCGAGTAACATTGGCAGTGGTACAAAGTGCCGAGAGTTACACATTTTCAAATACATGGTTACTCGAGTAGCTCCTCGAGTATCATGGAAAACTTGAAGGCAAACTGGAAGTTTCTGACCTGGTTACTCGAGTAGCTCCTCGAGTAACATTAGCAGTGGTACAAAATTGCCGAGAGGTCCACATTTTAGGAAACAAAGGTACTCGAGTAGCTCCTCGAGTATCATGTGGAAAACTTGATGGCAACTGGAAGTTTTACCTGGTTACTCGAGTACCTCCTCGAGTAACATTAGCAGGCCGAGAGCAACTCCAAGTTTTTACCTGGTTACTCGAGTAGCGCCTCGAGTAATGGTGGCAGTAACTGGAAGTTTTGCTTGGTTACTTCAAGTTTTGGCTCATTACTCGAGTAGCGCCTCGAGTAATGCCTTAGAAAATGCACTTCTGATCAAGTTCCTCAGCATTTTCTTTTAGCCAATCTTCACTACTTCCATGCTTATCTCAAGTAAAGCTTATTCCTGTCATTACTTAGTTCAAGCTTGATTATTAAACATTTCCTTTTCAAACCATTCTTTTGTTATCATCAAAACATGAGATCTAACATTCTCCCCCTTTTTGATGATGACAAAACTTGGTGATTTTGAACATGGTTTTTCAAATTGGATTCTTAATTAATTATTTCTTATTAAGTTGATTATACCTTGCATACATAACAACTTCATTAGTCCAAACATGTATCACAATTCACAAACTTAAATGAAATCAACTGAAGTCATAATTTAAACACACTTGCATTAAAATTTAAGAAATTCAAATTACAAGTTAAGTTCAAGAAAGATTAATAACAAAATGCACCCTAGAGCCCATATACAACCAAATCCCCAAAATAAACAAGGACATATCCACAAAATCACTCTCAAGTTCTTCTCCCCCTTTTTGGCTTCATCAATCAAGTGGAGGGCTAGAAGGCTTGGCCATGGAGATTGGTGTTGCTGGAAGGACCAAGGAATCATTTGATTCTAGAGAATCAAATGAACTAGATGGTACAGGATCAGGCAGATGAAGTGGAGGGATATGGATATCATCGCCGGGAAGAGAAGGTTGGAAGACAACCATAGTTGAGGTTTCTCCTTCCGGGGTGATCTGAGTCTCAGGTGAAATCTCAACCTCAGGAGTATGCCTTTCAGGTGATGAAGAGGGAGATATCTCCTCAGTGTGAGTAGGAGAGGGAATGGGTTTTGAAGTGGTTTCTGGCTGTGGCTTTTGAGGTGAATCATCTAAGATAATGTGAGTGGTTTCGTGGGTATCAGGATCATCTACTGTGAATAAAACATCTTTCTCTTGGGGCTCAAGTGGATCAGAAACCAGCGGGGTAGAAGGTTTAGCCTCAGGAATAGGAATGTCTGAAGGAGGTTCTTCTGGAGGTGGTGGTGCAGATGATGAGGGACCGGCAGAAGGTCCAGGACCCAGGGAATCCAAACGTGCCAGAATCAGTCTCAAAGTCTCTCCCTGGGCACGTTGCTCAGCTAGAAGCTCCTCATGCCTTCGATCCATTCTTTCAACCAACTCACCCATTTTGGTGTTCATGTGGGTTATGAGTTCTGCATTGGTGTTGGCTATGTCCACATGAAACCCTCAGAGCATATTCTCCATAAAGTGCTGGAGAGTGGCATTCAGGAAAGATGGTGAAGATGTGGTAGCAGCTGGAGCCGATGACTGAGTGTCATCCATTCTACTGGTTTCTGCCTCAGTAGCCTTTCTCTTCTTCTTAGACCCAGACTCCAGTGGGCTTTTAAGAGGGATGTCGATGTTCAATTTACCAATCTGGTTCCTCCCTACTGGGGTCACCCTCTCAATTGGCTCCTTACTATCCAAGTACCATATTTTGTTCTCTTTCAGGATAAGAGACACAATTTGGGGATATGGCATTGGAGTAGTCCCTTTTCCATCCACTTTATATCTTTTCATTTCAGAGAATATGTACTCTCCCAGATCCTTTTCTTCTTTCAAGAGGAGTGAAGCAAACCATCTATAGTCCCTATCCGAGAAGTGGGTATAGTTGTTGGCTTTGTTCACTAGGGACCTAGAGTAGATGTACCATAGGACCCTGTGATGATCACACATATCACTCGGTTTAAAATTGAGGGGGCCAACTAACTCATCGGGCTTAAGGATAGTGAAAATTTGGTTTGGCTCAAGCTCAGAATAGATATCATCCGGGGGATTCTCAATTCCTAACCATAGATTGATCCTAGAGGGAGATATAAGAATTTTTTGACCTCTCACTGTGGTGGTCATCTCTTCCTCAACTGAGGTTCGGTCAGGCTCATCAGTGATTTCTAGGTTACAGTAAAAATGGGTGATTACCTTTGTGCAAAAAGGCAATCTAATAGACAACCAAGGCATAAATGGATCAAGATAAGGACTAAGATCAAACTTCACTACCTCTTGAAGTAGCTTCAGATCAACGTAGTGTGTTTTACACACTTTCCTTCTGGAGAACTGTGTCAGGTACTTGGGAGACTCCACCAGTTTCCCCACATTGAATCCTTTGGGAGGAGTAGTGATCTCTGCCTCTGGGATCTTGGATTTCTTGGATGATTGACCCTTCTCTAATTGGTCAATAATCCCAGCCATTGCCTTAGCCACATTTTTGTCATACTTTGGCTTCTTGGGAGGTTTTGGAGTAAAAGAGGGTGTGGATGAGTCTGAGTGAGAAGGTGAGGGAGTTTTGACACCTTTACTTCTTCCAGTAGATGTGCTCTTTTTAGACTGAGCCCTAGTCACAATAGGCTCTTTGATCACCACACCTTTGGCTTTAGGTTGTGGTTGAGGTTTAAGAGGGGTTTTGGCTTTTGGTCTAGGTATCAACTTTCTTCTCTTTGTTGGAGGAGGAGAAAGAAGATCAGGTTTTTGCTGAGAATCAGAGGAGTCTGTGAAGTTGAGATTCTTGGTTCTAACCATTTTGAATCACAGAAAAAACAGAAATCTCAGAAAACAGGGTAACTATCGCGAGAATAGGGCAGAGGGATTTTGAACAAAATAGGAAGTTTTTGATCTTGAAACCAGTTGGGTTTTGACGGAAATGGGGCAAGGAATCGATTGGGAAAAGTTTTTGAAAGGGTGTATAGTGATTTACTCTAGGAGATTTTGTGGAAATGACCAAGTTTGCGTAAGATAAAGACCTAAATCCCGACTTTACTCGAGGCCTTACTCGAGTAACATTCAAGTTTACTCGAGGCCTTCCTCGAGTGTTCATGCAGAAAAATTCAAAAATAATTCATTTAAATTGCGTACCTGGCATGAATAATATAGTAATTATCCATGGATGTTCCCTCGATCATTCATAGTCCATTTGGGTCAGTTTTGAGTCATTATTCAACATTTTGAGAATCTGAGCTCCGACATTACTCGAGGCCTGCCTCGAGTAAGCTTCAAGTTTACTCGAGGACTGCCTCGAGTAAATAGCTTCTCCACTTCTGACTCTTCATTTCTTTGAAATTTGAACCGTTACATTTGAAAATCAAGTAACTTGATCCGTTACTTCCAGTTTTGGGGGCCATTACTCGAGTACATACTCGAGTAAAGTGCTTCTTTACTTCAAGTTGCTCCTCGGGTATTGCTTTTCTGTTAACCATTACTTCAAGTTGGTACTCCAGTAAACGTGTCCTCTGATCACCTCTGTTTTTGTTTCCCAAAACAGAGTTTCTTTCTTCCTGCAAAACACATTTCTACATACTCCGATGCTTAAGTTAGTAATCATCAAAACATTATTAAATGACTTCATCTAATATTATGAAATGCTGAAATTACTTATAACTCATTGGGATTTACCATTCCCAATTCTCTTCTAATGTATAGAAATTGATCTTTTGCAAGGGGTTTTGTGAAGATATCGGCTAATTGAAGATGAGTAGGAATGAATATCACTTTCACATCTTTCTTTTGGACATGATCTCTGATGAAGTGATGTCTGACATCGATATGCTTCGTTCTAGAGTGTTGAACTGGATTCTTTGCCAAGCTTATCGTACTAGTGTTGTCACAATAGATTGGTATTTCTTTGAGATAAATACCAAGGTCTTGTAGTTGTTGTTTTAACCATATCACTTGTGCACAACAACTTGAGACTGCAACATATTCGGCTTCCGTTGACGAAAGAGACACTGTATTTTGTTTCTTGCTGAACCACGAGACAAGAGATCCTCCAAGGAATTGTCCTTGTCCACTGGTGCTCTTTCTGTCTGTCTTGTATCCTCCATGATCAGAATCAGAGTAAGCGATTAAATATTCACTTCTTCCTTTGGGATACCACAGACTCAATTCTGGTGTGTCAGCAAGGTATCTAAAGATTCGTTTGACCGTTTCAGCATGTGATTCCTTTGGCGCCGATTGATATCTTGCACATATGCCAACACTAAATTGGATGTCTGGTCTGCTTGCCGTGAGATAGAGTAATGATCCAATCATTCCTCTATATCTTGTGATATTGTAGTCTTTCCCTTTAACATCAGCATCAAGCAACGTTGTTGAACTCATAGGCGTATCTGAGCCATTTGCTTCATCCATTCCATATTTCTTCAATAGCTCTTTTAAATACTTTGTTTGAGATATGAAAATTCCATTCTTTCTTTGTTTGATTTGCAAACCCAGAAAGAAATTCAATTCTCCCATCATTGACATCTCAAACTCTCCCTGCATTATCTCAGAAAATTCCTTACATAGAGATTCATTAGTAGCACCGAAAACAATATCATCAACATATATTTGAACAATTAAAATATCATCATGTTTTCGATTTATAAATAATGTTGTATCAACTTTTCCCCGTACAAAACCTTAATCGATGAGAAACTTACTAAACCTTTCATACCAGGCTCTAGGAGCTTGTTTTAAACCATACAAAGCCTTTTTAAGTTTGAAAACATGGTCTGGTTTAGTGACATCTTCAAAACCTGGAGGTTGTTCTACATACACTTCTTCCATGATATAACCATTTAGAAAGGCACTCTTAACATCCATTTGATAGAGTTTGAATCCTTTGATGCATGCAAAGGCTAAGAGTACACGTATAGCTTCCAATCTAGCCACTGGAGCATACGTTTCCTCATAATCAATTCCTTCTTCCTGATTATAGCCTTTGGCCACCAATCTTGCCTTGTTTCTGACAATAATTGCAGATTCATCAAGTTTGTTTTTGAATACCCATTTAGTACCAATGATCGTATGATCTTTGGGTCGGGGCACCAAATCCCAGACTTGATTCCTTTCAAATTGATTTAGTTCTTCTTGCATTGCTATGACCCAATCATTGTCTGACAGGGCTTCATCAATGTTAGAAGGTTCAATCTCAGAAATGAATGCAAAAAAACTTACTTCATTGAAAACTCTATTTCTGGTTTTGATCCCTTCATTCACATCTCCTATGACTTGATCTAAGGGATGACTTCTATTGTATTTCCAGGCTTTAGGTTGACCTAAGGATTGCTCTTCATCCTTAGTTTCATCAACCTCTGGAATAAGAGACTTAGAGATAGATTGACCATTTTCTTGATTTAAAACAACTTCCTGTTCTTCATCAATGGTTTTGTCAGAGGATTCAAATTCATCAAATACAACATGAATTGATTCTTCAACAACACAAGTTCTTTTATTGAAAATTCTATATGCTTTACTTCGATTAGAATATCCTAAGAAAATTCCTTCATCAGTTTTAGAATCAAATTTTCCTAGATTATCTTTACCATTATTATGAATGAAACACTTACAACCGAAGATGTGTAGATGAGCAATGTTTGGCTTCCTTCCTTTGAATAGATCGTATGGTGTCTTCCCAAGTTTCGTTCTGATATAGGCTCTATTTGAAATGTAACATGCTGTACTCATAGCATCAGCCCAGAAAACTTGAGACATATTCTTTTCATTCAACATTGTTCTAGCCATTTCAGTAAGCACTCTATTCTTACGTTCCACAACTCCATTTTGTTGGGGCGTCCTTGGAGCAGAGAAATTGTGATCAATACCATTAGTATCACAATACTCTTCAAAGGCTTGATTTTCAAATTCTCCACCATGATCGGTCCTAATACCTGCAATTGACATACCTTTCTCATTTTGCACTTTCTTGGCAAAAACAATAAATTCTTCAAAGGTTTCATCTTTTGACGATAGAAAGATAACCCATGTAAATCTAGAGAAATCATCAACAATAACCAATGAATATAAGTTACCACCAAGACTTTTTACTCTTGCTGGACCAACTAAATCCATATGTAATAATTGAAGTGGTCTATTTGTTGAAATCTTATTTTTCAATTTGAAAGATGATTTAGTTTGTTTACCCTTTTGACATGCGTCACAAATTAAATCGTTTTTGAAATTTACTTTAGGTAATCCAAGCACTAAATCCTTTTTGAGTAGTTTACCTAGTTGATGCATATTGACATGAGCCAATCTCTTATGCCATAGCCAACTTTCATCGGTATTACTCAGAAAACAATTTTCAGATTCATTTCTACTAATATCTAAGGTATAGCAGTTACCTTCCCTTTTTGCTCTGAGCTTAGCCTTGATATTCTTCTTATCAAGTAGTAAGTCTTTCTTGTTGATAATTAGACATTCCTCTGAATCAAATATTATCCAGTTGTCTTTATCTGCACTTTGACTTACGCTCAGCAAATTATGACACAAGCCTTCAACGTAATATACATCTTTGATTTGTATGCCTTTGTCATTTTTGATTTCACCAATTCCTGCTATTTTTCCGGATTGATTTCCTCCAAATTTTACCTTTCCACCTTCCTTAGGTTGCAATGTGGTAAAACTTTCGAAATCTCCGGTCATATGTCTAGAGCATCCACTGTCTATGAACCACTTGTTATTTTTGGATGCTTTAAGACATACCTGCAATCAAATGACTAAGTCTTAGGTACCCACTTCTTTTTGGGTCCTTTTGGGTTAGTATAAATGATTTTCTGAACATATGTGCCTTTAGGTACCCATTTGTAGGTTCCTATTGTTCTTTTCTTTTTATGAATGCATGAAGAGGTATAATGACCTTTTCTGTTACAGTAATTACACAATGCAAAAGGATTTGATATATGCACAGAATGTTGGAAATAATTTAAATATGGCTTTCCTCCTACTTTCTTTTTACCTTTCCTTTTATCTGTTTTTGGATCATATCCAATACCAGATCGGTCATTTACAAATCGTTGTTCTTTTAGAATCACACTTAGCATCTCACTTCCTTTGGTAAATTTTTCAAGAGTTTTTGTGAGATCAATGTTTTTCTTTTTCAACGAAGAACAATTTTCACAATTCTTTTCTGAACTTTCTTTAAGTTTAATTTCAAGAGCTTTGTTTTTCTTTTTGAAAACAATTAATTCTTTAACTACTTTGATGAATTCAGAATGTAAAGCATTATATTTAGAGAGTAATTCATCATAGGTAGGTTCAGAATCATTTACCTCTTCTTCCGTCTCTTCTTGAGCAACAAGACATATATTGGCTACTTCTTCCTCATCACTTTCTTCGTCTGAGGAACTATCTCTCCATATAGCAGATACAAAGGCCTTCTTTTTGTTAAAGAATTTGCCTTTTCTCTTTTCTTTGCTCTTTTGATTGAGCCCTGGACATTCTGATTTGATATGTCCTGGTTTTTCACATTCATAGCAAATGATATGGTCTTTGTTGCTAGTTCCTCCTTTTTGAAAGTGTTTGAAGCCTTGACCTTTCTTGTAGAACTTTCTGAATCGTTTTATGATTAAGCCCATTTCATCATCATCAAACTCCTCATCTTCATCTTGATTTTCTTCTTTCGCTTTTAGTGCTAGACCTTTCTTTCTTTTGTCACTGATGTCATCTAGTTCCCGTTTGAACTTTAGTTTGCTTTCATATTCAGAAAGACTTCCAAATAGAGAAGCAACTGATCTCATTGATTCTCCTTTTGCCTCTTCTATCGCAGTGACTTTGGTCTCCCACTCTTTAGAAAGAATATTCAAAATCTTTCATACTTGGATATTTTGATCATATACTTTTCCAAGTGCTGCAAGTTGATTAACAAGATGAGTATATCTAAGTTCGAATTCAGAAATTGACTCACCTGATTTCATTCGAAGTAGATCGAATTCTGTGATCAAGGTGTTGATTCGATTCTCCTTTATTCCCGAAGTTCCTTCATGAGCTATTTCCAGAGCTTCCCACATTTCCTTTGCTGTTGGGAGTGTGCAAATTCTGAAGTATTCATTTTGACTCAAAGAGCTTTGTAACATCAGAATTGCCTTGCTATTGAGAGTGATAAGTTTCTTGTCATTCTCATCATATTCCGCTGGTGTCTTTGGAATTTTCTGAGAATCTACAGTCTTTGTCGGTTGATAATTTCCACTCTCGATTACATCCCATAGCCCATATTCAGTAGCCATCACGAACACTCTGAATTTTGCTTTCCAGAAAGAAAAGTGTTCTCCATTGAAACCGGGAGGTCTAGTGATGGATGCTCCGTCGGGAAGAATTCCTTCTCCCATGCTTGCCATTGGATCCTTCTTAGGTTGTTATACCTTAACAAGAAGACCTACGCTTTGATACCAAATGTTAGACCAAGCGTTTCACCCAAGAGGGGGGGTGAATTGGGTGATACTGAAATTTCGTTCGAAAATATTAAACTTTGACAAAAGAATTAAAACAGTAATGAGTAAGGAGAAATATCACCGAAGTGTACACCGAGAGTTATACTGGTTCGGTCACAATCACTTTGACCTACGTCCAGTCCTCAGAGCTTCTCTGAGAGTTTCACTATCACTTCCAAGATTCAATGGGTTCTTGGCACCACAGTACAAGCAAGTTCCTTACACCTGGACACTCGCTCCCCCTTACAGGTTGTAATCCAATCCCAACTCAAGGTTCCACAACCTTAAGTTATCTCAATAACAAATATTGAGTTTGAATGAAATATCTCTCTCAAAGAGTAAGTGATAATCACTGAAGCATATGAATACAATTTCAACGTGAAAACAGAGCAATGAACTTAATGATTCGTTCGTATGGATGCTTAGTTGTTCTTCTCTGTTTGAAGGTTCCCATATTTATAGATATGTTGGTGATGACCGTTGGAACACTTCCTTTCGTCCGTTGGAGAGTGCGCAGCCACTGTTGACTTTTCAAGTTTTTGAAAAATATCCGTTGGCGGTGGTTGGCATTTGAACGTTTGATTTGACTTTCATCTCTTGAAGTGATTCCTTCATTATTTATCTGTAAATAGACTAAGAATACTAATACAATGAAAGGTTAATCATATGGGAAACAAATCAATGAACGTTTGAATGATTTCTAAATTTCTGGGTAAGCTTACTCGAGTAGCTCCTCGAGTAACCCTTGAAGTTTACTCGAGTAGCTCCTCGAGTAACATCGTGAAATCATTATGTATTTGAAAGTCAATGAAGAGAAACAAGATTACTCGGGTAGTGCATGGAGTAAACTAAATTTCAAACCTTTGGAATAGTTATTTACTCGGGTAGCTACTCGAGTAATGCACTCACAACTTTATGAGTTACTCGGGTAACACCTCGAGTAATCCTTTGAAAAACTTTTGATTACTCGATGCTCTACTCCAATAATGTTGGCAGGATTAAAATGCCGAGAGCACTTACCTCATTACTCGAGTAGCTCCTCGAGTAATGCACTCATTTTTGCATAGGTTACTCGAGTAGCACCTCGAGTAACAGAGATATTTGAGCATGACTTACCCGGGTAATGACTTGAAGTTTCCTTTGAAAATATTTGAGCATACTGGGGTACACACTCGAGGAATCCACTTAATATAAACCATGAAAAACTTGTATACTAGAGTAAGTACTCGAGGATGATGAAATAAGAAGAAATCAAGTTAATCCGGTACCAACCTCAAGTTTTCACTTACCTTAGTCTGTTACTCGAGTAGCTCCTCGAGTAACATTGGCAGTGGTACAAAGTGCCGAGAGTTACACATTTTCAAATACATGGTTACTCGAGTAGCTCCTCGAGTATCATGGAAAACTTGAAGGCAAACTGGAAGTTTCTGACCTGGTTACTCGAGTAGCTCCTCGAGTAACATTAGCAGTGGTACAAAATTGCCGAGAGGTCCACATTTTAGGAAACAAAGGTACTCGAGTAGCTCCTCGAGTATCATGTGGAAAACTTGATGGCAACTGGAAGTTTTACCTGGTTACTCGAGTACCTCCTCGAGTAACATTAGCAGGCCGAGAGCAACTCCAAGTTTTTACCTGGTTACTCGAGTAGCGCCTCGAGTAATGGTGGCAGTAACTGGAAGTTTTGCTTGGTTACTTCAAGTTTTGGCTCATTACTCGAGTAGCGCCTCGAGTAATGCCTTAGAAAATGCACTTCTGATCAAGTTCCTCAGCATTTTCTTTTGGCCAATCTTCACTACTTCCATGCTTATCTCAAGTAAAGCTTATTCCTGTCATTACTTAGTTCAAGCTTGATTATTAAACATTTCCTTTTCAAACCATTCTTTTGTTATCATCAAAACATGAGATCTAACAAATTATTGATGGCGGTTCTGGTGATAACGCATATCAGAGGAAGATTCGTGTTAGTTCAAAGCCAGAAGATAGGTAGCGGGATACGAAAGAAAAAACTGGTCATCTACCTGTTCTAAATAAAAGGAGTAAGGGTAATAATAGATCGGATATTTCAAATGTAAGAAAAAAGGAGATTAGTGGTGATGCTGTGAATAATGTTCGGCATTTTAATAAGTTGAATAAAACACGTGGGATCCAAGTAGCTAAAAAGAAAGGGATTGAGGAGGGAGCTTCCCAAGAAATATTGAGTATGGAGAAAACACAAGAAGCTGGAACGTCTTATAATTTAAGTGGGGAAGTGGGGTCAGGAAGAAAGAAGAATGTTATGAAATTAGATTCCAATTCCTTCGCTATTCGTCTAGAAGCCTCCAATCCTATTGACCCAAGTGTAAAAGGAGGAGAGACCATTGTACCTCGACTTAGTCCACTTGGTGGTGTTGATGACGTGGTGATGCATGGGATTGAGGATGTTCAGGAGGGACATTGGTCTCAATAATGCCTGGGTTGTTTGTGTTCTTCTCTTATGTTATTAATTTTTTAATGATTATTATGACTTGGAATACTCGAGGTGCCGGTGGTGCCTCCTTTCGAAGGTTACTTAGTGATGTTGTTGCCAGACATGAAGTTAATTTATTTGCCCTGTTGGAGCCTAGACAGCTAGGGGTTAAAGCTAAGCTCATTGCAAGGAAGTTAGGATGGATGAATATGCACGTGGTTGAAGCTCGTGGTTTTAGTAGAGGTATGTGGTTGTTTTGGGATTCTACTTTAAAATTTCTCTGTTACTTCTTCAGGGGATCAATTTGTTCATGGGGTGGTTAATAAAGGTACTAGGGATGAGTGGTCTCTAACTGTGGTGTATGGGCACCCAAAAATGGTTATTAGACATCAACTGTGGCATACTCTTAAGGGTATTCGGCAATTGACTATGGGAGGCTGGGTTGTGATTGGTGATTTTAATGTTGTTTCTCATCCCGAGGAACGCTGGAGTAAGAATCACAGGAAGACTAATGGTATTGATAGGTCTTTTCGGAATTGGTTTCTGAGTAGCGAGTTACTTGATATTGGTTTTAATGGACCTCAATTTATTTGGGGGAATCTGAATAGCCAGAGCAGAATAGACAGAGACTTGGTTAATAACTGCTGGTTTAGAAATAATCCTAATGCCACAGTGACACATGATACGAGTTCAGATGATGTATTAAATAGTGCAAGTGTACACTGTCATAATCAAGTAATATAGAAGTAAGTAGAGTATCGTTCCCACGAGGATTGAGCACTAAGTACCAAAATGGGTAATTTTAATTCTATTTAGTTGATCGATTAGTTGGTGATTGAGAATACAAAATAAAACAAAAACAATTAAATATGAATGCAGATGATATGAAAGCAAATATGAGAAAAAGCCCTAGGGATTAGATTTCACTTAACAAATTCCGGATTGAATCACTTATCTATTCTAGCCCAATTTATTCCACATGATTGATAGTCGAGTTTCCCTAATTTAATTACTAGCCTCTTCCAAGGTCAAGCAATTCTATAATCAATTGCTAATCCAATATATTCCTATATGAATTTAAGCAATTAATCATGCATTAAGATTTATGGAACTCAGTAAGACTACACAACTCATATGAATATATTCCAATTTCATATGCAAGTCATGGTTTTAATTATAGGGTCTACACACATGTATCTCCTTCTGGTCTCAACATGCATATTGAAATCATTCAAAAGATGGCCAGTCAATCAAAAGCATTAAGAATAATAATTAAAACTCAATCATGAAGGAGAAATTCAAACTAGATTTAATAAGTTAAGATTCAATCCGTCATTAGTAAATTACGTCATCACCCTAGGAGAATGAAAATTTAGCTCATGATAAAATTAAAAACAAAACCAAAATAAATTATATAAAGCTAGAATGAAAGCCTCAGAAATACTGCATAAACTTGAATATTAAATTCTCAAACATAAATATACAACCAAAAGATGAATGAAAGATGAAGAAATCTATCCGTCCATTTAGGAGGTAAAACCTTCCATGTAGGCGGCATGCAAAGTGTAATAAAATCCTAAGCCTTCCAAGATGGAGGCATGCAATACATGAAATTAAATCTAAAAATTAATACAATGAACTCAGAAATGTCAGAGAAAGATCTTTCCCGGTCAGAGAAGGACCTCTCCCTGTCGGAGAAGGGCCTCTGCTTCTCTTCCTCTCTTCCTCCTTTGAGCTTGGCATTTATCTCTATTTATAGGGGAAAAAACGTGTGCTACAGTACTGCTACAGTGATCTGGCGGCTGCTACAGTGCCATTGACCTGCTACAGTGCTGGCAGCTGCTACAGTGTCCGGTGGCTGCTACAGTACTTTTTTTATTTTTTAAAAATGCTGTTTATTCCAAAAACAATATTTATTTATCAATCACACCCAAATTTATTATATTAAACACAAATATCATCCATAAAATCATCATATAAGGGAAAATAAATATGTAAATATTTTACTTATCAACACATTTGCCAAAATATAAATTCAATCATTGTCCGGTGTTGGTTGAAACTAAATCTCATGTTCTTACGTCAAAGAATCGAAGGCCTTTTAAATTTTTCGCTCCCTGGGTTGTGCATGATGATTTCAAGAATTTTATTCATTCACACTGGGGGGTGGAGGATGACTGGTGCGGATCTGTTAAACAATTTACTGAGGATCTGAGGTTATGAAATAAAGAGGTTTTCAGCAATATATCCTATATGAAAGACAGATTATATCGAAGATTAGATGGAATTAATGCAAAGATGGCTTCGTAGGTATCTCGGAGCACCTTGAGAAGTTACTAGGGGAGCTATGGGGAGAGCTTGAAAAGCTTTTGGCACAGGAAGAAGTCATGTGGCTTCAATACTCTCAGGCTAATTGGTATGTGGATGGAGATGTAATACTAGATACTTCTATTCTGTGGCTAATGGCAGGTGAAGAAGGAATAAAATTGAAGCATTAAAGCTTGAATATGGGGAATGGACATATAATGCAACGGAAATTATGAGATTGGGAAGCCAATTCTTCAAAACTTTGTATACAAAAACCCATAATTATAATGGATCTTTGGTATTCGGATGCACTTATCCTGAGATTGACGATATAAATTTTCATATTCTGGGGAGATCGGTTGAAGAGCAAGAGACTAAAAGAGCTTTGTTTGATATGGGGCCGTTGAAAGCACCAGGGCCAGACGGTTTCAATCCGCTATTTTACCAAAGCCAATGGGAAACTGTAAGACCGTCAGTGATTCAATTAGTGAAAAGAGTTTTCAATGATCCGACGTGGATACGTCAAATCAATGGGACTCAGATTGTTCTCATTCCGAAGGTGGAACATCCAGAGACGTTTCGTGATTTTCGTCCTATAAGTCTTTGCAATGTTGTTTACAAGATTGTTATGAAGGTTATATCAAACAGACTCAATGCAATTATGCCTTTGGTGATAGCCTCGAATCAGTGTAGTTTTGTTAAAAGGCGTCAGAGTTCAGATAATGTTATACTTGTGCAGGAGATCATTCACTCTATGAAGTCTTTAAAAAGGAAAAAGGGTTTCATGGCCATCAAGATTGATTTAGAGAAGGCTTATGATCGGGTGAGATGGAATTTTGTCTACGAATGTCTAAAAGAACACAAGATTCCTGAATATCTTAGTAAAGTTATTCAAGCTTGTATGTCGACATCTCATTTGCAATTGCTTTGGAATGGAGAGGCTACTAACATGTTTTGCCCTTCCAGAGGGGTTAGACAAGGTGACCCAATATCTCCGTATCTTTTTGTTATCATGATGGAAAGATTGGGGCATCTTATCCAAACGACAGTGGAAGAGGGTGTTTGGCAACCGTTTAGGCTATCCAAACGAGGTACTCCTGTCTCTCATATTTTTTTTGCTGACGATATCTTTTTGTTTGCAGAAGCAGATCTAGATAACGCAGGGGTTATTAAGGCTATCCTGGATGACTTCTGTGACATTTCGGGACGGAAAGTAAATGTTGGAAAATCAAGAGTTTACTTCTTTAAGAATGTAAACCATATAAAATGCAAAGAAATCAGCGATTTTTTAAATTTTACTCCAACATCGAATCTGGGGAAATATCTGGGTATACCTATTTTACATGAACGAAGATCAAAGGCTACGTATAGTTTTCTTCTGGATAAGATGGATGCTCGCCTGGCCAATTGGAAGTCTAACATGTTATCGATGGCTACCAGGCATACTCTAGTGTCGTCTGTTATGTCGGCTATGCCAACTTATGCTATGCTGACAGTGCCTCTTCCTTTAGGGATTTGTGATGAAATTGATAAACATTATCGTAACTTCCTCTGGGGTAGTAGCTTAGCTAGCAGAAAACCTCATCTAGTATCCTGGGACCTCGTATGTGCACGTAAGGAAGATGGAGGCCTAGGTCTTAGGTTGACATGTCAACAGAACCAGGCTTTCATGATGAAACTTGGATGGAATATGATTAATAGAAAAGATTCGCTCTGGGTCAGGATTTTGCGAGAAAAATATAAAGCCGGTAATGATATTATTCCTAAAGTTGAGAAGCGCCGGTCAGAATCTAGTATGTAGAGGGGTATTCGTAACTGTTGGGACAAGATCAAAGATAGCTTAACATGGAGAGTTACCGATGGACAGAACACTTCTTTCTGGAATGACATATGGGTACCGCATTTTGACAAGCTTCAGAGTTTGGTAATCAGAGAACTGCCGAGAGATGTTACTGAATGGAGAGTAGCTGATTGTATCACTTCATCCGGACAATGGGATATGAGTAAGTTTAATCACCTACTTCCAAGACAAGTTTGTACAGCTATTGCACAGTTAATATCAATCAGCTAAATGGGGAGGATTTTCTAGTTTGGAGGTGGTCGTCAAATGGAATTTTCACCATCAGATCCGCTTACAAATACCTGGTGGGAACACAACAACCTATCAGTAATAACTGGAGGAGATGTGTTTGGAAATTGAAAGTTCCTCAAAAGGACCGTATTTTCTTGTGGCTGTGCTTTCATGGTCGACTAATGACAAACATAATGCGTTATCATCGTGGTAGTCATCCGACGGGTATTTGTGATATATGCCATAACTCAAGTGAGTCAGTACTCCACGTTTTGCGGGATTGTCCATTCACTTCTGAATTATGGAAAGGATTCTTACCGCCGGATTGGCGTGATCGATTTTTTGGCATGTTTGGGAGAAATGACTGGCTTACATGGTGTGCGAGGAGAAAAGACGTAATATAGGGATTCGAGTTTCGTCTTTGGTTTACGGTACTATGCCGGTATATCTGGTTGGCTCATAATGACAGATGTTTTAATAATAATACTTGGAGTACACAGGCTATTTTAGCTCGTGCTCGTGTCTGCTTAATATGGGGTAATACAAGCTTGCTTCAAAATAGGAGTGCAGAAAGGAATCAACACCAATGGATGCCACCACCGCTTGGGTGGGTGGAGATTAATATCGACGGATCCAGGAATGACAACTTAGGGACTTGCACGTGTGGAGGTGTGTTGAGAGATCATAATTGTGACTTTTTGATGGGGTTTATGTACCAGATTGGGCAAGGAACGATTGTAACTGCGGAAGCTTGGGGTGTTTTGTAGAGACTTAAATTGGCATGGGATAGAGGATACAGACAAATTATGATTGAATCTGATTGTAGTGAGGTAATGGATCTTGTTTTGGGTAAGGTATCTTGGGAACACCTAGATTTACAGCTTATGGTGGAGATTCAAACGCTGCTTGATAGAGATTGGGAAGTCGAAATTTCACATTGCACCCGGGATGTTAACACAGTTGCAGACGCTATGGCAAAAGAAGCTTGGAAGATGACGATTGATCTTCATATCACAAAATCGCCCTCAGATTCTATTACCAACTTTTTAATTAATGATGTATACAGAATGAGATTGCATGTTGACTCAGGAGGATAGCTTCTGATGTGTTTGTAGAATATCATTTACTATAAAAAAAAAAGAAACTATAAATAAATAAATTTCAATAAATATCATAAAAAATTAAAATTCTAAATTTTATAATCTTAAAATTAATAAATTGTTAACATATTAGAAAGTTAATAAATCTATTAAAACTAAAATTTTTAGGTATATTTTTTTTGAGAAAAAAATCTTACTTTGGTCCTAGTGATAAAAAAATAAAAAAAGTCCTAGTATGGATTTCTCTATGAAAAAAGTTCTAGTGTAAATTCTTCTATCAAAAAATTTTTTAGGGATCTCAGTAACTTAGATAGGTTTGTCAATGGTCACTCTATGCTTGTCATTATAATCATATGCACTTGTCAACTGAAAATGTTTTAGTTAATATAGATGAGCTTGTCAATGACCACTCTATGACTTGTGTCAACGCCCGTTTCCATTTCGATATATACAGAGTAATAGGGACCATGTTCCATCGGCATACAGAAAAAGTATAAACATACTGATAAAAGTATTTGTTTACAGACCAGAATCAACCATGCAGAATTTAACAATATTTACAAATATGTACAGAATATCCAAAATTATTCCAAAGATAGACTATATAACCACGAACTTTGTCTCGGGAAATGTGTCTGTCAGTTCCCCGTATCTACGTCCTTGCCTTTCGAGCCGCTAGCACCCGCTGAGATATTTTTATTTAGAAAAAAGGGGTGAGATTGCAAGGAATCCTAGTAAAAACATATTATCTTTCACATAAAATGTGATAAGTAAATATGTTAAGCACCATGCATGCACCAATTAATGAACAATATAACACATCATCATCATGCATACATGAGTAGGACTCCTACCCCATTATTCGTACATCGATTGGATTCTTACCCAACCCCTAGGTGTAAGTGCACTTCTGACACTAACTGCCCCTTTTAGGCAAACCATATTGATTTATAAAGGCACAAACAAAGGCAATCACACAATCATATGAACTATAACATAATGTATGAAAGATAATGTCCCTGCCTCAACCTTTTTTAACCTCAAAATGCTCACTTCGTAGAATGTGCCAACCTCCGGCTCCTAACTCGGTCTAAAATATCAAATGTACAAAAATTAGGTTAAATTTCATTCATGTACCATTTTAGATACTCCCACAGTGTTTATAGTGGTTATATTAGCCTACTGTGAAAATTTACCAAAATGCCCCCGGGGACCCGGCACATCCCCACCGTATCCAGTTCGACTGTACTTTTTTTTTGAAATTTTGACTAAGGGTACTCTAACATATTTTGGCCCAAGAAATCCATTTTCTGACTCAAAATTACCTAATTCACTGCCAAAAGGCAGAAATGCCCTTGAAAGCCTCGTTTTCTGGGTCTCAGGGGTGTTTTCATAATTATGTTTTTTTTGGGCTTTTCCGAAAAAGTGGCTAACTGTAACCCCACATAATTTTTTCTCCTAAACTCAATGGAATCAAATAATCCTCAAAATTCCAACTCTAACCCCTTATATCAGCCCTAGCTGAATTGCACAATTCTCCAAAAAAAATTGGAGTTTTTCGATTATAAATCCGCAGATGTGTTCTTTTCTACTTCTAACCACTTTATTAATTATATAATTGTGTTATAACTACCATTTAGTCTCAACTTTGGCAGCATAACATTTAGGCTATTACATTTCCAAAATTTAAAACCAAAACCAATTCGGCAAAATTTCACCGATTAAATCGATCACAACAGTCATAACAACTAAAGATTGAAGTTTTGGAAGTTACCTCAAGCTTCATTTGGCTTTTCCTAATTTGGTTGAAACCTTAGCTCTTCCAACACAAGAATTTGAGCCTCACAAACTTTAAAATACATGAAAGCGAAGTTTAAGAGCAGTGTTATACGCGTTAGGTATGAATTCACCGAAGAAATCGACCTACCTTGTGAGTTTTCTTCCCTTTCTCTCTCTAGAATTTCTCAAAATTTCTTTCTCTATTTTTCTGAAATGGGACTTTGGTTTTGAACACAAGAGGAAGAAGATGATGTTTTATTAGGCTTATGTCATATTTTCCGTATTTATTAAATTTTCAAAATTCACAAATTCCAATTTTTATGACATAAATTCCCATGTATATGTAACTTGACATTTTAAGCCCAATCAATATGCAACTACTATTTCACCCTCTTGTTACATGCAATAGCATCCCAAGGATCCCTCTTTTAGGTTTAAATTTGCTTCACAACTTGTTCAAGTTACGTACACATCTAAAGTCACAATTTTGCATTTTTTGCTCAAATTTTCCATAAATTCATATTTATTTGATCAAAATAATCCAAATATATTTTTCCCATTTTTATTATTAATTAATTGAATTTAACTTCAATTAATTGAAAAATAATTTATTTGATGCTTGTTTGGCAAAATTACAAGTTTATCATTACATTCTTTCATTTTCGGATTTCTAGAAGATTTTTTGTCCAATCTTTGAAAAATCATAACTAATTTTGTAGACATCGTATCAGAGTGATTCCAAAAGTTATAGAACCCATATTGAGTCTAATTTCAATGAAAAATATAACCTTTAGCCAACTAAAATCTCATCATTCCCAGAATTCCAATCTTTGGACACTAATCTAGAAACTTTCCAGTTTCACTGGGTAAATTTTAAAAATACATAATATTTTGTATATAATTCCAAAAATTACTCATTTCTTATTAAATTAAAGCTTAAGATATCTACTTTCATCCTATGAAATATCATAATTTTTGCTCATCATTTGTTCATACAAAATTACATGATAAGCTTACTGCCTCACAGGAAATCTCACTGGTAACACTATTCACCTTCTCCAAAATTCACCATTTCATTTTATTAAATGTTTTCAGATAATTACAATGTATTTTGACGAATAAAATTTGGGGTGTTACAACTCTTTAATATAATGACATACACTTGTCAATGGGAGTTAGTTTAGTTAATATAAATGGGTTTATTAAGTCATCTATATGAACTTGTCAATGGCTACTCTATGATTTGTCAATATAGTCACATACATTTGTCAATATAATAATTTCATATTTAGAATCTATATCATTGAAATTCCTATGAAGTTTTTTGATAGAAAGATCTATACTAGAACTGTTTTTATTTTTTTTTCTCTTTAGAACCTGAGTGAGATTTTTCCAATTGGCCATTTATGTGTGTGTGTGTATTTAAATAATTCTAATGTTAAATATGGGCATTTTGGTAAAACAAAAGTCCAAAAGTTAAACTTATCGGTCAACTAACGCTTTGGGTAGATGGAAATAGAATCTCAAAATATAATGGAAGTTTGTATAACATACATTTTAATTTTAAGAAAGGCTTATATGGATTTTCAAAATCGAGATGAGTTCTGTGTAATTAAGGCAAAATAAAGGGGTGTTAGAGTATTTTACTGTTAAATTTAATGTTAATCCAATTAATTTTAATATAATTTGTTCAAAATGTACCTTTATTAAAACTCATGCTTATTATTAATTTAATTTATTTAATTCTAATTAAAAATTTAAACAAATATAAATTGGAGTAAGTAAAAAGTATCACAGTAACCCTTGTTTATGCCTGCAAATGTCACTTGTTTCAATGGTGAGATGAGCTTCTTGGACATACGTGTATACATACTCCACCACCCACATGTAAAAAATAAATAAAAGCCCATATTTAAAAAGCCTTTGCTTAAATAAAAATGCCGGTGTCGTATTTATTTTCATGAAAAATACAACTCACATTTTTATTACAATTTTTATTAATTATTTGAAACAGGTTGGTATAGTCAGAAAAATAAAAGGATCCGTCAAAAAAAAAATTATTAAAAAATTCCCATAAAAATACTTTGAAAATAAAAAAAGGACAAATGAATGAGTGCAACATATTAAATCCATATCAGTACGGTTAGAACAAGCGTGGAAGTTCCTAATTTATTGTTGGAATTTTGAAAACAAGAGTAGCCAATATTAAAATAAAAGTGAAATTAAATTAGTGAATGGTGAGCAACATAGACTCCATTAATTTCTTCAAATGGGAAGTTTCCAATTCATTATTGGAATTTCCGAAACAAGAATAGTAAATATTAAAACAAAAGTAGTAAATGACAAAATCAAAATTGTAGAGTACTCATTCATTCTTATCTATGTAGCCTACCTAATAATGCTTTGGAAATTCAAAATAATAATTATTATCCATAGTGACTTGTTAATGGTTTTGGTTGCTCTAAAGTTTTTCTATTTTTTTCCTTCATATGTTACTTTTTTTCTTTCATATGTTACGTTTGCCAAAATATAGGGAATAACTTGTCCATCCCCTAAATCGTGATTATATAGATAAAAAAAACGTGCCTAACCTATAATCTATGACCACAAGTCTTCTTCCAAGACTTGATCAAACCTCCAAGAAACATTGCGGCTGCAATTTATTTTCCAAAATGATGAACTATAAATGAAAATCAATATGAATATATTTGAATAGTAGTCATTGGTGGACAAATAGAGCTTCAAAGCAACAAACTAATCTCGGCTCATTTATATTATGCCATAGAGGCATACAAAATAATTGTCTCATAATGTGTAATATATCTCATTAAGCACAAGAAGGGCTAAATATATCCCCAATCATATAGCATATCTAATAATTTATAGTAAGGAATAACCATCTCAACTACTTTGTGTGTGGATTCACACACACATGTTTACTTTTATGCTAAATATAATTTTTTATATATTTTACGTTCTCTCCCAAATCTATAATTTATTTACCATATTATCCACTTATTGATAGCATATATTAAAGGGATTTTCATAAAAAATAGTTCTAATGCTAATGATTAATTTAAGAAGATATATTGTAACCCCCGCACTTAAATAGGTCGTAATTAGTGTTTAAACATGTTTTATAATTGAATAAGAAATCAAAGATAATTTAAAACTTTTTACAAAACTCATATAATACGATTTCCATTCATTTTTAAATAAAAACATTTGGCCTGTTTGGTTTGTCACATACATAATATCAGAGTGCTAGCAAATTTTCCGACATTTACCCGGGATATATTTGATAACCAAAGGGTTTTATAAGACACCTTTGCCTATCTCAGTTTCTCATACTGGGGATTACACAACAACTACAATTTTATGGTAAACATGTTTATACAATTGTCCAAAATGATAATCAAAAACCAAAAGAAAACTAAGACTACCACCGGCAATTATAGTCGCCCTTGTTCACTTGTTTATCCCTCAATCTGCTTGCCCTAGCTAAAATTGTTAATTGGAAAGAGTGAGATTCAAAAGAATCCCAATAGTAACATTTCACGTATATGATGCATAATTAAACAAAGCATATAAGTATATATCACAATTCAACAATATCAGCATTCAAAGTCGGGCTACCTGCCACGACTCAATCATTTATTCAAGGCCGAGCTAACTGCCACAAACTCAAACAACAACATTCAAGGTTTATTGTCATGCCCCGTAATCCCACCACCCTGCAGGCACGGTCCTCCACTATGGGTTGATCCCCCATATGGCCGCAGGTCACAACTCACAAGGATTCAAGGTTAGTCTACCCACCACAAACCCAATCAGTAATAGCAGCATTCAATGATAAATACACACAAGCAATGCAGTAAACATTATATAGGAGAAAGTGTTACTACTTTGTTCTTTCCGTTCTTGTTCAGGCGTAGGCTTTCTACGTTCCGGGCAAATATCAAATCCTATAATCATAATTAAGAACGACATGTTATCACATATCCTAATACTCAAATGACTTCAAAAATACTTAGATTTGGTTATCATTAAAGTCCCTTCGTGGCTACTAGAAGCCCAAACAACTGTCTAAAAGGTTGGAAAGTACTATATCAAAAACCATCTTTTTAGTGTGCCTCGTAAAACATACCGCTTCCGGCTTTTGACTTGATCCAAAAATATTAAATGTACAAGAAATAGGTCATAACCAATCCAAGTATCATTTTAGACGCTTCCATAGTATTTCTTGTGGTTATATTAGTCTATGGTGAAAATTTTCCAAAATGCCCCCGGACCCCGGCTCGATGGCACATTTTTCCAAAATTTTGATTAGGGCTATTCTGACGTATTTTCTCTCAAGGAATCCATTTCTAGGTTCGAAATCACCAAATTCAATGTCTAATTATGAAAATACCCTTGAAAGTCCCGGTTTAGGGATTTTATGACCGTTTTTGTAATTATGCTTTTTCAACCTTTTCCAAAAAAGTGACTAACTGTAACCCCACCTATTTTTGTTGAATGAATCGAATGGAACTATCTATTTCATGTAAAACCAGATCCTATGTCAACACTCATTTTTATTTCGATAATCGAAGAGTAATAAAGACGGTATTCAATGAGCATACAAAAAAGTATAATTATACTGATAAAAATATTCATTTATAATACCGGTATCGTTCATCGACGAAATACAGAAAATATAATGGAAACTTAATATTTACAAATTTCTTCAGAATATCGCCTTGAGACACGTGCTGCTCACTTTTTGGTGTCGATGTCCTTGCCCTTTTGCTCGCTGGTACCCGCTGAGATATTTGTTTTTGAAAAAAGGTGAGATTCTGAAGAATCCCTATAGAAACATACGATCGACATATAAAATATGAAAATTAAACATGCAATGCACTATATTAGGCAAAAATGAAAGTTCGATTTGATTCATATACATTTACCTCAGCCGAGTCACTAACTACATCTAGGATTTCTGATAATATACCTCAACTGAGTCATCGACCACATATAGGATTTTCCGATATACCGTTGTTTGGTGGCGAACCACAATTAGGTACTGTGCGTTTAGCACGCAATCATATCACGAAATACAGTAACAAATACATATAATTATTCATATAGTGTATGAAAGATGGTAGTCCCTACCTTGAAATTTGTTAAACCCGTTTTTTAGTATGCCTCGTAAAACGTGTTATTCCGGCGTCCGACTTGGTCCTAAAATATTATTTGTACCAGAAATAGGTCATAACCTATCCAAGTATCATTTTAGAATCTTCTATAGTATTTCTTGTGGCTATATTATTCTATGGTGAAATTTTACCAAAATGGCCCCAAGACCCCCGCCCGGCCCCGCCGCCGTATCTGACCCGATAACACGTTTTCCCAAAATTTCGACCAAGGCTATTCTGACTTATTTTTTCCCAAGAAATCCATTTCCAGGCTTGAAATTACCAAATTCACTGTCAAATTACGAAAATACCCTTGACAGACCCTATTTAGGGATTTCAGTGGCGTTTTCGTAATTATGCTTTTTTGGCCTCTACTGAAAAAGTGCCCAACTGTAACCCCACCTATTTTTGTCCACTGAGTCCAATGGAACCATTTATTTCATAAAAATCCAACTCCTACCCCTTGGAATAGTGCTGGCCGAAATATTGAAGAAAATAGAAAAAAAATAGTTTTGTGTTTTATCTTTCAAAACTTGTATTCTTCCACTTCTAATCTTTGATTAACTCACTTAAACCCTTCTTAATCATGATTTAAAGGATTTTGGGCAGCATAACCCCTTAGAGTTATAGCTTTTCAAATTTCATGACTCAACCAAAAATCACATAAACCAAACAACAATTACCAACAATAACTTCATACTAACATAAAGTTGAGATTTGTATAATTACCTCTTAACTTCTTGGATTATCTTACTCTAGGCACCTCCTCTTTCTCTTCTTGATCTCAAAGTGTGACTTCACCACCATGGATTCATGAGAAACAAGAGTTTAGAGAAGGATTCTAAGGAAATGTTATAAGAAAAACCAAGAAACTATACTTACCTTAACCTCTTCTTCCTTGGGTTCTCCTCTTCTCTCTATTTTTCAAGCTCTCTCTTCTCTCTCTTTTTCCCAAGTCTTGGACGAAAATGAGGCATGAAAGAGGAAGGAGGTTGTTTTTATTAATTTGACTTCTTCCTTCCTCTGTAGATTTAATCAAGAGGCCAAAATGTGCCACTTGTCACCATCCCTTCTTCCTCATAATTACTCCCTTATCTTGCCATAATTTTGAGTCAATTGTCTTCCCTTTTTTTGCTCCTCAAATCCGTGCCTCTCCCCCTTTTTTCTCCAACTAGCCCATGTTTCTTTTTTTATGTTCACACTTACACTCTTCTATGCAATCATGTTTCTTATTTTTTTACTCAAGCTTCTCCCATCATGCATTACACCATCCTTCATGTTGTGTACACTCCATCTTTGCCATGATTGATATGTGCATATAGTATAATCATCATCACCTTCTTCTTGTAGCATGTGATCACGGATTTAATATTTTTTTCCCTTACATTCTTGTGTGGACGAAATTTAAGAGAGGAAGGGAAGAAAAATTTGCATTTCATTAATCTCATAATTCACATAATTGAATTATGTATAATCCCCCTTAATTTCAAAATTCTTGATTTATTCCACCAAGAATAATCCCATTATGCATTTTTCTTTATTTTTCTTGATTAATTGAAATTAACTCCAATTAATTGGAAAATAATTAATCTTGGGCTAAATTGGCAAAATTCTTATTTTGTTATCACCTTTGTAATTTAATTCATTTCTTGAATTAATTTGTCTATTTCCTTATGAATATGAATATTTCAAAATTCACAAGATCCAAATTCATGAATATTCACCACTTTTTTGAATTACTCAAATAATTAAAATATATTTTTGTTGAATAAAATTTGGGGTGTTTCATCCTACCCCTTAGAACAGTGCTGGCCGAAAGTTTAGGCAAAAATTGGAAAAATTAGACTTTTATGTTTTAGGTTCCAAAAATTATAACTAAATCTAGAAAACTCGAAATGAGGTGATCCAAAGTTCTAATTAAGGCTTTTTAAGTCGTCTTTATAGGAAAAATATGAATCATTGACTTCTATAACCACAAAAATACAGAATTCAATAATTCTCCTTGCTGTTCAAGAATTGCTTCCAGTTCCAACCCCAAACTTTGGAAAATCATAACTCCTAGCTCATAAATCGAAATTATATGAATTATATGTCTATTTTGAACCTTGGAATGTGAAATTTAAGAATGGAAAGTTTCAAAATTTTTCATCACCATTTATCCATTCAAAACGTCCATGTAATCTGACTGTCTGTACAGGATTCTCACTAACCAAAACTTGCAACTTTTAAACCTAAGTTTACAATGGTTTAAAATTCACATTCAACACTACTCCCACATAATTTTCCAGAAGAAAATCAATGGAAACATTAAAACAACCAAATTCTCACTCCATCTATATGTTCTGTTTTTGGCATATATTCAAAATAAAATCCAAAATTGTCAAACTTGATATTTAAGCTTCAATTCAATTCTATCTATTCAAAATACATCTCAAAGCATCGTATCTATGACCACAACAACTCAAACACACAAAGACCCTAATTTTCAAAAATAGGGCAATATTCAAGAATTCCAAAACTTAACCAAATAGCCACAAAACCTATATCAAAATATTCAACTCACACACCTCTTTAACTTTCTCAAAGGAGTTCTTTGTTTCTCGAAACTCTAGATTTCCTTAAGTGCTCAAAACACCATCAATGAAAAATCTAAAACTATAGAATCGAAGCTCTCAATACAAATAACAAGATTGAAGAAGAGAGTTTTGGCATAGGAAGTCATTTTGAGGGTAAAAAATGCTCACCTTAACCCAAGCTTTTCTTCTCTTCTTTGGTCTCCAATGGCAACCGAATGGGAGAGAGAAATGAGAGAGATGAGAGTGATGAAAGTGTGAAGAAGAAGGAGAAATGATGACACTTCCAAGGCCATGCTTGCTTCAGCCGAATTCAAGGGAGGGAAGAGAAGAAAAATAATAAACTATGATGGGCTTTGACTTCTCTCAACAACTACATCATATTTACTTATACATGTATCCAAATCTCCTTGTTTCCCACCAAATAAATAACCACATGATTATACTAACTATTCCATTAACCATTTAGTTACACTTCTCATTTTTTCTTAGTTAGTAATTAATTTCTCCATTAATCACTAACTAATTGCTTAATAGTTTCCATTCTTTCAATTTTTCCACTGATTATGACATATTAACTTAAATTGCCACATAACACATAATTAAATTCTTTTCCTTCTTCCATGCACCATTTACCCCTATTTTGGCTCCCAAAATTACTTTGTCATATAATTATACTAAAATACAGGGTGTTTAGTATTTCCAATAATTAATTTGGGTTTCAAATCAACTTTAATTCATAACAACATTCTCAATAATTATCATTATCCCTTAATTAAAATTTGGGGCTTTACATATACTACCTCCGATTCTTAGTATAAGAGATAGTTGACTAATTTTGGTAGATTAAGTAAGCTAAATAAATTACTTAATTATAGGGTATATTACACAATCTCTTTGAAGTACTTATGTGTATCATTATATTATATATTAATTTATAAATCAAGCAAATTACTTAGAAGAAAAAACATAAAAATAAGAAATAAAATGAAAAAGGTATTATATTTATTAATAAGATTCACTTTTAAATTACTTCTTATATTTAGGGCTGGATGTAGTATATTGTAGACAAATCAACACATCTTTATTTACCAATAATTAATTTAACTCATTTTTTTGTTTTAAATTAATTATATAACATTTATATTAAGGAGAAAGAAGCATTGTTTGCTAAGGACCCATCTTCAATTAGTTACGTCTAAACCAAGTCTAGAATCCATTGTTCAATCCTCAAAGCTTTTACAATCCAAAAGCATATTCTATTTACTTTGGGGTGCTTGGTCCCCACGGTTCAACAGCTACGATTTAAATTGAAACTTTAGGAGCTTTAGGGTGAATTTAACAATACAATACTACTAAAATAAATCCTACGTAAAATCATAACTGATTATAATATAAACAATACAATCCTATTTTATTATTTGAACAAACTCCGTCTTCCATTATATTGCTATAATTTTTATTTTTTTACATACCACTCTGATCCTATTTATAAGCCCATTTTAACTAAATCTCATATAATAAAGAGAGATAATTAAATCAATGATTATGGGGTAAATGTCCAACTATGTCCTCATTTATGAATAAATATTTTATAAATATTTTTTTTATCTATTTTTAAATTATTTCTTCATTGGTATAATAAATAGAGTTAAAATTATCATAATCTCATTTACTATACTAAAACTGGACTTATAAATAAGATTACATTTTTTGATAAGACTTATAAATAAAATCAGAATAGTATTTATTTATTTTTTATTTCAGAGTCATTTCCACAATTTTTATAATTTCGATCCGCTGAAACAAGCCGCACATGATTGAATTTTAATGATTTTTTTAATGTTTCTGTGGATTGTATATTTCAAAGAAATTAAAATGACGTGGTTTTTATATAAAGAGTTTTTTACCGAACAATGAGGATGAGAGCCCAATGAGATGAATCAGAGACTTAAATTGACGTGGCCACATCATTCGGCTCCACATGTCAGGGAGGCTATTGCTGTCCAACATTGAGCCCACAAATTTCACAAAACTTTTGAAAAGAGCTCCAAGGTCATATATATATATATATATATATATATATATGCACGTATATATTATCGTTATAATTATAAATAAATAACCATGTAAATTACTGTATTGTATTTTTTTTTGCCGGATACTATATTATACTTATCACTTTGATCCTATTTATAAGTTATTTTTAATTAATTCTTACATATCAAGAAGAGTTGGTTGAGCTAAATTTTCAATTTTGCTCTTATTTATTATTGGTTATAAAAGTCAACATGAATAAATTCTTTTTATTTATTGTAATTAACAAGGATAAAAAAGTATAAAACGCATTTATTATCCTGAAAATGGATCTATAAATATGATTAAATTTTTTTGATAAAAAAGACTTATAAATAAGACTAAAATAATATAATTATATGGTCCTTCCTCATTATTGAAATTTTTTTTATCCTAAAATATAAGAGAATTGGAATAAATTAGTGATATGATTAAGGGTGCGTTTGATTTGGGGTTTTTTAGGGGGAGGAGAGGACAAGGAGGGTTGAAAAGGAAAAAAAAGTGTATTCAGTTGAAATGAGAGGAGAGGAGTTAAGAGGTTTTAAAAAAAATTGTTCTAGCCAATGAGGTTTGGCACAGTTGGTTAAGGTTTTGTCACTCTAATTATAAGGGAGTGTATTCGAACCCTCTGACCAATGGGGAGACCTCATTGATTTGGGGCCCTACCCTGACCTTGATAGGGGACTGGTACCGAACCTATCTAAACTTTTTTCTATCAAAAAAAATAAAATTGTCCTATAGTGCTCCTCTTTCAACCCTCCGAAAGTGGGGGTGTTTTGGAGGGGAGGGAAATAATTTGACATCAGATTGTTCTAGAGGGAGATTTGCACAATTTATGACAAGAAAAGAACAAATCTAAGTAGGAAAAAAGGGCATATGAAAGGCTTGATTTTCATACTCAGAAGTTTTGCTTCATAATGAGGCAATTTTAATGCTCAGATGGGTGATGTCGAAGGAGGAAGACGGTGGCTTTTTTCCGATGAAGGCAAAAGATTTAAGAATATCATAACAAAATTAATAAGATAATATGTAACAAGTTTTTTAATTCAAAAATTAGAAAATAATAACTTTGTTACAAATATTACTCTATGATCCTAAATATAAGATGAAATTAATTTTTTTAGAGAGATTAAGGAAGTTAATTAAATTTCTTTAAAGTATTTATATTTTTTTCTTTCAAACTAATTAGTTTGACTAATAAATTAATATATAATTTAAGAATACACAACATATGATATAATTAAGTAACTTATTTAGTTTTCTTAATATTTCCAAAAAAAAGTCAACTTTGTCTTATATTTAAGACTGGAAAGAGTACAAAATAAGAAGGAAGCAGTTAAAATAAAATGATAATAATATAAGGGTATATTTATCAATTTATAATTAACTCCCTCTACCTATCCTTTTGGACGAAAAAAGAAACTAGACCTCCTCTCTCCTCTTCTTAAACTAAACAAAGCTCATAAATTCACCTAATTTAACTTTAATAAACTTTACTTTTGTTGAACTAAACACACACTAAAGAGAATATCATTTAAATCCTAACTAAGGAAAATATTATATTGATAAATCTTATAACTCGTTAATGGTAACTATTTCACTTATTAATAAAGACTTTTCCAATATTGTTTACCTTAGTTGAAACCTAAATGAATTGTCACTCTACCTAATGACTTTATTAGAGGTATTTTTGTAAAAAAATTATTGTAACATATTTAAAGCATTTCTTAATTAACTATCAAAACTAATATTTCTAATGAAAAATGGTCAATTTTTTTAATCTGAGCAATCATTAAAGAATTAGGTTCAACTTGGCAACTTGGTTTGGACCAGAAAAATATTTTCATGGTTGAACTGAAGTTGAGCAACCATTAGTTCATTAGTTGATACCTAAAATTTGATTACAAAATGATATGATTATTAAAAAATTGAATGGGGTTTTGAGCTTGACAGGAAAAAAATAATCTAAATTTTTATTAAATTATAAGATCAATATTTTAAACGAAAAATGAAACTTAAAACTAAAACTTATAGTTTAAAATTTGAAAGACCAAAATTAAAATAAAGATAAGATTGAGATACCAAATATTATATTAATCAATTAAAAAACTTATAAAAAAATTTGAGCATTTCAAAAGGCTTAATATATTAATTAGTTAATTAATTAATTACTCGTCTGCTCATGGATACAAGTCTCATAGACTCGCACAGAATTATTCTTTTAATACATTATGTACCTTTCTCTTTGTACATTTGACGGTTTTTCGTTCTTAGTTTATTGGTATCTCAGAATTATTCTTCGGCATCTGCTCTCTCCTTTCTCTCCCGATCTCTCTTTTTCTCCTTTTTCTTCTTGGCCCTTCTTCATTTTATAATCTATTCTTGTTGTGAAGGCTTCAGCAGGAGATACATCCAGTAGCTTCTGCGAATTTTATCCCTTAACCACCTTTTGGATCTGTTACTATGACTTCAGTCGTGAAGATCGAAGGCGAACAGATCCCCGCCAACGATTTTCAGGATTTGTCCCTCCAAGATAAGGTATTTGTTCTTCTTTCGCTGTACTTTTCACCTTTTTTTTTTTTACCGAATTAGTTTTTTATTTTGGTGTTATTGGGGTACGCGGTCTGGTTGGTGTGCAGAAATCTCCAAATTTGGCGGTGGAAATGTTTATTGGATTCTGGGTGTCTCATCGTTTTTATGATTTGTTTATTCGTTGACGAATTCTCGCGTGGTGGATGATGTTAGGGTTAATTTGTGTTCTGAGCGATAATAGATATTCTGTTGCGATGAGGATTGCTAGAGTTGCTACGCCTGATATTGTTGATTAGATCTGATTTTTCTGATCTTCAGACTGAAATGCGAAGTGAAGCAGAGATCCTCCAGGTGGGATCTGAGAACCATGGGGGAATCTGTGCTATTTGTCTGGATAAGATAGTTCTGCAGGAAACTGCGCTTGTTAAAGGTTGCGAGCATGCTTACTGGTTTGTCTAAATAATCTCTTACTACTATGTTTCAGATTAATTTCTGGAAATTTGCTTCATAGATTAAATCTAGTTTTTCTGCCAATTGGAGTCGGAATCGGAATCATTAATTATCTTTTCAGAAAGATTGCCTGGTATTTGGTTGTGGAAGGAATGGGGAGATGGGATTCTGAAAGGAGGAAATCTAGTTATGGTTAATGGTACCCTTATTCGTCAACTATTAGCATATGTTGGAGGTTATAAGGTAGGGTTCTGGAAGGAGGAAGTCTAGTTAGGTTTACATAGGACTCTTAATTCGTATTCATGCACTGATGAAACAGCTGAAAATTATGGTCCTTTCTTTCTGCTCATGAGCTTTTCTTCATCTGAAGAAGCTTTTTTATTGGGTTTCCGATGTGTATTGATATAAAGGTTCATGGAGGATATGTGCCACTGACAAGGCCTTGCTTGCTTGTTTCATTATTACTTGTATATTTAAGATGATCTGTTTCAGATGTATTCTGTACAATATTACTTTTGACATATGAGATTATAGTACAGTGGTCAGCAGCTGTCTTATCGTTGCTTTGTGCTTAAAGAATTTGTGCTGACTCACAAATGTCATGTCACGCATTTAGGATTTGAATTCATATACCATGATTTATGTCCTTTGCTTACGATAATGTTGTGTGCACTGATGGAAGTTGATGGAAAGCAGGGAAAACTTCCTAGCCATTTGGATGAATTGGGGAGAGATTTCAATTACTTGATCTGTTGATTTTGGGTCGGTAGGAAAGGTGAAGGAGAAGAGAAGAGAGGTAGAAAGAAGATCTTAGGGAACAGAGAGAGAGATGAGGAAATCTGAATAGAGGGAGTCTGAATAATTCTGTGTAGATTCTCAATGACAATGACAACCCAATTCTGATCCCCTTTCCCTTAGTTATATACACCTGATTTTAACAACCCCCATAACTGACCATTAATCACAACTGACCCTAGCTCAGCTGACTCTCATGTCTTTTTTATTGCTATATGACATATTTTAAGTGTTGTGCACTATTTTCAACTTTTGTTTTCATGATAATATTTGAATAGCTGAATTTTTTTTTCCTGGTTTCAAACATATAACATGTCACTTTCTTTTATTCATGAAGGTCACTCCATACATATAGATTAGGCTTTGCCTAATCTTTATACTGGAGTACTTATTTTATTTCTGCCTCTTGTGATCTTTGTCATGCATGTTTGTTGCTATGCTTGAATCTAACACTTTTTTTTTTCGTTTAATATGCTGCTATTATAATCACAATTTGGATTTTGAAGTCTAGTGAGATTAATACTCATTTTGATATTGCTGGCCTTTAATTTTTTACCCCTTTGTTCTTAGCATTGATGATTTGTTTGATTATGCTGGGAAAGGGTATTCTATGCCTGCTTACTTGTATGAATGTCATTTGTTTTTCTACAGTGTAACATGCATTCTTCGATGGGCCACATATCGCCCCAAGGCCACCTGCCCGCAATGTAAACATCCATTTGAGTTTCTTAATTTGCATCGCTCACTTGATGGCAGGTAAAATAATAACCCTTATTTAAGGGGTTGAAATATTACTCTTCTGTCCCACCTAGTACAAACTAATATGTTTGATTCCTCAACTGTTTTAGACTCAAATTGATAGATATCAGTTTTTTCTCTGTCAAAATTCATCTTTCACTCAAATCATGTAATGGTAAAGTAGTTGTCATCTATTGGTAGGGAAAATTCTCCAATGTGCCAAATTGTTGAAAATTGAAATCAAGGTTTTTTCATTTTAGCATTTCTCATGTTGAACTTCTGTGTTCTTATTGCTTGATTTGTGTTGAAACAGGCTTCATGACTACATGTTTGAGGAAAGTGTCTGCCTACTTCTTAGAGCTTCATGGTTTAAACCTTTGAATGTAGAAGATCATGCTCAGCATGAAGAGGTGTATATGTATGATGACCTTGAAGATTATTATTATGAATACGAGGATGAAGATGACTTGGATGAAGCTTATTATGGTGGCTCATCTAGCATCTGCATCGGCAACCGGAGGTGGGGAGACAATGGCTATGTCAGGGCTGGTCGGCAACAAGCTAGGCCAGTCCATCAACATAACTCCCAGAACTCTGGGGCAAGTTCATCCCGTGAGCCAAAGAACAAAGAGGCTGCCAAAGGTGCTGCAACTGGACGACGAGCGAAGCGAGCGCAGAAACGGGAGGCGGCTGATAAGGCTGCTGCGGCGAAGCATCAGCAGCATCTAGTGAGGTTGGGAAGGAAGTAATTATATATATTTATGTCGAAGCAAACCAAACCCAGAAATGCTTCCCTCTCCCCATCTCATTCTTCTCATATTTCTTTTAATTATTTTGTACAGTGAATATGGCTTTTAATCTGTAAAGCAAGGTATCATTCCGGGGAAGATGTTCTAAGAATAATGGGGGTGCTAGGTGGTTGGTTGGTTTTAATGTTTTAACATCGAACATGTTAGGTTTCTATGTAGCTGACTCATTATCTCTATGCAGTCCTTAGTTGTTGTACATAATTCAAGTTGAACAAGGTAGGTTTCTTATTAACTCATTTTCTTCTTATGTGTTGGTTCTTTCAATTAAGATTAAAATTATGGAACATGGATGTAAATAGGTCAGAGTTTGAATGGGTAGGTATTTCCATCTCCACGAGGTGTCACAGGAATTTGTTGCTATTTTAACGTAAGTTTTTATTGATACTTGTAAAATTTACTGTATAAGTTAATTCTTCGTCTATTTGCCCGCCAATTTTTATTTGGGATTATTATAGAGATGGCTTAAGTAATGAAATTTTCTATTACTGTGCTTCCCTGTCAATAACTTCAATAATCTTCCTCTAATATTTGAGTTAAGTTAAAATATTTAAAATTTGTCCTATAGGTCTTTTTACACTAGTGTTTAGGCGATTTATTAATGATAATAACTCAATTTAAAGAGTTTTATTAGTAATTGATTTTTATTAGTTATTTTAAGAGACCTATTATTGAAGAGCTGTGTTGATTTATATGTTTTTAAAAAAATTAATTATCGAAAAGGACTATTTGGATAAAAAAACTCGATATTTTCAAAACATATGATTTATATTAAAATTTACTGTCAATCCCATTAATTTTAATATAATTTGTTCAAAATTTACCTTTTGTTTAAAACTAATGTTTACTATTAATGCAAGTTATTTAATTATAAATTAAAAATTTAAACAAATATAACTTCGAGTATGTAAAAAAGTATCAGAATGACACTTGTTTACCTCTCCAAATGTCACTTGTCCTAATTCTGAGATGCAACTTCTTCCACCTATATATTCTTCCAACTATATGCATATATATACCCACGCACACAAAAAAAAAGCTCATGAAAGAACATACTTAAAAAGCCTCTACTTGAATAAAAATCTTTATTTTGATGAAAAACAAAACTTGCATTTTCCTTACAATTTTCATTAATGGCTTTTTACATGCAAACAAGCAAAATGAACCGCAATAATCTTTCTCAAAATCTCATGAAAGAGATCCTTGCAAGGCTGCCCATAAGATCTTTACTTCAATATATAAGTCTGTAGCCAAATTCGGGTGTGCTCTTATCACTGATCCTTCTTTTATAGTCAAACATTATGAATTATGATCCATTTCTATCGTCAAGAGTTGCCGCCCCAAGCTTATTTTCAATATGCACAGTCTGTGATTTCTAAGTACGAACCTTATTGCGTGTTTGATATGAGAGGTTTTATGGTCAATGTGATGAGATTCATTGTTTTGACAAAGTAAAAAGTTTAGTATTGTAGACAGCAGGAAGAACTTCAAGATATGACGTAGCTAGCATATTTTATTTTTATGCTCTTCCTAATTTTTTGTAACTTTTTTGTTAATTCATTGAATGAATTTATTTTATTTTACCCCATCTCGGTTGGATGCTGACATGGTCAGAAAAACAAAATAGTCAATGGACCAAATTTAGTTGATGATTATATATTAGATATAATAAGCTATTGCTCTCTCTCTCTCTCTATATATATCATATATATGTTTATGCCAAATATTTTTAGACTTGAATATGATAAAAAGCTCAATGTTAGGAAAGTAATTGAGGAAGTTCTTGTGTACCGTTTGATTATAGGAAGAAATTTCTATTTCAATACATGTTTAGTAAATATTTTTTCTGGTCATAAACATAAGACAGAGTTGATATTTTTTTGAAAATATTAAAACAGAAAATATTATAAGAGCTAATTAAATTATTTTAAAGTACTTATATTTATCGTTTTTTCTCCAAACTATTTCGTCTAACTTATAATAATATATAACATATTATATGATTAAGTAACTTATTTAGTTTTCTTGATCTTTTTTAAAAAAGTCAATTATATCTTATATTTAGGACTAGAGAGAGTATTTATCTGTGAACACTTACAAACACAAAATGTGGTACCTCCTCTTTTAGAGTAAATGAACTAGGGTGGTAGGATTTGTTTAGCATATAGAATGCAACGAAATAAAAAAAAAAAAAAAACAATTCAGAGGTGTAACTATGTAGCATATGGTTATATGTTAGTACATGTGTATTACATAAAATTTAAAAAATAAATAACATTAATTGATGGACTAACTAGCCCATAGTAAATTCTATTGCAAAAATAATAAATACAAGAAGTAAAAGATATTGATATCACATATTTGGATACAAAATAAATTTTTTCACTAGCTGATACATGTAAATTAGTTCACAATTCAACCAATAAATGGATTCAATTAAGAACCTCCTAGTACAAATAATAATAATAATAATAATAATAATGATAAGCACAATATTTTCGCTGATAAATTTCTTCATAGTGTTCGTTAATGTTGTAACATTATTATTTCTATGTTACAAAAAGGGGTAAAATTTTTTATTATTTCAAGCCCATTCGTCCTATGAAATCGATTGCTACGTTTTTGCATTTAGATCAGCGTGCCAAGGACAGCATGATAGTCTTAAAGCACAAGTCATAAAGAAACCAACAATGTAAGTACAAGTATATTGATACCTGCAGGCAGAAAAAAAAAATATTGATACCAACAAAATTTGGCTAAAAATGGAGACAAAAATGAAAAACAGTACAAAAAAATTTGATACGACTAACTAATAATAAATAGAAATATGTCATTCCTAACAAAAAAAAAACCTATATATGTATATTTTTTTGGGGTTTGTTTTTAACGGATTAGAATACGGGTGATTGATTACAATTACAAATGCATCAAAACGATTTATAAATAACAATTTAACTAATTTTTTATCCTCTATAAGTTATTTAAATTTTATATTTATGATTGAATTGAGTAATATATTTGTTACAAATGGCTGGGATCAAAACAATCCATTTGTTTTAATTAGAAAAAAAAAATCACTCTTATATTTTATAATTTAAAATGACGAACTACTCTCATATATTTATTTTATATAACACAAAATCAATTAAAATAAATGAAACCAAATAAAGAAGAAGGAATGAGTGTAAAAGAGGAAAATAAACTCTTTTTTTTTTTGGCCAATGAGAGGAAAATAAACTCTAAAGGCAACCTCAGTATTTATATGTCGCTTTACGAATGTATGATTGTATCAACCTATTACTTGAGAGAATACAATAGGTGGCTATTGCTACTTAGTCTATATACAGTGTAAAGGTAGCTCTTCCCCACGTACCTATGTTTGTTTAGATTGAGATTAGATTCTTTAAAAATAATATTTTAATTATAATTTATGATATATAAATTAAATATATAAGATAATTTTTTGGGTTAATATAACTTTTAGTCCTGAAGTTTGATTCAATTTTGGTTTTGGTCCCTCAAGTTTGAAATTGGTGGTTTTGATCCCTGAAGTTTCCCTCGATTTTGGTTTTGGATCCCTCAAGTTTGAAATAAGTGGTTTTAGTTTCTGAAGTTTCATCCGATTTTGGTTTTGGTCCCTCAAGTTTAAAAAGGACTTGTTTTTTTTCCGGGTCGGGTTGGGTTTCATAATTGGGTCACCAAGTCCTTTTCAAACTTGAGGGACCAAAACCATTGATTTTAAACTTGAAGGACCAAAACCAAAATCGGGTGAAACTTCAGGGACCAAAACCATCGATTTCAAATTTGAGGGACCAAAACCAAAATTTGATCAAACTTTAGGGATCAAAAGTTATATTAACCCTAATTTTTTTTTAGTTTTCGTAAAGAAAGCAAACTTTTCTTTATATGTGTTTAGAGCCGGGAAAACGGGCCAAGCCCGTCGGGCCGGCCCTTTTAGGCCCTGGCCCTTCAAGGGCCGGGATTGCAAATTATAGTTTTAAAAGGAAGTCGGGCCTAAAAGGGCCGGCCCTGTAGGGCCTCGGGCTTAAAAGGGCCGGCCCTGGAGGGCCTCGGGCCGGCCCTTTTAGCCCGTTTATTTTTTATTCTTTTTACTTGGACAGTAACATGTTACATTTTTGAATTGCTTTATTGAATCTATATGTCAGTCTATCCTCATATTGTGTAGAGTATAATTTTTGAATATATTGTTTTATCTAATTGAATCATATTATGGTTTTTGAGTATGATTTTTGAGTATATTATTCTGCCTATTTAGAATAAAATCATATTATATACTATTCTGCCTGATAGAGTATGATTTTTTATGGAGGTTGTGATTATTTGACTACTTGAACCTACTCCTCAAAGTGAAACACAATCAAATGTCCTTGAAATTGATAATAGTGGTGAAGAAGGTGAAAATGATAGTCGTCATACTCATGTTGTTTAGAGGTTAGAGTATTGAGTTTCTTGCCTTCTTATAATTTGGCCTTTGTGTGAGTTATTTATGGACATGATTTTACCTTTAATTATACATTAGTAACTATGTTTGTTTGTTGCAAGAGACGTATTATTTAAACCTTAATGTTGACAACATTTATGTATTAAATTAGAACTTTAATCATTGTTATTTATTAATTATATCTCTCTGGGGAAAATACGCAGGAAAAATAGTTAAATATTGTGAAAAGGATTTCCTGGCCCTGATGCTCTCGGGCCGGGCTTTGAAAAACTGTAATTTTCCTGACCCCGAGCCCTTTAGGGCCGACCCTGTTAGGCCCTGGCCCGTCAAGGGCCAGCCCTATAGGACCGGGCCGGCCCTGATTCCCAGCTCTAATGTGTTGTTTATGAAATGCAATGAAAAATTGGCTTATGATTTGTTGTCCTTTTCTTCGTCTAGTTATGGTGCTTGGCAGGAAAAAAAAAAAATGGTCTTCCTTGAAAAATTGCGGGGAATATAAAGTGTATTAATTTAATATTTAATTATTGGCCAAAAAAAATAATTTAATATTTAATTGCTTGAGTCCTAAGTTTTCATT
Organism: Inga oerstediana; assembly: GCA_963210345.1. NCBI lineage: Eukaryota > Viridiplantae > Streptophyta > Magnoliopsida > Fabales > Fabaceae > Inga > Inga oerstediana. The sequence goes on from OY723405.1 coordinate 30,176,841, forward strand.
TATTTTGGCCCGAGGAATGTTGACATGACGTAGGAAATTAAAATATTAAATATTAAATTGAGGGGATGAAATGGCGGGTCCTCTGTCACTCTCGGTGGAGAAATTTGGTCACTGCAAAATGGAAGCTGCATTGTCACGCAAATCCACAAAAAAAGAAATAAAAAAAGTATTCATTTCATTGCCCCCCCTAAAATTTACAAAAAGAAATTTTCCAAATTAAGAATATTTGTATTAAAATGTATAAAGAGTATAGCCTCTAAGCTCAATCAAAATCTGTGAGGACCTTGTGTCTTAATATACAAAGATTGTACTCCAATTTTACAAACCCAGCTCATTATTCTTAAATGAAATTGGACCAACAGACCCAACTCATTACCACAAAAACTTGTCTCATCGCATTTTTTTTTGGAAAATTTGATTAAAAGTTTGTTTTTGAAAAATTTATTACTTATAAAGATTTAAATTTGAAAAAATGCTTTACCCAAAAAAAAAAAAAAAAACAAGTGTAACTCTTCTTTAATTATATATGTAACTGACTCTTTTTTTTTTTTTTGGAAGATTTTTACACATAGTTAATAGATTATATATATCACAAAAAGGGTTGCAATGTTAAAAATGAGTTGCACTAGATAGATCAATAAAATTTTCAAAGGATTTTTTTTTTATGAAAAATTTTATAAAAATACCTTCAAAAAAATCATATATAAGTAATTTTCTACTATGATGAGTTATGAATTGTTGATCAAGTGTAGTCAATATCTAAATTATTGTAGTTGCTAGCAAAAAAATTAAATTGAGATTTTGATATTTTGAATGTATTTTTTTTGAAAATTCCCCCTTTTTAAACCAATTTTTTCAATTTATCTATTTAATATATCTAAAAAAATATTCGTTTATAATTTTCCCACTTTTGCATGAGTGAAAATCAAGTCAGAACTTTTGACATCAAAGAGTGACATCTAAACAAACCCTGACATCGTCTTCATCATTATATAGTGCCTCTCCTCTGTTCATTTTCATGCTAATGTTACTGTTTCCCATTTTCACCTACTCCTTCCATCTCCTTCTTCGCCTTTACCATCTCTCTTTGCATCAAATCATCTCACCTACATTCACCTCTCTGTTTCCTCCTTCGCCTTCTAAAAGCCTGATTCCATGGTTTGATCCGCCAAACTTCTTCTAGAACCTTCACCACCACCACCATCATTTATATACTCCTTCTCTTTCCACTTTCCTTCTGGTTGCAAGCTTTCTGTTCTAATTGGAGCAGAAATTTGGGGCAATCGTCCTCCATGGTTGATCTTTAAGGAACTCTATAGTTCTGAAATTTGACTCTGTTTCAAGAACTTTGTTCTCAATCATACTCAATACCTTCTGGTTAGAATGGATTCTTTCAGTCAGAATTGTCATCAGACCACGAATTTCAGGTATAACCCAAACTCCGGCGCGATTGGCCACGGTGGCGATGACGACGGGGCTGAATTTTCCGGGATTCTGGAAATCTACGTTCATCAGGCGAGGAATATTCACAACATATGCATCTATGAGAACCAGGACGTATACGCGAAATTCTCTCTCACGTACAACCCAGACGAGACTCTCTCGACGAGGATCGTCAACGGAGGTGGGAAAAACCCTACTTTCGACGAGAATCTGAGGATGGAGGTCGCGCAGAACGACGCCGTTTTGAAATGCGAGATTTGGATGTTCAGTAGGGTTAGGAATTACATGGAGGATCAGCTTCTGGGGTTTGCCTTGGTCCCAATTTCTGAGGTTTTGGGAAAAGGAAAGCTCACACAAGAGTATAGTCTTTCTTCCACTGATCTCTTTCCTTCTCCTGCTGGAACTGTTAAATTGACTCTCTGTTTGAATCTGAGCCCATCTCTGCAGCAAATTATTAATTCATCTGCTAACAATTCTGTGTCATCAGAATCAGTTAATTCTAACACCAATAATTGTTCGTCATCCATATCCTCAGAAGTTGTGTTACTTGATAGGAAAATCTCAGAGGTTATGTTAGACCCAATTGAGTTTTCCAGGATTGAGTTTCCTGATATTAGTGTTGTTAGGGAGAATCAACAAATGGTATCTGAGTACTTCAATTTGACATCCCATGGTTCTTCTCCATCTTCTTCCTGTTCTGCTTCTGCTACAGCGTCAGCTTTGGCTTCAAGGCCTAATTCAGGAGGGCTTTTGCCATTTCTTCGCCTCTCTGCGCCGCCTCCTCCTCATGTTGATGATTGTGAAATGACTGTGAATTCCCCAGATGGGAATCATGGAGACTCCTCCATTTCCCCCAATGGAAGCATCCAGAATTCTGGATTCTTCAGCTCCACCACCACAACTCTAAGTGATGATAGAAACTCTGCAGACTCTTCCTCAGACAAAAAGGGTCATATTGGTGGTGGTGAATCATCAAATTCCGCGAATATCGTAATCACCAGTGATTCTACAAATCATCATCATCATCATAATCATCTTCAGAATTCTGGTTCTTCTTGTGGTCCTGACACTCCCACTTCCAAGAAAGAAAGTGAGGGCAGAGATGAGAAAGAGGGGAAATTCTCATCAGCCACAAAGGAAAATCAGAGCAATAATAATAGCAACAACAATAAGGATAGGAAGAAGAACATTGAGGCTGCAAAATTTGGTCAAGTTTTCTCAGCTCCATTAGGGAACATCAATCTTGAAGCTGAACAATCTGCTATGCAACAACAGATAGTGGACATGTACATGAGGAGCATGCAACAATTCACTGAGTCTCTAGCAAAAATGAAGCTCCCAATGGATCTCAATGCACCAGACACAGAAGATTGTGGTGATGTGATTCAAAATCATAGCAGCAGCAGCAACAGCAACAAATTAGAAATCGACAAGAAAAACGAACGATCTCGGGTGTTTTATGGAAGTCGCGCATTCTTCTAATTAATCACCCCTCCTTGATGAGATCAGTTTAATTTGGTGTAACTTTGCTGATGTATTTAATATTCTGCTCAAACTGTTAATTTTTTTTTTAAATTAAGCAGTTTCTTATGTTGGTGACTATAATCTTCTAGTTTAGATGGGTTTTTTTTTTTTTTATTACTTACTATTTGACTTCACTGTAAATGGGTGCACCACTTCTCTGTCTCTGTAGTACTATTTTGTTTTTGTTTTTGTTTTTGTTTTTGTTTTTTCTGAAGAGTGCTTTTGAAGAGGTGTTCATTTCTGTGTATTCTTTTGTGATTGCTTTCTGCAGAATTGAATTGTAAGGAAAGTTTGTGGTGTTATGTCGTGTAGGTAGGTACCTAGAGTTGGAACTCTAGCCATTCTTATGCTTCCAGCATGACTATTATTGTTGTGCTTTATTATCATCACTTTATCAGTAATATATAATTATATATGTGTACATATATTCTTTTTTCATTTTTTTGAATAGTTAAATGACATTGAACCCATTAAACTTCTGATCATGATCAAACGTATAAAATGTTTGGACCATTAAAATTTGACAAGAAACTCTTCTTAAATTTATGATTTTGCACATATAATTCATTTATTAATTGCTGGTTTACTATTTTATTAACAGAGTGTGATGTGTCATTAACGATGATTTTTTTTTAAAAAAAATTATTTTTCAATTAAATAATTCTCATAAATTTTAAATCAAATGTTGATAAATCTTTGCACATCTCAGCCTATACAAATTTAAATTTTAGGAAGATTCGTTATTAAACTCCGAAAGCTTTTAATTTATCTACAGAGTATTTTTCGCTGGCATTTGCATGTTAGTAAAACAGTCTTTCTTGAATTAAAAATGTATAATTTTAAGAATACATATATACTATCAGATAAATCTGATCACCAGTAAGGATATGAATTTTAATTCAGACCTTATCCAACAAACATGCACAATCATTTATATGAAATAAAGTAACCTTTTTTTTATAAATAAAATAAAGTAAACTTTAATTTGGTCATCAGATGCGTCGTCTAAATAATCTGTCTTTATAACATGTCTCAATCTGTAATTTGTTTGAGATTTTTAGCACCATCTCAATTGTTTTTCTGAAACTTCCATTGGACGTATTTGAGGACAAAGGGAAGGATTTGATTTATATATATATATATATCTGTGTGTGTATTATATATAATGTTTGTAATGATTGATATTCCTTCTTAGAGCATTATCTTGTTGGAACCATTAGCAAAATCTGCATAATGGGTGGCCATCTCTCAGCAAATCTTATTCCCACTCATATTTTCCCCCTAGAATTTTTCAACATAAAACTTCTCGAAATTTTTGATATTATTGGAGAATATTATTTAGCTTTTGATGATCATGTCATGTCATGGCTAATTTAAAGGGCATAAGGACTAGCATGATATTAAAACCCGACCCGATTCGATCTTTTAAACTTAGAGATCAGTAAATCAGTCTCTTGTTGATTTGGTCAAGAGTTTTGGACAGGTTGATTGAATTGGATTTTACATATTTTTGCCTTCTATTATTGAGCTTAAAAGGATGTCATTTTAAGTTAAAGAAAAAAAAGGGGTTAATATAACTTTTGGTCCCTGAAGTTTGATCCAATTTTGGTTTTGGTCCCTCAAGTTTGAAATAGGTGGTTTTGGTCCGTGAAGTTTCACCCAATTTTGGTTTTAGTCCCTCAAGTTTGAAATCGGTGGTTTTGGTCCATGAAGTTTCACCCGATTTTGGTTTTAGTCCCTCAAGTTTGAAAAGGACTTGGTTTTTTTTTCCAGGTCGGGTCGGGTTTCAAAAACGGGTCGCTAGGTCCTTTTCAAACTTGAGGGACCAAAACTAAAATCGGGTAAAACTTCAGGGACCAAAACCACCGATTTCAAACTTGAGGGACTAAAACCAAAATTGGGTGAAACTTCAGGGACCTAAACCACCGATTTCAAACTTAAGGGACCAAAACCAAAATTGGATCAAACTTCAAGGACCAAAAGTTATATTAACCCAAAAAAAAATCACAGTTCATTAAATTCGTGCTTTAACAACTTTTTGGTTTAATTATGTATAGTTTATATATGCATGTTAATTTTACTTTGTGGATTAATGTGTTGTTTTTTAATTTAAATATCACTCTTTTCAAGATTACATATGAATATTTTGATATATTTTAATTAAGTTATATTATTTTAATCATGATTTGATTGGCCTTAATTTAACTACAATTGAACTACTCTTTGAATTACTGTCTTGACAGGGACCCGTTAGACTTTAGAGTTCGGGATTTATTAGTGATGTTGGTGATGTAAAACTATGTTAGTGCCTAGTAATACTTCTGCTCATTCATAGGATATAAATTAAATGTTGTTGGTAGGCATCAAGAGAGTGATCTGTGTGAAGTGATGTTTTGTTTAATTTTATGAAGAAAAAGGGGTCCCATGTCATGATCAAAGATTGAAACTTTTGATTGTACAATAGAATTGAGGTGGGGATGGTGGGGCCGGATTGGAGACATTTTTGTCAACACAAGGTGCACCACAAGTCTTGAGATGGTAGGCAAGTGTACTTCAATCAAACAACATATAAATGCAAGCTTAATGGGAATCCAATGCCCTTATGAAAAAAAGGAATGGAAGAAAAATAAATACACACCCATATGAAAGAAAACATAATTAGAATAAATTAGGCTCTCAATTTTGTTTGAATTGTGTTTTGGGGGGGGGGGGGGGGGTTTGAGGTGTTTATTGAAAAAAAAAAATAATAAAAAATTGTTTGAAGTGGTTTTGACATAGATAATAAAGAAGGTTATTTTGGAAGTATTAATAAGGAGGGTAGATCAAATAATATATAACATCTAAAAAAATAGAAGAAGATTGAAAAAACCCTCAATGAAATTATTGAACAAAACATTTTGATTAATAAATATACTAAAAGATTTAGTTATTGATAGAACATAATGATATAGTGTGATTTATGTAACATATTTCACTTAATAGGATAAAGCTTGTCATTACCACATGCATGGTTATTTGATATTGAAAGAAATTTCATATTATACCCCTTGTAAAACCAACCCAAAAAGCTTGTTAGATTTATTTATCATGCTATTTGAAATAAATTATAATTAAAATTAATGAAAAATATCTTCATATTTGTATTATAAAAAGTATAAAATATATTAACAATATAAACATGACGGATTTATGAATTTTAAAAATTATAAAATAAATATATAGTAAGTTATACAGTATAACTTATATCTCAAATATAGTGCGTAAAGAAATGTGTTGATTATTTGATAATAACTGAGTATATAAAACATATGAATGTTCATACAATCATTTATTAAGATTGAGCCTTTAACACAACAGGCAACATGGAATGGGTTACCCTGAGACAGCAGTAACTACAAATAAATAAATAAAAATAAATAAATTATGCTTGCTTATCCGAGTCCGACACATACAATCTACGAGGATTTGGAGTGTAAATTTTAAATTTTTCATGACTAAATTACAAGGATTTTTTAATGAAAATTTGAGACTAAACCAACAAAAACTAATTGATGTGCCCATTATATTGAGCAATTAGAGACAAAATTATTTGTATGCAATAATCACATCAAACATCAATGATTAAAAAGAAAATAAATATTGTAGGAACTACAAAGCAATATTGTTTCAGTAAATGTTAACTGAACAATGAAATCATGTCTATGTGAAAGGGAAACACAATGACAAAAGTTACACTTTCACTTTCTTAAAGATCAAGCAAAGCCATTTTGATTTGGGTATGTTTTTGTGGAATTTGTAATGTTGACTAATATATTGTTACTTTCTTCACACTTTATTTAATTGCATGCAATCTTTATCTTTTCAAACTTTAAATAATGACCTTTTCATACCTACATTCTTTTTTTTTTAACCTCGATTCAGATTTTTTCAAGGGTGAAGGTGAATCTAGCATCTATAAGTACTTTTTCTAGGTATATTTAGTATCCTAAAGTATTTTATGATGCATATAACATCTTGAAGTATTTTTTTAGGCGCATACAAAACTTTAAAGTATTTTTTGGTACACCTAATGCCTCGAAGTATTTTTCAAATGCGTCTAGCACCTTAAAATATTTTTTTAGTTCATCAAGCACCAATGAAAAAAAAAAAAAGATGTTGGATGTATATTAAAACATATATCAAGATATTGGATACACCATGAAAAACTTCAAGGTGTTGAATGTATATAAGAAAATACTTTAGGCACCCTATACGCCTTAATCGTTTTTTTTTAAAATATATAACTATGTGATGTGTAATGTAATATATCAATCTAGATTTAAGTATTGTTTTAGTATAAAATTTTTCATATACATAGATCAAACGAGATTTAAGTATTTATTCACCACACATGGCCACATGAAAAGAAAAGAATTTGAAAAAAAATAGGAAAATATAAAAAAATTTATTAATATAAAAATATAGCTACTATTTTTCATGTTTCAAAGCACATTATTCCTTATTTCAAAAATAATATTGGCATCAAATGTAAATCATCTTTAAAGTTATATAGACTTAATTAATTATCCATTACCTTTTTAGTTTTCATAGTACATTAAGTTATAGTGTAATAAAATACTCTAACTACCCCTTAGCCTTGTCTTAATTACAAAGATTTTCCATATATATTTTAAAAACTCATATAAATCTCCCTTAAAATTAAAATGAATATCATAACAAACTTTCCATATATATTTGAGGTTTCGTTTCTATTAACCAAAATTGTTTAGTTCACCATTAAGTTCGACTCTTAAACTTTTGTTTAACCAAAATACTTCTCTTTAATATAAGAATTATTTAAACATTTATATTTGTCAAAAATAATTTTAATACACATATATTTTAAAATTTTTAATATATTATAAAATTTATAAAATTTTATAATCTTAGTTCTTAAGTTGAAAATTATTTATTTTTAATTTTTTCAGATAAAAACATATTGAAAATTTTAGGTTCTATATCTTAGTTTGCTAATGTATATACTAATAGACAAACTTTTGAAAAAACGAAAAAAAGGGTATGTGTAACACCCTAAATTTTATGTTCACTAAAATATATATTGTAATTAATTGAGAAATTCAATAAAATGGTGAATATTCATGAAATTTGGATCTTATGAATTTTAAAATATTCATGTTCATAAGGAAATGGGCAAATTAATTAAAGAAAGAAATTAAATTACAAAGGTGATAGCAAAATCATAATTTTGCCAATTTAGTCCAAGATTAATTATTTTTCAATTAATTGGAGTTAATTTCAATTAACCAAGGAAAATAAAGGAAAATGTATAAATTGATTATTCTTGATGGAATAAATCAAGAATTGTAGAATTAGATGGACTTGGGCATAAATTAATTGAAGGAATTATGAGATTAGTGAAACACATTTTTCCTTCCTTTCTCCTCCCTAATTTTCGTCCAAACACATGAAATGAAGGGAAGAATTTAATTTTGACCCCAAATTTTATATTCACCAAGAGTATATTGTGATTATTTTCTACATTCAATAAAATGGTGAATATTTAAAGCCAAAGGAATTAAATAGTGAAAATTGAAAGTTGAATGGTGTTTTCAGTGAAATCGCATGCGAGGCAGTGAGTTTTTCATGTGGTTTTGGAAGACCAAATGATGAGCAAAAATTATGAAATTTTACAGAATGAAAGTATATATTCTAAGCTTTAATTTGACAGGCCATACGAATCAATTGAAACTATATACAAAAAGATATGAATTTTTGAAATTAGCCCAGAAAATTTGAAAAGTTTCTGGAGCAGCAATCAAAAATTGAAAATTTGGGAATAGTATGATTCCAGCTAGTAAAATTTCATATTTTTTTTCTTGAAACTAGACTCAGTAGGGTTCCATATCCTTTGGAATCACCCCAAAACAATATTTACAAAATTAGTTATGATTTTTCAAAGTTAGAGCAGAAAATCTATCAAAATTGGCATTATTCCAAAAATTGAAAATAAAATGTGTTAGAAATTGATTAATGGAATTAAAATTTTAAGTGTAATGATCATATAAGGAAAGGATTAAATTATAATGGATTTGTACGAGCACATGTCAAATTGCATGAAAATAATGCTACATGGACAAATAATGATGAATTGAGTGCATGGAGGAGTATAAGATTGGACTTAGTTGGAAAAAGCAATTAGTTTAGTTAGGGTATAGGAGGGAGCACTTTTTTGTTAATAACAAGGGAAAATCTAGTTCAAATCCAATTGAAGACAAGTGATGAGAAAGCATGACATAAAGTTAAGAGAGTATGGTATAAAGTAGAGGGTATGGTTGGAGGTATGGGAGGAGGAATGGTGTGTATGTTAAGTGGTGTGATCTCAACCCATGATGAGATCAATGGAGTATAATGAATGGAGAAAATTTATGAAGCCTCATCCTCTTTCTCTTGCCTTCATTTTCGTCACTTGCGATAAGAGAAGAGAGGGAGAGAGTTTTGAAGAGTTCTTGAAGATTTAGAGAGAAGGAGGAAGAATATTAAGGTAAATAGGTGTAACATCCCAAATTTTATTCCCCAAAAATATATTATAATTAATTGAGAAATTCAATAAAATGGTGAATATTCATGAAATTTGGAATTTATGAATTTTGAAATATTTATATTCATAAGGAAATAGGCAAATTAATTCAAGAATTGAATTAAATTACAAAGGTGATGGCAAAACCATAATTTTGCCAATTTAGCCCAAGATTAATTATTTTCCAATTAATTGGAGTTAATTTCAATTAATCAAGAAAAATAAAAGAAAATGCATAATTGGAATATTCTTGGTGGATGTATGCTTGTGACAAGTGTCACATTATGGTGCCTTGATGAGATCAAGGGCTAAGAGGCAAGAAGACCCAAATGATGAGAGGGTATAATATAAAGTAGAAGGCATGGTTGGAGGTATGGGAAGAGGGATAATGTCTTTGACAAGTGTTGAAATCTCAACCCTTAATGAGATCAATGGTATAGGATCAAAGGAGCATTTTTATGAAGCTTTTCTCTTCCCTTCCCTTCCTCATTTTCAACCAACACAAGAAGAGGGGAGAGAGAGAGAGAGAGAGAGCTCTCAAGTTCTAGAGAGAAGGAAGAAGAAGTTTAAGGTAAGTGTGATTTCTTAAGAGTTTTCTTGTGATCTTGCTTAGAAACCTTCTCTAAACCTTTCTTCTTCATGGAATCCATGAATTTGAAGACACATTCTTAGCTCAAGAAGAGAAAGAGGAGATGTCTAGAGAGAGAAGATTCAATATCTCAAGAGGTAACCTCACAAACCTTAGATCTAACTAGTATGGTGTTGTTGTTGAGGTTTGTGTTTGGTTTTAGTGATTTTTGTCAAGTTTGTAAATTTGAAAAGTACTAACCCTAAGGGGAGATGCTGTCCAAATTTAGTCTAATCATGTTTAGAATGTGATTAAGTGGTCAAATAAGTGATTAAAGGTTATAAGAAGGTGTTTTATGGATTGAAATCATAAAACTCCATTTTCTCCAACTATTAAAGAATTTCGTCCAGATCTATGTTGGACAGTGTTGGGACTGGATTTTATTATTTTTGATGATTCCATTGTGTTTAGAATGGAAAATTGTGTAGGGTTCATGTTGGGTGCGAAGTGAGAAAAGCTCTAGAAAGTGAAATGACAAAAATAACCTTAAAACCCTCACATAGGGGCTGTTAGGGGTAAATATGTAATTGGAGCTGGATTTTTATGAAATAGATGGCTCCATTGAATTCAGTGGGAAAAAATAAGTGGAGTTACAGTTGGTCACTTTTTCAGAAAAGGCCAAAAAAACATAATTATGAAAACGCACTTAAAACCCCAAATCGAGGCTGTCAAGGGTATTTTCATAATTTGATAGTGAATTTAATGATTTTGAGCCCGGAAATGGGTTCCTTGGGCAAAAATAAGTCAGAATAGCCTTAGTCAAAATTTTGGGAAAATATGCCATCAGGCCGGGTATGGCGGGGCCGGGGTCCTGGGGGCATTTTGGTAAAATTTCACTATAAACTAATACAACCACCAGAAATATTATGGAAGTGTCTAAAATGTACATTTGATGTTCTAAGATCGAGTAGAGAGTTCGGGGGATTGGCACACAAATTGAGGCATGTTATTTAAAGGTTAAGGAAGGGCGATTAAGGTAGGAAACTTACCTTTCCTGCATGTATTTGATATTTGTGCTGATGTATTGATACATGTTATTGCTTTGTTTGATTATGTGAAACATATATGAATAGTTGAAGCTTTGTTTCTGCTTATGCTATGACCATACGTATGTTGATTGAAACATTGAGCACGCAGATATGTCATTGTGTGAGCATGTGTTATGTATTGCAAGCATGCCATGCATTAAGCACTTATCTTACATGCATATTGATATTGCTTTCCTACTGAGATTCCCTAGAATCTCACCCTCCCCTACCAACAATTTAGACATGAGAAGACAGAACGTATACTGAGAACAAAGAAGAGAATCGTACGAGGAGATTGTAGTGGTGAAACGAAGACTGAAAGATGTCTTCGTTTCACTGGGACGAGTTTAGACACCCACGTAGCGCTGCGAGGCTACATTAATTGTAATTATCAAGTACGAAGCCCTATGGGGAATTTCCGTAATCGTGCACATAATATCAATATATCTATGTTATCCTGTGTTGCTCATTGAACTGCGTATCATTTTTCGGTAAATACTCTGAAATAGGTGAAAATAAGATGAGCGCGTGACAGTAAGTGTTGACTTAGTGATTTGGTTACATATTCTTGTGTAACACTTCCTCTAAGATTCTTTTCTTCATGTATTCATGTGTTTAGCAAGACAAGGCTCCAAGGAAGAGAAGGAGTAAAGGTACTAAGCTTGGAAGTAAGAGGGTAATTTCATAAACTTGCTATCTTGTGATTGTGGTATTGTTGTTAGCAACATTTCTTGACTTTTCAAGTTTCTTGGTTGAGTTGAAAAATTGGGAACGCTATAACCCTAAGGGGTTATGCTGCCCAAATCTCTTTAAATCATGATTAAGATGTCTTTAAACAAGTTAATAAAAGATTAGAAGTGGAAAAGTACAAGTTTTGGAAGCTAAAACACAAAACTTTATTTTTCCATTTTTCTTGAAATATTTCGGCTATCACTGTTTCAGGGTGTAGGAGTTGGATTTTCATGAAATAAATGGTTCCATTGGATTCAATGGGCAAAAATAAGTGGGGTTACAGTTAGGCACTTTTTCGGTTGAGGCCGAAAAAACATAATTACGAAAACATCTTTGAAATCCCTAAATAGGGACTGTCAAGGATATTTTCGTAATTTGACAATGAATTTGGTGATTTTGAGCCTTGAAATGGATTCCTTGGGCGAAAATATGTCAGAATAGCCATAGTCAAAATTTTAGAAAAACGTGCCATCAGGCCAGTTACGACAGGGTTAAGCCAGGGTCCCAGGGGCATTTTGGTAAAATTTTACCATAGACTAATGTAACCACAAAAATCACTATAGAAGAGTCTAAAATGATACTTGGATAGATTATGACCTATTTCTGGTACATTTAATATTTTAGGACAGAGTCGGACGACATAATGACACGTTTTTCGAGGCATACTAAAAAAGGGATTTAACAAAATGAGGTAGGGACTACCATATTTCATATACTATGTGAATAATTATATGTATTTGTTACTGTATTTCATGATATGATTGCGTGCTAGAGGCACAGTACCTAGTTGTGGTTCGCTACCCAACAACGGTATATCGGAAAATCCTAGCTGTGGTCAATGACTCAGTTGAGGTATATTATCAGAAATCCTAACTGTAGTTGGTGACTCGGCTGAGGTAAATATATATAAATTGAATCGAACTTTCCTTTTGCCTAATATAGTGCATTGCATATTTAATTTTCACATTTTATATGTTGATCGTATGTCTCTATGGGGATTCTTCAGAATCTCACTCTTTTTCAAAAACAAATATCTCAACTGATGCTAGTGGATCGAAAGGCAAAGGCGTGGACACTGAGAAGTAATTAGCTCGTGTCTTAAGGCGAGGGAAGATAGTGGTTATAATTAGCTTATGCCTTAGATATTTTGGGATTATCCTGTAAATATTAAGTTTTCGCATTATTTTTTGAATTTTGTCAACAAACAATGTTGGAAATGTAAACAAATATATTATCAGTATAATTGTACTTTTTTGTATGCCCATTGAATTCCACCTTTATTATCCTCCGATTATCGAAATGGAAACGGATGTTGACAAATCTATGAGCACATGTTAAAAATGCTACATGAAGAGAGTAATAATGACAATGGTGGAGTATCCTTACATGAAGAAATGATGAATGCATGAAGGGAATAGCTTAAGTAAAGAAAGGGATAAACTTGATTGCATGGTGGAGTACAAACTTAGATTTAGTTGGAAGAGAACTTACTTGGTCAATAAGAGGAGAGGGGGGACAATTTTTCTTGCCTAACCAAGGGAGGAAAAATTTGACCAATGCCCAAGGGAACTAAAGGAGTAATTATGAGTACATAGGAAGGAGGCATGGGTGGATGTAAGGTTGTGACAAGTGTCACATTATAGCTCTTTGATGAGATCAATGATGTAGAATTAAGGGAGAAAGTTTATGAAGTATTTTCGTTCCCTTCCCTTTATACACTTCATGCATAATACACGAGAAGGAGAGAGAGAGAGTGCCTTAGAGAAACTTTGAAGAGTTAGAGAAAAGGAAAAAGAAAAAGCTAAGGTAAGTATTGTCTCTTAAGTGTTCTTCTTGTAAGCATGCATGAAATCCTTCTCTAAACCTTGTTTCTTCATGAATTATTGATCTTCAAGACTCATTGTTGGCTCAAGGAGAAGAGAGAGAGGACACATAGGGAGAGAGGATCTAAGAAGCCTAAGAGGTAACTACACTAAACACAAATCTATACTTGTATGAAGTTGGTTTTGAAGTTTGTTGTTAATTTGGTGATTTTTGATTGAGTTGAAAAATTTGAAAAGGCATAACCCTAAGGGGTTATATTGCCCAAATTTCATTAAATCATGGTTAAGATGTGCTTAGATAAGTTAATAAGGGATTAAAAGTGGAAAAGTACAAGTTTTGGAAGCTAAAACACAAAACCTCAATTTTTCCATTTTTCTTGAATATTTCGGCCAGCACTGTTTCAAGGGATAGGAGCTGGATTTTCATGAAATAAATAGTCCTATTGGATTTAGTGGACAAAAATAGGTGGGGTTACAGTTGGGCACTTTTTTGGAAAAGGCTGAAAAAACATAATTACGAAAATGCCTCTGAAATCCCTAAACCGGGGCTGTCAGGGGTATTTTCGTAGTGAATTTGGTGATTTTGAACTCGGAAATGGATTCTTTAGGTGAAAATATGTCAAGATAGGCTTAGTTAAAATTATGGGATAACGTGCCATCGGGCCGGGTACGGCGGCGCTGGGTTAGGGTCCGGGGGGCATTTTGGTAAATTTTCACTATAGACTAATATAACCACAAGAAATACTATGAAAGAGTCTAAAATGATACTCGGATAGTTATGATTTATTTCTTGTACATTTAATATTTTAGGATCGAGTCGGAGGCCGGACACGACACGTATAACGAGGCACATTTAAAAAGGGGTTTATAAAGCTTTGAGGTAGGAACATTATTGTTCATACATCATGCTATAGTTATATGCTTGTGTGGATGCCAATGTTTGTAAATGTACTTTATTAATTAACATGAATTGCCTAGAGAGAGGTTGTTAGTGCCGATGTGCACTTACATTAAGAGTTGGCGGAAGATCAACCGGTGTAAATTGTGGGGCTGAGCCTTACTCATGTACACATGTCGATGATGTGTTTCTATTGTTTATTAATTTGTGTATACCTTGGCACATGTTATATTTACTTTTCACATTTTTTATGAATGATAGCATGTTTCTATTGAGATTCTTCAGAATCTCACCCTATTTTAAATAAACATCTCAGTTGGTACCAGGGTATCCAAAGTCAAGGGTGTAGACCCCGGAAAATAATTGGCACGTGTCTCAAGGGGAGGACAGGATAGTGGTTATAATTAATTTATATTTAGATATTTTGGAAAATTATATAAATATTAAAGTTTTCGCTGTATTTTCTGTGTTTCGTTGATGAACGACGTGGGATTGTAAACAAATATTTTTATCAGTATAATTATATTTTTTTGTATGCCTATTGAATTCCGTCTTTATTACTCTTCAATTATCAAAATGAAAATGAGTGTTGACAGTATGTACCTCAATTTAACTCCAAATGTTTTCCCAAGCTCGCAAAAATTTCAAAATAACTACATGAGTGCGCTATATTTAAAAAAACACATTGAAAAGAATTCAGAGTTCAAATTTGATCTCTCTGAGTTCGTCTTCAGAAAATAGATTACTCCTTCATCTTTGATTTTTATGTAAAGGTCCAAATATTTAAAATAAATATATATAATAAAATAATAATAAGTAACAATAAAAATAATTATAAAAGGGGAAAAGCAGATATTATAGCACTCCCTTGGATTGCTCTTTCCTCATTGGATCAGAGAAGGTTCGGGAGACTAGAGGAAGAAAATTTTGGAATTGACTTCCGTCCGCCGCCGCAAGTTCCATCCGCTGCCATCATTTTCTTATTTGGGTGTAAAATGATGAGGTTGAATTTTTTTTTTTTTTAAAAGATGATATATAATGTTTTGAAGTATTTTTCTAAACTTATCTAGTATCTTAAAATATCTTTTAAGTAGCAGTATCTTAAAATAATTTTTAGTATTTTTAACCCTTTAAAATATTTTTTTAGTTGTACCCTGTGTGTTAGTAGATTGATTGCAATTTTATCCTTAATGTATTTTTTCAGCTCCAAAAATTACTTTAAAATATGATGGGGCTGAATTGTTTTTTAAAAATAGTGTTTAGTATTCTGAAGTATTTTTTTGGAAGTATCTAATATCTTAAAATATTTTTTAAGTAGTATGCAGCATTCTAAAATAATTTTTTGTGTTTTTAACTCTTTAAAATATTTTTTCAGTTATACACAGCAATGTTTTAAAAGCCGGATCAAACATTAAGCCGTAAAAGCTAGCGGGTCATGATTCAAACGATCAGGCCGTCTGGTCGGCCGTAAAACATAATAATTAAATTAAAAATAATATTATATACATATATACTAACATAACTATAACAAAAATACAAGAAAAATAATAAGAACAGAACATTAAATTTTTTTTAATATATTCATAGTAGAAACTTATATATATATATATATATATATGATTACTTAAATATATTTTCATAATTAAATAATAGTAATACTATAATATAATATTATGTATTTTTAATCTGCGAATTAGGTCAAAAAATCTGGAGAATAATGACACCAGCTAATATACGTTGGTTAAAAAAGAATATAACTAAATATCTAATAGATTTTATGGTTAAGATATTAGGAGTAAAGAAAAGTAGAATGAGCATCCCTCTTGGAGTGTCGGAAAATGTGTCTATTGGTAAAAGTGAAACACAACCTAAACCTTGATATTTGAATGAGTAAATATGGGTCATTGATGTTTACTTTTTACTGTTGTTTGTATTCATTTGCTTTTCCTCATCTCTATCTACCAATACATCTTCTTAGATCTGAAATTAGAAACGAAAGGAAGGAGATTCTTCAGAGCGATGACAGTGATGTTCAATAATGGAAGACATTAAATGCCAAATCCACAAGGAGCACCACTCTACTCTTTCTCCTTTCTTCTCCATTCGTCTTCCATATTCTTCTTGGTCTTTCCCTATTTTTTTCACCAAAATTCGTTGCCCGTTTTAGAAAAAAAACATAGTCAGGGAAGAAAATTTGAGCCATCTGGTTTTCATAAACTCGTTCCGAATTTCTGCTTAACTATGGATTCCGGCTTAACATTTAGTTTTGGGCGGCCCAATCCGGATCAATCATTCAAACGGTCTAAATGTATCAACCGAGTCGTTGTGCTGAATGGGTAAAGGCCGGACTGGTTCAACCGTTCGGTCCGGTCCGGTTTTAAAATCCTTGGTACATAGTGTCATATTAGATTGATTGTAATTTTACCCTTAATTATTTTTTCAGCTCCAAAATTACTTTAAAATATTAGTTGATACTGGAAAAATATTTTAGAATGGGTAGAAATCAATAAACTATAGTATCTTAAGTTTTGGGTGCTGATTACTACTAAGAAAAATACATTAATAGTAAGACTATAGTCATTCTTTTAAGACATTGGATACAACTTAAAAAATATTTTAAAATGTTAAAAACACCAAAAAATATTTTTAAGTAATTTTTGAAGCTGAAAAAATATATTAAGGGTAAAATTGGAATCAGTCGGTTAACACACTAGGTACAACTGAAAAAATATTTGGAAAAATTAGAATGAAAGACTTAGAAGAAAAGATATTGATTGAGAAAGATCATAAAAATTGTAATTATCTAGAATGATCAAATACAAAAATATAAAATTAAAAATACTAAAATGCCCTTAACAAAATCTTTTACATTTTCTCCAGCATTCTCTATCACATTCTATTTTTTAAAAATAAAAAAAATCTAAATTTCACTGAATTAATTTTTTTTTTATCAATTTTCATTTTTCACAACTCACATAGATATCTATGGAAAAACTTACACATTCTTCAATTTTTTTTTGAAAATTATAATTTTTTAAAATCAATAAAAATTAAAATTATATAATTTTAATAAAACTTAAGGTCTTTTATAATTTATTATATAATTTAAACCAATAAAGCTTATATGATTTATTTTTATTTTAATTGAAATTTATGTGGGTTAAAAAATTCATTTAATATTACTAAAATTAAAAAAATCTAAATAATCTATTATATCATGAAAAAATATGAACTAAGTTTAGTTTTTATTTTTATAAAAAAATTAATTGATATCAACGTTGATAATATAAATGGAGCAACATGATGATATATTGATTAATTAAATGATATATGAATAAGAAACTTGGTGAAAACTAAAAATTAAAAAACATATGAGTTTAAACATTGTTATTTAAACAATATAGGCTAAATTATACAAAATCTCTCTGAACTTTATGTTAGTTGCATATAACCCCATGACATTTCAAAGTTCAGATTTAACCCCCCGAACTTTCATTTTTTAACCATTAACTTTCTGTCATTAAGTGACTGTTATTTTTTTAATGGAAATTGTCATGTCAGATTATGAAATGACACATGTCATCTTATGTGGCATCCTGTGTAAATTACTAATTTTATAAAACCCCCTAAACTTTGAACAATTGTAGATAATTCCCCTAAACTTTGATCAGTTACAAATGACCCCCCTATCATTTCAAAATTTAAATTCAACTCTTTTAAAATTTTGATTTATAATAAATAAATCTCATGTTGTTACTTTTTATCATTTCAATAAATTGATTAAAATTTTTACTATTATTTGTCAATTAAAATAGTTCTTTTTTATGAAAAAAAACTAGAAGATTTTAATATTTAGAAAAATATAAAATAAACGTTGAACCTCTAATTAAAAAAATATGCATTACTAATAAAAAATTAATAAAAAAAAGAGCTATCCTCTAACAAAAATGTAATGTTTAAACGATCAATGCTTAATTATCCTAAGAATATGTTTAACACAAATGATGACAATTTTATACTATCAATGTTTAATTAACCCAAGAAAATAAGTAAATGTTATACTGATGACATTTTTATTTTTATATTTTTTAAATATTATTCTTCTAGTTTTTTTTTTCATACAAGAAAACTATTTTAATTGAAAAATGATAGTAAAAAACTTAGTAAATATATTAAAATGATTAAAGTAACAACATGTGGTTTAATTATTATAAATCAAAATTTTAAGGGAATTAAATTTCAAATTTGAAATGTCAAGGGGGTTATTTGTAACTGATCAAAGTTCAGGGGGTTTTATAAAATTAATAATTTATATAAGATGCTACGTAGAATGACACATGTTATCTCATAACCTAACGTGGAAATTTTC
Organism: Inga oerstediana; assembly: GCA_963210345.1. Classification (NCBI taxonomy): domain Eukaryota; kingdom Viridiplantae; phylum Streptophyta; class Magnoliopsida; order Fabales; family Fabaceae; genus Inga; species Inga oerstediana. The sequence goes on from OY723405.1 coordinate 30,195,863, forward strand.
GTTAAAAAGATAACGGTCACTTAACGGCAGAGGGTTAATAGTTAAAAAATAAAGGTTAGGGGGGGTTAAATTTGAACTTTGAAATATCAGAGGAATTGCATGCAACTAACCCAAAATTTAGGGGGGTTTTATATAATTTAACCAATAATATATTGAAAGTTAAGAAAAGATATGATTATATCACATTTGAATGATGGGTAGTTTTAGTTTTAATGTTAGTTATTTTTTTAATTATAAATACAAGAGATAATCTAGAAGGTTTGGTTAGGGATGATTTAGTAATTTTAAATTTATATTATTATATTTGGTCATTCTAAGTAATTACAATTTTTATGGTCTTTTACAATAAATATTATTTTCTCTTGGTCATTTATTTTAATTCTCCTAAAATCACTACTACAAAATATGGATTTAGTGGCACCAATCTTATGATACTTATTTAAACAAGTACCGGAGGAGACTTCTGATTTTTTTTAAAACAATACATGTAATACCTACGACATTTGAGTAGGAAAATGCCATAGTTGCTTAACACATTATATGACACTTGCCTGAAAAAGTGCCATACAAGGGGTTCTTTTGTTTTTTGTTTTTAAAATTAATCCCTTTACTACTATTAAAAAAAATGTGTAACAACTATGGAATAATAGAAATTCTGTAAGTGTCAAAGCTCTATTACTATAATAAGATATTTTTTTTGAGAAAATTTGTCTATAATAAAAACAAAAATTAAATTTAAAAATCGGTTTAAAGATCAAAATCTAGAGATAAATCATCTCTATTAAAAAGGATTTTATTTTATTTTGAATAAAAATCCTTGAACAACGCTTCATAATGAAACGCTAGATAAGATGTGGCCTTAGACAACGCTTGTTGATGAAGTACCAGATAAGAGTAGGCCTTGGATAGCGCTTGGATTCCAAGCGCCGTCCAAACCTTGAATTAAAAAGGCACGAGTACCTTAAATTAATTCAAGGCACTGGTGGTGCTTTTTTAATAAAAGGCCCCAAGTGGTTGCCTTGAAATTTTTTAAGGCACCACAGGTGACTTGATATTTTAAGTGTCTTAGACAACGTTTTGAAAGCAAGTGGCGTCTAAGGCTTAGTTTTAAACGGCACTTGATAATCAAGCGCCGTCTAAGATTTTTTTTTTTAAAAAGTTGACCATCGTTTTTACTAAATTGAGAAGCTTTAGAGTTTTGAGAAAAAATGCCGTAGTTTCTGCCTTTTTTTTAAAAAAATTGGTCATCGTTTTTTTTTCTAAATTGAGAAGCTTCGGCTTTTTGACATAAAACGTCATAGTTTCTCTCTCCTTGTAATTTAATTTCGATAACTTGATGTTTTTATTTTCATTTTCATCTTTCCGCTTTCTCTCCAACTCTCCCATTTCCCAGAACTCCATTGCTGTAGAAAGTTTCCTTTCTCATGTGTTTTTTTTTCTTATCTTGGCCTCCTTCAGAAGCTTCCTAGCATGTAAGTGTTTTTCTTTTTTCAACATTTGATTCACGTTTTCTTTTAGTTAAAATATGTCATGAAGCTTATATGTGTGCTCATAATTTTTTTTTTCAGGTATTTATTTGAAGTATTAACTTTGTCTTCTTAAACTTCTTATACAATATAAGTTTTTTAATTTTTGAGCTTACAAATATAATAATATTTAATTTAATCCTCCGTAGAAGTAACGTATATGGTTCAAGTTTAAGCAATTTAAATGCTGGAGTTCTTTTATACTTGATACATGAAGATGCAATATTGCAAAAAACATATGCTATGTTATTTCATTTTTCTGTGAATTGTATTATAAATTGCTATGGATTGTGGATTTTAGATTATAAATGGAGATTTTCATCGGGAAAAAAAATAATTATGAAAAATTATTTTTTAAAAAAAATAAAAGACTTGCTACGGCGCTTCTCCAGGGAAGTGCCGTAGGAAGTCATAAAATTATTTTTTTAAAAAAAATAAAAGACCTCCTACGACGCTTCTCCAGGGAAGTACTGTAGGAAGTCATCCTTCTCTGGATAAATGCCGTAGGAAGTTATATTTAAATAATAATAATAATCAAGTTATGATGCTTTTATATATTCAAGAAGCGCCGTAGCTTGTTTTAACGGCGTTAAAAGCTACGGCGCTTCCCAAACGTCATAGTATTCTTTAAATTAAGCGTCATAACTTGTGTTTTTTATAATAGTGAATATTTTAAGGGGTTAATAAAAACACTAAAAATTATTTTATGATACTGTATACTACTTAAAAAAATATTTTAAGACATTAGATACGTCCAGAAAAACACTTCAAAATACAAGAGTCCATTTTTTAAAAATTCAGCCCCATCATTTTACACCCAAAACTACACCTGTAGTTTTGAGAAAAGGATTGGCAGCGGTGGGAAGCCAAATCCGAAAATTTCATCTTCATTGCGAGTTTAATCCCTAGCTCCAATTGTTTTGTCCGCCGCTCATCTCCACTACCGCCGCCGCCGTTAGTGTGTCTGTCGATTGTTCGCCTTCATCTTCTTCCTCCGTTCAACATCATTGCTGCTATCTTTTCTTCTCTTTTCTCAATCGGCGTTTCAACAGCAAAAGAAGAGGAGGAAAATTTCTGAAAGTGGCTTGGCAATACCGTCCTCCCTGATCTATGTTTTTAATTCTTATTCTTTACTGTAGGTGTTTTCTTCAATCTTCCTAATTTATTATTCAAGAATCAGTTCCTGTCTCTCTCTACTTTGTGATTGTGGCAGATTTAAAAGTTCAGTTACTCTCTCGTTCCTTCATTATCTCTTTTGCAAGTGGTAAGCATGAATCCTTTAATTTGCTCGAGTGTGCTGCTGTTGAATGTTTGTATAAGAGGGATTAATTGGATCCAGATACTTATTTAATTTGATTATGAGCCAAACTTTGTTACAATATTGATATTTTGAGATTCTATGATTTAATGGTAATGCTTGAGATTGTTGGGTTCACAGAGGGTGGTCATAACCATTGCTTTTGAGCTAATTTATAGAGGGCACATGTAGTGTTTGATTAAATGCTTGAAAAAGGAAATTATGGATTTTGAGAAGTATTTGATAATTAGAAGCTATTTAATTCCATATTAAGACTCGAGAAATTATAAATGATGCTTATAATTACGTATGTATTTCTAATACAAGTTAAAGCTAGAGTGATAACTTATTGGCAATTGCTATGAGTATTTTTGGATTTATGTATATATAGAGTGCTGGTGTTTGTGAAAGAGAGAGTATCAAAAAGGACAATATGAAATCTTATCCAATATGATATCAGAGATTTCTATAAAGCTATTGTTGTGATGACAATAATATTATTTGTGCCTTAGGGGATTAAGGTTGAATCATATTTGAAGACTACGTAGTAGGATAAACTATAGCTATTGCCTATTGGCACTATGAAGTGAGTAAATAATGTCCCACTTAGATATAGATGTAGTAGTTTTAATTGAATTTTACATTAAACATTTTTAACTATGCCATTTTCTTATAAAGGTTTTTACTTAAGTACTAGCACTTGGGAATATTGCAGTTTGTTTTTCAAGAAATGAGGATTTGTTTTATTTGACTTTTTTATTTGAGTTTAACTTTATATACATACATGAAAGGGTTCAATTTTCTTTTAAGAAACACTTGTTTATTCTGTATTGAAGTGATTTGAAATTACAAGGCAGCTTACTTCCATGTATGCCAAGAAGAATGTTTTCAAGGGACTCAAAGCACAACACTAGTTGCTAATAGCAATTCCGTTAGCCCTTGGCATGCCATTGTACATCCAGCCAGCTGGGTGATTAGGAGGTGATAGGCCTGTGTGATAGCCAACACAAGTGGAACGAAGAAAGGGTTTTCGTGAGTATCACTCATGGCAGTTTTTCGTGGCTTTTAGCTGCGTCGAATTGGTAATTACTTATCATCATGGCCTGTATGTCCACACATGTTATTGTTCTGCCCAAGTCCTTTAAGAAATGAGAATTTTTATAAATTCTTTTATTGGTTTTCGAACTATTAAGGTTCTTTGAAGTTATTTATTTATTTATTCGTTTAAACAACATGATTATATCTCTCTTTGTTATCTGTTGCTCTTAACCAATTCATATCTAAGTGTTGAATGTTTACATAGTTGTTTGTTATTTAAATACTACTTTATTTATTTTGATATGATTGGACCAATTTACCTTTATTGTATATTTATATTTTATTGTGGGGACATTATTTACCAGAAAATATTTTTGGCATTTAGATAGTAGAAGTGGATCTGCTTCTCCTGTTGACTCTTGAAGCCACTACCTTGGACAGAAGGCTTTGGACTATTACTTGAAGCTTAGACTAATGTAAATATTTCATATATACTATTGTATAGTGTATTAGAGTTGCTTTACGTATTATATAGGCAAGATTCCTAAGTGCTTTTGATATATTGGGATTTATGTATATGCATATGTTATTGTGGAGCGGAGCTCTATATGCTGGATTGTACTATTAGGATGTTGTAAATCAATTTATAGATGGGACTATATCAAAATTTATATAAAAAACTTTATTTTATTTATAAGGAATATGTTTATACATGATCTAGAAATGATATAAGTATATGCAAGATTATAATACTAATTATGGTATTATAAATGCTATTATATTTAGTATGTCAAGTATTTATATTTATATTTTTAGACTTATGGAATATGAATTTTCTTATATTCCGTGTCAGTCACCCCTTGATTTTTCAGGCGTGACATTTTATTTGGTGGCTTGAATTGTAGTTTGAAATATCTTAAGAAGTGATGACAAGAGACAATAAGTTCATAATAGGGTCATTATAATGCAAAATTTATTTTAATTAACGGAGTTAACAATTTAGACTTAAGTGTATGTTTTCAAAATAGAAGTAAGGTATATATAACTAAAGCAAAATGAAAGGATGATCAGAGTATTTTACGCTAAATTATAAAATTAATGGGAGATTTTTCAATAAAGAAAAAAATTGAAATTATAAAAAATATCCATGATAACTATAAAATTAATATATTACATGATGATAACAGCTCTCTCCCCCTCTCCCTCCCTCTCCCTCTCCCTCTCTCGTTAATTTTAATAAACTCTCACAGTTTTTAGGGCAAATAATATAAAATTCCACTAAACTTTAATTTATGTGATACCTAAATAATCTCCATAGCATTTGAAACTTTACAAAGTTTTGTTCATTATTTATCAACAAATAGTTTAAAATTTAAGAGGTCTATATACATATAACTAAAAGTTTAAAAGGATTATATGCATGCAAAAGTAAATTGTAAGGGTGTAAAATAGATTAGTTTGGGGTTATTTGTATATACTTAAACGTTTAAGAGGGTTTATTATTGATTATTGAACTTTAAATTTATACGTGATTCTTTTTTTTTTTTTTTTTTTGCCAGTTATACGTGATTCTAAGTTTAGGGGAATTCATATATAATTTGAGCCTAATTTTTAACATTCTCTTCTTCAACATTGCTATTCTTTCTTGGACCCTCCACAAAAAGAAATATATATTGATTTGTATAATTAAATCAGAACAATGTTTGTAACAAAGTTGTCAGCTAAAAACAAATGTTTGTAACAAAAAAAAAAAAAATCAGAACAATGTAAAGATGTTATTTCATTCAACTTAAAAATTTATTAAACTATATATCTACTTTTGATATTGAAAAAAAGAGATGAAAAAAAGATATTGGGAAAATAAAAGTTGGGTCGGATTTTTCTTATTTGTTTTATTGGGCCAAAGTATATGCATCTCAATAATCCTCAACCAACATTATTGCTTTAGAATGCATTCCAATATTTGTGCCTCAACTTCAACAGATCATAACTCACAATTTACAATGCTAAATTCCAATTCTATACATTATTTGAAAGCTTATGATGTGTACTAATGACCTGTAAAATATCACAATCATTGGATAAAGTTTGACCATTCAAAAGCAACCCACAAGCAGTCTTATTCGAATCTAGCAGAATTGAACATTAACACTTTAGGTTCCAAAATTAGGGTTTTCTAACCAATCATCCAAATATCATATTATACACTTTATAGTAGTGGAAACCATAATTTAGTAGATACATATTATACACTTTATACAAGCGGAAACCAGACCGGCCAATAAACCATTGTAGTAGTGATTCAAGGTTAGTGGTCCAAATTGGAGTCAACTTAAGATCAAACCAATCAAAATTAAAATAATGATTTAAATAAAAAAGAACTAATCCACAAGTATATAGAACATTCATGTTAAAAACTATACTTAATCCAACAAAATGGAGTTACTAAAGTACAGATATGATGTATTCATATTTTTTAAACTTAAAGATGATGTTATTTCAAGATTAATAAGGAAATAAAAATAATATAAAATCAGTATGCAGAATATCAGTGTGCGTTGTGATTTTAGTCAAGGTACTTAATGATTTAGTGAAGGAGAGTAATATAGATTTTTTTGGAAGAGACTTTGTATAAAAAAATATTTTGAAAAAAGCGTGGCTCAAAATAAAGATTTATTTAGGGAGGGAGGCATTGTTATTGTAATACCCTCCTTTATTTAACATATACGTATGGCGTATTACTCAATTTCCTTGTTTCTATTAATAAAATACCTATACTATCGTCGTGGTTGTATACTCTGATACTACTGTTTTTTTGATAATTCTGATACCACGCTCGGGTACTGATACCCTTATCTTATATATTGATCTTACCTTTATATGGGTTGACATTACCAAATATGTAATATTCTGATAAAATAACTAAGTGTTCTGATACCGCTTTATACTATTCTTACTATTATGTCACGTGTATTCATATATATATATATACATGATGTGTAGCCATATAAAACTATTCAATTATCTTTCGACATATTACAAAATATACAAATAGTTAGCAAAATAACTTCTTCATGTTTAGCGCCTTCCTTCACTCATCAGAGCTTACCTCATTGCCCTTTGTGCTATTTGTCTTTGCTATGTAATGAATTTCGAAAAAGGGTGAAATTCGAAAAAATCTCAGTAGTAACAGGCATCTAATTATATAAAATGCAAGTATATAAAGTATGCATTACAACCATAACACATAATGAGCAATACAGGAGCATCTAGCACATCAACATGTAGCACATAACATACACAGTTTACATTACCACAATGCTTGGTTACAAACACGGCTGTCCACCCGTCATATACTTAGCTGCCTCAGCCATCCACCCGGCATGTTCGCATGTTCATAACATAAACATGGTAAAAGATACACGCAGAGCATCACAAGTTACTACTTCAATGCCTTTTCTGACAACTTGTCCTTGTTTATCAATCTCATGGTTGGCCCGAGCAAAGATCGAATCATAGAAATTAGAATTTACGAATGAATATGTTATTACTTATTCCAAATTCTTGACCTCTAATATTACTTGGTTAGTTTTCTCCAAGTCTCTTACATTATGTCAAATAGGTATGAAATGGAGTCTACACTAGCTTCTAGTACATGTTTCTACCCTTTGAGATCAAGCTTGTCAAAATTTACCTTAAACACCTCAAATCCATAGGTTACCATAATCTGGCAGATTTGTCACCCAAATTAAAAAATTCATAACTTATTTAAGAAAATTCTAAATGGGGTGGTTCTAAGTCCTATGGAAAGATCTTTAAGTGCTATTTAAAGAAAAAATACCAGTCAGTGCTAGCTACAAAGGTACAATCTCAATAATCCTCGACCAACATTACTGCCTTAGAATGCATTCCAATATTTGTACCTCAATTTCAATAGATCATAACTCACAATTTACAAAGCCAAATTGCATTCTATACATCATTCGAAAGCTTATGATGTGTACTAACATCCTGTAAAATATCACAATCGTTGGATAAGGTTTGACCATTCAAAAAGAACCCACGAGCAGTTTGATTCGAATCTAGCAGAATTGAACATTAACACTTTAGGTTCCAAAATTAGGGTTTTCTAACCAATCATCCAAATATCATATCCACAAACTATTCCTACATAATTTTTCCGATAGAATCCATTTCCAACCTCAATTTTACCAAAATCCAGGTCCAACCCCATGAACTAAGGCTAGCCGAATGTGAACCCTAATTGGCATAAGTTGTGTTCTTGCAATTTGAACCTTAAGACATGTCATTAGACACCATAAGACCTCATCTAACATCATGTTCATCTTCATACAACAATTAAAGCTCTAATTTCCTCTCTTGGCCTAAAATCTAGAGGGCCCCTAACTCAAATTGAAGCTTACGATTACCTCTATTTGATTCTGCATTTGGTTCTTAATTCCGGTAGTACTGTGACTGTAAAGGTATCACCAAACTTCACTGATCAAGAATCCGAAACTGTAGATACATAGCCCTCGAGAATGTAAGAAGATTTATGAAGGCATCGGGAGCTAGAAACACAGATTCAGAGATGAAATCAGCTCGGGAGCTCAAGAACACTCTCCCACCTTCTCTCTTCTTTCATTTTCTCCATTTCCCCTTCATTTTCATGGGCTGCATAGATTTAATGGAGCTTAGGGGGTGTTAGGTTCTCTTTTGATGACATGTGTCATGTGTTAAAATCCTAGGGTGCCAGATGCTCTTTTCCCCCAGGGTGTTTGGTGCTCCGTTTAAGTCACAGGGTACCCGGTGCTCCTTTTGACACCTGTCTTTCTCTCTCTCTTCCTCCCCTGAGCCGACTTCCCCCTTTCTCTCTTAGGCCCTTGGCTGACTTTCCATATCAGGGGAGAGGAGATTTGATAATTTTCTCTGACTTTCGTGCTCGGTGTTCGGGCAGGTCGGTTATGTGGCCGGACCAGGGATTGGCAAGTTGTCTCGGCTAATTGCACAAGTGATTCTTGTGTGCCATTATCCAACTACTTATACGCATTGAGCCTCATGTAATCTGGAGACTCGTTCTCAACCCAGAGGGCTGAATCTTATAGTCCCTTAAAAACTCATTCTATCTTTGAGACTCTTACCAAACTGGGCTTAGTAGTCTTATCGGCTTAGGCTTATTCTTAAGCTTCTAAGCCTAAATCCGGGATATTGCTCTTATGAATTCTAAAGATGGTTAATTGAGAGATCATACATTTTTTTTTCCGTTTTTGTTGGTTCATTTTTTTTGAGAAAAATTCAAAATAATTGGTTAATTTTTGTTGGTTAATGAGTCTTTCTTATTTTTTATATGAATGATATTTGGTTAAATTTTTATTTTGAGCCAATAAAGAATCTGGGGCAATCTTCTTCCTTTTTCAAGATCCAACCATTATTGATGGGTGACATGTTTGAGTCTTTAGCAATTCATCAAAAGTTGTTTTTAAGGAGGATTTCGTCAAAGAATTAATAATGATATTTAGTTAAATCTTCTATTTTGAGCTTTGCTTTCTTCAAAATATTTATATAGCTTCCTTTTTTGTAAGCTTATTTTTTTAAAAGAGACTTTGCTTAACATTACACGTGCAGAATACAGTTACTCTTCTTACTTGAATACTTGATTGTTTCTTTTCATGACTTCCTTGATAACAGTGAGTTAAGATGGTGTGTCTAACTAATAATACACGTGTTAACTATGGTCAGATAAAAATATATGTGATGACTAAACTGACACAGAAGAGTATTTGATTTTATTACTAGCTGAGTAGGAATTAAAAGATAAAGATATATGTAATGACTAAAAAAAATGACTACGGTGTATGTGTTATCTAAGAACTAATTATATAATTCTAAATTGTTTACATCCGGAAAAATGACAAAGGAGGGCATATTTGAGGGAAAAATGAGAGATTCTCTTTATCATGCAAATACTGAGAACTCTGGCACCAGCTTTGATGAACTGGGTAACGTACATTGCTGTTACTATTATTAGCATGAACCGACACATTGTTGCTAAGCAACGTTGTTGTTATCGCCACCACGTTCACTATGCTTGCCGCAATCGCATTCCTTGCCACTATTCTGCCACTTACAACACCGTCTGGCAAAGAAAGAAAAGCCACAAATGGAAAACCAGTCTCCTACGAGTGTGTGGCAGCAGATAATGGGGTTGGCACGACAGTCCAGGAAAGGGACACTACCGGCATGAGTCCGGGGATGTTGGAGTTTGGTTGGAAGTAGGGGATGATGTTGGAAAGATGACCGGAGGCATTTAACACAGTGACGGAGACTTGGTGGTAATATCGACCTCGCTATTTAGATGCCGCTTTTTGAATGTATGATTGTCTTGCCCTATTACTTTAGAGAATACAATAGGTGGATATAACTAGTCTATGTAGTGTAAAAGGTAGCTATTCGCTACCTATCTCGTCTCTAACAATGTTCTTTATATGTGAGGTGTCTGAAATTTAATGATAAATTGGTTTATGATTTTTTTGTTCTTATCTTCGTCTAGCTACGGTGCTTGTGTTTTCATGTATCCCGGTGTTTGTATGTTTTTGTCTTGCTTTGAATGGATTGGGCCTCGTCGTATGTTAAGTTTTCCTTTTTCCTGATGTATAAAGGCTCCATTTATGAGTATCATTTTACCTTGTTTTAATATATGGTCTTGAAAAAAACAGATGAATAAATATTTGTATATTTTCTTAACTTGGCATCATAGTTTCGTAGGGTTGCGCGGTTCCTCTACGATTATGATTCAATAATTTCTTAATTTCAATTTCTGCTTTAGGATGAACCTAGTTGATTTCTTAAAAAATTGAAATTCTCACTTAAAAAATCAAGAATTTAAAACTGTAAATTGAAGTGGTTTTAACAAAATTTGGTTCATTCAGATGTATTATTTTGTTCATAAGTTTACAAGTGTACATATGTATAAATGTTTATATAATTTTAATTAGAGATAGACTAAAATATATGTTTGATACTCCCTCTGATCCTTAATATAATACATATTTACCTAATTTAATTAGATTAATGAAGTAGTTGATATGACATTAATTTGCTAAAACAACCTAATCATTTTCCCTAATTCCATTTTCACCTTGATTATTGTTGAGGGAACATCAATAGGGGAATTAGGAAAATATTGATAAATATGAAAATCACGTCTTATATTTAATATCAAGATCAACTCTCCAATTATATTTTATATTAAGGACCAGAGGGAGTACCTAGCAATGGTTGAATGCGTTAGAAGAGGGTTAGGACTGTAACATCTATAATTAATAAAACAATTAAATACTGTAAATAATTCTTAGGAGTCGCTTCATCTGTAAATAATGTGCATATCCTTCGAACAGATAAAAAATTTTATATGGTTAGTATGACAAAGAGAAGCTTTCCCCCCTCAACGTGAGTTTAAAATATTATTAAAAAATATTAATATTTAAATGGGTATTTTTGCCGCCAATGGTAACTAATCCACTTAGTATGTTCATTCATGTTTTAAAAAATATTTATTATGAAAATAAAATAACGGATAGATGACTACCTAAGTCCTGAGAAAAAAATTTTCCTATGGTGTTGGAGACTCAATTTACATATATTTTTTATTTAAAAAAATGATGAAACTCATTGTTGGCTTCACATATAAGACCAACATCAAGCTTTTCCCGCGCTACATTCTACCGAGACTGATTATTAAACCAAGGGAAACGAGAGACCACCATTGGAATTTCATAAAAGACGAGTATCAAAAGGCAGGTTTAGAAATTCATAATATATGGGTTCTTAGCTCCATAGTTTTACTCTATTTAATTATCGTGCAAATAAGAATAAAATATGTTTACTAAAAGGAGATAGGCACAATACGTACAAATTATCAATAATAAGGCGGAACTTAATTTAGAGCCTTCATATGTACAAAATGTAAAAATACTTATGAAAAAACTAAAGAATATTAATGTGAATTTCATACATAATTAATTTAAACGGTTTCCCATGACACCGGTCGATGGAATTCATCGTATAGTTCTATCCGATCCTCTATGACCAATCTGTGAAACTCGTCGAACGAAAGATTCTGAGTCTGAGGCGGTACATCGCTAGCTGGTGTAGTTTCAATGTTGCTGGTGTTGGCTTGATCAGAAAATTCTATCTGATCCTCCATGGTTAATATGTGGAAGTCATCGACCGAAAGATTCTGAGTCTGCGGCGGTACATCGCTAGCTGGTGTAGTTTCAATGTTGCTGGTGTTAGCTTGATCAGATAATTCTATCTGATCCTCCATGATCAATCTGTGAAAGTCATCGAACAAAAGATTCTGAGTCTGAGGCGGCACATCGCTAACTGGTGTAGTTTCAATGTTACTGGTGTTAGCTTGATCGTCGGAAACTGCCTGAAACCACACATTGTTATTGTGCATCGTGGTCGTCATCACGACCACGTTCACCATGCTTGCCGCCGTCGCACTCCTCGCCACTATTCCGCCGCATACGGAGGGAAGAGAAACAACAAACGGAAAAATGGTCTCCCGCGAGTTTGTGGCACCCTGGCAAGGGTCCGGGGATGTTGAAGTTTGGTTGGAAGTAGGGGATGATGTTGGCAAGTTGCCCAGAGGCATTTAACACACTGACAGAAACTTGGTGACAGCAACAGAACTTGAGGAGCCATTGCACTATGTTGGCGCCCTCAGGGATGTGGATGACAATCTCGGCGAGTGGTGGTGATGTCTTGGGCTTGTTCTTTAAAACATTGGGTCTTCCCACGGGCCTTCTTACTTGCCGGAGAATATGGTTGTTGCCAATGGCTTCGCCGGCAGGGATTCCAACAAAGGCCTCAAGTGGTGGTGGTAGCGTCCTGGGCTTGTTCTTTGAACCCTTAGGTCTTCCCATGGCTCTTTCTGTTGGAGGTGGTGGATTTGCCGGCACCTGAGAAGATCAAAATTGTTAATTACATCTCTTATTTACAAGAAGAATGGCAAAGAAAACCGCAAGAGATATCCAAGAAGATCAAGATCCCTATTGGAAGAGGGAATGCTATGGATTCTGTACGGGGAGGACAAATTTGGGGGGGGGGGGGGGGAAGAGATTCTCTATATCATGCAAATAATGAGAAATCTTACACAAGCTTTAAAGAACTGGAAAACTAAATTGGATCGGAAAGTTAACAAATTAGAAATAGAATTGGATCATAGAAGAACTGGTGGGTTTGGAAAAAAACCTTTGACTTCAATCAATGGATATACAATATAACTGGGTCCGATGGGGGAAATAAATAACCATATATTCTTAGTCATGCTGCACATCTCAAAATCTACACGTTTAGGAAATGCGATTGTGTCTAGTTCCTTCATAGGGAAAATTAATTTTTTAGTCCTCCGAGTTTTAATTCACTTATAACTCTGTCTCTCAACCATGACTTGTGCGACTCAATCCTAATCCAGCCATACACAATTTATATAGATATAGAAGAACTTTTAGAATTACTTGCGACTCCTTAACTCATATTTAATCACAGAGTTGTTCCAAAGCTCTCAATGAGAGTCTTGATATGCCTATATTTGTTGAAGGTAAAGTGAATGAATTTATATGGGACAACCCAAAACGCAAGCAATTTGGGAATTTAGACGTATGGTGGCCGGGGAGACTAAGGTGAATAAGGAATGGAGCCTCGCTTTTATTTTGGTAATAAACTTTTTTTTTTTTTTGCCAACAATTTCGGTAAATCATGAAGTTAACTATTAGAAAGATATTTGCAACATGGAAGAACTCGTGGTTGTGGAAATGAAACTTTTGCTTAGATCCATGATTAACGACAATAAAGTCTTAGAAATAATAATCAAAATTATAAGAAGTGTTCTCAAACTTACCTTGGAGCCGAGAATATTTTTGAGAATAGGAATCGGGTGTGAGGGTTTGATGCTTAGAAAATCCTCCAAGCTATTTGAATGAATGTGATAGTAACTTTGAAGAGTCATATGCGTGTGTCTATATATACTGTTTTCAGGCGGTGTGATGGGTTTCTTATCTTCCATGTATTTTTATCAAACTACTAAAATTTAAAAAGATAACATATTTAAATATTTATATTTAAATTTAAATAATCGAGAAACAATATAACATATTACATACTCTAGAACTAAACGTTGGTTTTCCAAAGAAATACAGTCCTATGTATCAAGAATTCCTCTCTTTCGAAATTATAAAACTTTTTATACAAATAAAAAATTCATAGATTTGACCCAATAATTTTAGATATATAGTTTTATTAAAAAAACTCAAAGATAATTATCATTTAATAAATCTTATATAAATTATTTGAACCTTGAATTCTTGAAAAATTTGTTTTGACTGAAAATTCGTTTGCTTAAATGGAAACAAACATATATTATATTAAATATTCATAGAAAATATTATTCAAATATTTTGCAAAATAATTCTGTTATCGCTTAACCACCGTATGAGTATTCAGCTAAATTTTAAGAATAATAATGAATGAAAGCGAAAAAAATTAAACATATAAAAAACTTAATGTAACACTTTTAGGATGTAAGTTCTTACCTTATCTCTCATTACATGAGTTAGTTCATTCTATGCTGTCCCTCAAGAGGGAAAAGCTGGTGTACTTCGCCAAATAATAGCATAGTTATTTTAATTTACAGTATTTATTATTTATTTATTTTCATGGTAGCTTTTTGTTATTTATTATTCAGAATGTGTTTATTATTGGGAAAATCCCAGAAAGAAAATTAGGAAATTACAAGGGGACAAATCAGCTGTAGCCGAAACAGCCATGGCCACACAGACACTCACCCTTCGCTTTCTGATAGAAAGGAGAGATTCAGAAAAGGGAAAGGAGCATAGGCAGGACAGATTCAGTAATTAGTTGTCGAAACTCTTTGATGTCATACCCCTCACGCACATCCTCCACCTCGCAGCTTAGACAGGGGTTGGCTACGCGATGCAGAACCCGCAATCGTATGTGAATCGCCAAAGCTGCGAATCCCCAACCTATCATTGTTATTATCAACGATGAATATGACACTTAACATGCACAATGACACGAGGTTCTTACCTGAATTAAATTTATGTATCAAGAATCCGATGCGAGAATCTCGTACGTCTCTATATGACATTTCTTACATATAACACTATCTTTTGTTCCATTGTTCAAAAAGGAGAAAATAATGTCCAAGTTCACAACAATATGCTGTCTTACATGTAACATTTTCTTTTGTTCTTCATTGCTAAGTTCCAATGGTTTCACTACCAACCGAAAGCAGTTGAAATCTTCAAAATCTGTACGTATCTGGCGCCATTGCTGACTTGAATGAGCAATCCAATTTGAGAATAAAGAACAGATTAATCATTCTAATTAACTATGATACCAAGTTTTCCAAATGTTTCAGGATCACCAAAGCAATCCAAATATTGATACTAAAAGAGAAAAAGAAGGGGAGAAGGGCAAAAAAACGGAAGGTTACAACTTTTGAGATAGGAGTCAAGATAATAGCTATACAAGACATCAAGAGAGATGTATAAGGTGACCATGCCACTTGTGCCTAGACAAGTAATGTCATTGAGACATTAAAATTGTGTTAATCCCAGAGTGAGTGCTCCAAATTTTCTACTCGTTCTGATCTGTGATTAATAAAAGACATATTTACCTAATTTGATTAGATAAAGAAAGTTATTTAATATGACACGTATTTTCTAAAACACCTTAGACATCTTCCTTAATTCCCTCCTTCCCTCTCCTCCTTGATTATTGTTGAGGGAGGATCAATAGGGGTAAATTAAGAAAAAACTAATAAATATGAAAATATGCCTTATATTTAGGATCAATATCTACTCCCCAAATATGTCTATTCACATTGCAAGTGCACGAGTCACGCCAAGTAATAAAGTGATAAGTAGAGATCATTCCCACAGAGATTTGATTGACAAATTAGTCAAGCAATAAGCTTAATGAATTCAATAAAGTTGAGCTAAAACAAGTTTTTGATGTGGAAAGAGACTTTTGAAAACTATTTTTACGACTAAAAATTAATAAAGACATATGTTTCTTTGACTTAAAGAATTAAATAGAGCCAATGATTATTTCTCCCCTTTGCACTTCATAAAACTAGATTAATTTCCTCTCAAATAGTATTTTTTTTTCAATGAATATATGTGCTAGTCTAAGGTTAAAAAGCACTTGACAAAGCTCTCTCAAGTCAAAATCAAGTTTTTCTTTTCATTAAAAAGCACAATCTCTTGCTACAATTGATGAAAATCAACTTTAAGCAACAACTTTAATGTGACAATGCAAGGTCAGTAAATAGATCTCTATTTTACCAACAAACTATCCGCTTATCAAGTAAACTTCAAGTCAAGTATGATTTTAATCAAGTTCTACACCTAGATTAGCTTTCTCAAGTCAAACCAAATTGAACAACTTAGTCTAAATGGTGGCCAAACACTTAGAAGCATTAAGCAAAGGATAAAATCAACACATATGTCATTAGCTAACAAAAGAGAGGAGTATTCAAGTCTTAATCCATATAAAGGTTCAAAATAATCTTAGAATGAAAACTTTAGCTACTCATGTTTAGCAAGTGGCCACAAATACACAAATGAGCTACAGCCATATCCGAAAAATGAAGAAGAAAGGGAACGGAATTAGCCGAACCAATAGAAATGAGCTTGAATCTTCTTCAATAACACCAAATCATAGCAAAGAAAGGTTCCCAAGTCGCCCCCAAATAGCCCAAGAAGTGAAGAATGACACAACGCTTTGTGAATTTTAGTGTTTAAAGCCCTAGAATCAGTTCTGATGACCTCAAAAAGCACAGCTTCATTTACTGTCGTTGGCTGTAGCCAAGAGAGTCCTTGGCTGCGGCCAAACTGTTTATGCCTTTCTTCTAGCTGATGCTAGAGAATGCTTTGGCTAAGGCCAAAAAGTTTCTATCTTGCTTTTGGCTGAGGCCTGAGAATGCTTTGGATGAGGCCAAAATGTTTTCGTCTTGCTTCTGGCTGAGGCCAAAAACTCCTCTTTATCTTTTGTTGTTTTTCCATGGTGTATTGACTTTCTAAGCTCCTTTCCAACTTCTTAGTCATTGATTTGTGCTTTAAATTGCTCGATATGTGGCTCAAATGATAACCTATCAACACAAGAAAGTCTATAAAAGCCAATGTTGATAAAATGTGGCAAAATATTCACACTTAATCAAAGAGTTCTATCCCTTTATCCCAAATATCAACTAGGCACATGGCCTTTGCATATGTATCCCCAAATATGTATGAATTCACCAAAAAGTGTGAGAAATTAAAGGCAAATATGCCAAAATGACATGAATTTCATGAGTTTAACACACCCCCAAGCTTGGACTTTTGCTCGTCCTCGAGTAAAACAAGCTAAGTGATGAAAGAGCTAGATTAGTCAATCATCTGCTTAATATACATGCATGATTATTTCCTCATTGGTTGTTCAAGATGATATATTCAATAGGAAAACAATGGAATAGAGAAGAATGCATGGTTCACAATTTAAAGGTTTCCTAGCAATTTTCAAACTCTGTGTGTGTGTGTGAGGAGAGTTAGATAACAATTTTCCTGCAACTATGTTCTGATCAAGTGCAATACTTCAACATGTATAAAGCAACCTCAATATCAGGACTTTATATACCCATATTCTACTCTCTCTCTCCCTCCCCACTAATTAGATCATTCGACACAATTCAAAACCAATGGGACTTTATAAGCTTGTAATGTGGCCAATGGTTAAGCTCATTGAAAGGATGGGAAAACAAAGAGAATTCAAATTTCTTGAGATAAATGACAATACATAATCCTCTCTTTGTACAACACAAAATTTTCTTTCAAGAAGCCAAACACTCCCCCAAACTTGTTTCAATAAGGTGACCATGCCACTTGTGCATTGATAAACAATGTCGTTAAGACATTGAAATTGTGTTAATCCTAGAGTGCATAGACAACAAGCTCGCCATATATCAGGTAGATAAGGTCCATCTTCCACTTGACATTGTGCTTCCTAAGGCTGCTCCGGCACCTTCGGTAGCAGCATTAGCGAAAGTAGATCCTCCTAAATCTGAAAGCATGAAGGTGGGGTCTACAAATGAGAGTGAGGTTGGTAAAGATGAGGCTAATAAGGCTAACACAGTGGAATCTTCTGCATCTTTTGTGAATGTTTACTTTGAGATGATACCTATTGTTGTCATTGGAGTGGTGTTTATTGGTACATGAAGCCATGATATATATGGAGCGAAAGTGCAGACACTGGATTACAAACCATTTTTTCTTGATTTTGGTTAATATTGCTGTCGGCCATTTCTTTTATATTTAGTTTTAATTTTGATGAGTTATTCCACTCCCACCAACCATGTCTGATAAACATAAATGGAATAAGAGGTCCAGATCTTCAACTTCGGGCATTTACTGAAGGACGCAAGTAGGCTGAGTCGTGTCTTCCAAACGATCGAAGGGAGAAACAAATGATAGGTATACACCATGTGTGACCCACATACACTAAAGTCAAGCCTGTATGCTTCAATCTAACTGCTTTGGTAAAATTGCCCCAATTTGTAATGTTTATGTGTACTTTAATGCCTCTATTAAAGTCTTTTTTGGAAGTGTAAGTGGATGATATCAGAATTCTCTCAGTGAACAGTGAAAGATCTCTGTCGTATTTTACCGTTGTAGAGCAACGGTCTTCTTCAACGTCGACGTTCGCCGTTGGATCCTCGCCGTCGAAGCTGCTCTGGGCAGCTGCATCGCTGGGGGCTCACGAACGCGTCGTCCGCGTTGCTTTTCTCTAAGTGAATAGTAAAATATACTCTGTTGTAGTTTACCGTTGCAGAGCAACGGTCACATTTCAAAGTCGACGTTCACCATTTGTTTCCTCATCGTCGGAGCTGCTCTATGTAGCTGCATCGCTGGTAGATAACTGCATCGTCGTCGAGAGTGAAGGAGTGACGGTTGTTCATTCGTTTTTAAACTCTGTTTCCTGCGGTCTCTGTTTTCTAGGCATCGCTATCCTATCGTCGTCACTGATCTATCGCTGTGTAAGAAGCTAAATCTGGCTTCCCGTTGCACTGTAGCCATCGATGATCTAATGGGAAGCAATATGCGTGAACGAGATAGAAGTTGTGAGAGAATACCTCCGGTGCCGACTTCGGAAGAACAAGATGCTATGATACGAAGTCGAAAGAAAGTTAGAGATGGGGAGGATGAGTTCTCTGAACACCAATCCCTTATACCAAGGGTAGAGGATTGGATGACTGATGAAGAGGTGGTGGAGAAGGTTTCTACACAACCGAAGAAATCTTACAAGGAAGCTTGCGTCGATATACCGATGGCGGGAGACATGTCTGACGAGGAGGAAGAATGGTGGCATGGGGATGGATGGAAATCAAGAATTGAGGTTGAAATCACTCAAAAAGGTCCAAATATTATTGTTTCACCGGAATTCTGTCAAAAACTAGCAAAGAAATGGAGTACTTCTCTGATTGTTAGGCTTTTAGGACGTATGGTTCGTGAAGAACAACTTGGTAGAAAGCTGCAGCAACAATGGGGCAGAAGGGGTGAGGTTACTACGATAGAAATTGGTTCTGGATATTTCTTGGTTCGTCTAACAAGTGAGGAGGATTATGAGTTTGCTTTGACTGGTGGCCCATTGTTATACATGGAACATTACCTAGCTGTGCAGCCATGGAAACCTGAGTTCTATCCTGATGCTGGGGAGGTATCGAAGATCGCTGCATGGGTACGTATTCCAAAATTTCCAGTAGATTTTTATGATAAGGGTATCTTATACGTAGTGGGTAGTCAGATTGGAAGGGTGCTTAAGGTGGATAATAATACATTGAAACAAACAAAAGGCCGTTTTGCTCGATTATGTGTTGAAGTAGATCTAAATTCCCCGTTACTCCCATCAATTATGATTAATGGCAGGGAAAAAAAAATAGTTTACGAGGGTCTACACCTGATATGTTTTTCATGTGGGAGGTATGGGCATGGTTCCGAACATTGCTCACAAAAGAAAGAATCTGGACCTTTAGGAGTTCAAAGTCCGGAGACTGAGTGTGAAGGACGAACATCGGATTTGACGTCGACTAACCATAACCCAGAAGCCATAACCTATGGTGAATGGATGGTGGCACCCAGACGTCGCAGGATACAACGTGGCACCGGAGGGGAATTGAATGTCAGACGGGGAGGAGTACGTGATTTGCGTAGAAACAATAATGTTGGAGGATCAAGATTCGCAGCATTGACAGATGAGAATATGGAAGAGAAAGGAAATGAAATCACGTTAATGGCACCCAAAAATTCGGCACATGATGCTACAAACCAAGAATCGTCAACAGTCAAAATTATTAAATCAAGTGGGTCATTGCCTAGTAAGAAGCAGCTTGTGGTGATTAATTCTGGGACTAAAGAAAATGTGGTGGCATGTAAGATGGATTTTGTGAACCCAATGGATCATTATCAACAAGTGAAGAATAAAATGGTAGACCAAGGTAATTCTAGTTTGAACTCAGACAATGGTAAAGTACATGGTGCTAGGGCCTTGGCAAAAGGAATTAATGAAGGAAGAAAGGGTGTCGCGGGATCCTCCAAATTGCAACCAATTAAGGCCTATTCGGGTACGCCTTTAAAATCTGAAGGCGTGAAAATTCAACCACCAAAATCTACTAGAAATAGTGCTTCTGACCCTGTTGATCCAGGGGCAGGTAAAAAGAGTAACTATTCAACTAGTATAAATCTCCCAAGTGAGGTGGGTGATGTTGTTATGAAGGAGTTAGGTGAAGGAGCATACGGGCCTACGTCCCAGTAGCGTTCTCCAGATTGTTGGAAACTTTTTTCTTTATTATCTGTTTTAATGATAGTTATGACATGGAATACTCGGGGTGCCAGTGGTGCCTCATCTTGTCATTTAATCAGTGACATCATTGGTAAACAAGGAGTTAATCTCTTTGCACTATTGGAACCTAGACAGGCAGCAATAAAGGCAAAGTTATTGGCTAGGCAAATTGGATGGTATAATATGCATGTGGTTGATGCACGTGGATTTAGTGGGGGCATTTGGTTATTTTGGGACTCAATTTGCAACTTTTCGATTATTTCTGCGGGTGAGCAATTTGTCCATGGAATGGTTAATGCAGGTAATGATAATGAATGGTCCCTTAGAATTGTTTATGGGCATCCTAATATATACCCGAGACACCTGATATGGTCTTCATTAAGAGACATTAGCCAGATTGTTCGTGGGGGTTGGTTGGTTATTGGGGATTTCAATGCTGTATCGTGTCCTGAGGATAGATGGAGCATGAAAATACGGGAAACTAGTGGAGTTGATAGATTTTTCCGGGAGTGGATTACTGATACTGGATTAATTGATATTGGCTTTAGTGGTCCTCGATTTACATGGGGGACGTCATCTAGCCAAAGCAGGATCGATAGAGCATTGGTGGATGGCAGATGGCATGCACAGTTTCCTAATGCTTCAGTGCTTCATCTACCAAAGTATAAATCTGATCATTGCCCCATTTTGGTTAATACTGACAAGTTTGCGCATGGTGAGAATAAACAAAGGCCTTTCCGTTTCTTTGCCCCTTGGGTTATGCATGATGAATTCTCAGATTTTGTTAAGGACCAATGGAATGTTAAGGAGGATTGGTGTGGATCTTTAGTGAATTTTACTGAGCAATTGAAAATTTGGAACAAAGAGGTATTTGGGAACTTAAACTATATGAAGAACAAACTTTATAGACGTCTTGATGGGATTAATACCACAATTGCTAGAGTGGGGCCATCCGTGAGATTAGAGAATTTGCAATGTGAATTATGGAAGGAACTTGAGAAAATCTTGGCCCAGGAGGAAATTATGTGGATCCAATACTCTCGTGCTACTTGGTATATTCAGGGTGATCGAAATACAAGATATTTTCATTCAAAAGCAAATGGTCGTAGAAGAAGAAATCGGATCTTAGCTCTTAAACTTGATTCTAGAGAATGGTCTTATGATGAGCAAGAAATACGCGAATTTGGCAGTAAATTTTTTGAAGATCTTTATACAGACATGAGTACGTACCAGGGAACCTTGGTGTTTGGGTGCACTTATCCTGAGATTAACACAACTGATAGATGTGCATTGGGAAGACAGGTAGATGAAATGGAAATTAAATGAGCTTTGTTTGATATGGGTTCTCTAAAAGCTCCAGGTCCAGATGGGTTAAATCCTCTTTTTTATCAAAGCCAATGGGATACGGTTGGTCTTTCAGTGACATCTTTGGTTAAAAGGGTGTTTTCTAATCCGGATTGGGTTCAGAATATTAATGATACTCAAATTGTGCTTATTCCTAAAATTGATCATCCACAATCTTTTCGTGATTTTCGGCCTATAAGCCTATGTAATGTAGTGTA
Source organism: Inga oerstediana (assembly GCA_963210345.1). Classification (NCBI taxonomy): domain Eukaryota; kingdom Viridiplantae; phylum Streptophyta; class Magnoliopsida; order Fabales; family Fabaceae; genus Inga; species Inga oerstediana. Next base: position 30,218,188 of record OY723405.1, read on the forward strand.
TAAGATTGTTACAAAAGTTATTTCAAATAGATTTAAATCTATTATGCCATTGGTTGTGGCCCCGAACCAATGTAGTTTTGTGAAGGGGCACCAAAGTACTGACAATATTATTCTTGTGCAGGAAATTATTCATTCTATGCGGAGCATGAAAAAGAAGCAGGGATTTATGGCAATAAAGATTGACTTGGAGAAAGCATATGATCGAGTCAGATAGAGTTTTCTTTTTGAATGCTTGAATGAACTGAGAATTCCTAAGTACCTCTGTGATGTCATTAAAGCTTGTGTATCCCAGTCACAGAGCGGATTTATTCAGGGGTTTATGTTTAGGATTGGGAGCGGGTCGGTTATCACAGCAGAGGCCAGGGGAATTTTGTGGGGTATGAAATTAGCTTGGGAAGGAGGATTTAGGCGAATTATTGTTGAGAGTGACTGCAGCGAAGTACTAGATCTTATTCAAGGAATGGTACCTGATGAACATCATGATGCTTCTTTAATCTTGGAAATTAAATCGATGCTGGAACGTGACTGGGATGTGAAGATACTACATTGTTCTAGGGAGGCGAATAGGGTGGCGGATTACTTGACAAAAAGAGCATGGACTATGATGGTGGATTTTCTTGTGGTCGACAGAGAACCTGATGAAGTTAAACGACTGATTATGGAAGATGTTATGTACCAACGCATTTGTACTGAGTTAGTAGAATAGAGCCTATAGGGCTTTGCCTTCTCTTTTTCTATCAAAAAAAAAAAAAAACTTAATGCCAAATGCCCTGCCATATAACATTGTTGTCAAAATTTCACCTTCACCTTTTTAAAAATTTATTATTTGGGGCATTATAGTCTTTCTAATAATTAATAGCTAATTATGGAATAAAATTAATTTACACAATCCATCCAAATATTACTTGAAACCAAACATAATTTTGAAGTCTCAATCATCTATCATCCCAATCTCAATCCCGGTCCACCAAAATTTAGTGCTGCATACCAAACAGTAGGGCCTAATAGTTCAGGCATTAAAATAATCCTTGCAAAATGATGAAGAATAATATTTCTCAAAATCTCATGAAAAAGATCCTTGTAAGGCTGCCCATAAAATTTTTGCTTCGACGTAAGTGTATAGCCATATCCCAGTACGCTCTCATCACTGACCCTTCTTTTATATTCAAACATTACAAATTATGGACCAATTAATTCTATCACCAAGAGTTGCCTTTCTTCAATGTGCATGGTCCCTGATTTCTAAGGATGAACCTTATTGTATACTTGATATGAGAAGTTTTATGCTCTTCCTAAGTTTTTGCAACTTATTTATTAATTCATTGAATGCATCTATTTTATTTGGCCCATCTCGACTGGATGCTGGAATGGTTAGACAAGCAAAATAGTCAGTGGACCAAATTTAGTTGATGATTATATATTAGATATAATAAGCTATTGCTCTCTCTCTCTATATGTGTGTGTATGTATGTATGTATATCATATATGTTTGTATCCAAATATGATTAGACTTAAGTATGATAAATTGCTCAATGTTGGGAAAGTTAGTGAGGAAGTTCTTGTGCACAGTTTGATTGTAGGAAGGAATTTCTATTTCAGTACATCTTCAGCAAGCATTTATTAGTGAACACTCACAAACGCAGGATTTGTTTAGTATATAGAATGGAATGAAATTTAAAAAAAAAATATATATATATAAACACTTCAGAGACGCGCCTATGAAGCATATCGTTATATGCTGGTCCATGTATGTGTATTACATAAAATTTAAAAAGTAAATAACAAATAAGATTGAAGTAAGGTTTGGGTATGAAACAGAAAAACCATTTGATTCTGAAGTGAGAAAGGGGCAGAAGATGGAATGAAGTAACTCAAGGGCAATGGCGACTTTGGGGCAAGATCTTATAATCCCAGATTCATCCACCTGGACTGACATAGGATTTTATAAGTTGGAATCACTGATTTGTCTTTTTATAATTTTCAGAGTATTTTTCTAGATTTTCCCCTTTATTATTTCAATACTAGACTTTTTTTTTTCATTGATTATTCATTAGGTATTTTTTATCTATCATGTATTTTATTTGCAAGCTCGAGTGGCAGATTTGTTGCCCCTAAATTGCTGCATCTCTACACATTTAAGAACCTAACAGAAAAAATTCAAGAAAACATTCCCCATTATACCTCCAATTTTTAACAAACTGAAACAAAAGCATAGAAAAACAAATATTAAGTAGAACTCCGGCTTAAGGAATATGCTAAATCAGCAGGAAAATAAGTAACCCCGTACAACCTCTTTTTGAACAAGGCGTAAATGACAACATTTCGCCAAATCGCAATATATAATTGCCATATGGTTAGCAAGGATGAATATGACACTTATGAACAATGACACGAGGTTCTTCCCTGAATTAAATGTATTTATCAAATAAGAACACGGCAAATAAAATCTGCCAAAGAAAAATCCGATTCAGGAATCTCGTACATCTCTATACGACATTTCTTACATATAACACTGTCTTTTGTTCCATTGGCCAAGAAGGAGAAAAAAATGTCCAAGTACACAATAAGACGCTGTCTTACATGTAACACGTTCTTTTGTTCTTCATTGCTAAGTTACAATGGTTTCACAACCAACCAAGCGCACTTGAAAACTTCAAAATCTGTACCTATCTGGTGCCATTGATGACTTGAATGAGCAATCCAATTTGAGAATAAAGAACAGATTAAGCATTCTATGTAACTATGACACAAACCTTTCCAAATGTTTCAGGATCACCAAAGCAACCCAAATATTGATACTGAAAAGACAAAGAAGGGGAGAGAGGCAAAAAAACGGAAGGTTACAGCTTTTGACGTTGGAGTCATGATAAGAGCTATACAAGACATCGGGAGAGATGTATAAGGTGACCATGCCACTTGTGCAATGACAAATAATGTCGTTGAGACATTGAAATTGTGTTAATCCCAAAGTGAGAGCTCCAAATTTTCTACTCGCTCCGATCTTTAATTAATAAAAGATATATTTACCTAATTTGATTAGATTAAGGAAGTTAGTTATTTTGATATGTATTTTCTAAAACACCTTAGACATCTTCTTTAATTCCCTGCTTTCCTCTCCTCATTGATTATTGTTGAGGGAGTATCAATAAGCGAAATTGGGAAAAAAGGCTTACAAATATGAAAAATATGTCTTATATTAAGGACCAGAGGGAGTACTAAATAATACCTGCATTTGGAAGTAGAATCCCATGTCAACGAGTTCGAATTGGATGATCAGCTCATCCATGAGCTTAAGATGTAAAACACAATTGTGGGAAGATCGTCTACTTGCTGGAAGGTGAAATGAGTAATATAGGCACTCTTGTTAATTAAAGATACAAAACACAAACACGTCGATGACTGCACGGGGTTTCTATCTATTAATAACTTATCGTGATCACCTAAACAAATAATAAAAAAGGAACGAAAGCTTAGAATATAATCACAGGATGGTGGAGGATGAGGGAGAAGCTTCGAGCAACAAATTCAAAATTTAGGGTTGAACAATGATGATGGAGCTATCAACCTCATATCTGAGAGCCAAAGGCTTTGTGATAATTTTTAAAAGGTTGAAGGTGCAATCTTAACAAAAATATTTTATGTTAGGGGCATCTGGCACCATTAAGTTTTCAAGGGTGTAAAAATACACATGAAAGTTACAAATTGGGGCAATTTTACCAAAGGCATTAACTTGAAGCAAACGGACATTACTTTAGTGTGTGCATGTCCGACACGGTGCATTACAAAAAAATATTTTATTACCAAAAGATTAGAGGGGGGAAACAAAGCTATTGAATACCCACGGAAAAAATTTCGTCAGTAATTCCACATTTTGTAATAGTGGTGTACAACTATCATTTGCATATGATTCTAACCCATCTTCCTATCTTCTTTACTATTTATTTCCTTTCATTGTGGGAAGGTTCCCATGAGCAAGTGTGGGAAACCTACCAAGAATTCTTGGGTCGTCCGTATTTATTAATTATTTAATCAAATATAATTAATAATATACTCACATTGGCGCGGTTAATGCCACCCTGACCGGCACAGTGCATAGAAAACAAGCTCGCCATATATCAGGTAGATAAGGTGCTTCTTCCACTTGACATTGTTCTTCCTAAGGCTGCTCTAGCACCTTCGGTAGCAGCAGCAGCGAAAGCACATTCACCTAAATCTGAAAACACGAAGTCGGGATCTGCAAATGTGAGTGAGGTTGGTAAAGATGAGGCTAATAAGGCCAATACAGTAGAATCTTCTGCATCTTCTGTGAATGTTTACGTTGAGATGATACCTGTTGTTGTTATTGGAGTGGCGTTTATAGGTGCATGGAGCCATGATAAATATGAAGTGAAAGCGCAGATACTAGATTACAAAACCATTTTTTCCTGATCTTTGGTTAATATTTTGTCCTCCATTTCTTTTATTTTTTATGTTTCATTTTGATGAGTTCTTCCACTCCCACCAACCATATCTGATAAACATACATGAAATCAGAGGTTTAGATGTTCAACTTCAGGTGTTTACTGGAGGATGCAAGTGGGCTGAGCCGTGTCCTCCAAACGATCGAAGGGAGAAACAAATGACAGGCATACACCATGTGGGATCAACATACACTAAAGTCAAGTCTGTATGCTTCAATTTAATTTCTGTGGTAAAATTGCCCCAATTTATAACGTTTATGTGTTCTTTAGTGCCTCTGAAAACTTAATGGTGCCGGATGCCCTTAGAATATAACGTTGTTGTTAAAACTTAACCTTCACATTTCTAAAAATTTATTATTAGGGGCATTATAGTCTTATTTGTATAATTTATAATTAATTGTGGAATAAAATTAATTTACGCAATCCATCTAAGTACTACTTCAAACCGAACATACTTTTAAAGTCTCAATCATATATAATCCCAATCTCAGTTGCAGTCCACCGAAAATTAGTGATGCATACCAAACAGTAGGGCCTAACAGTTCAGGTATTAGAATAATCTTTGCAAAATGATGAACAATAATCTTTCTCAAAATCTCATGAAAAAGATCCTTGTAAGGTTGCCCATAAAATCTTTGCTGCGATGTAAGTGTATAGCCACATCCCAGTACTCTCATCACTTACCCCTCTTTTATAGTCAAACATTACAAATTAGGGTCCAATTCTATCACCAAGAGTTGCCGGCCCCAGCTTTTCTTCGATGTGCATGGTCCCTGATTTCTAAGGATGAACCTTATTGTATACTCGATATTGGAGGTTTTATGCTCTTCCTAGGTTTTTGCAACTTTTTTATTAATTCATTGAATGCGTTTATTTTATTCGGCCCATCTCGGCAGCTGGATGCTGGCATGGTTAGAAAGACAAAATAGTCAGTGGACCAAATTTAGTTGATGATTATATATTAGATATAATAAGCGATTGCTCTCTCTCTCTCTCTATATATGTATGTATGCATATATGTTTGTATCCAAATATTATCAGACTTGAATATGATAAATTGCTCAATGTTGGGAAAGTTAGTGAGGAAGTTCTTGTGCACAGTTTGATTGCAGGAAGGAATTTCTATTTCAGTACATCTTCAGCAACCATTTATTTGCGAACACTCACAAACGCAGGATTTGTTTAGTATATAGAATGCAATGAAATAAAAAAAATATTAAAAAAATTCATAGATGCACCTATGAGGCATATCGTTATATGTTGATCCATGTATGTGTATTACATAAAATTTAAAAAATAAATAACATTAATCATAAATAATAGTTATAAATATAATTTATAAATTTTATTGTGAGGTTGATGGATCACTCCGGCCCATAATAAATTCTATTACATAAATAATAAATACAAGAACTAAAAGATATTGATATCACATATTTGGAAAGAAAATAAAATTTTTTCATTAGCTGATACATTTAAAATTAGCTCACAATTCAACCAATAAATGAATTCAATTAAGAACCTCATAGTACAAATGATGATGATGATGATGATGATGAAAAGCAGTTTATTTTCGCTGATAAATTTCTTCACAGTGTTCATTAATGTTGTAACGCATTATTATTCCTATAGTGTTGGAGACTCAATTTACATATATTTTTTATTAAAAAGATGATGAAACCCAATGTTGGCTTCGTATATAAGACAAATATCAAGCTTTTCCCGCGCTACATTCTACCCAGACTGATTATTAAACCAAGGGAAACGAGAGACCATCATTGGAATTTCAAAAAAGACGAGCATCAAAAGGCAGGTTTTGAAATTCATAATATATGGGTTCTTAGCTCCACAGTTTTACTCTGTTTAATTATCGTGCAAATAAGAATAAAATATGTTTAACATAGGCACAATACGTACAAATTATCAATAATAAGGCGGAACTTAATTTAGAGCCTTCATATGTACAAAATGTAAAAATACTTAAGAAAAAACTAAAGAATATTAATGTGAATTTCATACATAATTAATTTAAACGGTTTCCCATGACACCGGTCGATGGAATTCATCGTATAATTCTATCCGATCCTCTACGACCAATCTGTGAAACTCGTCGAACGAAAGATTCTGAGTCTGAGGCGGTACATCGCTAGCTGGTGTAGTTTCAATGTTGCTGGTGTTGGCTTGATCAGAAAATTCTATCTGATCCTCCATGGTTAATATGTGAAAGTCATCGACCGAAAGATTCTGAGTCTGCGGCGGTACATCGCTAGCTGGTGTAGTTTCAATGTTGCTGGTGTTAGCTTGATCAGATAATTCTATCTGATCCTCCATGATCAATCTGTGAAAGTCATCGAACAAAAGATTCTGAGTCTGAGGCGGCACATCGCTAACTGGTGTAGTTTCAATGTTACTGGTGTTAGCTTGATCGTCGGAAACTGCCTGAAACCACACATTGTTATTGTGCATCGTGGTCGTCATCACAACCACGTTCACCATGCTTGCCGCCGTCGCACTCATCGCCACTATTCCGCCTCATACGGAGGGAAGAGAAACAACAAACGGAAAAATGGTCTCCTGCGAGTTTGTGGCACCAGATAAGGGTGATGGTGTTGGCACGACGGTACCGGAAAGAGACACTATGGGCAAGGGTCCGGGGATGTTGAAGTTTGGTTGGAAGTAGGGGATGATGTTGGCAAGTTGCCCAGAGGCATTTAACACAGTGACAGAAACTTGGTGACAGCAACAGAACTTGAGGAGCCATTGCACTATGTTGGCGCCCTCAGGGATGTGGATGACAATCTCGGCGAGTGGTGGTGATGTCTTGGGCTTGTTCTTTAAACCATTGGGCCTTCCCACGGGCCTTCTTACTTGCCGGAAAATATGGTTGTTGCCAATGGCTTCGCCGGCAGGGATGCATCAAAGGCCTCAAGTGGTGGTGGTAGCGTCCTGGGCTTGTTCTTTGAACCCTTAGGTCTTCCCATGGCTCTTTCTGTTGGAGGTGGTGGATTTGCCGGCACCTGAGAAGATCAAAATTGTTAATTACATCTCTTATTTACAAGAAGAATGGCAAAGAAAACCGCAAGAGATATCCAAGAAGATCAAGATCCCTATTGAAAGAGGGAATGCTATGGATTCTGTACGGGGAGGACAAATTTGGGGGGAAAAAAGAGATTCTCTATATCATGCAAATAATGAGAAATCTTACACAAGTTTTAGAGAACTGGAAAACTAAATTGGATCGGAAAGTTAATAAATTAGAAAGAGATTTGGATCATAGAAGAACTGGTGGGTTTGGGAAAAAACCTTTTACTTCAATCAATGGATATACAATACAATAGGGTCCGATGGGGGAAATAAATAACCATATATTCCTAGTCATGCTACACATCTCAAAATCTACACGTTTAGGAAATGCGATTGTGTGTAGTTCCTTCATAGGGAAAATTAATTTTTTAGTCCTCCGAGTTTTAATTCACTTATAACTCTGTCTTTCAACCATAACTCGCGCGACTCAATCCTAATCCCGCCATACACAATTTATATAGATATGGAAGAACTTTTTGAATTACTTGCGACTCCTTAACTCACATGTAATCACACAGAGTTGTTCCAAAGCTCTAAATGAGAGTCTTGATATGCCTATATTTATATGGGACAACCCAAAACGCAGGAAATTTGGGAATTTAGACGTATGGTGGCCGGGGAGACTAAGGTGAATAAGGAATGGAGCCTGGCTTTTATTTTGGTAAGAAACTTTATTTTATTTGTTTTTTGCCAACAATTTCGGTAAATCATGAAGTTAACACTGAGAAAGATATTTGCAACATGGAAGAACTCGTGGTTGTGGAAATGAAACTTTTACTTAGATCCATGATTGATGACAATAAAGTCTTAGACATAATAATCAATATTAGAAGAAGGGTTTTCAAACGTACCTTAGAGCAGAGAATATTTTTGAGAATAGGAATCGGGTGTGAGGGAGTGATTCTTAGAAAATCCTCCAAGCTATTTGAATGAATGATGATAGTAACTTTCAAGAGTCATAAGCGTGTGTCTATATATACTGTTTTCAGGCGGTGTGATGGGTTTCTTATCTTGCATGTATTATTATCAAACTATTTAAATTTAAAAATAAAACATATTTAAATATTTATTTTTAATTTAAATTTAAATAATCGGGATACATTATAACATAATACATACTCTAGAACTAAACGTTGGCTTTCCAAAGAAAACTACGTATCAAGAATTCCTCTTTTTCCAAATCATAAAACTTTTCATTCAAATAAAAAGGTCATATATTTGACTCAATAATTTTATATTTACAATTTTGTAAAAATAATTCGCAGGTAATTATGATTTAATAAATGTTATATAAATTATTTGAATCTTGAATGATTGAAAATTTGTTTTGGCTGTAAATTTTTTTGCTTAAAGGTAAACAAAAATATATTATATTCAACCTTCATAGAAAATATTATTTAAATAACCACCGTATGAATATTCATCTAAATTTTAAGAATAATAATGAATGAAAATGAAACAATACACATATAAAAAACTTAATATATTACTTTTAAGATCTAAATTCTTACCCCATCTCTCATTACCTGAATAACTGTATTCTATGTAGAGCTGTTAGAATGGGCCGAGCCCATCGGGCTAGCCAATTTAAGTGATTCAAGGTCAGCGATCTAAATTGGAGTCAACTTAAGATCAAACCAATCAAAATTAAAATAATGATTTAAATAAAAAAGAACTAACCCAAAAGTATATAGAGCATTCATGTTAAGAACTATACTTAATCCAACAAAATGGAGTTACTAAAGTACAAATATGATGTATTAATTCATATTTTTTAAACTTAAAGATGATGTTATTTCAGGATTTATAAGGAAATAAAAAAATAATATAAAATTAGTGTGCAGAATATTAGTGTGCCTTGTGATTTTAGTCAAGGTACTTAATGATTTGGTGAAGAAGAGTAATATAACGTATACATATGAAGTATTACTCAATTTCCTTGTTTCTATTAATAAAATACCTATACTGACACTATCTTCGTGGTTGTATACTTTGATACTATTGTTTTTTGATAATTCTGATACCACGCTGATAATTCTGGTACCACGCTCAGGTACTGATACCCTTATCTTATATATTGATCTTACCTTTATATGGGTCGACATTACCAAATATGTAATATTTTGATAAAATAACTAAGTGTCCTGATACCGTTTTATACTAGTCTTACTATTATGTTACGTGTATTCATATATATATATATACATGATGTGTAGCCATATAAGACAATTCAACTATCTTTCAACATATTGCAAAATATACAAATAGTCAGTAAAATAGCTTCTTCATGTTTAGCGCCTTCCTTCACTCATCAGAGCTTATCTCTTTGCCCTTTGTGCCATTTGTCTTTGCTATGTAATGAATTTCGGAAAAGGGTGAGATTCGGAAAAATCTCAGTAGTAATAGGCATCCAATTATATAAAATGCAAGTATATAAAGTATGCATGACAACCATAACACATAATGAGCATTACAGCAGCATTTAGCACATCAACATGCAGCACAATATACACAGATCACATTACCACAATGCTTGGTTACAAACACGGCCGTCCACCTGTCATATACTTAGCTGCCTTGGCCGTCCACCCGACATGTTCCTCATGTTCATAGCATAAACATGGTAAAAAGATACACGCAGAGCATCACAAGTTACTACTTCAACACCATTTCGACAACTTGTCCTTGTTTATCAATCTCTTGGTTGGCCCCAACAAAGATCGAATCAATTTACGAATGAATATGTTATTACTTATTCCAAATTCTTGACCTCTAATATCACTTGGTTAGTTTTCTCTAAGTCTCTTGCATTATGTCAAATAGTTATCAAATGGAGTCTACACTAGCTTCTAGTACATGTTTCTACCCTTTGAGATCAAGCTTCTCACAATTTACCTTAAACACCTCAAATCCATAGGTTACCATAATCTGGCAGATTTGTCACCCAAATTTAAAAATTCATAACTTATTCAAGAAAATTCTAAATGGGGTGGTTCCAAGTCCTATGGAAAGATCTTTAAGTCCTATTTAAAGAAAAAATACCACTCAGTGCTAGCTACACGGCTACAATCTCAATAATCCTTGACCAACATTACTGCTTTATAATGCATTCCAATATTTGTGCCTCAACTTCAGCAGATCATAACTCACAATTTACAATGCTAAATTCACATTCTATACATTATTTGAAAGCTTATGATGTGTACTAACGTCCTGTAAAATATCACAATCATTGGATAAGGTTTGACCATTCAAAAGCAACCCACAAGCAGTCTGATTCAAATCTAGCAGAATTGAACATTAACACTTTAGGTTCCAAAATTAGGGTTTTCTAACCAATCATCCAAATATCATATCCACAAACTATTCCTACATAATGTTTCCCATAGAATCCATTTTCAACCTCAATTTTACCAAAATCCAGCCCCAACCCCATGAACTAAGGCTAGCCGAATATGAACCCTAATTGGCATAAGTTGTGTTCTTGCAATTTCAACCTTAAGACATATTATTATTCACCATAAGACCTCATCTAACATCATGTTCATCTTCATACAACCATTAAAGCTCTAATTTCCTCTCTTGGCTGAAAACCTTGAGGGTTCCTAACTTCAAAAATACTCATCAAATCATTAAGACACAACACTCAAATCGAAGCTTACGATTACTTCTATTCGATTCTGCAGTCGGTTCTTAATTCCGATATTACTCTGAAAATTGCCCCTTGAAAAATTCCGAGGAAAAATTGCCCCTTAATGAAAACTTCTAGGGTATTGAGTAAAATATTTAATATATTATTGATATTTTTCTTTTAGAAGATATAATTTCTACAAATTTCAAAATTTTTTAAAACAATACTATGCATTATAATGTTTTAGTAGATACATATTTTTTTGTTGCCCAGAATTTAGTAGATACATATTATACACTTTATACAAGCGGAAACCAGACCGGCCAATAAACCATTGTAGTAGTGATTCAAGGTTAGTGGTCCAAATTGGAGTCAACTTAAGATCAAACCAATCAAAATTAAAATAATGATTTAAATAAAAAAGAACTAATCCACAAGTATATAGAACATTCATGTTAAAAACTGTACTTAATCCAACAAAATAGAGTTACTAAAGTACAAATATGATGCATTCATATTTTTTAAACTTAAAGATGATGTTATTTCAAAATTAATAAGGAAATAAAAATAATATAAAATCAGTATGTAGAATATCAGTGTGCGTTGTGATTTTAGTCAAGGTACTTAATGATTTAGTGAAGGAGAGTAATATAGATTTTTTTTTTGGAAGAGACTTTGTATAAAAAAATATTTTGAAAAAAGCGTGGCTCAAAATAAAGATTTATTTAGGGAGGGAGGCATTGTTATTGTAGTACCCTCCTTTATTTAACATATACGTATGACATACTATTCAATTTCCTTGTTTCTATTATTAAAATACCTATACTGACACTATCGTCGTGGTTGTATACTCTGATACTACTGTTTTTTTGATAATTCTGATACCATGCTCGGGTACTGATACCCTTATCTTATATATTGATCTTACCTTTATATGGGTCGACATTACCAAATATGTAATATTCTGATAAAATAACTAAGTGTTCTGATACCGCTTTATACTATTCTTACTATTACGTCACGTGTATTCATATATATATATATACACATGATGTGTAGCCATATAAGACTATTCAATTATCTTTCGACATATTACAAAATATACAAATAGTTAGCAAAATAACTTCTTCATGTTTAGCACCTTCCTTCACTCATCAGAGCTTACCTCATTGCCCTTTATGCCATTTGTCTTTGCTATATAATGAATTTCGAAAAAGGGTGAAATTCGGAAAAATCTCAGTAGTAACAGGCATCTAATTATATAAAATGCAAGTATATAAAGTATGCATTACAACCATAACACATAATGAGCAATACAGGAGCATCTAGCACATCAACATGTAGCACAACATACACAGTTTACATTACCACGATGCTTGGTTACAAACACGGGTGTCCACCGGTCATATACTTAGCTGCCTCAGCCATCCACCCGGCATGTTCGCATGTTCATAACATAAACATGGTAAAAGATACACGCAGAGCATCACAAGTTACTACTTCAATGCCTTTTCCGACAACTTGTCCTTGTTTATCGATCTCATGGTTAGCCCGAGCAAAGATCGAATCATAGAAATTAGAATTTACGAATGAATATGTTATTACTTATTCCAAATTCTTCACCTCTAATATTACTTGGTTAGTTTTCTCCAAGTTTCGTACATTATGTCAAATAGGTATGAAATGGAGTCTACACTAGCTTCTAGTACATGTTTCTACCCTTTGAGATCAAGCTTGTCACAATTTACCTTAAACACCTCAAATCCATAGGTTACCATAATCTGGCAGATTTGTCACCCAAATTAAAAAATTCATAACTTATTTAAGAAAATTCTAAATGGGGTGGTTCTGAATCCTATGGAAAGATCTTTAAGTGCTATTTAAAGAAAACATACCAGTCAGTGCTAGCTACAAAGATACAATCTCAATAATCCTCGACCAACATTACTACCTTTGAATGCATTCCAATATTTGTACCTCAATTTCAATAGATCATAACTCACAATTTACAAAGCCAAATTGCATTCTATACATCATTCGAAAGCTTATGATGTGTACTAACATCCTGTAAAATATCACAATCGTTGGATAAGGTTTGACCATTCAAAAAGAACCCATGAGCAATTTGATTCGAATATAGCAGAATTGAACATTAACACTTTAGGTTCCAAAATTAGGGTTTTCTAACCAATCATCCAAATATCATATCCACAAACTAGTCCTACATAATTTTTCCGATAGAATCCATTTCAAACCTCAATTTTACCAAAATCCAGCTCCAACCCCATGAACTAAGGCTAGCCGAATGTGAACCCTAATTGGCATAAGTTGTGTTCTTGCAATTTGAACCTTAAGACATGTCATTAGACACCATAAGACCTCATCTAACATCATGTTCATCTTCATACAACAATTAAAGCTCTAATTTCCTCTCTTGGCCGAAAACCTAGAGGGCCCCTAACTCAAATCGAAGCTTACGATTACCTCTATTTGATTCTGCATTTGGTTCTTAATTCCGGTAGTACTGTGATTGTAAAGGTATCACCAAACTTCACTGATCAAGAATCCGAAACTATAGATACATAGCCCTCGAGAATGTAAGAAGATTTATGAAGGCATTGGGAGCTAGAAACACAGATTCGGAGATGAAATCAGCTTGGGAGCTCAAGAACACTCCCACCTTCTCTCTTTTTTCATTTTCTCCATTTCCCCTTCATTTTCATGGGCTGCACAAATTTAATGGAGCTTAGGGGGTGTTAGGTGCTCTTTTGATGACATGTGTCATGTGTTAAAATCCTAGGGTGCCAGATGCTCTTTTCCCCTAGGGTGCTTGGTGCTCCGTTTAAGTCACAGGGTACCCGGTGCTCCTTTTGACACCTGTCTTTCTCTCTCTCTTCCTCCCCTGAGCCGACTTCCCCCTTTCTCTCTTAGGCCCTTGGCTGACTTTCCATATCAGGTGAGAGGAGATTTGATAATTTTCTCTGACTTTCGTGCTCGGTGTTCGGGCAGGTCGGTTATGTGGCCGGACCAGGGATTGGCAAGTTGTCTCGGCTAATTGCACAAGTGATTCTTGTGTGCTATTATCCAACTACTTATACGCATTGAGCCTCATGTAATCTGGAGACTCGTTCTCAACCCAGAGGGCTGAATCTTATAGTCCCATAAAAACTCATTCTATCTTTGAGACTCTTACCAAACTGGGCTTAGTAGTCTTATTGGCTTAGGCTTATTCTTTAGCTTCTAAGCCTAAATCCGAGATATTGCTCTTACGAATTCTAAAGATGGTTAATTGAGAGATCATACATTTTTTTTTCGTTTTTGTTGGTTCATTTTTTTTGAGAAAAATTCAAAATAATTGGTTAATTTTTGTTGGTTAATGAGTCTTTCTTATTTTTTATATGAATGATATTTGGTTAAATTTTTATTTTGAGCCAATAAAGAATATGGGGCAATCTTCTTCCTTTTTCAAGATCCAACCATTATTGATGGGTGACATGTTTGAGTCTTTAGCAATTCATCAAAAGTTGTTTTTAAGGAGGATTTCGTCAAAGAATTAATAATGATATTTAGTTAAATCTTCTATTTTGAGCTATGCTTTCTTCAAAATATTTATATAGCTTCCTTTTTTGTAAGCTTATTTTTTTAAAAGAGACTTTGCTTAACATTACACGTGCAGAATACAGTTACTCTTCTTACTTGAATACTTGATTGTTTCTTTTCATGACTTCCTTGATAACAGTGAGTTAAGATGGTGTGTCTAACTAATAATACACGTGTTAACTATGGTCAGATAAAAATATATGTGATGACTAAACTGATACAGAAGAGTATTTGATTTTATTACTAGCTGAGTAGGAATTAAAAGATAAAGATATATGTAATGACTAAAAAAAATGACTACGGTGTATGCGTTATCTAAGAACTAATTATATAATTCTAAATTGTTTACATCCGGAAAAATGACAAAGGAGGGCATATTTGAGGGAAAAATGAGAGATTCTCTTTATCATGCAAATACTGAGAACTCTTGCACCAGCTTTGATGAACTGGGTAACGTACATTGCTGTTACTATTATTAGCATGAACCGACACATTGTTGCTAAGCAACGTTGTTGTTATCGCCACCACGTTCACTATGCTTGCCGCAATCGCATTCCTTGCCACTATTCTGCCACTTACAACACCGTCTGGCAAAGAAAGAAAAGCCACAGATGGAAAACCAGTCTCCTACGAGTGTGTGGCAGCAGATAATGGGGTTGGCACGACAGTCCAGGAAAGGGACACTACCGGCATGAGTCCGGGGATGTTGGAGTTTGGTTGGAAGTAGGGGATGATGTTGGAAAGATGACCGGAGGCATTTAACACAGTGACGGAGACTTGGTGGTAATATCGACCTCGCTGTTTATATGCCGCTTTTTGAATGTATGATTGTCTTGCCCTATTACTTTAGAGAATACAATAGGTGGATATAACTAGTCTATGTAGTGTAAAAGGTAGCTCTTCGCTACCTATCTCGTCTCTAACAATGTTCTTTATATGTGAGGTGTCTGAAATTTAATGATAAATTGGTTTATGATTTTTTTGTTCTTATCTTCGTCTAGCTACGGTGCTTGTGTTTTCATGTATCCCGGTGTTTGTATGTTTTTGTCTTGCTTTGAATGGATTGGGCCTCGTCGTATGTTAAGTTTTCCTTTTTCCTGATGTATAAAGGCTCAATTTATGAGTATCATTTTACCTTGTTTTAATATATGGTCTTGAAAAAAACAGATGAATAAATATTTGCATATTTTCTTAACTTGGCATCATAGTTTCGTTGGGTTGCGCGGTTCCTCTACGATTATGATTCAATAATTTCTTAATTTCAATTTCTGCTTTAGGATGAACCTAGTTGATTTCTTAAAAAATTGAAATTCTCAGTTAAAAAATCAAGAATTTAAAACTGTAAATTTAAGTGGTTTTAACAAAATTTGGTTCATTCAGATGTATTATTTTGTTCATAAGTTTACAAGTGTACTTATGTATAAATGTTTATATAATTTTAATTATATATAGACTAAAATATATGTTTGATACTCCCTCTGATCCTTAATATAATATATATTTACCTAATTTAATTAGATTAATGAAGTAGTTGATATGACATTAATTTGCTAAAACAACCTAGTCATTTTCCCTAATTCCGTTTTAACCTTGATTATTGTTGAGGGAACATCAATAGGGGAATTAGGAAAATATTGATAAATAACAAAATCATGTCTTATATTTAATATCAAGATCAACTCTCTAAATATGTTTTATATTAAGGACCGGAGGGAGTACCTAGCAATGGTTGAATGCGTTAGAAGAGGGTTAGGACTGTGACATCTATAATTAATAAAACAATCAAATACTGTAAATAATTCTTAGGAGTCGCTTCATCTGTAAATAATGTGCATATCCTTCGAACAGATAAAAAATTTTATATGGTTAGTATGACAAAGAGAAGCTTTCCCCCCCTCAACGTGAGTTTAAAATATTATTAAAAAATATTAATATTTAAATGGGTATTTTTGCCGCCAATGGTAACTAATCCACTTAGTATGTTCTTTCATGTTTTAAAAAATATTTATTATGAAAATAAAATAACGGATAGATGACTACCTAAGTCCTGAGAAAAAATTTTCCTATGGTGTTGGAGACTCAATTTACATATATTTTTTATTAAAAAAATGATGAAACTCATTGTTGGCTTCACATATAAGACCAACATCAAGCTTTTCCCGCGCTACATTCTACCTAGAATGATTATTAAACCAAGGGAAACAAGAGACCATCATTGGAATTTCAAAAAAGACGAGTATCGAAAGGCAGGTTTAGAAATTCATAATATGGGTTCTTAGCTCCATAGTTTTACTCTGTTTAATTATCGTGCAAATAAGAATAAAATATGTTTACTAAAAGGACATAGGCACAATACGTACAAATTATCAATAATAAGGCGGAACTTAATTTAGAGCCTTCATATGTACAAAATGTAAAAATACTTATGAAAAAACTAAAGAATATTAATGTGAATTTCATACATAATTAATTTAAATGGTTTCCCATGGCACCGGTCGATGGAATTCATCGTATAATTCTATCCGATCCTCTATGACCAATCTGTGAAACTCGTCGAACGAAAGATTCTGAGTCTGAGGCGGTACATCGCTAGCTGGTGTAGTTTCAATGTTGCTGGTGTTGGCTTGATCAGATAATTCTATCTGATCCTCCATGATAAATATGCGAAAGTCATCGACCGAAAGATTCTGAGTCTGCGGCGGTACATCGCTAGCTGGTGTAGTTTCAATGTTGCTAGTGTTAGCTTGATCAGATAATTCTATCTGATCCTCCATGATCAATCTGTGAAAGTCATCGAACAAACGATTCTGTGTCTGAGGCGGCACATCGCTAACTGGTGTAGTTTCAATGTTACTGGTGTTAGCTTGATCGTCGGCACATCGCCACTATTCCGCCGCATACGGTGGGAAGAGAAACAACAAACGGAAAAATGGTCTCCTGCGAGTTTGTGACACCAGATACGTGTGATGGCGTTGGCACGACGGTACCGGAAAGAGACACTATGGGCAAGGGTCCGGGGATGTTGAAGTTTATTTGGAAGTAGGGGATGATGTTGGCAAGTTGCCCAGAGGCATTTAACATAGTGACAGAAACTTGGTGACAGCAACAGAACTGGAGGAGCCATTGCACTATGTTGGCGCCCTCAGGGATGTGGATGACAATCTCGGTGAGTAGTGATGTCTTGGGCTTGTTCTTTAAACCATTGGGTCTTCCCACGGGCCTTCTTACTTGCCGGAGAATATGGTTGTTGCCAATGGCTTCGCCGCCAGGGATTCAAACAAAGGCCTCAAGTGGTGGTGGTAGCGTCCTGGGCTTGTTCTTTGAACCCTTAGGTCTTCCCATGGCTCTTTTTGTTGGAGGTGGTAGATTTGCCGGCACCTGAGAAGATCCAAATTGTTAATTACATCTCTTATTTACAACAAGAATTGCAAAGAAAACCGCAAGAGATATCCAAGAAGATCAAGATCCCTATTGAAAGAGGGAATGCTATGGATTCTGTACGGGGAGGACAAATTTGAGGGGGAAAAAAGAGATTCTCTATATCATGCAAATACTGAGAAATCTTACACAAGCTTTAAAGAACTGGAAAACTAAATTGGATCGGAAAGTTAACAAATTAGAAAGAGATTTGGATCATAGAAGAACTGGTGGGTTTGGAAAAAAACCTTTTACTTCAATCAATTGATATACAATACAACAGGGTCCGATGGGGGAAATAAATAACCATATATTCTTAGTCATGCTATACATCTCAAAATCTACACGTTTAGGAAATGCGATTGTGTGTAGTTCCTTCATAGGGAAAATTAATTTTTTAGTTGTCCGAGCTTTAATTCACTCATAACTCTGTCTCTCATCCATGACTCGCGCGACTCAGTCCCTAATCTAGCCATACACAATTTATATAGATATGGAAGAATTTTTAGAATTACATGCCACTCCTTAACTCACATGTAATCACACAATGTTATTCCAAAGCTCTCAATGAGAGTCTTAATATGACTATATTTGCTGAAGATAAAGTGAATGAATTCATATGGGGCAACCCGAATGCAAGAAATTTGGGAATTTAGACGTATGGTGGCCGGAGAGACTAAGGTGAATAAGGAATGGAGCCTGGCTTTTATTTTGGTAAGAAACTTTATTTATTTATTTTTTGGCCAACAATTTCGGTAAATCATGAAGTTAACAATTAGAAAGAGATTTGCAACGTGGAAGAACTCATGGTTGTGGAAATGAAACTTTTACTTAGATCCATGATTAACGACAATAAAGTCTTAGAAATAATAATCAAAATTATAAGAAGTGTTCTCAAACAAATAGGGATGGTGACAAGTATTTAGTGAGAGAAGC
Source organism: Inga oerstediana (assembly GCA_963210345.1). NCBI lineage: Eukaryota > Viridiplantae > Streptophyta > Magnoliopsida > Fabales > Fabaceae > Inga > Inga oerstediana. The sequence goes on from OY723405.1 coordinate 30,237,316, forward strand.
TTAGTGAGAGAAGCTGTGTATTGGAATATGAGCTGGTGTGGTCTTTGACTCTAGATAGAGGACTCCGACGCCCTGGTTGCTTCGCCGGGGAGAACGTTGGTTACTAATGGGGCTGCTGAATTGATTGGGGTTACTGAGATTGTAGAGAAGTCTCCAGCTGGAAATCTAGCCAAGAACAACCTCATGACTGTCCTACTGAGAATAGGATCTGAACTGGTTGGGTCTTGCTCAAATAGCACTCAAAGAAATTATGAGAAGGTACTCTCATACAAAGATTCACTTACGGGCTGCAAGGGTACAGAGTTTAATGGGATTGCCCATGGAAGATCTAACATGGAAGAGGAAGATAACATTGAGGATCTTTTTGATCATTCATGGGAGCTACCTGAGCCTTCAGCTGAGATCAAGCAGCTTATGGACATTTATCCAACCATGGAAATGTCAAAAGATGAATATAACCGATGGGCTAGACCATGGAACAAGTCTCTCATCATCACTGTCCTAGGTGCAAAATTTAATTTCCACAGATTGAAAGACCATCTTTCCAGAATCTGGAAAACAAAGGACTTCGATTTTATTGACATTCCTAACAACTACTATGTTGTTAAATTCAAAACGCATGATATGTGGGAACAGCATTACAAAAAAATTCTTATGGGCGGGCCTTGGACTATAATGCAATTCACCATTTTAGTTCAAAGGTGGACTCCTTATTTTGATCCTTTCCACAACCCTCTTGGTAGAGTGGCTACTTGGATTAGAATCCCTCACATACCTCTATTATGCTACAACAAAGAATGTCTATGGAGGTTGGGAGATATGGTTGGAAAAACTCTCAAGGTTGACATGAACACAATTGAAAATCTTGAGGAAGAGGATGCCAAAATTCATAGAGGTCGATTTGCCAGAATCTGCATTGAAGTGGATTTACAGAAAAAATTGGTCCCTAAGATCATCTCTGCCTCATCGGTTTTTAACATAGAATATGAGGGTTTGGGTTCTATTTGTTTTACCTGCGGCAAGTATGGTCACAGGAAAGAGTTATGTCTGTCAAGGGAGATCGCTTCTACTAGTCGTTCTTGCACTTCTTCATGTCAACCTCCTCCATCGTCAAAAGCTTCGTTGCCCTTGGATAAGCTGAAGCAGGCAGATCTGGCACCATCAAAGCTTGTCGAAGGTGAAGCAGGCAAAGTCATCCCCTCTGTGAAGGAAGACCCTTTCGGGCCATGGATGCTCATTAGGAAGATGGCCAAAGCACGGAATCCAAGAAGGAATGAGGATAGGACTAGAGTGGTTGGTAAGAGCCATACCGATTTAACTGAGGATGTCGGCTATGGCAGGGCTGTTCAGTCCAAATTTGCTGTACTAGCTGATATGGCTGTAGAAGAAGGCGTGGTCCACGAGAGTGATTTAAATTTGAACCATAATTTAGGGAAAAGCATTGCAGCTGTTGATGGACAGAAGCTTGCCGAAGGTGATTCTGATGTTCGGGTTGTGCAGCAGTCAAAAAAAACTGGGCAAAGAAAGAGCACCATAGGCTTCCACGTGGGTGCTAAACATTGGGCTGAAGTGAAGAAGCCCAAAGTCACTAACAGAATCATCTTGCATGGGAATAAAGAGGAAGTCCATGGATTTGGTATGGGCCTTAAGTGCGCACGTGATGTGGGAGAGACTAAGACTCTGAAGCCCCAAAATAACAAATCTAAAAGGGCTCACAACATTATAAAAGGTTGCATTTAAGAGGGTGGGCCATCCAAGGAGCACGTTGATATACTTAAGCCTAACTCTTCTCTTCAAGCTCAAACCCGTGCAGGAAGGATAAGGGCCGTGAAAAGCCAATTCAGAATGAGATTATGCATGCGGATAAGGGCCGTGAAAAGCCAATTCAGAATGAGATTATACATGCGAAATCCTCAAAGTCTCAAGATACCACCCCTGCTCCTGAGTCGTTGAACTTGGTCTTACATTCTCTAAAGAAGGCAACCACGGTTGGAGAAGTTGATGACACAGAATCGAAGATGCAATCTGTGTCTCAATTGGAAGTTGTTGTATTGATGGAAGACAAACCACCTGACAAGTAAGTCCCGTCTGTTCCTTTTTTCTTTTTATTTATTTTTTATGATTATATCTTCCTGGAATTGCCGTGGGGCGGGTGGTCGCACGTTCCCGCGTATTTTGAAAGATGTGGTCCTTAATTATGGCATCAATGTGTTGTGCCTAGTTGAGCCTAGGATTAGTGGTAGTAGAGTGGATAAGGCTGTTAGGAAATTGGGTTTCAATGACTGGTTAAGAGTTGAAGCCACTGGGTACGCTGGGGGTATTTGGGTTTTATGGAATCACTGGGAGTTTTAGATTGATTATTTATTCTCTAACACCCAACTCCTCCACTGCAAAATTTCTCATAAGAATAATCCCAACCCTTCGTTAGTTACTTTTGTCTATAGTGTCACTAATAGTCTGACAAGGAGGAACCTATGGGAATCGCTGTATGCTATCAAGCAAACGGTGACTATCCCCTGGTTGGTCTTAGGGGATTTTAATGCCTTCCTCTCTCCTAGTGATAAAGAAGGTGGAGCTGCTCCTATTCACAGCTCTATGAAGGACTTTCAGAACTGTATTGACAGCTGTGATCTTATTGAGGTACCGATAGTTGGTGACAAATTTACCTGGGAAAAAACCAGAGTTAAGGAGAGACTTGACTGGGTGTTTTGCAATTTTGATTGAGACATTCTTAATCCTCAGGTCAAGGCTTATCATAATCTCAGATTCAAGTCTGACCATCGCATGATTGTTGTTGCGGACAAAACTAAGACTAAAGGCATTAATAGGGGAAGAAATTTCCTTTACCAGGCAGCTTGGTGCATGGAAGAAGGTTTTCATGATGTAGTCAAAGATGCATGGCAGGGGAAGAATTGGATTCAAGGGCAAGAGCAGTTCATAAAGGACGCCTCGGTGTGGAACTCTAGAGTGGTGGGAAATGTTGCAAAAAAGAAAAGAGAGCTCATCCGGAGGCTGGAAGGGATCGATCGGGCCAGGAGTAGAGAGGGCGGTCCCAATGGTCTTTTTAAGATTGAAAGGCAACTTTGGGACATGTACCATAAAATTGCCTTACAAGAGGAATTGATCTGGTTCCAGAAATCAAGGTGTAAGTGGATTAGTGGTGGTGACAGAAACACGAAATTCTTTCATGCAAGTGTTTTTGCGAATAGGAAGAGAAGTAAAATCGAGGCTCTACAGGATGATAATGGTAACTGGGTGTCTGATGAGTCTCAGCTACGGAATATGGCCCTTGATTTTTTTCGAAACCTTTACTCTGCTGAGACTTCATCTTCTCCTTTCTCTCCTTGAAGGGCAAGTTTCCCCTCTCTCGATGATATTCAACTTGATCTTATTCAAAGGACTGTTTCGCCCACTGAGATAAAAAATGCTGCTTTTGAGATGGGAGCTTTTAAAGCTCCAGGGCCAGATGGTTTAAATCCCCACTTTTTCATACCCAGTGGAGTGTTATTGGCCATAAGATGAGCGATCTGGTAATCAAGATTTTTGATAATCCGGAGGTCATCCAAGACATTAATCATACGAACATCACCCTTATCCCTAAGGTCGATCATCCGACTTCCCTGAAAGATTTTAGACCTATATCCCTTTGCAATGTTAGCTACAAAATCGTTAGCAAAATTTTTGCCAACCGCTTTAAGAGAGTCATGAACCATCTGGTTGCTGAAAACCAATGTAGCTTTATTGCAGGAAGACAGGGTGTGGATAATATCATTATTGCCCAGGAGGCAATCCATTCCATGCGTTACAAGAGAGGTAAAAAGGGATATATTACAGTGAAAGTTGATATGGAAAAGGCTTTTGACCGACTTGACTGGCGTTTTCTCGAATTCACTCTTAACAGCTTGGGTCTGGGTTCTGATTTTGTTAAGCTGATTATGTCCTGTGTTTCGTCCCCTTCCATGAGCATTATTTGGAATGGAATTGCCTCTGAGCGCTTCCGGCCTTCTAGAGGGGTGAGACAGGGTGACCCTTTGAGTCCTTATTTGTTTGTCTTGTGTATGGAAATGCTAGGCCAACTTATCCATCATGAAGTTGATTTGGGAAATTGGCTTCCTCTAAATTGAGCTCTAATGGCCCTAAGCTATCCCACCTCTTCTTCGCGGATGATCTTGTCCTTTTCGGAGAGGCTTCAAACGAGCATATGACTGAGATCAGAGATGTCATGACTCTTTTTTGCCGAATCTCAGGTCACAAGATTAATCTGAATAAATCTAAAATGTTCGTCTCTAAAAATGTTCATTTTAACAGGGCATATGAGTTAAGTCAGACTGTTGGGATTGGACTGACTGCGGACCTTGGGAAATACTTGGGCGTTCCCCTCCTGCACAAAAGGATGGTTAAGACGACGTTTGCTCCTCTTCTCCAAAAGGTGAAATTGAAATTGGCTAACTGGAAAGGTAAATACCTAAGTATGGCGGGTCGATCGACTCTCATCAAGTCTGTCCTATCGGTGATACCTCAATACCAGATGTAATCAACCCTTATTCCGAAAGGGGTGTTAGCAATGATTGAAAGCTCAGCTGAGATTTCTTTTGGAATCAACATGATGAATCTAAGAAGTTGCACCTGCTTTTATGGGACGTTCTTAAAAGACAAAAGTGTGAAGGTGGATTGGGTATAAAAGACTTACATTGTCAAAATAAAGCTTTTCTCATGAAATTGTGCTGGGGTCTTATCAAAAAATCGGATGCCTTTTGGGTGAAATGTTTACGAGCAAAATACGCATATGGATCTGCTGTTGTTCCACATGTTCAGAGGTGGCGTAACTAATTGGCGGTTTGGTGTGGGGTAGTGACTGTCTGGGACGATTTCATAAGAGGCCTCGGCAAATGCTGAGAAATGGCCGAAATATGCTTGCTTGGCAAGAATGCTGGACCTCTTTGGATAAGCCCCTTAAATACTTTATTGACAAAAACAGCCACCTAGTTGATTTGAGTGCTAATGTTTGCTCCTTTAGGACTCAATCAGGGCATTGGGATAGAGCAAAATGGGAATCCTTCCTTCCAAATTGGGTGGTGGATAAAATATTGTTGATTCCCCCTCCTTCGGGCTTTGATGAGGATACTATCTGTTGGCGAAATGCTCGTGATGGGAACTTTAGTGTAAAATCAGCATACGACGCAATCTTTCATCAGCACATTCATAGCCAACATGGTCACTGGCAGACTCTATGGCGCTGGGGAATTCCTGAACGTATCAAACTCTTTCTATGGCAAGTATTCCATGATAGGCTTCCCACTAATGAGATCAGAGCGAGACACAATCTGAGAGCCTTAAACACCTGTCCTTTTCAGTGTGATAGTGTGGAGAGCATTCTTCATATCTTGAGAGATTGTGAGCAAGCTCAGAGAGTGTGGTCAGCTTTAACTAACCCTTTATATTATAGTATGTTTTTCTCTGGTAATTTGCAGGATTGGCTCAATTGGAACTTACAGCACTCACCAGGAAACAACAAGATGGCTAGATGGCCTTAGCAAAATGTCTTCAGTACCGCATGTTGGATACTATGGAAGAACCGTTGTAGCCAAGCTTTTGAAGGGTTATTAGACAGCCTGAAAGAGATTGTTCACAGATGTATTTATTAGCTCTCAGAAGGTGTGTGGAATGGCAAGTTTCGGCATCAGATATTCCAAGTCCCAGAATGAGGAGTTCTTCACTGGCAACCTCCTGATCCGGGCGTTCATCGTTTAGATGTTGATGGTTCAGTTCTCAGAGACGGCCAGGCTGCTTGTGGAGCTGTTATTCGTGATCATCAGGGTAATTGGATACGTGGATTTCAACAGAAGTTAGGACATACTTTCCCAACTGCTGCGGAAATCCATGCAATCCGATGTGGCCTCCTTCTATGTAAACAGTTGGGGCTAAAGAAAATTAGGATATTCACTGACTCACTACAGGCAGTCCATCTATTATCCACTTATTGTGACTCGGACCATCCATTGTATGATGTGATCTTGGCTACCAGATCTCTTATTTATAGTGATTGGGAGGTAGAAATTTCCCACGCTCACAGGGAAAGCCTTCGTTGTGCGGATTATCTTGCTAGAATGGCACACATGATTCCGCAGGAGCATGAGGAACTTGGGATTTTCCCAATTGAATGTTTTCATTTCTTTGCTTTGGATTGTGGCTTACTAGACCAAGATCATCCTGTAGGACCTAGCCTATAGTGGGTGTCACTTTCAAGCTTTGCTTGCCTTTGTATCAAAAAAAAAAAAAAAAGAAGTGTTCTCAAACTTAGCTTGGAGCCGAGAATATTTTTGAGAATAGGAATCGAGTGTGAGGGATTGATGCTTAGAAAATCCTCCAAGCTATTTGAATGAATGTGATAGTAACTTTGAAGAGTCATAAGCGTGTGTCTATATATATTGTTTTCAGGCGGTGTGAAGGGTTTCTTATCTTCCATGTATTTTTATCAAACTACTAAAATTTAAAAAGATAACATATTTAAATATTTTTATTTAAATTTAAATAATCGAGAAACAATATAACATATTACATACTCTAGAACTAAACGTTGGTTTTCCAAAGAAATAAAGTCCTATGTGTCAAGAATTCCTCTCTTTCGAAATTATAAAACTTTTTATACAAATAAAAAATTCATAGATTTGACCCAATAATTTTAGATATATAGTTTTATAAAAAAAACTCAAAGATAATTATCATTTAATAAATCTTATATAAATTATTTGAACCTTGAATTCTTGAAAAATTTGTTTTGACTGAAAATTCGTTTGCTTAAATGGAAACAAACATATATTATATTAAATATTCATAGAAAATATTATTCAAATATTTTGTAAAATAATTCTGTTATCGCTTAACCACTGTATGAGTATTCAGCTAAATTTTAAGAATAATAATGAATGAAAGCGAAAAAAATTAAACATATAAAAAAGGGAAAGGAGCATAGGCTGAACAGATTCAGTAATTAGTTGTCGAAACTCTTTGATGTCATACCCCTCACGCACATCCTCCACCTCGCAGCTTAGACAGGGGTTGGCTACGCGATGCAGAACCCGCAATCGTATGTGAATCGCCAAAGCTGCGAATCCCCAACCTATCATTGTTATTAGCAACGATGAATATGACACTTAACATGCACAATGACACGAGGTTCTTACCTGAATTAAATTTATGTATCAAGAATCCGATGCGAGAATCTCGTACGTCTCTATATGACATTTCTTACATATAACACTATCTTTTGTTCCATTGTTCAAAAAGGAGAAAATAATGTCCAAGTTCACAACAATATGCTGTCTTACATGTAACATTTTCTTTTGTTCTTCATTGCTAAGTTCCAATGGTTTCACTACCATCCGAAAGCAGTTGAAATCTTCAAAATCTGTACGTATCTGGCGCCATTGCTGACTTGAATGAGCAATCCAATTTGAGAATAAAGAACAGATTAATCATTCTAATTAACTATGATACCAATTTTCCAAATGTTTCAGGATCACCAAAGCAATCCAAATATTGATACTAAAAGAGAAAAAGAAGGGGAGAAGGGCAAAAAAACGGAAGGTTACAACTTTTGAGATAGGAGTCAAGATAATAGCTATACAAGACATCAAGAGAGATGTATAAGGTGACCATGCCACTTGTGCCTAGACAAGTAATGTCATTGAGACATTAAAATTGTGTTAATCCCAGAGTGAGTGCTCCAAATTTTCTACTCGTTCTGATCTGTGATTAATAAAAGACATATTTACCTAATTTGATTAGATAAAGAAAGTTATTTAATATGACACGTATTTTCTAAAACACCTTAGACATCTTCCTTAATTCCCTCCTTCCCTCCCCTCCTTGATTATTGTTGAGGGAGGATCAATAGGGATAAATTAAGAAAAAACTAATAAATATGAAAATATGTCTTATATTTAGGATCAATATCTACTCCCCAAATATGTCTATTCGCATTGCAAGTGCACGAGTCACGCCAAGTTATAAAGTGATAAGTAGAGATCATTCCCACTTAGATTTGATTCACAAATTAGTCAAGCAATAAGCTTAATGAATTCAATAAAGTTGAGCTAAAACAAGATTTTGATGTGGAAAGAGACTTTCAAAAACTATTTTTAAGACTAAAAATTAACAAAGACAAATGTTTCTTTGACTTCAAGAATTAAATGGAGCCTATGATTATTTCTCCCCTTTGCACTTCATAAAACTAGATTAATTTCCTCTCAAATAGTATTTTTTTCAGTGAATATATGTATTAGTCTAAGGTTAAAAAGCACTTGACAAAGCTCTCTCAAGTCAAAATTAAGTTTCTTGTAGATAGATATAGGCATGAGATTTACACTTGCTCCAAGGTCACAAAGTGCTTTTTCAAAGTGACATTGACCTATGGTTCAAGGTATGCAAAAGCTTCCTAGATCTTTCAACTTTGGTGGTAACTACTTTTGTAGAATAGTACTGCACTCCTCAGTAAGTACAACTGACTCAAATTCCTCAAGCTTACGCTTATTTTAGAGAATGTCCTTCATGAATTTTGTATAACTAGGAATTTAGACAAGAGCGTCTGTAAAAGGAATATTGATATGTAACTTTTTAAAAACCTCCAAAAACTTGCCAAACTGCTTGTCCAGCCTTGCCTAGAAAGCTGATTCTTCCTAGTAGTACATCATCCTCTTTAGGTTTCTATGCTTCGTCCTTCTGTTCTTCTCTGCTTTCTTTCTTTTCTCCATCATTTTTCTTTTTAATAATAGGATCTTTCAATTTTTTCCACTTCTTAGTGCAACGGCCTTCACATGCTCTCTTGGGTTTCTTTCAGTGTCACTGGGTAGAGCTTTTGGTTGCCTTTAGTTTAGCATATTTGCAATTTGGCCATATAGATTTCCAAGTTCTTTATTAAGGCTTCTTGGCCTTGGAGCATTGTGTCTGTCCTAGCCATGAATTGAGATGTATTCATGCTTAGTTAAGTCAGTGCATCTTCCACATTTACTTTCTATTATGGTTGATTTGGTTGTTGTAGAGCTTATTGTTGATAGTTCCCTGCAGATTGAATGCATTTTGATTATTCCTCTAACCAAAGTTTGGATGATTTCACCAGCCTGGATTGTAGGTGTTTGAGAATGGATCATTCCTTTGATTTTTGATGAAATGAGCTTGCTCCCGCATGAATGAGTGTCCTTCTTGACATTGTGCGCTCATATGAGGTCTTCCACAACTATAACAGGTTTCAGCAAGAGCGCTGATTATATTTGCTTGATTTGTCAATGAGCCCACTTGCTTGGATATAGATGCAACAAGAGAAGACAAAGTTGTAAGAATATCCAGCCCATGCACTTCAAGCACTTTCTTTAAAATATTACATTCAGAAGGCTATCATTGGTATGCATTAGCTGCCATCTCCTTAAGTAGATTGTAAGCATTATCTATATTTTTTCCCATTAAAGATCTTCTAGCTGCAATATCTACAAGAATTCTGGTGGTATGCGTCATCCTATTATAGAAAGTCTGCAGTTTCAACCAATCTAGTAACCCATGCTCACGGTATCTCCTCAGCAACTCCTTGTATCTTTCCCAAGCTTCATAGAGGCTTTCTAGATCATGCTGGGAAAATGAGGCAATTTTATTCCTCAATTTAGTAATTTTTCCTAAAGGAAAGTATTTTGCAAAAAAATTTCTGCCCTTAGATATCCCATGTAGTTATCCTTCCCACTTGTAGTGAGTGTAACCATCTCTTAGCCTTATCCCTGAGTGAGAAAGGGAAAAGCTTAAGTTTAATGGCATCATCAGTAACACCATTATACTTGACTATGTCACATATTTCTAGGAAGTTGGCTATATGTGCATTAGGATCCTCTGTTGGTAAACCACTAAATTGATTTGCTTGCATCATTTGAATAATTGTAGGCTTGATTTCAAAGTTGTTAGTTGCTACTGGCGATCTTCTGATTCCAGAATTTGTTCCTATGACCGTTGGTATTGCATAGTCACGAAGTGTTTTGGTATCTAGTACTTCTTCTGTCGGATTTGCCATTGGATTGCTTAGGATTGAAGTAGACTGCTTTCAAACTCTTCAATTTCTTCAACAAGTTTTCACGATCTCAGAATCAAAAGGTTGTAATTCAGTCTCCTTTGATATGGTCATGCACTAAGCAAAAGCCAGAAAAGAAAAACAAATATAATATAAAGACCAAATTAGTATTAAAATTACTTGGTATTGATATTAATGACTACAATCCTCGACAACGATGGCAAAAACTTGTTACGAGTGTAAATGATCTATTAAATACTACAAGTGTACACTATCGTAATCAAGTAATACAGAAGTGAGTAGAGTATCATTCCCACAAGGATTGATTACTAAGTACCAAAATGGGTAATTTTAATTCTATTTAGTCGATTGATTAGTTGGTGATTGAGAGTACAAAATAAAATGATTAAAATGAGTGCAAATAAACTGAAAGCAATTATGAAAAAAAGCCCTAGGGGTCAGATTTTACTTAACAAATTTCGGATTGAATCACTTATCTATTCTAGTATAATTTATTCCACATGATTGATAATCGAGTTTCCCTAATTTAATTACTAGCCTCTTCCAAGGTCAAGCAATTCTATAATTAATTGCTAATCTAATATATTCCTATATGAATTTAAGCAATTAATTATACATTAAGATTTATGGAACTCAGTAAGACTGCACAACTCATATGAATATATTCCTATTTCATATGCAAGTCATGGCTTTAATTATAAGATCTACACACATGCACCTCCTTCCGATCTCAACATTCATATTTAAATCATTCAAAAGATGGCCAATCAATTGAAAGTATTAAGCACAATAATTAAAACTCAATCATGAAGGAAAAATTAAAACTAGATTTAATAATTAAGATTCAATCAATCATTAGTAAGCTACATCATCACCCTAGGAAAATAGAAATTTAGCTCAGGATGAAATTAAAAACAAAACCAGAATAAATTGAAAACTTCATGAATATTGCATAAAACTTGAATATTAAATTCTAAAACATAAATATACAACCAAAAGATACATGGAAATGGAGAAATCTAGCCTTCCTTATAGGAGGTAAAACTTCCATGTAGGTGGCAACCTATACCATCCATAAATAAGGACTACCTATACCGTGTATATAGGTCTACCTAAGCCTTCCAAGATAGAGGCATATAAGAAATAATACAATGCATGAAATCAAATCTAAGAAATAATAAAATGTCCTCAGAATTGTCAGAGAAGGACGCAACACACACACACTGTTAGAGAAATATGATTTTTCTTCCTCTGCAATGAGATGTATTTATAGGCAAGTGATTAAACAGTGACCGCCATTTTTTTCTTCACATGAACAGTACCCTGTCGGCCAAATGAACAGTAAAATGCCAATTTTTTCAACGCATTAACAGTACTCGCATGATTTTTCCACAATGAACACTAATTTATCCCCCTAGTACAGTTCCTTGTCGGCCACAGTGCTACGGTGACTTTCTATAGTGCCTGCTATAGTGATTCCGTCTGCTATAGTGAATTTCTCTCTCTTTTTTCTCCGACTTCACTTCCTTGTCTTATTTCAATCCTGTGGGTATATTTTTAGGTCTCATTTCTTCTCTTTTCTCCTTAACATGGTGTTGTTCATGACTATCAAAAGAAAAGCAAGAAAATACTATATTATAATATTAATAATATTTATTCCAAAAACATTATTTATTTATAAATTACACCCAAATTTATTATATTAAACTTAAATATCATCCACAAAATTATCATACAAGGAAAAATAAATATGCAAATATTTTACCTATCAAAGCCCTAATGTACATGTTTGTACAGGGCAATAAAACTGGATTATTCAATATTGTGAGAATAAAGTGATATAAACCATAAGGCTAAATACATCGGGCAACATCCCGATAAGGTAATGAGGCCTAGAGTAACTAGCGGACAGTGTGTCTTGAGATCATAAGACCTATGGGACTAGTATGTCTTCAAGCGAGCAGATTTCTATGCAATCACAATTATGCCGTATAGTGATAAAGGCAGTAAGACTCGATGTGCATGCATGAGGCATTGTTCCTAGGCAGTAAGACCTAATAAACATGTTGTGTTATATTGAACAGTATACACAATAAGGTTAGTAGGAATCAACAGATAGTTAATCTTGAACACCAATGGACAATACAATTTATGATGCCTACTTTATGAGCTTGCACACAAGAGGGATGGACTGAATGTCTGGAAGAATCCCTGAGTTGTAGACGTTCAAATTTCGAGGATAAAATTTATTGAATGAAGGGTGAACTATAATATCCTGAATTTTGGGATTAAAGGCTTGAGAATAAGCCTGAATTAGTAGACTGTTAAGCCCCGGTTTAGCAAGAGTCCCAAGAATGTAAACTTTATTGCCAGTGAATTTTTCTTGCATGGCAGTCTGGTTGTGTGATGGTTTTGGATAATCAAATGATGTCGAAGGAATGTGAAATTTTCCAGAATAAAACTAGACTACTTATTAAGCTTTAATTTGATAGGTCATATAACTCATTTGGAGCTGTACACAACGAGTTATGAATTTTTGAAGTTAGCCCAGTGAAATAGGCAAGTTTCTATGGCAGCGTCCAAAAATGGAAATTATGGGAATTATGAGCTTCCAGTTGGCTAAAGGCTATATTATTCCTTAAGAATAGACTTAATAAGGGTCACAGAGAATTTGGAACCATGCCAATTAGACATTTGTACAATTAGATATGAATTTTCAAAATTGGATGAAAATTATGCCAGATTTCCAGCAAGGTGCAAAAATGGGAAAAAATGTATAGGCAAAATGGTCATTTGACCCATAAAGCAAGAAGTTATTATTTTTCCCTTTTCTTAGGGAACAATTTGGTCAAAATGTGAAAGAGAAAAGAAACTGGATGGTTGAAATTCAACTGAATGGCAACTTGGTAATTTTTACCCAAACCAAGGGCAATTTTGGAAATTGAAAAATTTACTTTTCCTCTCTCCATTAAAAACTTCTAGCAACCTTAGAAAAATCAGGAAAATTGCCAAAAATCAAGCAAAAATCAAAAGAGGAAGAAGGTGATGAATAGTAAAAAAGGTCCATGGAAAAGTCACCGATTTCACTGCTAAATTGCAGCTTTTGCTTGGTAAGTCCTTCACAAAACTTCTTCTCCTCACCATGAGCTTCAATTATGTGGTTTTGGATTTTTGATTGGTGGAGTTTGGTGTTGTCTACTCTTGGTAGGTACTACCAGAATCAAGAATTGGTTGTAGAATTGTGCTCAGGTAAGCGTAAGCTTTGATTTGAGCTAAATATTGTGATGTTTGAGTAATTATTCATGGAGTTGTGTGACTGCCTTGATTTTCAAACACCATGGAAAAATGAAGGTTAATGTCTTGTAATCATAAGAAATGGGTTAACGAAGGTTTAATGATGTTAGATTATAAGTCTTGAAGCTTAATTTGCAAAATTAGATTTTTGGGGAAAAAGGGGATTCTATTCGGTTCGCTAGAGAATCTAGGGAAGGAGCTGGATTTTGATATTTTTGAGTATTCCATTGGATTCTACACAAAAAAATTATATGGAATGGCATGTGGTTGTGATTTTTGGATGATTATACATAATTCTGGAATTTTTGAAAGTTTGAGTTGTTACTGCCTAGATTCATTTCTGGAAACTAGTATTGTTGTGGCGTGTTTTCAGTAGGCAAACCTAATCCAAATTGAATGATATTTTACAAGAAGAAAGTAGATATCATGAATTTGATAGGCATTTTCTGTCACTTGAATCTGTGCATTGTGAGTTATATTTTTTCAAAATTTGACTATGAATCTGGAACAAAATCTATGGCAGTCTAAATTTGACGAATTTTTGGGAAATGTGTATCTATAATTGATACTATGTGATATTTTTCCTTGAAACAGGACATTAAGATCTTTACACAGAGACTGGAACCACTCAAATTGGATTTTCCTAGAATTAATTATGATTTCCTAAAGTTGACTGAAAATATGTCAGTTTTTTGGAAAATTGCGAAAGTGCACGGTGCAAAAATGGGTGAAACTGTGATAGATAACCAGCAAACTATTATTAAAGGTAGTAATAGTTCAAGTAATAACCAGTTACTTGTAACTCTAATTTTATATAAATTGGAAATAGCCCGAGCTGGAACAAGAATTTAGGACAGATAGCAAAGCAGGAAAGGACTCAGATAGTAACTCTTTCTTTCAAGCACTATGTGATTATTGTATGTTTGTGTATGCCATCTTCTATATCATGGGCACAATATTTTGGACATGCATAGCAGCTTAGTTGCTGTCTGGGACCTAACGGAGGCGCAGAGTTAAGCCAGGGTCCCAAATAGTTGTTTGACTTTGGACAGTGTGCACACAACATTCTATCATTTAACATAACAAGGTCTATGGCATATTTATTTTCACATCATATATGTCTGATTGTATGTTACTACTGAGCTTCTTTGAATCTCACCTTCCGAACTTGTACAAGAAGAGACATTGGTTATCTAAAGATCTTTCATTTTTTTAAGGTTTCTAAACATTATGTTAACTCCTATAGGGAATTCCTATAATATAATCAAGACATTGTATTAATAATATCAATATTTTTTTACTATTCCAGTGTGCCGTTGATCTGCTCGCTAATACTCTGAAAAACTTGAAAATAAGATAAGGGTGTTACATGGGGTAGGAAGAAATGGAAGAGAAAAGTAAATGAGGTGTGGTGGGGTATTAATAGGGATAAGCGTGACATTTATAGATGTTAAGGTGACAATTCTTGTACTAGTTCCTATTTGTAGTTGTTTTTTGGTATTTTGTAGTGGTTAGGAACCCTTACAAATAATAATTGATTTTTTTTAAAAAAAATATAAACTTAGCTTTACAAGAACAAAAGTTATATTTTTGTAATCATTCTTTGGCGTCATCCCTACAAAAAAAATGGGTTGAGTGTATTATTTTGTACAAAAATTATATTTAAACTAAGTGATAATAAAGTGTAACTTATAAAAACGCATTAAACTATAGGTAAATTGTCATAACCTTCAAGGAAGAAGTTTTTGAAAGTAACTGGTTGGAATGGCTCACTCTTGTATGTGATGTTATTACCATCACCTATGTCATAAAGGTCTCAAGGCTGTAAGTGAACCACAAAATTCCAATCCCTATGCTTCTCATCCTTGATATAATAAACTTGGCATGTCTCTAAGGCAAGAATATATGGCTCATCATCTTCATATTGACCTATGTTAGTTGGTCGGGAGAAATTTACTGATGTGATGCCTAATTCATCAATTGTGAGTCCCTGAGCAGTTGTCATATTTGCCAACAAACACCTGAAGAGTGTTACAGTGAAACGGCCTTGGCAATTTAGTTTGATGATATCAACAAGCTTTCCATAATAAGGGACGTTTTCATTGTTGCTCGCATAACTCCTTATCTCAAAGGTATTTTTTGAGTTAGCAATCCTTGATCTCATGAAACTGTATAAAACTAGAAATCATTGACATTGTATGCTATGAACCTTATTGCATGGTCAAGCAGGCCGATTGCAAGAGCTCTGAAATCTTATGAGTATGGGTTGTGGTCATTTAGTACTCTAGTCGCAAACCAACTTCAAAATTCTTTGTTGACTTTTTTTATCAATTTCGGAGGATGTTTGTGTATGGATCATGAGTTGATGCGTCACATGACTTTTGAATTTCCTGTAATTAATCATGGGAGGCAATTGTGAAAAGTAAGTTAAAGGTAATAACCTTCTTGGCCTCATATATAGAATGTTGTGGGAATCTCTGTGTTGGGGAATGCATCTTGTAATAATTCTAGCAATGTAGACATTCCCTTATCAATGATTCCACACAAGCACTTGATATGATGCAATTTGATCAAAAAAGGAAATTTCAAGTATTTTTCACAACCATGATACAAAAGACGATCTACTTTATCTATTAGGAGGAAAAAATCCCAATCTACTTTATTCCTTAAGAACATATGGTATGAACCCTGCACATCTTCATTGAAGTTATCATCATAAGCACTAAGCACATCATGAACAATATCATTAATAGGATTATCTTGATCTACTTAAACTCCTACTTGTGAACTTCTAGGAAGAGCATCATATCTCATACCGGGTTTCTCACCATGAACTCCCCAAAACATATAATCTTCCAAGAAAGGCTTCACAAGCAAATGTTTCCTGACAACTTCTCATGTATGCCACTTCTTAAACTTGCATTTGGGACACGAACACACAATCTTACCATTATAGCTGGCATGAGAGGTTGCAAAATCCAAGAAATTGTTTAATCCTACCAAATATATTGGAGAATTGCATGGCAACTTTATCCATAAAGAAGATGAGTGAAGATAGAATTTTGAGTTTTCTGAATGATGCTTGCATGGATGATTAAATTCAAACTTCTCCAATGTTTAACACTTTGTAGAGATTGTCGAACCACTACCTAAATAGCTACAAAGTGTAAACTTTATAGTGGTTTAGAGGCAATAACTGATACAAATGTGATGACCAGTGGTGGGCTTTAAATATTTCAAATTACAAAACCTTACACTTTAATTTGTAGCAGTTTAGGGTCCCCAACCGCTAGCTACAAACTTTATGACTGTTGGCGAGTTTTAAAATTTTCAAACTTCAAACACATACACTTTAGAGCGGTTAAGGGACAATAACTGCTACAAAATTCTTGACCGTTGGTGGGCCTTAAAATTTTCAAATTTCAAACACATACACTTAGTAGTGGTATGGGTAGTGGCTATACAACCATTACAAATATAAAGTATTTTTTTAAAAAATATATAAATTACCATTTGTAGTGGTTTCTAGGCTCCAACTGTTACAAATAGTAATTATGGAAACAGTAATTATTCCTTAAAGGCTTAAGCTATTTTAGATTCCTACATCGCGTAAACTATTTCAAATAATTACATCGCATAAAACATTTGTACCCATAAACTATTTCAACTAATTAAATCGAGTAAAGAATGTATAACCATAACCACTACAATTGAAACTTAGATACAAAGAAGCAGATCATTCAAACACCAAAGAAGCAAATTTTTTAAAGACTGAAAATGAAAAAAACTAATCTTTCACAGTCTAAAACATAAATGAAAATTTCTTAGGAAACGACTAATCATCAAGTCCTCTATCAGGGGTGGCAGGATCACAGGACTGGTCAGTAGGCGGCTTGAGGAATAATCTAGGGACTAGCAGGACCCTTAGAACCAGCTTGGCAAGAAACACCCTTTCCCAGGACATAAATAGCACCGTGTTCAATATCTTGCCACTGAGTCTACTGGGCATAGAAGAAAGCAGCCTGGACCTGGATTTGTTAGGATATCACACACTGTGCCCTAACATCCTCTGTATAGATCTCCTTAATAGTTGCCTGGCTTGGCCTTCTGATGCCAGAGGTCCCTGCTCGAGAGGTCCTAGCATCAGATGTGTCGCTTCTACCTAGACCATGCTAGGCTTGGCACTTAACCCCATACCCCTACAGTATCCAGGTGCTCAGTTAGAGCCTGGAATACGGGCTAGCCCGGCCCTACAGGGCCAGCCCTTCACGGGCTTGGGCCTAAACGGGCCAGCCCTTTTAGGCTCGCTTCCTGAAAAACCCCCCAATTTTTAAAGCCCGCGGCCCTACAAGGCTAGCCGTTCACGGGCTCAAGCCTAAATGGGCTTGAATTCATTTTAATTAAAACAAAAATATTTTTCAAATTTTACAATTTATTTATTATTTTACCTTAAATTGAGATACATTATTTTTAAAACTCATAAATTTTTAGTTAAAATAATAATCTAAAGTCCAAATTAGCCTCTTTTTCAAAATTTAAATGAATAAACCATTAAAGAAAATAAAATAACTCAAACCATTTAATAAGTGTTTACTTGTTATTAATACTTTATTAGGTACTTAGGTGTCTCTCATATTGATAATTTGATATAATTATATTATATATATTAATTTATTTTTTTAAAAAATATTAAACGGGCCTAAAAGGGTCGGCCCTCTAGGGATGCAGGGCCGGCCCTCCAAGGCCTGCGGCCCTACAGGGCCGGCCTTTTTAGGCCTGCTTCCTGTTTTAGCCTCTAAATCATAAGCCCGGCCCTTGAAGGGCTCGGGCCTAAATGGGCTCGGCCTGAATTCTCGGCTCTATGCTCAGTTGGGCCCAGAACAACTTTTAGAGGCACAATGGGATCCATAGCTAACCATTGTGACTCCATCATTAATAAGTATATATTTTATAATAAATAAGTGTAGATTTTGAGATATATTTGATTAAATTTATTAATATTTTTTACTTATTTAATTATTTTTTATATATTTTTCTATCCTTTAATTAAAGATATGATAAAAGGATATTTTAATATAAAATGTACTCATATCCTAATTTATTTTGCAGGAGATATTATAAGATCCAAGTGAGAACAAAATATCAATATAATATATCTGTATTATACGATAATCGATAAAAAGACAGATAAACCAAGATATTGTGATAGAGACACAAGCATAGAGACAACATTGTTCTATATATATGCTAGGCGTAGCAAGAGGGAGGAGTGTTCTCTTTTTCTTGGTTAGTGATGGCAACATGAGAGTTTTAGTAGAAAGAGATTAAAGTTTGGAGATGCAAAAAAAGTGACAACATGGATAAAAATTTGGCATTGAGTTTTTGTTTCTCCTTTGCTTTCTCTTCTTTATTTTGTCTTTTTATTTTATCTTTAGTTAGCTATTATTTTGGTCATGATAATGTTTAGTTTATGTAGCTAAACCCTTGCTTTTGGATTATTTAGTTTGATTATGAATTAGTGGATGATAATTTTTTTCGTTAATTGCTTTAATATTATATTTGTCGATTTAATTGTGTGCTTGTTTATCCTTAAATAAGAGACATTTGATTGGGATTATTTTTGTGTTCTAAAGGAGCCTAGACATAGAAAATTTAGACTAGATCTTTAATTAAATCATGCAGGATTGGGTTTTCATATTTAATTTGCTTATAGGATAGATATATACCTACCGGCCCTATATAGTTTCATTAGGCTTGCACTTAAATTAATCCAATTAACTGTTAATCACCTAAGACGTTAGGATTAACATAGTTGGAATGTCTTTTAGTGGATCAAAAGACACTCTAAGGTAAATACGA
Organism: Inga oerstediana; assembly: GCA_963210345.1. Classification (NCBI taxonomy): domain Eukaryota; kingdom Viridiplantae; phylum Streptophyta; class Magnoliopsida; order Fabales; family Fabaceae; genus Inga; species Inga oerstediana. The sequence goes on from OY723405.1 coordinate 30,256,538, forward strand.
GTCCTACACTAGCAACTATAACTTTAAATGCAATTAAGGGGATAAATTAGCACTAAGAAGTAATCAAGGTTATAATAATCTAAGTCACCGCTTAAGATCTAGAATCACCTTTAGCCTAAAATGTAGTTAGATTTGACTTTTTTTTTTTAGTTAGTTTTTATTCATATCTTGATTTAAATTGTGTTCACTCAACTTAAGCAAAAGTGTAAAGTCATTGCTCAACTGCATTGTTTTTACCAAGTCCTCGTGGGAATGATATCTTACTTGCTCTTTATTACTTGATATAGCCTGTGCACTTGTGGAGTTTTTGACTCTATAGTTTGCCCCTATCAAGTTTTTGACGCCATTGTTGGGGACTTGTGTGCTGCAACTATCTTGGTTGGAATTGATTGAGTATTAGTAGTTTAAGTTTGAGTTGGTAAATATCTTATTTCTTTTCTTTTTTAGCAAAAAATAAAAAAATGGATTTCACATGGCAACCAATTGGTCTTAATATTGAGAAAGAGATGAATTCCTTGTCTTCAACACAAGATGAACTAATTGCTTTTATAAATTCTTTGAATGAATATAGGTAATATAAAAGGAGCATAAATGATAGTTATAATCCATATATTGATGCTTCTCAATGTGTTTACATGTATTGTGCTTATTGTGGAGGGAGTCATTTATATGAGTATTGTCCATAAAGTACAACTAGTCATTATGTGTGAGATTATTTTGCTAGGAACCAAACTTTTTTTGACCATACATTTTGTCCTAGTCAAAGTGAGCAACAAAAGTTTTGGGATCCACATATCAAGTATTGTTCTAACAAAATTAACCCTCTTTTCTACTCTTATCCACATATTGAAGAACACACCATTGAGTATAAGGAAAAATCTAATTTAGAAAGATTATTTGAGGAGTGTGTGGAAGCATCAGAGAGATTTAGTAGAGAACAAAAGGAACTTGTCACTAGCGTTGAGTCAAGTATCCAAAATATTTGGGTATATGTGAATCAAATTGTTCCAACCCTTGAGACTATGAGGCAAGATAATTCCTTAAACATGATGACCACATCTTGTGTTGATAATGATTATTGTTAGAAAGTTGAATATGTGGAATTGCTTGAGACTATGGATAATGTAGAAGGTGACTCTGAGCTTGAAATTGATGTAGATGAGAATATTGGGTGTCTAGAAGAGGTTCCTATTGTAGAGCCTAAGGTTTGTGATGTTGATGATCAAATTGATATGGATGTCACAATAGTTGTTATGCATGATTCTTCTATGGATATTTTGACTTTTCCTGATGAGAGTCAAAGGATTCTGTTGGATGCTCTAAATTTTTAAAAATGTCTATATCTATTTGCAATTTTGTGCATGTTGTACCTTCTTTGAATTAAATGAATGCTTGTACTTTAAAATTGCCTATGATTGAGGAAGTACAGGTTATTAACATGAATGAGTATCATTTTGGTTTAAAATCTTGTTGCTTCAAAAGAAATGAAGACAAGGTGATTATGGTGTTTGATACGTATAATTAGATGATTGCATTGAGAAGTATAGCTGAAGACTTTAAATTTATCTCTAATTGGGAGGCAACCCAATATAATGAATTATGCTTTTTTTTATTATTCTTTTTATTTTCTTTTATGTATTTTTTTGTTTTTGCTATCTCTTAGCCTCAAATTTCTCATTAACACCCCTCTCATTGTAGGAAAGTTAAAGCGTCATTGAAGATACTAGAGGAAGAATTCCATATCAAAATCAGAGATCTAAACCAGGAGAGTACTAGTTCCTTTCCTTCTTTATTGATTTTTGCAACATTGAGGACAATGTTTGATTTAAGTGTGGGGAAGAGATATGATTTTTTTAGTGCTTGTCCTTTTATGCAATTGAAAAGATTTTTTATTTTTGCAAGATTTTCGTTATTGAAATTTTTGCATTGCTTATGATTGAACTTGACTTTGAGCCTTTCTCATCTTAGAAAATGTTGTTTGAAAATAAAATAAAATAAAAAAGAATGTTTCAATTAAGCCTCTAAACCTTGATCTTTTGCATAAATCTAAATATGGATTATGAGAATAAGGTTAGTTTGTAATATGACTAACAAATTATTAGTTTATGAATATTTTGCCACTTAATTTCTTTAGAAATTTGATGATGACCCTTGTTGGCCAAGCAAAGCTTCTATCTAGGTAAATGACTAAGGTGGAAACAAAGCAAAAAAAAAAAAAAAAAAAGAATAAGGAGCACAACGCCAATGGCTTCTCTAGACCTAACTTAGTAACCGAGGGCATTTCATCACCAATGTTGGCAGTCATGTCAAACGGTAAAGTTAAAGAAGGCCATGAGTTAGGCTAAAAGCCTCTTCAGGTATCTGTTGGAGTAACTAAATAATCGGTGCTACATCACCCATGTGCACGGTCGAGTCAAAAGGGGACCTACAACAACCCAAGATGAAAAAAATAGAAGGAAAAAAAATATAATATGTGAATCAATTTTCTACCTGAGGATCCTTATTAAATTGAATGAAAATCTTGGTTAAGTCTGACATTTGATTCTTTCTAGAGGAGTTAAGTTACTTAATATTCATTTACTAATCTTACTGTTACACTTATTACTTGTTGATCCTCTTATCATAGAGATGTTAATGGATGATTACAATTGTTTATAGTTCTTGGCTTAGTGACCCATTCTTATAAGACATTAAATTGAATAGAATTCGATAGCATAATCTATGTGTGGTGGTGTCATACTCTCCATTTAGGAATTTTTGAAGCAATTTTCTTCTTGTTAGGATAATGAATTTTCTTTCTTCTGCTCGAGGACAAGCAAATGTTTAAGTACGGGGGAGTTTGATAAGTATACATTTTATAATTAAATAAGTGTAGATTTTGAGATATATTTGATTAAATTTATTAATATTTTTTACTTATTTAATTATATTTTATATATTTTTCTATCCTTTAATTAATTATATGATAAAAGAATATTTTAATATAAAATCTACTCATATCCTACTTTATTTTGCAGGAGATATTATAAGATTCAAGTGAAAACAAAATATCAATATAATATATCTATATTATATGATAATCGATAAAAAAAGAGAGATAAACCAAGATATTGTGATAGAGACGCAAGCATAGAGGCAATATTTTTCTATATATATGCTAGGCGTAGCAAGAGGGAGGAGTGTTCTCTTTTTCCTGGTTAACGACGGCAACGCTAGAGCTTTTGTAGAGGGAGATTAGAGTTTGGAGATGCAAAAGAGCGACATCACGAATGAAAATTTGGCATTGCGTTTTTGTTTCTCCTTTCCTTTCTCTTCTCTATTTTGTCTTAGGTTAGCTATTATTTTGATCATGACCATGTTCAGTTTATGTAGCTAAACCCTTGATTTTGGATTATTTAGTTTGATTATGAATTAGCGGATGATAATTTTTTTGTTAATTTCTTTAATATTATATTTGTTGACTTAATTGAGTGCTTGATTATCTTGAAACAATAAACACCTGATTAGGATTATTTTGGTGTTCTAAAGGAGCCTAGACATAGGAAATTTAGACTAGACCTTTAATTGAATCGTGCAGGATTAGGTTTTCATATTTAATTTGTGTGTAGGATAGATATATACCTACTGGCCCTACATAGTCTCATTATGCTTGCACTTAAATTAATCCAATTAAATGTTGATCGCCTAAGACATTAAGATTAACATAGTTGGAATGCCTTTTAGTGGATCGAAAGACACTCTAAGGTAAATAAGAGTCCTACACTAGCAACTATAATTTTAAATGCAATTAAGGGGATAAATTAGCACTAAGAAGTAATCAAGGCTATAATAATACAAGTCACCACTTAAGATCTAGAATCACCCTTAGCCTAAAACGTAGTTAGATTTGACTTTCTTTTTTTTTTAGTTAGTTTTTATTCATATCTTGATTTAAATTGTGTTCACTCAACGTAAGCAAAAGTGTAAAGTTGTTGCTCAACTGTATTGTTGTTATCAAGTCCTCATGGGAACGATATCTTACTCTTTATTACTTGATATGGCCTGTGCACTTATGGAGTTTTTGGCTCTATATTTTGCCCCTATCAATCATCTAGGACTCTCTTAGCTCAGCATTGCTAAATCCTTACCTACCACTGTTCGCAACCGCAAGTGCATGGATCACGTCAAGTAATAAAGTGATAAGTAAGATCGTTCCCTCGAGGATTTGAGTAACAAATTAGTCAAATAGTAGGCTTGGTGAATTCAATTAAGTTAAGGCAAGACATGTTGTTGGTATAGACAAAGAGAAATTTCAAAAGATATTTTTGTAGAAGCTAAGAATTACTGAATAAAAATCTGATCCTTGTGATTTCAATAGTTGTAATAAGCCTAGGATTGTTCATCCCCTTTGTATTTCATAAAGTTGATTATTTTCCTCTCCAAAAGCATTTCCATGGGATATATATATGTTAGTCTAAGGTTCACAAGCATTTGATTAAGCTCTCTCAAGTCATAACCAATGTTATATCTTTCAATTGACATGTAAAATCTCTTGCTACCGTTAAGAGAAAATATTCATCAAACACCAACCTTAATGTGACAATGCTAGGCTAGTAACTATATCTCTATGTTACTAACAAACTATCTATTTAGTTCCTAAACTTCAAGTCTAGCATAATTTTACCATAGTTCTACAATTAAATTAACTCTCTCAAGCTTAATTTAATTGAACAAATCATCCACAGTGATGGCTAGTCACAAGTAATAGTGAAAACAAGGTAAAATCAACATAGATATGCCATTAGATACTTAAAGAGAGAAGAAATCAAGTTTAATCCATACAAAGGTTCAAAAACAATCCTAGAATGAAAATTTAGCTGCTCATATTCAAGAAATGAATGCAAAGATACAGAGCATAAACTGCCATATCAGCAAAATGGAGAAGAAAGGGAAACAATTCAGTAAAACCAAGGAAAATCAGCTCGAATCTCTGTAAATCTTCAATCTCCACTTGATTTCCCTTGATTTTTGGCACACCCAGGCTTAATGGAATATCACAGCCGCCTCTCTAGGTCTTTTCGGATCAGGAAGCCCCCTTTTTCAGTCTTTGGATTCAACATTTATACGCCCTGAATGTCAAAATGCATAGCAGCTGTATCAGGAGTTGGCCGCAGCCAGTTAGCTTCTATGAGGTTATTGGCCGTGGCCAGTGAAATGATTTGCTGTGGCCAATAAGTTACTGACCAATGGTTGGCCGCGGCCCAAAGGATCCTTGGCCTCGGTTAGTATGTTTCTGACCATATGTTGGCCGCGGCTAAGGAATGTGTTGGCCATGGCCAGTAATCTTGAAGTGAAATTTTTCTCTCGCCAAGATCTGTTCTCATCCTATCTTTCATTTCTATAGCACGGTTGATTACTTCAACTCCATTTCACCTTCTTTTCATTGAATTTGGCTTTCTCTGGCACCAATTGTGACTGATTTTTGATCCTATCAACACAAAGAACTCATAAAAGCTCATAGTTTGATAATCATAACAGATATTCACATATTTACCCCACATTTATACTCTTTTTGTGCCAAGTATGTATTAAACACATTTCCTTTACTTCAACACTCCCAAATGCCTATTAGTACATCAAAATGTGGAAGAAATAAGAGGAAATATGTAATTCTGACAAGAAATTCATGAGGTTAACACACCCTCAAACTTAAATTTTTGCTCATCCTCAAGTAAAACCAGTTAAGCAACAAGAGCTAGATTAATTAATCCTAGATGGAGTGCTCATGCATGATAATTTTCCTCATTGGCTACTCATGATGTAATGCTCAATAGGAAAAACAACAAAATATAAAGGGATGCCTGGTTCACAGTTTAAGGACAAACTTCCCAACATTTTTCGGAATGTGTGTGTGTGATGAGAGTTGAATAACAATCTTCCTTCAGTTTTTAAGATCAAATGTAACACTTCAACATGTATAAACAACCTCAATATCCAAACTTAATTCTTCTAGATTCTCCTTTCTATTCACTTATAGATCATCCCACACAATTTTAAAATTAATGGGACTTTAGGGCTTGTAATGTGGCAAATGGTCTCATGGAGAATATTTTTTTTTCATGCAGCTCATCTCTTCCCCCAAACTTATCTCAAGTTGCTTCCTTATACACCAAATTTTTATTGGATTAATAATTAATCACTAGTGAAGCTAACACAAGTTTTAGCATGAGGTAATATAGATAGATTATATTAATGCACAATTAGTCAAAGAAATGTACACAAGAGACCACTCAAGAATTTAAGTGTTTAACTCTTACAAGTATAGGAAATTTCGCTCAATACCACCTAGACTATGTCCTGCCATATGCTTGTAGAAACTCTACTCTCTCCACCACTTTGTAGCACCTAGACTCATGAATCAAGGGGACTTTTAAAAAGGGTTGTAATGATGGAAATGGTCTCATGGAAAGGATAATGAAATAAGTACTATACTTGCACAAACGTATACAGTAGCATCCACTTTTTTTTGTCATGTTTTTTTTCTACTAATTCTCTTTCTTTATATATATAATGCATGAAAATGGCATTTATTCAAACCAACAATATTCATGACAATTCAATGATATTTAAGTGCCAATCTAATGCAAATGGGAAGCATATATAGTGCTTGTTGTTAAATGATAGATTTTGAAATGTGAAGAGCTCAAAGGGGTTAACAATGGATTAGTATATAGGGTTTATGTTTAGGTAAATGGCTTTAGAAATGAATGCCCCTATCATATTCATTAATCTAAGTGCAAATATGATTTTGAAAAAGAATTTAAACAAGTTCTAGAGGTACACTAGAATAGCTGGCAAATACATATTAATGAATGAAAATTAGGCTCGAAATCCTTCCGACAAAGGTTTTCTTCTCAAATGCACATTCACAAAGATTAATTGAACATTAGCCTAATCAAAATGCATTAACTCAACTAATCCAAATGCTAACTCTAAGAGCAATAACAAATCAATTCATTAAAAATCAACCAAGAGCATAAGCAATTCCCATAATTTTTTTTAGCTCAATGAAGGGGCAAATCATGTTCTAAAAATGTGAAATGTTAATTCATTTCAAGAAATTCAAATAAGAATTCAAAAGACCTTTAATGAGAAAAGCTCATACACGTCAATTTACTATAAAATCTCCTGACAAAAGCATTCAAATTATTTCCAACCCTTGTGTGCAATGTTTATTTCGAAAAGCATTAAGAAGTAAGTTTTAAAATATGAACCAAGCATTCATGAATATTTATTATTGATTTCCTGGAAAACATAAAATTCAAGTATCCATTTCTATCATTGGATCACGCATTCCACTTCAGATATAATTAATCAAATCTAAATCAACTTTTGACTCAGAGGATAGGGCACAAAACACATTTCCAAAATTTGAAATTCTTGTCAACGATCAAAAACATGCATCGAATAGCCCCAAACTTGAGATAGACAGTGTCCATACTGCCACAAGGCACAAAGTGCACACATATCGCCTGTAATGGAATAGATAAAACAATAACCACAGACAGAATAATGACAGGTATATGTGAGAGGAAAACATTAAGCGAAACCCAGAATAAGCCATTAACAAGAAAAATGTCAATAATATCCATTGATAATAGTATGAACAGCAACCAAAACAACAAAAACAAAAATAAAATTCTAACAACAAAGAAAGCCAATACTAATCCTCACCACCACCTTCACTGGTATCTAAATCATCCTCATCCTCTCCGTCATCATCCTCACTAGCATGAGCAGCACCAGGTACATGTGCAACAAATAATTCCTTTTAATCGGGTCAGGCAAACTCTATGGTCATGCAGATGTGAGAGGCATTAGGCAACAGTGGCCTGAGTGTGCTGGATGGCGGATAGGATCAAATCTAAGGTGGCGGGAGGCTGAGAGGAGGAAGGGATACCCGAGGGTTCACCATGCTCTGGATAAGACTAAGAGGGTCCATCATATTCAAATATAGGATCATTAGCTGGTCGTTGGGATGGTGGAACGTGTTCATTCGGCTTTGGCTTGATACTCTGGTAGTGAAATTTCTTGATTGGTTTGAATAAAACATCAGTGGCTATGGTTGTGACACCCATAGAGGAACAGAAAGCAGAGATAATGTATGGTAGCATCAGGCCACCAGTATGGTCATGAATGTGGTCTCTCAAAAACTTGTAAATCACAGCACCTAGATCGACTGGTTCCTTGTTCATCAGAAGGTAAATAAGGAGGGCTTGGTCCCTAGTGAGGAGGTTTCAGTTGGATGAAGGCTAGAAATAATCCTTGCCAAAGTGCAACCAAACACGAGCTTCAACTGATAACCGAGTGCGGGATAAATACTTTTGAGTCCTACCGTGAATTTGCCAAGCCACCTTTCTGTTATAAACCAACAATTGAGAAATGGCGTCCTCAGGGATGTCATCTGAATTGGCTGAATTTTGCTGGTATTTGTGTTCGTCAACCACTGGGAGTGATGAAAATCGTCAGAAATTAGGTAGATTGAAGTTGATGTTGATACCCCGAAGGGGAAACTACCAAACAGGTCGCACACAGTCATTAGCATAAAAATCATGGACAATTTGCATATTTCCATTAGTCTTGGGGTCCATGAGCGTATTCAACTGATATGTTCGGTTAGCTAGCTCATGAAATACATAGGAGGCGGTAGAAGGAAATTCACGTTCTTGCGGCAGGGGTCTCTTGATGATCTTGGCTTTGGCCTCAGTAATGGCCTTGGGGCCTACTCTGTCAGCGGGACGCTTAGCAGGCATGTGAGCTAGAGAAATAGACAGATGATAAACCTAGACCTAGACAAGCAGGACCAAAGATTGACACCAAAGAAGGAAAGAAAAGCTTATCAGCAAATTAGAAAAAGAAAAACTTACAAAACTATGAAAAACTGAGAACAAAAGAGAAGTTTCCCCCTAAACTTAGTATCTTACTAGTACCAAACCATCAATCAAAATTCCTGCCTAACTCCTATCCTCACTGCCTGGAGACGTCAATAATGTGCTAAAGACCTCTAGCAGATACCATAACTACATTTACAATTCCAGCCTAGATCCTATTCTTATTTCTTTAAAAGACTGATTTTAGTCTAAAAGGAAGTGTATTATAATGATAAATGAAGGAATTGAAAATTGGCTTGGAAATTTGGCTTACTTGAAACATGATGTACAAAAAGCATTTTGAAGCAATGTGAAATAACAAAGCCAATCACTAAACCAGTCTGTACTATTCAAACTTATGCATAGAACAACATTCCGTCCATTGGAAAATTGATGAAAATGATTTGTGGCAAAAAACAGAGAGTAACAATGTGGAATAACATATTTATAAGCAAAATTGTTTGACAAATCATATTGTGGAGCACAACAATGAGATAGATCGAAGCACAAGGAAAGAAAAATGCTATAAGAATATACATTAGTCTCAAATTTAGCTATAGCATTATTCACACCTACGCCTAGATCCCCAATTCCTAACTGCACTAAACTGGCCATAATGCAAATTAAAAGAGTGAGGACGAGACTCCATTACCTCAGAGGGTTAAAGAATCAATGGAATAAATGAGAAATCAGAGATGAATGAGTCACATCCAGCACCCTAGGTTGCAGAAAACCAGACGATGATGAACAGATTTGAGATAGAGAACGAGACAAAATGGAAGCTGGAAGAGATGGAATGAAGGGAAAATGAAATAGAGGTCAAAGATTGAGGGAAAATGGGAGATAGGTCACGAAAGGGTGAAGTCGAAACTGAGAGAAGGAAAGAAAGGAGGAGGCGATGGCTGTAAGGGAGAGAAATGAGGAATGAGAAGGAAAAAAATAGGGTTATAACGTTGGACTGTTGGGTTGGGGCCACGACCAACATTGTCTTGGCCGAGGCCAACATTGTCCTGGTCATGGCCTAAATCTTTTTGGGCATTGGTGGGTCGTGGCCCAAAACTTTCTATGCTCCTATTGGCCGTGGCCAACATTATACTGGCTGTGGTCCAAACCCTTTTGTTCATTCTTGGGCCACGACCAACATTGTCCTGGCTGCGGTCTAAACCTTTCCTCTTAGCTCTATCAAATATCAGTGTTGCAACATGAATACACAGAAAATATACTATGCTTTCCACCCTATGATCCTCAACACATAATACCAAAACTGAATCACTTTCACCATAACTTCCTCTTGAGTCACACACAATCAACAACCATTAATAGACCAAAATTTGAGCACACTTTCTCATTATCAAATTGCATCCATTATTCAGAATTCACTTTGCATAAAAATGGCACGATTCAATAAAGGCAATGCAATAGTATATCTCTAATTCATACTTCAACCATGAGTACAATTTTATCAGAGGTTAGAGAAATGAGTAATAGTCATCAAATCAAGTCATACTCATATAAGATTAGACTCAATTAAATCCTGGGAAGTTGAGGAACTTTCCTGGAACATGCCTCTCTAATACTAGCAATCACCACCCTTTCTTTATTTCCCCTTGCTCTCTTCTTCTCTTTATTTCGGGTTCCTCTCTTTCCTACAAAAGCAAAACACCAAACGTAAATCTGCTAAAAATATACCAAAATCAAAGAAACTAAAGAGATGAAGTTAAGAACTTGGGTTGCCTCCCAAGAAACGCTTAGTTTATAGTCTTTAGCCTGACTCTTTATGTTGGTCACTCTTTATTAGATTAGTAGATAGTGGATACCAGCCTATCCACGTCTCCTCCCCAATAATGCTTTAACCGCTGACCGTTGGCCTTAAATCGCTCTCCCTTCTCATTTTCCACCTCCATTTCACCAAATTTGGATGCTTGAACTACCATGAATGGACTGAAGCATCGAGATTTTAGCTTTCTAGGAAATAACCTCAGCTTGGAATTATAAAGGAGAACCCTTTGACCAGTTTCAAAACTCTTAGGAACTATGTTGCGGTCATTGATAAGTAAAATATTTGCATATTTTTTTTCCCTTATAAGATGATTTTATGGACGATATTTACGTTTAATATAATAAATTTGGGTGTGATTGATAAATTCGGAACTGTAGCAGCCGCCAGTACTGTAGCATGTCAACGGCACTGTAGCAGCCGCCAGTGGGCACTGTAGCAGGTTAACGGGTACTGTAGCAGCCGCCAGGGAACTGTAGCACCCGCCAGATCACTGTTGCAGTACTGATTGATTTGACTGTATCTTTGCGTCTTGGGGTCAAATACAAGATTTTTAATCCAAGAATTGCAGTATAATGCAATACTCGGGTCGTCTCTCTTTTCTCAAGGAGCCTTTAATTGAATCCTAGGTAATACTAAATGTCATGCAAAAGCAAATTCAATAAAACAAGGGAAAATTGATTTTTGGTTTTTTCTTGTTAAAAAAAATAAAAATAAATAAAAGAAAATACAATTTAATTAAATATATAAATAAACACACCACTCAAATTAATTTAAATCATAGGCAAAGTATCTATATAAATCCTACAACACAAATTTAATCACACATTGTTCCAACAATAATCAAACAAAATATTTGAATAAGAAAAATAAAAACAACACTCCCCTGATTCAGATTCCATGTGCATGCATGAAGTCAAAAGTTGCAATATGTATGATGATGTCGGCATATATGTATGATGATGTCATCATGCATTAATCCAGTTAACGAACTGCAAAACGTGTTGACTCATTTCTCATTCGCAAATCCTCAAACTCGTGGCTCCAGGTGGTGTAACTCAAAATTTCAGCTGTCTCAATTTTTGCAACTCAGACTGGTGGTTGATGATGAAGAGCTCGCCAAAATTGAGGAAGAGAGTGATGAGAGGTCGCCGGAAATGGGGACCGGAAAACTGCAAAACTTCACCGAAAAATTGGAAATCACACGGGAGTCACAGATAAACCGATGGAAAATGATAGTGCGGTATTTGAATGATGAAAGGATGATGGTAGGAAGAAAATAAGACACAACAGAGGAGAAAATGTTTCACAAGAAATCAAGCTTCACCGGAAGTGGGGGCCGGAAAACTAGAATAGTTCGCCGGAAAATGCAAAACTTGCTGAATTATCACAGAGAGGAGATGAGGGTGCTGCACTTGTAGTTTTTGATGGCTTTTGGTGGAGAAAAGCAGAGAAAAACAGAAGGTGATAGTGGTTGGGATGAAGGTGCTGCTGGACTGTGAGCAAGATGATGGTGTGGTGATGAAAATGAAGAACGTGGTGGTAAGGAAGGTGCCGAGGCTGGTAAAGGTGAATGGTGGTGAAGAAGGGAAGAGGTCGGTGGTATAAGTGGTGACCTCATTCTTACTTCAACTCCCCGTTCTGTAGTACCTCGGCAAAAGAAAATGGAAGAGGAAAATTGAAGAAGGAAGAGCTGCAGTTGCAGTCGGGATGCTCTCATGGTGGTTAAGATGGGGGTATATATAGTGAGATTGACGTTGTCCATTTCCCTTCACCAACCATGTTAGGTGCAGTCTGAAAGCAAGCTGCAACACAAATCTTTCCGTGATATGCGCGTGCATATAATTTCTACGTCTTCCAGAAGTGGACATGACAAAACCTGCCAGATTTTTCTTTTCTGTCGGTGTGAATGTTGAATTTGTGGCTTGGGTATTGTTCTGTAATTTTCTCCAATAAAAATTTTCCTCATGAAAAAGCTGATGGGCACTTTTCTGTAATTTGCTCTGGCCCTTTTCTGTAATTTTCCTTGTCTTCAAAATATTAATTCAGACTCCAAAAATCACCAATTGTGTCCCAAAGCATCTGCAATGCAAAATTAAGCATAAGGTAGTTTTAAAAGTTCAAGAGATCATATGTATGAATATTTAATAATTATGGTCATTTTACCCTTTTATTACAATTAATTCAATACAAATGCCTCTAATTAAAATGAGTGCTTAATCATGCGATAATGCCCTGGAAAATACATTAAGAGTCCTTATTTAATTAATTAAAAATATATAAAATTATGGTTAAATCAATAGCACACGTTTTTTCCCCCTATAAATAGAGATCAATGCCAAGCTCAAAAGAGGAGGAGAGGTAGAGAAGCAGATGTTTCCTTCTCCGACAGGGAGAGGTCCTTCTCTGACCGGGAGAGATCTTTCTCTAACATTTCTGAGTTCTTTGTGTTGTTTCTTAGATTTAATTTCATGTGTTGCATGCCTCCATCTTGGAAGGCTTAGGATTGTATTACTTTTTTGCATGCCTCCATCTTGGAAGGCTTAGGATTTTATTACATTTTGCATACCGCCTACATGGAAGGTTTTACCTCCTAAATGCACGGATTGATTTCTTCATCTTTCATTCATCTTTTGGTTGTATATTTATGTTTGAGAATTTAATATTCAAGTTTATACAGTATTTCTAAGGCTTTCATTCTAGCTTTATATAATGTCAATTTATTTTGGTTTTGTTTTTAATTTCATCATGTGCTAAACTTTCATTTTCCTAGGGTGATGACGTAGCTTACTAATAACGGATTGAATCTTAACTTATTAAATCTAGTTTGAATTTTCTCCTTCATGATTGAGTTTTAATTATTATTCTTAATGCTTTTGATTGACTGGCCATCTTTTAAATGATTTCAATATACATGTTGAGATCGGAAGGAGATACATGTGTGTAGACCCTATAATTAAAACCATGACTTGCATATGAAATAGGAATATATTCATATGAGTTGTGTAGTCTTACTGAGTTCCATAAATTTTAATGCATGATTAATTGCTTAAATTCATATAGGAATATATTGGATTAGCAATTGATTATAGAATTGCTTGACCTTGGAAGAGGCTAGTAATTAAATTAGGGAAACTCGACTATTAATCATGTGGAATAAATTAGGCTAGAATAGATAAGTGATTCAATTCAGAATTTGTGAAGTGAAATCTAATCCCTAGGACTTTTTCTCATATTTGCTTTCATATCATCTGCATTCATATTTAATTGTTTCTGTTTTATTTTGTACTCTCAATCACCAACTAATCAATCGACTAAATAGAATTAAAATTACCCATTTTGGTACTTAGTGCTCAATCCTCGTGGGAACGATACTCTACTTACTTCTATATTACTTGATTACGACAGTGTACACTTGCACTATTTAATTGATCATCTGAACTCGTATCAGTCATGATCCCTCTTGGTCTTTTCCTTATAAAGCCTTGCATTCTCATAGGCATTGAGGCGAAATTCATCTAACTCATTAAGTTGGAGTGACCTCTTATCTCCCACAGCTTGAGGATCAAAATTCGGCTTTTTGATAGCCCAATAAGCCCCATACTCCAATTCTACCAGCAAGTGGCATGCTTTCCCAAATACCAAGCGATATAGAGACATACCAATAGGCATTTTGTAGGCCATTCGGTAGGCCCATAGAGCATCATCCAACTTGGAAGACCAATCCTTCCTAGTAGTATTAACCATCTTTTCAAGGATGTTCTTAATCTCTTGATTAGAAATTTCCGCTTGGCCATTGGTTTGACACCATATTTCTTCATCAAGGCTTGAAATTGGTGATTGCAAAAGTGTGAATTACTATCACTAATAATCACTCATTGTGTACCAAATCTTGTGAAGATGTGCTTTTTGAGGAATTTCAATATCGTCTTGGCATCATTAGTTACACATATAACAACCTCGACCCATTTAAAGACATAGTCCACTCCAACCAAGATATATTCATTGTTGAATGATTTAGGGAAAGGGCCTTTAAAGTTAATCCCCTAAACATCAAAAAGCTCAACTTCAAGCATATTGTTCAATGGCATCTCATTCCTTCTAGAGATGTTTCCCACTCTTTAGCATCTATCACATTGAAGAACAAAGGCATATGCATCCTTGAATAAAGAAGGCCAATAAAACCCTCTTTGAATGACTTTTGCAGTGGTTTTCTCTCCTCTAAAATGGCCACCATATTCAGAAGAATGACAACAATACAGAATGCACTCTTGTTCATTTTTTGGGACACATCTTTGAATGAATTGGTGGGGACGCCTCTTGAATAAGTAGGGCTCATCCCAAAAGTACTTCTTCACCACATGTAAAAACTTGCGCCTTTGATGAAAATTGAAATCAGGAGGAAAGCTCCACAAACTAAGTAGTTTACAAAGTTAACAAAATATGGTGTGAATGAATTATCAATAAAGAACAGCTACTCATCCGGGAATGATGCATGGATCATATCAGAATTGTCAAGTTGAGCTTTATTACTCAACCTTGAGAGATGGTCTGCTACTTGATTCTCGGCACCTTTCCTATCAATGATGTTCAAGTCAAACTCTTATGTTGAATAATCGCACTACACTCTTCTGTCAATGCCACAATTTTAAACTCATTGAGTCACCACTTATTGGACAAAACATCCTTGAGGAACTTAGCATATTTAGGCCTGCTCTCTAAAGCTTCAACAAAAAGGAATGTTCACATGGAGTTGCTTGAACATGTTCACAAACTTTTTAAATTGAGCATTTTCCTCTTTCTTCTTGAATCATTAAGGGAAAGGTAGTGGTGGCATAATTGTGGAGGTAGTTGGCTTTCTCTTCTTCTTTTCATTCATCTCTTGTTCCACCTTCTTGTTCTTGACAGCATCATCTAAAATTTCTTTAGTTTGATTTTTCTTTCTAGTGTCATCCTCTTCCACTACACTTTCATGATTCATAACTACTTCATCATCAACCTCAATATCAATTTTCTCATCTTGCTTCAGGCTAGTCTTACTTAAGCTAGGCAAATCCGGTATCATTTTGCCATTTCTCAAGTTAATAGTTTTGCATTCCTCTTTTCCATCCCTTTTTGGATTAGGAATAGTGTCACTAGGGAGAGGCTGTCTTGACATCGCTGCCTTACTTGCACTTTAAGATTCTTAATTGTCGTTTCATGAAAAGAGAAAATGGCCTTGTTTTCAGCTCTTGAAGATTTTATATTGGACACTATTTGAGCTAGCATCTTGCCTGTTGTAACCCCCTCACCGTAATTACATCCGGATTACAAAATTTAAGTGAAATAGAGACCAATAAGATGAAATAACAATTTATAATCCCACATCCAAGAGATGGGGTATTTCAAAAATCAATTTCCAAAACATACTTATTGCTTGTCTCACATTCACAGGCGGATATAATTACTTGAGAAATCAAATCACTTAAGAAATATCAGAGTGCAGAAACTAAAATCCCGACAAACCTCGGGTTCATCTACATATATATCATGGGTTTACATGTTCCCAAAATGGGGATTACATATCCAAAATATTCATTTACATCACATATACACTTGGTAATCCCGAACCAAAACTAAGATAACCAACAACCTCTAAGCCTCAGAGTAATCCTAACTACTCCTGGTTGTCTGCTTTCCTTTCGAGCCACTCGCCCTGTCTGAAAAGGTTAGTCATTTGGAAAGAGTGAGATTCTAAAGAATCCCAGTAGTAACAACTTTTCATACCACATGCAATCACATAATATGTAAACAAATCATCTCATATCAGCAGCAACATAAATTTCACTCCACCCTCATCCCCTTTTACCCCCGGGAAGGCATACAGCCCTTACCCGAACCGTTGTTAGCGACTCAGGGACTATTGGCATGGCAGTGCATACGAATAGCCTTACGGCTCACATATAGCCTTTCGGCTTTCACAAATGGCCCGTCGGCCTCTACAAATAGCCTTTCGACCCACAATTAGCCTTTCGGCCCACATAATCACATATACACAACCTAACCTCATCCCCTTTTACCGTCGGGAAGGCACACAGCCCTTACCCGAACCGTTGTTAGTGACTCAGGGACTATTAGTATAGCGGTGCTTCCACAATTTTCACAAAACTTGCAGCATACGAAATCCATTTCATCACAATGATATAGCACACATATCATACATCACATAAGGTATAAAGAAAGAGTCACTACCTGTATCTTTCCTGACTGGCTTCGGCACCGCAGCCTCACGAGGATGACAGATGTCAAATCCTATACCAAATTAGGGACAACCAATTAATCTCTTTTCCATATGTATATTTCAATAATACTCTAAGTTGGGTATCATTTAGGACTCTTTAAGTGGCTACTAGAGGCCTAAACATATGCCTAAAGGGTTGGAAGAACCTACCCAAAAGACTCCTTTTTCGAAGGCAACACACTGATTTCTAGCAGCCTCACTCGAGTCAAGACGACCTCACTCGAGTGATGAGAGACTTTGTGCTCGAGTGAGAAAATTCTCACTCGTGAGTGCTTGGCAGAGAGCAACCTCCACAGCCAGGAAGAGCTCACATCACTCAAGCACCACGCATTGCACTCGAGTGAAGACCCACACCATGCTCGAGCACCCGAAAGCACAACACCACAAGTGACAACCCGAGAGCACCAACCACACCAGACACCAAAAGCTCACTTGAGCATGACCCCCAGTGCTCGGGTGAGACAGCTATGCTCGTGAGTGTCAGAGCACACTCTTGGCATCAACCAGCGAGTGAAGACCCGAGAACAACCTCAACACTGGACTCACACAATCACTCGAGTAAACCCAAGCTCACTCGAGCATGTTCTTCCCTCACTCTAGCACAAGGCAATGCACTCGAGCATTATTCATAAAACCCAGACAAACTCGAAGCAGAAAAGGGAAAAACTTACTCATCACTCGAGAATGATCTTCCTCTGCTCGAGTGATGTGCATCAGAGACCAAACGCAGCCAAAAACCAGAAAATCTCAGATGGTCAAAATCATATCCAATGGTTCCCAAACTCTTCCCAAAGCTTATACATTATACATTCTAAACACTAATTAGGGAACACCATGGCAACTCCCAAAAACACTCCAAAAACCATTTTGACCACAATCAACCACTAAGGTCTCTATGATACACAATATCCAAATTTCATTCAACTTAATTCCAACATTCCAAATCATATTCAATACTCAAATATGTTCACAATGAACCATTTCCAACATCAAATGCAACGAAATTCATATATTCATCATTTGGCATAACTAGGGCAAATTTTCCAGATTTTACCAAACTTAGCCAAAGATCACAAACAATATATCAAAATGCTCTAAATGCCTACCTCTTCACTTTGCCCAATCCAGAATATTGATTCTCCACCTTCCAATTTTCGACCAACTCCCAAATCAACACTATTCAAGATTCTACAACCACCACAATGAAGCTCTCAATGAGATATAGAATATTTGGGAAGAGGTTTTGAGCAAAGAAGGAGCATTGCTTACCCAAAATTAAAGCTTTCTCCTTCATCTTTCTTGACTCAAAGTCGCCGGAAATATTGAGAGAAGAGAGAGAAGATGAGAGATGGTAAGATGATGATGATGGTACACACTTCCTCCTCTAGCCACACACACAACCGAAAATGAGAGAGAAAGAAGAGAAAAAGTGGCTTTTTGTCACTTAGTGCATCATCCAAAGGTCTCCACTATGCCACATGTCATCATCCACTCACTCTCTCAAAGAGCTCACATAAACACAAAGCATAGGATTCCGACCCATGATCAATGAATCTCAACCCTTGATCTTAAATACCACACATATTTATTCCGAAATTCACATTACATAAATTCCAAATAGTGGTTAATTTCATTAATTACAACAATTATCAGAGCCATTAGCCCTAATCACAAATCGGGATATTACACCTGTTTTACAATCTTCTTCCTTAATAGTAATTTGTCTTTATTGCATTTGAAACCCTGTTGGAGGAACAAGCCTTGTACCTGAAGTAGACTCATGTGGTGGATTCAAAGTGTTACATTGGCTTCAAGAGAAGTTGGGATGCGCTCTCTAAGCACGATTGTAAGTTTGTGAATACAAGTTCCCTTGAGATGGTTAAAACTTTCCCATGTAGTTGATAGATTCCGAAGCCATGTAAAAATGGCAATAATAAGGCATATGGACGTCATTGCATTGATCACATACTATAAGAGTAGCATGAATAGAATGCACGCCATGAGAATTGCTCTTTTGTATTTGAGACTCCAGCACATCGAAACGCTTGTTCAAAGCGGATAAGATTGTTGCAATTTGTCATGAAAAGTCTTCTTTTGTAGTAGGTATGACTTGGGTAATCCTTCTATCATTTCCTTGAGTATTATTGGCAGACAATTGATCTAAGAGCCTAAACACCTCATTAGCAGGAACATTTCGATACCCTCCGTTGGTTATAGAGTCAACCATTGCCTTAGATTGAGGATTAAGGCAAGTACAGAAAATTTGGATTACTACCAACTTGTTTACCCTATGATTACGGCATTGCTTCATCAACATTTTGTATCTCTCCCAAGCGGCATAAAGATGCTCATCCGGATATTCCTAAAGCTTAGAAATTCTTCCCTAGCTTCCATAGATTTATCATCAGAGAAAAATCGAGCTTTAAACTTGGCCTCAAGATCATCCCAGGAATTTATGGATCCTTCCGGGAGATTGTTGAACCAATCTATAGCTTTCCCTTGTAGAGAGAGAGGGAATAGCCTTAGCCTCAGCATATCTTAGGGCACTCCATTTTGTTTGAAGGAATCATACACCTCAAAGAAGTACATTTAGTGCTTGTTGGTATCTTCATTATAAAGACCATGGTATAACCCATACATTTGAAGCACTGTAATCATAACTGGCTTGATCTCAAAATTGTGTGCTTGCATCTCTGGCATCTGAATGCAAGATTGAGTACCCTGCATATTCCCGCTAGCAAAGTCATTGACAGTAGCCCTATCATATTCATCATCCGCCATTATTTCAGATTCAGTCTCTTCGTCAATGCGAGGTAATCCGTCAAGTACTACTATCAATCCGTCCAGGTGCAAGTATTGCATGTACTGAGAAGGTACCTACAAGAGGCACACACAGGCAAGTATCAAACTAAAACAAAAATTAACAAAGAAGAGAAGGAAAGAAAAATTGTAAACCTAACTAAGAGCACAAGCGAAATCTACTATCACAAGTGTAAGGTCGACTAAAGGATTTGTTAAACCAATCCTCGGCAATGGTGCCAAAAACTTGTTAGCAACCGCAAGTACACGAATCGCGTCAAGTAATAAAGTGATAAGTAAGATCATTCCCTCGAGGATTTGAGTAACAAATTAGTCAAGCAATAGCCTTGGTGAATTCAATTAAGTTAAGCCAAGACATGTTGGTGTAGACAAAGAGAAATTTCGAAAGAGATTTTTGTAGAAGCTAAGATTACTGAACAAAAATCTTATCCTTGTGATTTCAACAATTGTAATAAGCCTAGGATTGTTCATCCCCTTTGTATTTCATAAACTTGATTATTTTCCTCTCCAAAAGTATTTCCATGGGATATATATATATATATATATATGTTAGTCTAAAGGTTCACAAGCATTTGATTAAGCTCTCTCAAGTCATAACCAACATTATATCTGCAATTAACATGTACAATCTCTTGCTACTGTTAAGAGAAAATATTCACTAAACACAACTTTAATGTGACAATGCTAGACTAGTAACTATATCTCTATGTTACTAACAAACTATGCATTTAGTTCCTAAACTTCAAGTCTAGCATAATTTTACCATAGTTCTACAATTAAATTAACTCTCTCAAGCTTAATTTAATTGAACAAATCATCCACAGTGATGGCCAGTCACAAGTAGCAGCAAAAACAAGGTAAAATCAACATATATATGCCATTAGATACTTAAAGAGAGAAGGAATCAAGTTTAATCCATTCAAAGGTTTAAAAACAACCCTACAATGAAAATTTAGCTGCTCATATTCAAGAAATGAATATAAAGATATAGAGCATAAACTGCCATATCAGCAAAATAGAGAGGAAAGGGAAACAATTCAGTAAAACCAATGAAAATCACTACTACAAAAAAGCAAAGTTGTGGCGCTTATAATTGATTAGCTGTGGTGCTAGAGAAGTGCTACATATCTGGACGCCACTAAAAGAAGCTGTTACGCTGGTAAGTGCCACAGCATTATAATTTTTTTTAAAAAAATATCCTCTTGTGGCGCTTGTTGGAGCAAGTGCCACAAGAGGAGTGTCTCCTATGGTGCTTACGTCATCAAGCGCCACAGTAGACGCCCCCTACTATAGCACTTATTCCAACAAGCACCATATGAAGGTCTTTTTGTTTTGTTTTGTTTTTGTTTTCTTTTTTTTTTGGGCTCTTTCTGTGGTCCTTATTTAAAAAAGCACCAAAGAAACTCTTTGTTTTAATTATTTTTTGTTTGATCATATCTCCCATAATTGTACAGTATTTCACACTGCATGATCTAATAAACATTTTGTATCTATATCCACAGTACAACAAATATGAAGAAAAGCAAACAACAATGATTGATAACTTCAAAATGATACAAACAGATGATTAATTAGTTAAAGTAGAACATAAAATAATTATACAATATATTGTACGTGAATGAGTTATATAACAAATTCAACTTGAATACATGCATGCATGACACAACAATTGCCAAGAAACAACACAACAAAGGCCAGCAGCTAGTGATGAATAAATAGTATAGCTACCCAGAGATTTGCCTAAATACATATTCACACCATTCCTCGATCACTTCATCAAGCTGATGGTCAGTCAAAGTGTCACAATGTTGATCTTCATAATACTACACATACATACAATCAGCCACAAATTAAAACGAATTAAAATCAGTAAAACATAATTATCAGGAACTAATTAAATTTAATTAAAATACAATATAGAGTGCAACTAAATGGCTTACTTTTTAAGGAATAAATAACTAATCATGCGTAATTACATCCTTCATAAATTTACATATCAACAATTGAAGATCATATGAAACTAGAAAAAATATCGATGAGCCCTTGCTAACTAGTTAGGTAAAATTTAAAATAGACTTCACCCAAAAGAGAAAATTGTGTGATCAAATATTCCACATGTTTACTCTTTATTATCAAACTTATACGACTGATTGTGATATAAATTAACTAAAGTGTTTTTTATTCTTCTTCTTGACCACGTTGTATGCATTGCACTGACATATAGAAGGGACAAGACACGCAGCAAGCGGACGACACCGTTTTCGTGCTTCAACAATGCTAGATTCCATGTGTTTCCATTCTCCACTTATATTTCCATTGTCTTTACTTTATGAAACCTATTTACCTCTTTTGGTATTAAAAAAATATTCAATTAATAATTAAGTTTTATTTAATATTTAAAGTTATACCAAATAAATAAATAAATTGAATGATAATGGTTATATTGAGTGTACACATATCACTAACTGTTAGGGGTGTTTGGGATCGGGAAATGCCATTCTCGATCCCGACAAGACGGGAAATGTTCGGGATCGGGATCCGGAATTTCCTGATACCGGATTTCTTTTTTTTTTAAAAAAAATTCCTATATTAATTTTTCTGTTTTATTTTCTTTAGTCTAGTATAAATATATAATTTGTCTAATATCATATTCTACCAAATTAGTTCGATACAAATATATCATTAGTCTAATACATGCTTAAAGTTGTTGATTTAGCTACAAAAAGCACAAAGACAAGAACAAAAAATTAGAATTATTTAATAAATAGTAAATGAAATTAACTAAATAACTAAAAGAATAGATATTACCTTGAGGGTGTTAGTGATTTTCACATTTTATTTTGCATTTGGTCTTGCTTTCTTAAATATATTAAAAAATTATACATAATATATATATATATATTTTTTCAGGATCAGGAAAATGTCGGGATTGGGAAGTCCCATTCCCGATCCCGAAAAAAATTTCCCGATCCCAAACTTTTCCCGTCCCGATTTGCTTTGGATCGAGATGGGAAGACTGGAACAGGAAAAAGTTGCACACCCCTACTAACTATGAAAATGTGAATTACATGGAGGTGAAGTCAATTTTCTAAAAATTTTATTGTTATTTTTTAAAATCATTAATATAATTTATTCATTTAATCTTTGGATTGCACGCATACTAGATGTGTGTACCTATCACAGCATAGATTCGGTATATCATAAGATGTTAGTCCATTCCATTAAACCAAATCTAGAGCATTTTTTTCTTATAATTTTCAAATTATCCATAGATTTTTCTTAAACGAATTTTCCTTAAAGTAACAAATACTTTTTGAAATATTTTTTATAAAAAATATATGCGTTGATATATATATATATATATTCTAAGAATGAAATTGAATTTAAGCAAATAATTATTTAATATATATAACTTAATTGATTATCCTTTTATTGTTGTACTTAGTTGTTTTCTCATCAAGGCAATATGGACATCTTTCGATAAAAGAAAAATATCAAACCATGTAGAGTTAAAATCTAGTTATTTATCGATTGAATTACCTTAGTCCCATATTTGAATGGAGAATAAATGGGGAAAGAGAAAACTAACTAGAGAAGAGAATACAAAGAAAATAACATTCTTTTTATAAGAAAAGAAAATAGATGTTGACCTATTTGGTTAGCAAGATAAGATTAGAAGAAATGAAAAGTGAAGGAGAAAAGGAGACATGTGGTTCACATGTTTTCTTTTTATTAGTTAAAATTTTAGGAGAGAAAACATGTTTTTCAAAATCATCCCAAAAAAAAAATATGAGCACATAATTATATGGAAAGCTCTTTATATTAGACTTTACAATCATTTCTTCTTTTAACATTTTATGGCCAGCGAAGAGTCAAATTTCCCTGTCAAAGATGAAACCAAACATGAAACCATCTCCCCCAATTAAAATCTCGCCAACTTCTAATATTGCACCATTACTCTTTAATCTTCAGCTTAATTGATCAGTTAATATATTTAAGGTCAAATTTCAAGTTTTTTTCCTTACGGTTTTAGTTAATATATTTAACATATATATATACACGTGCTTGTCATAAAAAGAAAAAAAAGTACATTATAGAATATAACATAATCAACATATATATACATACACACATGCATGTGATAACAAAAAAAAGAAGACCAACCTGAAAAAAAAGGAAGCATGTTGAACTTATAGCTTAATTAATCAGTGCAGTGCAGTGGGGAACCATATTGCCCGTTGGTGACACAATCTTGAGTAAGAAGGAGGAGGAAATTTGAGCAGTTAGGACCAACTGGATGGAGTGGGGACCAAAAGTGGAAGACAGTACAAAGAAAAGGGAAGGGACAAGAGTGGGGATGGATGGCATTTGGAACAAATTAAAACAAAGTATAGACTCGCTGATGAAGACGTGTGAGCGTGTGAGTGTGTTTTTTGTGTGAAGATGATAGGAAATGGAGGGAAGGGGCGACGGATACTAAGAAGATGAGAAAGAGGAAAGTAGTTTAATGGAGTAGAGAGTAGTTGAATTATTAAAGTGGAGTAGTGTAGTCAAAAAGAGAAGGAATGAGGATGCAGGACCACTATGCGAGAAGTGAAATTAAGAGATAAGGGTTGAGGCGGGGGGGAATTGCTATTGGTTGGAGATGGATTACACACTATCCTTTCTTGAATTTATTTTTAAAAAGTAATAGGCAAGTGTGGCGCCTGCCTTGTTTAACCAACTATGGCGCCTGGATCTTCCTAGGTGCCATATCTGGTAATAAGGGCCATGTGTGGCGCCTGACTGCTGGCCCACAGCCTAGTTGTGGCGCCTGGCCCGTTGCATTTATGGTACCAAGTGTGGCGCCTGCATTCCAAACTGTGGCCCCTATCCCACTTGGAGCCATAGCCAGTACCCAAAATTTTAAACAAATATATATATAGAAAAAGAAAAAAAAGAAAAGGAAGCTGTGGCACTTCTTTAAAGAAGGGTCACAAAATGTGCGCCACCTTTCAACCTTTTTGTAGTAGTGAATCAGCTTGAATCTCTGCAAATCTTCAATCTCCACTTGATTTTCTTTGATTTTTGGCACACCCAGGCTTAATGGAATGTCACGGCCGCCTCTTTAGGTCTTTTTGGATCAGGAAGCCCCCTCTTTCAATCTCTGGATTCAGCATTTATATGCCTTGAATGTCAAAAATAGCAGCTGTATCAGGAGTTAGCTGCGGCAAGAAGATACTTGGCCGTGACCAATTAGCTTATGTGAGGTTATTGGCCGCAGCCAGTGAAATGATTTGCTGCGGCCAATAAGTTACTAACCAATGGTTGGCCGTGGCCCAAAGGATCCTTGGCCGCGGCTAGTATGTTTCTAACCATATGTTAGCCGCAGCTAAGGAATGTGTTGGCCGCGGCCAGTAATCTTAAAGTACAATTTTTCTCTCGCCAAGATCTGTTCTCATCCCTTCTTGCATTTCTATAGCACGGTTGATCATTTCAACTCCATTTCACCTTCATTTCATTGAATTTGGCTTTCTCTAGCTTAAACAGTGACTGAATTTTGATCCTATCAACACAAAGAACTCATAAAAGCTCACAGTTTGATAATCATAATAGATATTCACATATTTACCCCACATTTATACTCTTTCTATGCCAAGTATGTATTAAACGCATTTCCTTTACTTCAACACTCCCAAATGCCCATTAGTACACCAAAATGTGGAAGAAATAAGAGGAAATGTGCAATTTTGACAAGAAATTCATGAGGTTAACAGCCACACACATTTTATGAAACAATTATTAAGCAATTTAATTTATTTAAAATAAAAAATATTAAAACAAAAAATGTCTATATCTTATAGTGGCTTTCTTTGCCTGGTGAGAGGTTACAGTCTCGTCCTGGTGTTTATTCGTGACAATGAATAACTCTATGTTGTCTGTTTAATAGTTCTCCTACTCAGCCTTTTTCTCCTAAAAGAATTAAAACAATAAATTATTATTATGAACAATAAAGCATGAAATTTATAGTATAAATCTAAAATTAATTTAACTGTAAAAAATTCCAATCCACTATAGGTGATAGCAAATGTCTTCGATTCTATCGCACTACTACAGAATTATGATATAATCACCCCAAAGGACGTCCCAATTTTAAAATTGGGTGGTTAAAAAGGAAGGTGGTGGCATTTTTGTAATTAATTGTACGTAGGGAAACCTTTAGACATCCCAAATTTGAATTTGGGATGCCTAAAGTGCTTCATGGCTTGAATTTAAATTTTTCACAATTTTTTTAAGCGCCAGAAATGGGGTTTAGATGTCCCAAAATCCATTTGGGACGTCTAAACCTGGGACTTTAGGCATCCTAAATGGCCATTTGGGACACCAAAAGGGGTCGCTGGATACATGTCAGACACTTGTCTGACATGCGTCTTCTCACACACACACCCCCCTCCTTTACGTTTTGACCATCTCCCTCCTTCTTCATTCATTTATTGTCTTCTTCACAACTCATCTTCTTCAGCGTTCTGGGCATTATCCTCCTCCCTTCTTCTTCTTGTCTTCTTCAACTCTTCCTCCTCCCTTCTTTATCTTCTTCACAACTCGTCCTCTCTTCCCTTCTTCTTCAACTTTACTCTTCCTCCTCCTCCCCCCTTCTTTGTCTCATGTCCCCTGTCCTACTCTTTGATTCACTTCTTCACTCTCGAAACCCCTTCTTCTTGTTACGGATTCTAAAGAAATCAAAACAAGATTAAACAAGAAGAAGAAGATTCAAGCAAAGCACACACCATTGTGACGTCCTCTACCTCCTTCCTTCCATTGTGATGCATGCAGCTCCCCTTGTGGTTAGTTTTTTTTTAAATATGAATTTACTTGAAGTGAATTTAAACTTGCAATGTGAAATTATTTTATATGATTTTAGTTATTGGAGTGATTTTACCTTGTGATTGAATTTTTTTGTGTTTTTGGGCTAGAACCATAGAATCGTTGTTAGCTAGTAGATTGTTTAACTTGGAGTGATTTTAGGTATTGGAGTGATTTAACTTGCAACAATATATTGTTTGATATGTATGGAGCTTGAAAATGTTTGTTTTATATGCATGGAGCTTGGAAATTGAGAGGGAAAAAATGTATGTATATTATTATAAATAAATGGAGTTATTGATTGATTTTGATGAAATGAACAACAATTAAACATAGTAATTTTTGTTTCTTTAAATATGGTCGGTTTTATTTTCTTTAGATTAGATTAGTATGCTTATTAAGAAACACAATATACTTAATAAATAGATTGAAATATATTCTATTAATCCTTCTTTTCATATTATTATAAGTTCTTTATGTTCTAGAATAGAAAAGAAATTGAATATTTATTTGAAATTCTATATTCTTTTCTATATTCATAGGAGAATTATATTATCAATAGCTAAGAATACAGAGTTAATAACTAAGATAAAATTGCTTGAAATTTTGGGATGTCTTACTTTTAAAGGGAAATGTTGTCGAAATTTTTGTTGAAAAAAGTGAAAAAGCCAATCCCATCCTATATCGTTGACAATTGTACTAAATATGTGAGTGTTATTGGGAATGACTTAGGTGGTAACAAAATGGATCACAGTTGGATGAATGCTTTGAGAACTAGTGAAGAATATGAGAAAAGGGTGGAAGAATTTATTGAATTCGCTAAAAAGAATGCTCCAGCAAAAAATAGGAAGTGTTTTTATCCTTATGTGAATTGTTTAAATGAGAGTCAACGGGATGTTGATGTCATAAAGGATCACCTACTTTGTGATGGAATAAATCTGTGATACACAAGGTGGATATGGCATGGTGAGGAAGTAACAGATTGTCCGTCACACAAGAAGGAAGATGTGGATGTCATAGATGAAGATATAATAGAGAAAATGATTCACGATGTTGAGATAGAATCCTTTGCGCAGTCGCAGGAGTATGACAGCCTCCGGAGTGATGTAGAGACACCATTATATCGTAGGAGTAAGTACACACGGCTGACGGGAACATTACATTTGGTTAACTTAAAGGCAACTTGTGGGTGGACCGATAGTAGTTTCACATTGCCACTTGAACTATTGTGTGATTCGTTTCCAGAGGATAATGTACTTCCAAATCGTATGTATGAGGCCAAGAAAATCTTGTCTACGATAAGTATAGAGTATAAAAAGATACATGCTTGTCAAGGTACAGCGTTAAGGGTCATAAAGCATTCCCAATATGTGAAGCAGACACATACTTCCATCAACTAAAGCATGGAAGAAAAACTGTCTACCTTGGCCACAGGAGGTTTCTTCATCGGTTCCACCTATATCGTAGGCTAAGAAAGTGTTTTAAAGGCTTATCGGAGCATAGAATAGCTCCAAAGTCATTAACCGGAGAGGAAGTTTACAGTCGAGTGGAACGTATCAATGTTACTTTTGGTAAGAATCAGAGGATTGCGGGTGAGAAGAACATATGGAAAAAGAGATCCATTTTCTTTGATCTTCCATATTGGCGTTCGCTTGACATGAGACAGTATTGATGTGATGCATGTGGAGAAGAATGTTTGTGATAGCCTTATCAGTACACTTTTTCACATACCAGGGAAGACTAAGGATGGGATTAGTGCGAGATTAGGCCTTGTTGATATGGGAATAAGAGAACGGTTGCATCCACAGCTAAGAGATGATGGTAGGAGGGCATACATGAAGCCAGCATCGTATACACTATCAAAAGCAGAGAAAAGAAGTTTGTATGGATGTTTGCATGAAATTAAGGTACCGTAAGGGTATTCCTTGAATGTGAGAAGATGTGTCTCAATGGACGATTTGAAGTTAGTGGGAATAAAGTCCTATGATTATCATGTGTTGATGCAACAACTATTACCGGTAGCTATTAGAGGCATAATGAAAGATGAAGTACGAACCACTGTAACAAGATTGTGCATTTTCTTCAATGCTATCTGTAATAAAGTCATTAACACTGAAAAGTTGGATGAACTGGAAAATGAGGGTTACATTATTTTGTCACAACTAGAGTTGCATTTTCCTCCTTCATTTTTCGATATAATGGTGTATTTGGTAGTTCATTTGGTAAGGGAGGTAAGGCTCTGCGGTCCAATTTACCTGAGGTGGATGTACCCTTTCAAGCGATACATGAAGATGTTAAAAGGGTATTCTAAAAATCCTTATCGACTAGAAGCCTCAATAGTAGAAAGATATGTAGTTGAGGAGGCTATAGAGTTTTGCAAAGATTATATATCAGGGAAGAAGGAATAATCTCGGCATGAAGAGGGGAGAAGCAAGGGAACACGAGGACTGAAAGTGAAGAATGTTCCTCATGAAGAGGTGTTGCAAGCCCACTTATATATCCTGAATAATAAGGAAGAAGTTCAACCTTACATGGATGAACACAAAAAGACTTTGAAGAACAAGAATCCAAGGAAGAATGACATGTAGATTGCTATTAAGTAAAACAAGACATTCATGTAGTGGTTCGAGAAAAAGGTTTTGCACGAGACCGGTATGTCTGAGACAATCGAGTGGCTAGCTTAGGGGCCTTCGTTTCAGGTCATTACTTTGACTTGTTATGATATAAATGACTATTCTTTCTATACAAAAGAGCAAGATGACAGAAGTACCATGCAAAATAGTGGGTCATAGTAGAAGCTGAAGCTATGCACTTTTCCAGTTTGAGAGACAAAAACCCCATATTAGCGTCTATGGCCTATTATGGAGTTATGGAAGAAATATGGGAGATGACATACAACAAGTTCAAAGTTGCTTTATTCAAATATAAGTAGGTTAGCAATAATCCTGTGGTAAGTACTTGGCGGGGAAGTACATAAATCCAATTTTATGGAAAGCAAGGAGGATTAAGGCTGGGAAGTACATAAATCCAATTGTTGCTGAGGTTGTTGCGAGGATTGTAATTAGTTATACCATAAATACCTAATTTTTTGCATATCGAGAGTGGTTTCGATACATTTACGATAAACTGTATGCTACAGGATGAACTAGAAGATCAGAGTAGCCAAGGTTCATTCAATCTAAGTAGACGGATGGACATCTTATCAACGGCTATTAGGAAGGCAGATGACCTTGGTCGTGTTCGAGGAGAGACACAGGGAGTTAATGCTGCAAGGTATTTTGGATGAGACTCACGTTATTCGTCATAAGTTGGACTTAGTAAGGACCTTGTGGCCAAGATTTGAGAGGATCTCAAATGAGACCTCGAGGCCAATCTTCGTGACAAGCTCCGACAAGAGCTGTTGCTAGAGCTTTAACTTGAAATGGCAAAGATGTTCCAAGCGCAAAGGGCAAGGGACGGGCATAGAACTCAGGAATCCCTGGCCTTCAATAGCACCAAAAGAAGTTATAACCCTCTGGAGGAACCACTTGGCGACCCTTCTCCCACTCCAGTGTCAGGAGACCCTTCCACCCTCTATTTGGATAATCCACTGTTACGTGTTGTTGCCGATGCTTTCGTTTACACATGTGCTACCACCCACCATCATCAGCAAATTCTGTAGGATTTTTGTAGGGTGAAAGTGACGAGTGTTAGAAAGGGGGAAGAAGGTATAGCCATCCCTATTCCTGATCTAGAGGTTAGCACGTTAGGTCAGGCGATAGGATCTTTCATCCTTTGGCCTCACAATCTTATTGGTTCAGACGCAACACCTCCAATGGTAGGAATTACCTTGCTATTACTAAAAATCTGTTGGCATCCTAATAACAATTTATTTTTTGATGTTCTAAAAGGATGACGAAGATGCGAGAAAATGGCCCTACTTAGCATGGCTACAACAGATCTACAAGGGCATTAAACAGGTTGGCTTGAAGATGCCTCAAGAGATTGTGGGCCTTACATTGGAGTATCCCTACATGATTGACAATACAGATCTCAAGCAGTTTATCAGGTTGGAGGAGATAGATGCAGCTTGGGTGAAATTTACAATCCGGTAAGTTTTTTTTTTCAATTTTCCCATAGAATTCATTTAGTGGTTTTTTAATTTCATACATTCAATAATTCATTCCTTATTTTAATTCTATTATAGCATCTTCCACGGTCTCTGAACAAACATGGAAAGATGTGATTGGTATGGATTCTTATGCCTTGTGAATACGACAGGGGATACTAATACTGTGGCGCATAGGACTCACTATGTCGGCTACGCAATGGGAGAGACCAAACTTCATTGTTATCTAGCACCCATTGTTCAACGGTTCATATTTTCATTTTGTTAATTTAAGAAGTTTAATAAATAATTACCTTGTCATCTAACTTCATTTTAATCTGTACATGTTATTATAGTTACCACTGGAGTTTGTGTGTTATATGTCCTTGCCGTAACGTAGTCTATTGGTATGATCCCTTAAGTAAAAAGCTAGACAAAGATACAAAATCCGTCTTCAACACATAAGTTATTCTGTTTGTATTTCATTGACTCTTAAAAAAATGAATAGTTCTAATTTCTGTTCATTTTGATTTTCATGATAGTGCTTGTCAAACATATAGAGTTCTAGGCGGGTCATGCGAGGGTATAGTTGTTAAAAAGCCAAAGTGGTTTTATCCGATAGTAAGTAGTTTCGATTCTAATTATTTCATTGACGGTTGTTTTAGACATACCTTTATTGATTTTAACAACCAATTGCATGCCTTTGATTTAAAGTGCCCTCGACAACCTGGCAACACTGAATGCGGATATTATGTTATACTTTATATGTATAACATCACTCAAAGTGGAATTACTAGCAACTTTAAAAAGGTAATCGCTTCTTCATTCTCAAATGATAATATATTTGGTGTTCTAATCGAAATGCTAATTAATTCATTTGCTTGATTCATTTCATCAAAGCTTATTTTCTAATTTTTAGATTTTTTATAATGAAGATGCCTACCTATGTGAAGACCTTGATTTGATCAGAGACCTTTTGACTGGACATCTTCTTCAACATATAGAGCAGTAAACTTTTTTTTATATCAATTTGTAGTTGTGTGATGACAGCGTTTTGACATTTTATGGTTGTTATTGTTGATATATACAGTAGTAGGTTGAATAAGTTGTTATTGTATGTATATATAGTAAAGATTGTAGTGCAGGATGTCCTTACCATTTTGTAATGGACATTGTGGTTTATGTATCCATTTTCTATTTTGTTTATGCAGTTTGAATTCGCTGGATAATGTAGAATGTAAATGATCATTTAAAAAAATCAGACCTTTTAACGTCCCAAATTAAGAATTAGGACGTTTAAAGTCCCCCTGTGCAGGACTTTAGACGTTCCAAATTGTCATTTAGGACATCTTTTCTTAAAACATACTACGCCCCCATATAGACATCCCCCCGTTTTTGGACGTTAAAAGTGCCAAAATTGGGATGTTAAAACCCCTTTTTGTAGTAGTGTCGTGTCATGGATTGTCTGGTGACATCAGCTTCTAGTGTTTTTCACAAAAAAAAAAGCCTACAAAAACAACAAAATATTAATAGTTTTTATATTTCATTCTAAATATTAATTATTGAAAAAATTAACTGTCCTTCTAGGCTCTTCTTGTACTAGACAAATTTTGCCCAGTCATTGGGTAGGATGCCATCAGGCAAGGCCTCCATCAACTGCTGTAGAGGCATCATCCCATCGCGATGTGGTTGAGGTGATTTCTCCTATTCTTCCACCCATCCCAAATTGTTATCAAGGTGTATCGCTTCCTGTTATCCTGCACGACTAACCTATTCTGTAGCACACATTTAAATAAATCAGTAATAATTAAATATAATTAATTAATTAAATAAAAATTATATAATGATAATTATTTACATTTGATTCAGTAAACTAAATTGGTTGCCTTCACATCAATAGAGATAGCAGTTAAATAGATAACTTCCATTCTCAATCAACTAGTCTGTGGCCTCATTACAAGGAACTATTACACGTAGCCCCAGACTTAGCTTATTTAGAGTGTCCATGTCCATCCTCCTAGTGGCGATGTTCCCCTACTCATCTACACAATTCATCACAAATTTTAATCAAATTTAATTTTACATTTAAACCACAGTAATTAAAATATTAACTTTATTAAAATAATTCTTTACCTTGAACTTGCACCTCAAATCCAGTCGACCACAAAAACGACCGTTGTAGGTTATTCTAGTACTTAGCCTCTCCTTGTAGTCAAGGAAACTATAAGACCCCATCTTACATACCGCTTACCATTGCTATTAGTCAGAGTATTGGAGCACAGTTTGGTGGGCAACACATGAATATGAAAATATACTGATATTATTGAAATAATAAGCTTGATTACATTACCGGTTTGCCCTTCGGGGTTGTTAGAATCGGCTGACACCTAAGAGGGGGTGAATTGGGTGAAAGTTGAAAAACTTAAGAACTTTAAAAATCTTTTTGGATCTTAGTGGAAGTAATAAATATGAAAGAAATGAATCATAAATCAACAGCAAGATTAAATAATGTAAGCTGGAAATATAAGAGCTTAGGGAAGAGAATATGCAAACTGTGATTTATCCTGGTTCAGTCCAATCTGTGATGGCTTACGTCCAGTCCCCAGGCTCCTCCTGAGATTTTCAAATCCACTATTTTCTTGTTTAATATAGGCACAAGAAAAGCCTTTACAAAGTTCTCACCAAGATACTCCCCCTTACAGCAAGTCTTACGAGCAGAGTAATCCCGAAGATCTTTCCTTCCTGCTTACCCATGCAAGTCTTACGACTAACAACGTTCTCTCCTGCTTACACCCCTATAAGTCTTACGAGTAGCAACATTCTCTACTGCTTGCACCTTATAAGTTTTACGAGCATAAAGTCTTACCGACGATTCTCTCTACACTTCCCGTAAGGAAATCAACCCACTCAAGGTCCTTCTACCTTAAGATCAATTTAGAAATATAGTTGAAAGTGTTTACAGACTCTTTCACAGAGTAGATATAATGAACACTGAAGTACAATACAAATAATCTCTCTCTCAAATATACATGATATAGAAAATAGATAAGAACAGAGAGAAGTTGGGTTGGAGTAGATGATTCATGATCTTTGCATGTTTCTTATTGGTTTTGCTCTTTGTTGAATGTTCCCATATTTATAGATGAGTTGAGATAGCCGTTAGAATCATTTCAACCTGTCCGTTAAAGTGGCGTAGCTTCGTTGACTATTCTTTGATTTTGAAAACTAGCCATTGTGGTTGGTGAACGCTCCACTTTCGTAAAGTAAACTTTTGACTCTTCACATCATATCTTCATTGTATTCCTGGAGAAATACATCAAACACTAATACAATGAAGTGTAAGAATGATTGGAAGCAAGAAGAGTGAGTTACATAATTAATCCCATGATTTTTGAAAGCTTCATAATCTTGTTGTGTATTCCTGGGAAGCATTACTCGAGTTGTCACTCAAGTAAGCCTTGATCATTACTTGAGTGAGCCCTCGAGTAATCCTATTCAAAATCTGGCCGAGAGCATTTCCAACTTCATTACTCAAGTGATCCCTCGAGTAATGTTTCTTTTTCTTATCTGGTTACTCAAGTAGTCCCTCGAGTGATGTGAGTCATTTCTTGGCCAAGAGCTACTGGAAGATTTCTTCTCTGGTTACTCGAGTAATCCCTTGAGTAAGCTCTTAAATAACTTTACAGATTACTCGAGTGGTCCCTCAAGTGATCTCATTCAAATATTGGCCAAGAGTTTGCTTTCTGATTACTTGAGTGGCTACTCGAGTAATGCTTCAAATAACTCCGCAAATTACTCAGGTACTGACTTTGGTAATCTGGTTACTCGAGTGGTTACTCAAGTGGCCTTCGCTTTTCTTCACACCTTACTCGAGTAGTCCCTCGAGTAGATTTCAAATAATTCTGCATATTACTCGAGTAAGCCCTCCAAGTGAATTCTTGATTTTGATTCGAAACATGGAAAATTATATATAATCGGAAAGCCCTCATCATCTACATTCCAGTGCAACAAGAATCACCTCCAAACTCATTTTGTACAGAAAGTTATGATCCAAAGAATATCTTCTGCATTTAGACAAAGTCTGAAATCACGAGCATCAATTTCCAGAAGGCATATCTCTTTGTATACAACTTGAAATATATCAACTTATATGTCTATGGAAAGCTCTTTAAGTCTACTTTCATATGGCACCAGTTTCGTCTCAATCCAATATGTATTTTGAGAGTTATGTCCTGGAATATGACGCTGATCCATGTGTCAACTTCAACAGATCTTATCTCCCTCATCTAAACTCCTTTGAATGTGATCTTGGTGTCCATAGTTCGTGTTGGGAGGCTAGTTTCATATGCCACTAGTTTTAGATCAATCTGACATATGGTTAGAGGGATATGACCAAAATACCAAACCTTTGTCATGACGCACGAAAACAGAGTATCATTACTCGAGTGGTTACTCGAATAATCTTCAAGTAACTCTGCAGATTACTTGAGTAGCCACTCGAGTAATCACCTCCAAAATGTGGCAGTGCCATTGTTCGCCACCGCAAGTGCATGGATCGCGTCAAGTAATAAAGTGATAAGTAAAGATCGTTCCTACGAGGACTAAGGCAAAAGTGGATTAATTGTCATGATTATGCTATCAATTAGGTTGAGTAAAACCATTTGAAGAGTTTATATCCTAAAGATTATTTGAATTCAAGAAAAGGAAAAAAATTTGATTAAAACTAAATTAAAACTCTACTTCAAAACAAGAGGGGCATAGGATTATTTCTAACCAGTGCAATTCATGAGACTTAAATAATTACCGCTCCATTAGTGATTAAATGACATTACATATTAGTCTAAGGTTCAAAAGCATTTGATTAAGCTTTCTCAAGTCAAAACCAAATTTATATCCTCAATTAACATGTACAATCTCTTGCTACAGTTAAGAGAAAATAATCATTAAGTAACAACCTTAATTTGACAATACTAGGTTAGTAACTATATCTCTATGTTACTAACAAACTATCAATTTAATCCTAAACTTCAAGTCTAGCATAATTTTACCTAAGTTCTACAATTAAATTAACTTTCTCAAGCTTAATTTAATTGAACAAAACAATCCAAGTGATGGCTAATCACATAGAAGCATTAGAAACAAGATAAAATTAACACATAATTGCCATTAACAACTAAAGAGAATAATAATAAGTCTCAATCCTTACAATGCTTTGAAATAATCCTAATGCAAATTAACTAGCTACTCATCATCATAATCAAAATTCATCTCAGCCATAATCAATTTAGAGTTAAAAGTCATAGACGAACTCTTAAGGCGAGGAACAGGGGAACTGAAACAACAAAATAAACCACTAAATATAAGTTCTGTTCCAGTAGCGAGAGGAGATGATTCACCGAAGACGAACCCAGCTTCCTACTCCCACAATCGCATAGATGAAGAACAGATTGTAGTCATATCTCCCTCTCTCTTTCCTCTGGTTCTGCTCACCCTTCAAGTCCAGCAGTGTCAACCTCCCCTGAATCAGTTGCTCTCAGCTCCGTCTTTCTTTCCAAGGAAGAAGAAGACCAGTCTCTCGCTCCCTCTCCTCTTAGATTTGGTCGCGTTTTTTGGTCCAGCTAGTGCTTGTAGCCACCGTCGACGTCCTCCCTCCTTTCTTGCTCTCTCGTTTTAGTTCAGGGAATGAAGAAGACGATGGCTGCCCCCCCAAATCTGATTACTAAGATGGAAAACCAGTGAATTTACCTCTCAGCTCTTCCTCTGGTCTTTCCCTTCTGTTTTTTACCTCAATGAAGCTGATGAGAAGATGATAAATGGTGCCCTCTGCTGAAAAACAGCCGCCTCCTCTTCAGGTTATTCCTTTAGACCTAGTCAAAATTTTGCATGCCCTCCAAAGCCCAAACTGTGTCGTCACATGTAGCAGCCTAAAGGAGTCTTCTATTCAACGAAATTGGTCCAACCTCCCATGGCCCACGTATGGTTCTCTTAGATTAGGAAATTGCTTCAGCTTCTCATCCAAAAAGGTAAATCAACGTCACTTGTTGCAATCAATCAAGAAAAGAAAAATAAAAGATAAGATAATAAAATAAAAACAACTTCTTCTTCTTTTAATTTCAAAACAGTGAATTATTATTATCATCATCCTATATTAAATTATTTTTATTTTAGATTAAAATTATAATATTTAAAATAAAATCCCCAAATTATGCACCAAATTGATATCTTATCAAAATCTCCAATAAATCCCTTTATTTTAGCATTAATGACTCCCAAAACATATCAAAATATATCTCAAATTCTATTAAAAATGGGGAGTCATCAGCCATATTACTCGAGTAATCATCCCCGGAGGTCCCATAACTTCCGTATACATCATTTTAGCTTCATATTAACCCATTCCAACTTCCGATATCACTTCTAAGAGCTTGAATCTTGATTTTCTCATTTGATCTTACAAGTTCTTCTTTCTTAAATCTCTTTCTTCTTGTTTTTCCTCTTGATGATCATTCTTCATCACCCAACTAGATATCTTCTTGAATTGATGATCATTCTTCATAGCCCAATTAGATGTCTTCTTGAATATCTTCAATCTTCTTCAATCTTTGCATGATATTCCCATTAGTTCTTGCAATGCCTTCTTTCTTCAATCCCTTGCCTCTTGATTTTCTTCTTGATGATCATTCTCCACATATGAGGCATTATAACATCAACCCAACATCGGGTTTATGACTAATCTACAAGATATACAACATTAAATATAGTAGTTAGTCAATGTAGAGAATAAGTATATCATACAAACTTTTTTCTCTTAATACTTGACATCTATATTTAACATCATAAAAAATAATCATATCTAACAGGGGTTTTATAATATATACATAAAAATAGTCCAAAATATTCAAAATTAAACTAATATAACCAAACAGCTCCTGCCTCAGGATCTAGACACCTCAAATGTCCATATTCGCTGTTTTGCCTTTAGAGCCACTATCTTCTGCTGTCATATTTGTTTATTTGAAAAAAAGGTGAGATTCATAGGAATCTTAGTAGTAACAAACAATCATTCATAGAATATGTGATAAATAAATATGCTAAATACTAGATAATGCAATATTATACTAACACATAACTCAGTTCAGTCGGAAATGTGTTCAAAATCAACTACTGTTCCGTACTTTTCCAGAAATTTTGACCCGGGCTATTATGACATATTTTTGCCCAAGGAATCCATTTTTAACCTCAATTTTCACAAAATCACTGCTAAATGATAGTTTTGCCCTTGACAGCTCCTAATTAGGGTTTCGGGGGCATTTTGGTCATTTCGTTTTGTAGGGCTTTTTTGCAAAAGTGTTTAATAGTAACCCCACCTAATGTTCCCTCCTAAAAACAATGGCATCATCATATTGTTGAAAATCTAGCTCCTACCCCAACTTTTGGACTTGGCCAAAACTTACAAGAAATAAAGGGGAAATTAGTTGTTTGAATTCTAACACCACAAACTTGCTCCCTTTCACTCCTAATCACTTGATTAATCATTTAAACATCTAATACCCAAGATTTGAGGA
Organism: Inga oerstediana; assembly: GCA_963210345.1. Lineage (NCBI taxonomy): Eukaryota > Viridiplantae > Streptophyta > Magnoliopsida > Fabales > Fabaceae > Inga > Inga oerstediana. The sequence goes on from OY723405.1 coordinate 30,294,819, forward strand.
AATTTGGGTAGCATAACCCCTTAGAGTTAACACTTCCCAAATTCACAAACCAAAGCAAACAAGCCACAAATCAACTCGTAACTTCAACAACAACAACAATAACATCGAAGATTTGAAGTTTGTGAAGTTACCTTTGGATTCCTCTTAATTTCTCTCTCTAGACGTCACCTTCCTCCCTTCTTAACCATGAGATTAGTTTGCTAAACATAGTATTTAATGGAGAAGAAGGGATTAGGGAAGCTATTCACAAGAAAGGAATCTTAATCACAAGAATTACAAGCTTTTTCTTTTAGTTTTGAATTAATTGGTAATTCTAACAGACTTTCTACCCAACCTTTGAAATATCATAGCTTAATTTGTAGACATCGAATTAGAGTAATTTCAAAGGCTATGAAACCCTTACTGAGTCTAGTTTCAAAGAAAAAATGTAGCCTTTAGCCAATTAAAAGTTGAAAATTCCCAGAATTTAAGTTTGTGGATGCTGTTTCAGAAAATAGACAGTTTTTCTAGGCTAACTTCAAAAATTCATAACTCCTTGTGTATAGCTTCAAATGATCCATTTAATCTATCAAATTAAAGCCTGTGATGAGTAACCCCTGCTTTTAAACATGTAATTATAATTTGATAACATATAATTAAATCAGATTAGAGACCATCAGATGATTTAACTCATTTTAAATTTCTACCTTACAGTGGGATTTTCTCAAAAATCTTTAAGAATCTTTTTCCCATCCTTATCTCAATTTCAATGTTCGAATATAATTACCTGTGAATTAATATACAATCATTCATATCAGAGTGTATAACCAAATCCCTGGCAACTCCCGGTTCTATACATATATAATATGAGGGTTTATAAGTTTCCACTAGGGGAATACACAACCAAAAATTGAATTTAGAATTTGTATCTCAAAATATACAGTAATCCCAAGTCCAAATGCATAACCAACATCTCCAAATCAAATATATACCCCTAAGGGTCCTAACCGCTCCGAGTTTGACACTTCTCTTTCGAGCCACACGCCCTGTCTGAAATGTTAGTTATTGGAAAGAATGAGATTCAAGAGAATCCCAGTAGTAACAAGTCACTCACACAATACATAAACACAAAGCATGTACATAAATCACAAACAGCAACAGCAGCAGCAACTCAAAGATACATGGCTTTCACCACAAACGATAACACTCACGGCTGTATACACAATACGACAGCTCTCGCTGTAATCACAATCACGACAGCTTACACTGTAATCATCACCACGACAGCTTGCGCTGTAATCACAATCACGATAGCTTGCGCTGTAAACGACAGCTATCACCAACTGTAACTGCAGCAGCATCAAAGATCGTCACAAAACAGTGATACAACACACATACAGTACATTACACATAGCATAAGAGAGAGAGAGTCACTACCTGATCCTTTCCTGACTTTTCTTGGCACTGTGGGCTCTCGAGGACGGCAAATATCAAATCCTGTAAACCAGGTCAGGAACAACCCGTTAACCTCTTTTCCAAGTTCTTAATTCTATAATACTTTAAGTTGGTTATCATTTAAACTCTTTAGGTGACTATTATAGGTCTAAACATATGCCTAAAAGGGTTGGGAGAAACTACCCCGAAGATCCTCCTTCTAGGGAGAATTTCTGATTTTGGGCTAGCTCACTCGAGTAATGGAAGTCTCACTCGAGTGACACCCCCAATTACACTCTAGCACCAGCGAGTGAGATACAGAAAGTGTTTGCCCGAGAACAAACCTCAAAATATTTCTCACACTCACTCGAGCACAAGAGGCTGTACTCGAGCAATGACCTCAGGTGTACTCGAGCACCAGGAAGTAAGACTCAATGAGTGACTACCCGAGAGCAACCATAAATTCCTAAGTCTTAAAATGATTCCCTCACTCGAGCATGCCCATGCTCACTCGAGTAGGATCATGTCTCACTCGCAAGTCAGGAAGTGTGCTTGCGGTTTCTGCCTGAAGACTTAACTAAAATACCCAGAATTTCATATCGTGCTCGAGTGAGATCCTCCCTCACTCGAGTGATGTCTATCAGATGCCAAATCGCAGCAACTGATATGGTTTTCTAGAATTGACCAATTTGCTACCAATGGTCCTAAGACTTATACCACAACTTATTCTTACTTATTTTAGCACAAAGAACCCATTGGTAACCCAAAACAACCAAACTTCCACTTAAACAACACATTCCCAGCTCTAGGTCACTAGATCACCCAAAACCACAATTTGCCAAACTTCCTCTTTTCAAATCCAAACCAAGACCATTGACTCCCATACACTATTTAGCATCTATTCCACCACATTACATCACTTAATTCATATCTTCTAAAATCACAAGAAATCAGGGCAAAAATCCAGAATTTACAAAACCAAACCAATGGCCAAAATAATTATATCAAACTTCATCAAAAACTCACCTCTTAAGCTTGCTGAAATCAAAACTTTAATTCTTCCACTTTCAAATTTCCTCAAGTTTCCACACACCACAAATCAAAAGTCTGAAAATATTGAAATAAAGCCCTTGACCATTTGAACAAAATCAATGAAGTTGAAGTGAGCATCTAGAGTCAAATACTTACCTAGGATTTAAGCCATTTCTTTCTCTTTCTTGCTTCAACTGCACCGAATGGAGAGAATGGGGAGAGAAAAATAAGATATTGATGAAGTGCAGATTTTTCATGCTCCCCATGCACATAGCCGACTTGGAAGGGAGAGAGAATGAGTGTTTGAAAATTTGACCTTATCTATGGTTCATATTTTGCCACTTGGCACCATCTCCTTCTTCCTACCATGATTTCACATGAACTTGCATGCATAGGATTTCACCCCTTGTTCCCTCAATCCTAGCCATTGATCTTGATTACTAAAGAGTTTTCTCTTCGGTAACTGACCAATCGGTCGGTAAATTTACCGTTTTGCTCCTGATTATCTCAATACTCACAAAACTCTTACTAAGCACCTTTACATCACATTGCACAACACATACTTCAAAAGTGCTTAATTATCATTACATTACTTTGAAGTTATCAATCCCTGATTACAATTCAGGATATTACATGATGTCTACTTTCATCCTGTAATATTTGATAATATTTAGTCATCATTTGGTCACCCAAAACCATATGACAAACTCACTGCCTCACTAGAAGAAATGAAACACCATGCACTTGCAACTTCAATAAATTCCATTTTTGCATACAAATTTTCCATACTCTTTAATTCACCTTTTTATTGAATATCTTAAATAATTACAATATATTTTTAGTGAATAAAATCTGGGGTGTTACAGAACCACTCTACATTACTCATAGGAATATCGAAATTAAATTCCTCAAGATCTTCATAGTTGTTGACCCTAATATAGCCCCCTTTCATTGAATAGGCACCTCTGGTGGGGTCGTCTGCTGTGGGGTCCCTTATTGAGGTGGCAAGGGGACATGTGAACCTCTGGGGTGCCCTCTACCCTGACCACTACCCCCTGACTACGAATTCCCTATAGAATAGGTCTGTTAGGGGAACGCTCGTCCACCTTCCCTTTCCCGTTTTCTCTATTGGAAGCCATTACCACTATAGGTATTAACCAATTTAAAAAAACTACAGTGACAACTATCCAATATTTTAAAAAAATTATAAAAAAACCAACACTATAAATAATGTAAAATCACAATATTATAATGAAAAGAAATTCAACATCTTCTAAAACCTAATTAAAAATGCATATACAAAAGTGCTTTAAAAAATAGGCTCAAGAACTCATAAATATTACCAAAACTTACTTTAAACAAATCTATTCTGCTAAAAAATGAAATTAAATAGGTAACTTTACTAACCTCGACTGCCTAACTCTTTAGATGTTTGAGCAGCACCTCAGATCTAAAGAAAACTTTCCAGAGTGTGTGTGGGGAAAGATTTTACCAAAAGTAGTAAAATGAGGGGTGACCATGTTTCTATAGCCGCGTGATTTATAGCAGTTATCCCTAAAACTTCTACCTCAACTACTACAAATAATAAGCCCCTACTACCTCCCCCAACGTGACACTTTGTAGTGGCTATCATGAACTACTATAAAGAATCAACTCTTTGCATTCTATTATGAGATAACTTTTTTAGAAGGAGGAGACCAGTATTCTGCATGTCTTATTATTCAGATTACTTATTCCTTTAATCCTACATTTTATATATCCCATACATACGGTTACAAGTAAATAGGCATAACTGTTAAATATAGTTACATGGTAATAAACATTTTTAACTCTTAAACGATAAATGAAAAGTTCTCTTGAACCCATATCTCTCCATAATATGCAACCCCACTTAAATTGGGTTTGGGCTCTAATCTATTAAGTATGAACTAGACATATTCCAACAGTTATTGTCATTGGGAAACATACAGTGAGCGAGAGTTTAAGCGCTCAAGTCCTATATTACAGTGATTCCCCCCCCTCTCTCCAACCAATTCCCTTCCTTTTCATTTCTTCTATTTTGTCAAAGTTCTAAGACCACTTGTTTATTAACTTGTTTCAATCGCTTATAATTATAACATCTTTATCGAACAAACAAATTAAAGGCACAGCTAGAGCTATGTGATGTGACTATAAGAGATTATGTAAAATATGAGAGACGTTAAATGCTAACCATTGTGTAGCTGGCATCCCACTACAAAAAAACTGACTGTGAGCTACCACTTTCAGCGGCAACTTTAAAGTATGGAAAATCGCCGCTGAAACTCATACTTTTAATTGTCACAGCTGAAAGTGCCACTTTCAACGATGACATAAACCATACTTTTAGATGCGCCTTTTAGAAAATCAATTGCAGTTTTTCTTATGGATTGTTTTTATCACTGAAAAATATTATTTTTTGATTAAATTTGATATTTAACATTTAAGGACACTAAATAAGCTATTTATTATAAAGAAAAATAAGATAATTATTTATAAGTAAAATATTTGCATATTAATTTTCTCTTATATGATGACTTTGTGGATGATATTTGAGCTCAATTTCATAAATTTGGGTGTAATTAATAAATAAATAATGATTTTGGCATGAAATATAATTTCTTGAAAATTACTAAATTAGACCCTCTTTCAGTTTCACGCAATATCTGGAGCTCCAGATGTCGGATTGGGATGTTCTATATATAGATAAAAAGCTAAGAAAGAGCTTTACAACTTTTATGTTGAGACTAAACCCAATTCTATCCCCAAGGGTTTTGAATTTTTCTTAGAAGTTGAGAGCGGGAAGCATCTACCATTTCACCAACCATTCCATCTACTACTTCATCTTCCTTTTCAACTACCACTTCATCCACCATACTCCATTCCTCCCTATATATAGCCATCCTCTCCTTCACCACTTACATACCATTTCATATCCATTACTCTCCTATCTTCTCCTCTCTTCTCCATTTACATACCATTTCATATCATTCACTCTCCTCTCTTCTCCACATACACCATCATCTGAGAATTAATTTCATGCATTGTATTTGTTTCTTGCATGCCTCCTACATGGAAGGTTTAGGTAGTCCTCCTTTATGGATGGTTTAGGTTGCCACCTACATGGAAGGTTTTACCTTTTACATAGAAGGCAATATTTTTCTATTTTCATGCATCTTGTGGTTGTATTTTTATTGAATAATTAAGTTTATTGCAATATTTATGAAGTTTTAAATTTATTTTATTTTTGTTTTTAATTTCATCATGAGCAAAATTTCCATTTTCCTGGGTGATGACGTACCTTACTGTTCGCCTCCACAAGTATACGGATCGCGTCAAGTAATAAAGTGATAAGTAAAGATCGTTCTCTCGAGGATTTGAGTAACAAATTAGTCAAGCAATATGTTTGGTGAATTCAATTAAGTTAAGCCAAAACATGTTGTGTGTGGAAAGAGGAATTTCAAAAGATATATTTGTAAAACTAAAATTTGCTGAACAAAACTCTGAGTTGTATGACTTCAATCAAGTAGTATTTCATAAACTTACTTCTTTTCCTCTCCAAGGATCCTTTTCATGGGGTATATATATGTCAGTTTAAGAATCTCAAGCATATGATTAAGCTCTCTCAAGTCATAACCAGTTGCATATCTTCTATTAGCATGCACATTCTCTTGCTACAGCTAAGAGAAGATATTCATTACATACCAATCTTAATTTCACAATGCTAGCTAGGTTAATAACTATATCTCTATGTTACTAACAAACCATCCATTTAGTTGTAAACTTCAAGTCTAGCATGATTTCACTCTAGTTCAGCAATTAAATTAACTCTCTCAAGCTTAACATCATCCACAGTGATGGCCAGTCACATAGAACAGTAAAAACAAAATGAAATCAACATATATGCCATTAGATACTTAGAGAGGAAAGGAAACAAGTTTAATCCATACAAAGGATCATAAACAATCTTAGAAAAGGACTCTAGCTATCCATGTTCACAAATGATTCACAGACATAAGCTCTCATTACAGCCATATCAGAATTACAGAGAAGAAATGGAAGGAATATAGAAAAACCAGAGAATCTGAGCTGAAATCTTTGCAAATCCTCAATCTCTCTGTGATTCTCCTTGATTCCAAGCACACCTAAGTTCAAAGGATGTTCTCAGCCACCTCTTAGGTCTTTCCTCGGCATGGTTGATGGCTTCAACTTCCTTTCACCTCTTTCTCATTGAATTTGGCTTTCTCTGGTCCAGCTATGACTGAATCTGTATCCTTTCAATACAAAGAACTCACAAACAATCACAGTTGAATAGTCATAGCAGTTAGTAATATATTTCCTCTACATTTGCATTCTTTTTGTGCCCAGTATGAATAGAACACATTTCATCAACTTTAGCACTCCCGGATGCCCACTAATATACCCAAAGTGAGGGAAAAATAGGATGAAATGTGCAATTCTGACAAGAATTTCATGAGGGTAACACACCCCCAAACTTGAACTTTTGCTCGTCCTCGAGTAAAATCAGTCAAATGACAAAAGCAAGATTAAATTAATCCCAGACATAGTGCTCATGCATGACCATTTCTTTTCTTTAGCTACTCATGACAACAAAATATACATGGATGCTTGGTTCATAGTTTAAAAACAAATTTCTCAACATTTTCAGACTGAGTGTGTGTTTGACAAGAGTTGAATAACAATCTTCCTACATTTATTAAGATTAGAAACAACATTACAATATGTATGACTCAGCCTCAATATCCAGACTTATTCCTCTGCATTCTTTTTTCTTTTTACTTATAAATCATTCCACACACCTTTAATGCCAATGGGACTTTAGGGTTTTATGGAATTGCTCATTGTCACCGCTTGAGGCTAACACAAGTTTCAATTTGAGGCAATATAGATGAATTAGATCAATGTTCAATCAATCAAAGTTATGTACACAAGAGAACACTCACGGATTTAAGTGTTTAGCTCTCACAAATGTAGGTAATTTTGCTCAGTACCACTTATAATAGGTCCTGCCATAGGCTTGTAAAAACTCTACTTTCTCCACCACTTTGTACACCTGGATTCATGAATCAAGGGGACTTTTAAAAAGGGTTGTAATGTTGGAAATGGTTTAATGGAAAGGATAATGGAACAAGTACTATGCACGCATAAGTGTAGATAATGACTTTTTTTCTAAATCAACATATATATTGCTTTTCTTTCACCAATTCCTTCTCTCTTTTGTAAATTGCATAACTTAGCACCTATTGAAACAAGAGTGAATCAAATGCTATTTCAATGCTTTTTTAGTGTCATTATAATGCAGAACGGAAGCATGCATAGCTTGTTGTTGAATGCTAGAATTTGAAAAGTGAAAGGCTCAAAGGGGGTCATCAATGGGTGAGTATGAAAGGTTTGTGTTTAGGTCAATAGGTTTAAACATGAATGCCCCTATCATTTTCATTAATCCACATGCATATGTGATTTTGAAAAAGAATTTAAACAAGTTCTAGAGGTACGCCAGCATAAGTGGCACAAACACACTAATGAATGAAACTCGGGCTCGAAATCCTTCCAACAGAGGTTTTCTTCTCTCATGCACAGTCCCCAAGATTAATTCAACATTAGCCCAATCCGAATGTGTTAACTTAACTGATCCATATGCTAACTCTAAGCGCCATAACCAGCCAATTCCTTACAATTCACCCAAGAATATAAGCAAGTCCCATAAAAATTTAGCTCAAAGATAATGTCAATCATGATCTCAACGTGTGTGAAATGCTAATTTCTTTGAAGAAATTCAAATACAAATTCAAAAGGCTTTCAATGAAAACAGTTCATACACGTCAATTTGCTATAAAATCCCTTTACAAAGCATTCGAATTATTTTCAACCCTCGTGCGTAATGTTTAATAAGGTAAGTATTAGGAATTAGCTTTTAAAATGAGAACCAAGCATTCATGAATATCCAGTGTTGTTTTCCCAGAAAGCCTACCAATCAACTATTCACTTCAGATATGATTAATCAACTCTAACTTGACTTTGACTCAAGGACAGGGCATAAAACAAATTTACAAAATTTGAACTTCTTTGACAGTAATCAAAGCATGCATACGAATATTCAAGTACCCCCAAACTTGAAGCAGATAGTGTCCGCACTGTCATAGGGCACAACGTGTCACAAATATCACCTGTAATGAAAAAGAGGACACAACAACCCACAGATAGAATAGTAATAGGTATATTAAGAGGCACAATAGCAAGTGAGATCCAATATCAGTCATTAGTAAGAGAAAGTTCAACAAAAGTCACTGAAGCAAAATATGAGCAATAGTCAAAGTAATAATAACAAGGGTAAAAGCTCAACAACAACAAACTGAACACTAATCCTTGTCATCATTATCACTGGCATATGCATCAGCACCATCTCCGTCAGTATCATCATCCTCGCTATCAGCACCATCATCCTCGCCATCATCACCATCACCAGCCTGAGCTGCAGTAGGTATATGGGCAGCAAATAACTCCTCTAACCGGGTCAGGCGAACACCATGGTCCTACAGATATGTGAGGCATTGGGCGGCAGTGGCCTCAGTGCGTTGGATAGCCGCGAGGATCACATCCAAGGTAGCAGAAGACTGAGAAGAGGAAGGGGCACCGGATGGTTCGCCCTACTCCAGCGGAGATGGAGAGTGCCCCACATGTGCTGGAGGAGCCTAAGAAGGTCCTCCCTGCTGAAAAACAGGGTCATTCGCTGAACGTTGGGATGCTGGGACTTGCTCATTCAGTTTCGGCTTGATACTCAAGTAGTTGAACTTCTTGATAGGCTTAAAAAGAACATAAGTAGCCAAAGCTGAGACACCCACAGAAGAGCAGAAGGAAGAAATAAGGTGCGGCAACATCAATCCAATGGAATGATCACGTGCATGGTCTCTCAGAGTTTGATAAATTAATGCACCTAGATCGACTGGCTCCTTTTTCATGAGAAGGTAAATCAAGAGAGCCTGGTCTCTAGTAAGTCGATTCCGGTTTGACGAAGGCCATAAGTAGTCCTTGCCAAAATGCAACCAAACCCAGGCCTCAACTGATAACTGAGCACGTGGTAAATACTTCTGAGCCCCACCTCGACTCTGCCACACCACCATGTTGTTGTAAACCAGCAATTCAGAAATTTCTTCCTCAGGGATGTCATCTTCATTATCTAAGAGCTACTTATACTTGGATTCCTCAACAGCTGGGAGTGATACGAACTGCCGGAAGCTAGCCAGAGTAAAGTCAATGTCGACCCCCCTAAGGGTAAACCGCCAAATAGGTCTCACACAAGTATTGGCATAGAATTCCTGGACAATCTGTAAATTCCCGTCAACCTTAGGGTCCATGAGCCTCTGCAAGCGATAGGTGTAGGTGGCTAAATCATAAAAAGTATAAGAGATGTTGAACGGGAATTCACGCTCTTACAACAAGGGTCGGTTAAGGATCTTGGCTTTGGCCTCAGCGATGGCCCTGGGGCCCGTTCAGTCAGCAACACGCTTGGCAGGCATTGGAACTGGAGAAGGAGCAATGCGAAACCAAAACAGATGAAGAAACAAACCGGCACTCAATACTGACACCAGAAGTAGATAGAACATATAGAACCTCCTTTAAACTTATAACCTAAGCAAGACCACATCACTCATCGCAATTCAAGCCTAACCCCTATCCTGACTTCATGGAGATTACCCTCTTTCCCCTTAAATAACTAATCTTAACTAAAAGGTAAAGCATTTTAATGATTAAAGAAGGAATTCCAATTCAGTATGCTATGGAAAAACAAAGCAAATTCAAAAAATACCCCCAATCGCTAAACCATTCTATACTTTTCAGACCGAGGGGCAATATATAATCGAACTATTGGAAACTTGCCAAAAACAGTTCAAAATGATAGAATATCCTTACTTTCAAAAAAACAGATGGAATGGTTTGTGCAACCACAACATCCAGGACAACGAGCAAGAGGAAACCACAATAGGGGTCACAAGCATTATGAAATTTCAAGTGCAACAATGCAAATGCAAATTGTTTGGCAAAATGCTGGAACTAGACAGAATTGGAGCAGCAGACATCAATCAAATTGATCACAATAAACAGCAAACAAGTTACTTTTAAGACACAAATGATTAAGTAATGTCAAGTAAGTGAGATTCAGCAGGATAAGACAAGATCAGTTTAGGTTCAGTAGCCCAAACCTTGATGAAATTAACCTTTCATTTCCAAAATCAATTTTTCAGAGGTGCTCTAGGATTTAACTTCCAACAGGACAACTTCACAAGAAGATAAAAACAAAATAGCATTTTATGAACAATTCTACTGCAACAATAATCAATGCAGGACACAAACAACTTTAGATTTCCACCACCACACACTTAGCATTATCAGAGCAGTAGCTTACAACCAGCAATGACAGCAATGCATACTAACAACAGCAACATTCAATTTTCATAACAGGGCATCAGCTTACAAGGAAGATCAAGGCTAACTGAATGCATCAATTGCTGTCACAAGGACAGAAAAAACTCTATAATCATGTACATTATCCTCAAAACCAGCCATTACAACAGATTAGTCACGCCTACTTCTAAATCCCCAATTCTAAACTGAACTATCCTACCCTTAATGTGAGTAAAAGAGTGAGAGCGAGACCTCTTTACCTCAGATGGTAGAAGAAACAATAGATTAGTGGGGGAATCCAAGATGAAAGATACCCATTTGGTGCCCTAGGTTGCTCCCTGCAGCAGAGGAGTGTGGAATGACTTAAATCCGTAATGGGGAAAGCAGTAGAACAATGGGGTGGAGGGAAATCAAAGGGGAAACGAAGTGGGAGCAAAAGATTGAGGGTAAAATTGAAGGGAAAGGCTGAGGAGGGTGGGTCGACGCTGGGAGAGGAAGAGGGGAAGGGGTCGGCGGCTGAGAGAAAGTGGGATGAGAAAAAGAAAGATTTTAGCAGGGTTTTTAAAAACCCTACTGTCGCGCTTGGGCCACGGCCCACCATATACTGGCCGTGGCCCAAAACTGTATGGGCAATCACTGGCCGCGGCCAACCTTGACCTGGCCGTGGCCCAAAACTTTATGGAACTTCATTGGCCGCGGCCAACCCTGTGCTGGCCACGGCCCAAAACTTTCTGTGAATTGTTTGGCCGCGGCCAACCAGTTACTGGCCGCGGCCCAGGACCTTCTGTGCTCTTTTGGGCCGCAGCCCACATCATCTTAGCCGTGGCCAGGATGTACTTCCCAGCTTTATCAGATGTCAATGGTGACATACAAGACACAGAACCATTGAATACTCAATACAGCATACCAAAACTTGAATCATTTGCACCCCACTTCCACATTGACTCTCACACAATCAACAACCATTGTCCACACATTTCTTATGATCAAGATGCCTCCCTAATGCAAAAATGACAGCAATGACAGTAATTTGACAGACTGAAGCAGAATATAATGCACATTGCCTCACTAACATACATTACACCCATCAATTACATCACAATCATCAAGAATACGGTTTTAATCTTAGCATAAGAATTGAAGAACTTTCCTGAAATATGCCTGTCCAAACCAAATGCCACCACCTTTCCTTTTAATCCTCTTGCTCTCTACTGCTTTCAACTTGGGGTCCCTTCCTTCCTACAAAAGCTAAAAGACCAAACGTAAATCTACCAAATTATACTAAAATCAAAGAAACTAAAGAGATTAAGTTCAGAACTTGGGTTGCCTCCCAAGAAGCGCTTAGTTTATAGTCTTTAGCTTGACTCTTCACTTTGGTCACTCTTCATTTGATAAGTAGATGGTGGATACCAGCCTATCCACATCTCTTCCCCAATAATGCTTTAACCGTTGACCATTAGCCTTGAATCTCTCTCCCTTTTCATTCTCCAGCTCCACATGACCATATTTTGATGCTTGAACCACCTTGAATGGCCCTGACCATCGAGATTTGAGCTTTCCGTGAAATAGCCTCAGTTTGGAGTTATAAAGAAGAACAATTTGACCAGGTTCAAAGCTCTTAGGAATGATTTTGCTGTCATGGTCCCTCTTTGTCTTCTCTTTGTAAATCCTTGCACTCTCATAAGAATTTAAGCGGATTTCATCTAACTCATTGAGTTGAAGTAGCCTCTTTTCTCCCACAGCTCACAGATCAAAATTTAGCTTCTTGATAGCTCAATAGGCTCCATGTTCCAATTCCACCGGCAGATGGCATGCTTTTCCAAACACCAATCGATATGGAGATATACTAATAGGCGTTTTATAAGCCGTTCGGCAAGCCCACAGAGCATCATCCAACTTGAAAGACCAGTCCTTCCTAGTAGTGTTCACCATCTTCTCAAGAATATTCTTGATCTCCCAATTAGAAATCTCCGCTTGGCCATTTGTTTGGGGGTGGTAGGGCAATGCTACTTTATGTCTAACACCATATTTCTTCATCAAAGCTTGAAATTGATGATTGCAGAAGTGTGATCCACCATCACTGATAATTGCTCTTGAAGTGCCAAACCTTGTGAAGATGTGTTTCTTGAGGAATTTCAGTACTGTCTTGGCATCATTAGTCACACATGCCATAGCTTCTACCCATTATGATACATAATCCACTCCAACTAAAATATATTCATTGTTGAAAGACTTAGGAAACGGACCCATGAAATCAATCCCCCAAACATCAAAGAGTTCAACTTCTAGTATGCTATTCAGTGGCATCTCATTCCTTCTAGATATGTTCCCCACTCTCTAGCACCGATCACATTGGAGGACAAAAGCATAAGCATCTTTAAATAGTGAAGGCCAATAAAACCCACTCTGAATAACTTTCACAGCAGTTTTCTCTCCTCCAAAATGGCCACCATACTCAGACGAATGGCAACAATGCAGAATGCACTCTTTTTCATTTTCTGGGACACACCATCGAATGAGTTGGTTGGGGAACCTTTTGAATAAGTAAGGTTCATCCCAAAAGTACTTCTTCACTTCATGCAAGAATTTACGCTTTTGATGAGAGTTGAACTCTGGAGGTAACACTCCACGACCAAGTAATTTATAAAATCGGCAAACCATGGTGTGGATGAATGATCAACGAAGAACAGCTGTTCATCCGAAAATGATGCATGGATCCTGTCAGAGTTATCAAGTTGAGTCTCGATACTTAACCTTGACAGGTGGTCGGCTACTTGATTCTCTGTACCTTTTCTATCAATGATGTTCAAGTCAAACTCTTGAAGTAAGAGCACCCAGTGAATTAGTCTAGCCTTAGAATCCTTCTTGGTGAGTAGGTACTTTAGAGCTGAGTGATCAGTGTAGACAGTCACCTTAGTACCCACAATATATGGTCAAAACTTCTCACATGCATAGACTATGGCAAGTAGCTCCTTTTCAGTGGTGGTATAATTGAGTTGGTCACAATCAAGAGTTTTGCCAGCATAATATATAGGGTGGAAGAGTTTCCCTGTCTTTTGCCCAAGAACAGCACCAACGGCATAATCACTTGCATCAGCCATGATAATAAAAGGTAAAACCCAATCTGGAGTTACTAGGATAGGAGCTGAAATGATATGCTTCTTTAATTCTTTAAAAGCTTGTAGACACTCATCATCAAACTTGAATTCCACATCTTTCTCTAATAGCTTAGAAAGGGGTTTGGAAATTTTTGAGAAATCCTTGATAAACCTCAGGTAGAACCCGGTATGTCCAAGAAAACTTTGGATACCTTTTACATTAGTAGGTGGTGGTAATTGCTCAATAATAGCAATTTTAGCCCTGTCTACTTCCAACCCTTTCTTGGATACTCTATGGCCAAGTACAATGCCTTCTTACACCATGAAGTGACATTTCTCCCAATTGAGAATCAAGTTTGCCTCTTCACATCCTTTAAGCACCGCATCTAAATTCTCCAAGCACGAGTCAAAAGATGGACCAAAGACAAAAAAATTGTCCATGAATACTTCAATGGTCTTCTCAATCATATCAGCAAAAATGGATATCATGCACCGTTGAAATGTGGCCGGCGCATTGCATAGTCCAAAGGGCATTCGTCTGAAAGCAAAAGTGCCATATGGACAAGTAAAGGTGGTCTTCTCTTGGTCTTCTGGGGCTATGGCAATTTGGTTGTAACCGGAATATCCATCAAGGAAACAAAAGAACTCCTGACCTGCTAGCTTGTCCAACATTTGATCTATGAATGGCAAAGGAAAATGATCCTTTCTTGTAGCATTGTTGAGCTTCCGATAATCCATACACACCCGCCAACCAATCACTGTGCGAGTGGGAATTAGTTCATTTTGGGTGTTAGCCACTACAGTCATGCCACCCTTCTTAGGGACACATTGGACTGGGCTTACCCATGAACTGTTAGAAATAGGGTACACAATTCCAGCGGAGAGCCATTTGAGGATTTCTTTCTTGACCACTTCTTTCATGATTGGATTCAAGTGCCTTTGATGCTCAATAGAAGTTTTATGATCATCTTCTAACAAAATTTTGTGCATACACGTCGAAGGGCTTATTCCCTTAAAATCCGCTATTGTCCAACCTATGGCCTGCTTGTGTTCTTTCAAAACTTGTAGGAGCTTCTCTTCTTGCAAATTAGAAAGATCGGAAGAGACAATCACCGGTAGAGTGTTGGCATCCCCCAAGTAGGCATACTTGAGATGAGATGGTAAAGGCTTTAATTCAAGAGCTGGTGGAACTTCAATAGAGGGCTTCAAAGGAGTACTCAATGCCTCAGCCACCTCAAGTGGCTCAAAATTCCTCTGTCTTGAGTGAGGGAATACTTCCATATAAAAAAGGTTTTCAATAACTTCTTCATCAAATTTATCCAAAAGTTTCTCCCCAATTAGAAATGCCTCTAAAGGGTCTTTGATCATAGGAGCATATGACTCTTGAGGAACGAGCGAGTCCAATATATCAACAAATGAGCATTGAGCTGAATCATCATGGAACTTCAAGGCTTTTAGCATATTAAAGATCACTTTTTCATCATCCACCCTCAAAGTGATTTCGCCCTTCTCCACATCAATAAGAGTTCTTGCTGTAGCTAAGAAAGGACAGCCTAGAATGAGCGAGATCTTTCAATCAATCTCACAATCAAGCACCACGAAGTCTGCTGGGAAGATGAACTTGTCTACTTTCACTAGGACATCTTCAATGATTCCTCTAGGTTTAGAAATACTCTGATCAGCACATAGAAGGGTTACTGTGGTTGGCGTTAGCTCTCCTAACCCCAATTGGTTAAAAACGGCTAAGGTCATCAAGTTGATGCTAGTACCTAAGTCACATTGGGCTTTACCATTGAAGTTTCTTCCAATATTGCAAGGAATATAGAAACTTCCCGGATCCTGCAGCTTGGTGGGTAACTTCCTTTGGATCACTGCACTACATTCTTCGGTTAATGCCACAGTTTCAAATTCATTAAATCACCTTTTCTTGGACAACACATCACTTAGGAACTTGGCATATTTAGGCATACCCTCTAAAGCTTCGGCAAATAGAATGTTTACATGTAGTTGCTTAAACATGTTCACAAACTTTTTGAATTATGCATCTTCATCCTTCTTCTTGAATCTTTGAGGGAAGGGTAGGGGAGGCATGATAGTGGAGGTGGTTGGCTTGCTCTTCTTCTTATTATTCAACTCTTGTTCCCTCTTCTTACTCTTGCTAACATCATCCAACCCTCCTTTAGTTTGCTTTCTCTTCTTAGATTAATCGTCTTCCACCATATTTTCTTGAGTCATGACTTCTTCCTCTTTAATCTCAATGTCCTCTTGCTCATCTTGCTTTGATCCAGTTGTGCTCGAGTTAGGAATGTTTGGAGCACCTTACCACTTCTCAAATGAATGGCCTTTCATTCTTCTTTTCCACCCCGCTTTGGATTAGGGATGGTGTCACTGGGGAGACCATTTCGAGCCATGGCATTTACTTGTATTGCTAATTATCCCACTTGAACTTCAAGATTCTTAATAGCAGATTCATGAAGAGAAAAGGTGGCCTTACTCTCACCCCTTGAAGATTCCACTTCTGATAAGATCTAGGCCAACATCTTGTCCGTCTTAGATTCTTCTTCTTTTACAGGAGCTTGCCTTGATGGCAATGGAAAACCCGGTGGAGGAACCGGCTTGGTGCCAGAAGTAGACTCATATGGGGGGTTCAAGGTGTTACCTTGACTCCAAGAAAAGTTAGGATGAGCTCTCCAAGCACGGTTGTGAGTTTGTGAGTATAGATTACCTTGAGAAGGTTGAAATTTGTCCATATAGTTGACAAATTTAGTGCCCATGTAGAGGGGTCAATTATCAGGCATGTGGACGTCATTGCATTGCTCACATACAATCAGAGTAGATTGAACAGAATGCATACCACGAGAAGTGCCCTTATGTATTTGAGACTCTAAGACATCAAAACGCTTATTCAGCGCGGATAAAATTGTGGCAATTTGTGATGAAGAGTCATCTTTTGTGTTGAGTAGGGCTGGGGTAGTCCTTCTATCATTGCCTTGGGTGTTGTTTGCAGATAATTGATCCAAAAGTCTAAACACTTCATTGACAGGCACATTCCGGTAACCTCCATTAGTCATAGAGTCCACCATCGCCTTAGATTGAGGATTCAAGCGGGTGCAGAAAATTTGGATCACTACCCACTTGTCCACCCCATGATTAGGGCATTGCTTCTTTAACATCTTGTATCTTTCCCAAGCGCCATACAAATGCTTATCCGGCTGTTGTCTAAAACTTAGAAATTCATCCCTTGCTTCCACTGATTTATCATCAGAGAAAAATCGAGCTCTAAATTTTGCTTCAAGATCAGCCCAAGAAGTTATGGATCCTTCTGGGAGATTGTTGAACCAATCTCTAGCTTTCCCTTGTAGAAAGAGAGGGAATAGCCGCAACCTCAGCACATCTTGGGGGACTCCATTCTACTTGAAAGAATCACACACCTCCAAGAAGCACATCAAATGCTTGTTGGCGTCTTCATTATAAAGACCATGGTACAACCCATGCATTTGCAACATTGTGATCATCACCGGTTTGATCTTAAAAGTGTGTGCTTGCATCTCCGGCATTCGAATGCAAGATTGAGTGCCTCGCATATTCTGGCTGGAGAAGTCATTGACGGTGGCTCTATCATACTCATCCGCCATTGTTTCAGCTTCAGTTTAAGCTTCAGATTCCACTTCAGATTTAGATTCAGTTATCTCTGACTCAGATTCTGCTGCTGATTTAGTTTCTTCTTTGATGCGCGGTAATCCGTCATGTACCACTATCAATCCGTCCAATTGCAAATGTTGCATGTACTGAGCTGATACCTACAAAAGGCACAAACCAGCAAGTATCAAACTAAAACAAACAAAATTTAATGCAGAAGATAGTGAAAGAAAAATTATAAACCTATTTAAAGACCCAAGCGAAATCTACTATCACAAGCCTAAGGTCAACTAAAAGATTTGTTAAACCAATCCCCGGCAACGGCGCCAAAAACTTGTTCGCCTCCGCAAGTGCACAAATCACGTCAAGTAATAAAGTGATAAGTAAAGATCGTTCCCTCGAGGATTTGAGTAACAAATTAGTCAAGCAATAGGTTTGGTGAATTCGATTAATTGAGCCAAAACATGTTGTTGTGTGTGGAGAGAGGAATTTCAAAAGATATATTTGTAAAACTAAAATTTGCTAAACAAAACTCTGAGTTGTATGACTTTAATCAAGTAGTATAAACCTAGGATTGTTCATCCCCTTAGTATTTCGTAAACTTACTTCTTTTCCTCTCCAAGGATCCTTTTCATGGGGTATATATATATGTCAGTTTAAGAATCTCAAGCATATGATTAAGCTCTCTCAAGTCATAACCAGTTGCATATCTTCTATTAGCATGCACAATCTCTTGCTACAGCTAAGAGAAGATATTCATTACATACCAATCTTAATTTCACAATGCTAGGTTAATAACTATATCTCTATGTTACTAACAAACCATCCATTTAGTTGTAAACTTCAAGTCTAGCATGATTTCACTCTAGTTCAGCAATTAAATTAACTCTCTCAAGCTTAATTTAATTGAACACATCATCCACAGTGATGGCCAGTCACATATAACAGTAAAAACGAAATGAAATCAATATATATATGCCATTAGATACTTAGAGAGGAAAGGAAACAAGTTTAATCCATACAAAGGATCAGAAACAATCCTAGAAAAGGACTCTAGCTATCCATGTTCACAAATGATTCGCAGACATAAGCTCTCATTACAGCCATATCAGAATTATAGAGAAGAAATGGAAGGAATACAAAAAAACCAGAGAATCTAAGGTGAAATCTCTATAAATCCTCAATCTCTCCGTGATTCTCCTTGATTCTAAGCACACCCAAGTTCAGAGTATGTTCTCAGCCGCCTCCTAGGTCTTTCCTCGGCATGGTTGATGGCTTCAACTTTCTTTCACCTCCTTCTCATTGAATTTGGCTTTCTCTGGTCCAGCTATGGTTGAATCTGTATCCTTTCAACACAAAGAACTCACAAACACTCACAGTTGAATAGTCATAGCAGTTAGTGATACATTTCCTCCACATTTGCATTCTTTTTGTGCCCAGCATGAATAGAACACATTTCATCAACTTTAGCACTCCCGGATGCCCACTAATATACCCAAAGTGAGGGAAAAATAGGATGAAATATGCAATTCTGACAAGAATTTCATGAGGTTAACACTTACTAATGACAGATTGAATCTTAAATTATTAAATCTAGTTTGAATTTCTCCTTCATGATTGAGTTCTAATTATTATTCTTAATGCTTTTAATTGACTAGCCATCTTTTGAATGATTTCAATATGCATGTTGAGACCGGAAGGAGATGCATGTGTATAGATCCTATAATTAAAGCCATGACTTGCATATGAAATAGAAATATATTTATATGAGTTGTGTAGTATTATTGAGTTTCATAAATCTTAATGTATAATTAATTGCTTAAATTCCAATAGGAATATATTGAATTAGCAATTAATTACAGAATTGCTTGACCTTGGAAGAGGCTAGTAATTAAATTAGGGAAACTCGACTGTCAATCATATGGAATAAATTGGGCTAGAATAGATAAGTGATTTAATACAAAATTTGTTAAGTGAAATATGATCTCTAGGACTTTTCTCATAGTTGTTTCATATCATTTGCATTCATATTTAATCATTTTTAATTTTGTAATCTCAATCACCAACTAATCGATCGACTAAATAGAGTTTAAATTACTCATTTTAGTACTTAGTGATCAATATTCGAGGGAATGATACTTTACTCACTTCTATATTACTTGTTTACGACAGTGTACATTTACACTTTTTAATAGACCATTTACACTCATAACAATTATACATGTGCATGTGTGTGGGATGTCTCTATACAAGTTTCCTTCTCTTGCATACTTATATATTAAGATGAATGGATGAAAAGAAATTAGATTCAAAGGAAAACAATATAAAGTAGTGAACAAAATTGATATATAGCTAACTCAAATCATAAATATATATATAATAACAAGGGGTGGTTAGGTGAAGTCTAAACTTTCAAACATCTAAGCAAACCTATCGTCCACTAAGTTCTTCAAGATTTATTATTCCTTACACTCCCATCAATATATCTTTATAGATTAATAACATGTAATGACACTTTTATCTAAAATAACTTATTTCATAAATGTATCAATTAATGCATATGACCTATAATTGGTTTTCTTTTTTAATTACTTCATTTATATATCAACACACTTAATAAGTTAAATAAATATAAAAAAATTAATACATTTTAATTAATAATAGGATATTAATTAAATTTTTATTTTGATTTATTTAAAAATAATTTTAAAGTATTATATTAGTATATATATACACACGTTAACACACACACACACACACACACACACACATATTTGTTACATATATTAATATATTATAAATAATATATAGATATAATATTTAACAATATAAGTAACATTTCATAATATATATATTTATTTATGTTTATGTTGTTTAATATATATATATATTATTTTGCAATAATAATCAATAGGTTCTTTCTAGCTTATTGGTAAAAGGCATGGCCACAAAAAGAGGTGGTCTTGGGTTCAAACCTTGGAGGGACCATAAATGAGTTGATTTTCACACAAATTATATGGTGCAACGAGGTGGCGACAGTGGCACGGGGTGAGGTGGTGACGGACAAGGTGACATGTGGGCCTTAATGATGATGTGGATGGCAGCTGGCTGGTGATGACATGGACGGTCAGTGGTGACGGACAAGGTGACATGTGGGCCTTAATGATGATATGGATGGCAGCTGGCCGGTGATGACGTGGACGGTCGGCAACGGGTGGTTGTTGACAGCTGGAGTAATTTTTTCAGGCTTATTAAACCTGGACCGGACCGGCCGGTCCGGGCCGGAAATCGACGAACCGGCCGGTAAACCAGTTCAGTTCCTGGTCCGATCTGGGTTAGTATTTAAAAAAAAAATTTTAAATTTTTCCTTTAGAATTTCATACTATAAGTCTACAATTTTCAATTTCTCATCGGTTTGGTCCCGGTTTAGCTCTGGTTTGGCCCCGGTCGGACCCACTGACCCTTAACCCAATACCTCGACCGGTTCAATGCCCGGTCCGAGTTTTAATACCTTGATTTTTTTAAAGAAAAAATTGACACTTTTAGCCGTGACACAAAAGTTGCCACTGAAAGTCACCATTGGCGGCAACAAAAGTCGCCACTAAAAGTATCCTTTTAATGGTGATAATTAAAACTTTCAACGATAGTCGTAATAGCGGTAACTTTTTGTCGTCACTGAAGGTTTTCAGCGGTGATGAAAGTATTTTTTTTTTGTAGTGATCCCTTGTTTGTATTTGCACCAAGTGCCTTATATTGAGTTCGTGTGATTTTATAAATGTGAGACCAGCTGACATGATAAATTAGAGTTATTAATAAGATACATATTAAAACAATTAGTGTAAAGCTGAAAAACTACCCATAAAATTTTATGTAATGTGCTCTAAGCCATGAACTTTTCTCAGGTGAACAAGTACCTATAAAGTTTATAAAATGATGTAAAAATGTGAAGGTCATTAAGCTAACTAATATTGACCGTTTAAAAAATATGAAGTCAAGAAAAGGGTGCAAAAATGCATATATGAAGCGTGTAAATGGTGCAAAAATATCATGGTTGTTAAGTAAGCTAATGTCTACGGTTAAACAAATAATCCCCATAGGCGTTGTACATCATTTTAGCTCCCAATGATCGTGTCCACTGTTGTAAAGTCTTTTGCACGTAATGGATGAACAACTATATTCTTTTCTTTGGTTTCTTTCTCATCATTAACTATTATCAAAGGATTTAGATGCATTAATTTTTGTGATGATAGGTGAGTCATCATCAACCTCAATTATGTCTCCCTCTAGCGTATGGCTATTTTTTAATGATAATGCCCCAGATTTGTGGGTGAGGTAGCTAGGGGAGGGTTTGGTCTGGCCAAGGAGGTGCAGCCATTGTGTCATGTAGAATACCCTAAAGTGGTAGACAGGACCATTGAGAGCCAAAATTCTATGCAATGCATGTAGAGACGGTTTGTTAAATAGTCAATGTTGGTTAACTTAATGATCGTGATGTTTTTTTATCGGAAGTGCTTCTATTATTAATTCAAAGACAAGAGTACTAAGAGAACATATTGAAAAAGATAATAGAAGAAGTTAAATGAAAAGCAACAAACAACAAAGACATTAGCCAATGCCCATTCTCGCCTCTGGATGTGAAGTAGTCTCAGGATTGATCTTAGCCTTCAACACATCTAAAGTCAATAAGGATTGTAAATAAGGTGATCGTTCTGAAACCCACCCCAACGGGCACACCTCCTTAAAAGCCTTAGTTGCAAGATGATCAGGTGTTATATTACCCTGACGAGGAGTAAAAGATAAAGAGAAACCAACTTTAGACATAATAAGGTTAATAATGTCCTGAAGAATGCCCGACACTATCTTGAAGAAGCTAACAATTAGTTTCAAAAATTGCCTTGTCATGACCCATATCATGAGCTAGTAGTAGGGCACGTTTTAGAGCAAGCACTTCAGCCATGAATGTAAAGAGAGATTTGATTTTGTCAACGAAACCCCACACAAACTTGCCATACTCGTTCCTACACATAGTACCCAAAATGGCAGTAGGTTTATCCGGTTTGAAAGCAGCATCACAATTAATTTTTTGGAACCCCATTAGAGGTAGCTACCATAAAACATCACTACCAAGGTTGCATGGTTCCAGTTTAGGAGTGCTCACCATATGAGGCCTAAAACTCATTATTAGCATATGTAGCCATTTCAATTACTAAAGTGGGGCAAGGCTTAACCATGGAGAAAACATCATTATGTCTTTGCTTCTAAATATTCCATAGTATTAGATACACCAATGAGAGTTCAGAATCAGTTAAGGCATTACCTCTACTTGTTAAGTTTAGCCACCAAGCACCAAGCTTTTGAGGAGCACCAGTTGCCATTTTTTACCCCAACGAGTATCCAAACTATATGCAAAGAGTCCATGAACATGAAAAGAATAGGTGTTCAATAGTTTATTTTTCAAGCTTATAGATGGGGCAGTACTTGGTGGTTGATCTTCACCTTTTATACAATGCCTCATTTGTAGCAAGTGCCTTATTAAGGATCCACCACATAAAATGATGAATTTGGGGTATTGTTTTAAGGCGCCTGATATTCTTCCAACCCTCTGCAAGCATTGAAACTGAAGTGATAGCTTTAATATAGGGGAAAGACGACACCTTTTTTGCATTTGAATGCCCATTATTAAGAGAATACTTGCCATTCCTAGCACCAACCCAATATAGTTTGCCTTCAACCGTATTAGTAGCAATAGGCATAGCAGTAATAGTTTTAATAATATCCTCTAGCAGAAGCTGCTTGATCTCTGAAAGATCCCAAGTCCCATGATTGATTAGGTCCTTAACTCTACTATATTTCATCAGGAATTTTTAGTTTTCATCATTAGGGGTAGGCAAGGTAATATTGGGAATCCAATTATCACCCGAAATTCGAATAGAAGAGCCATTTCCAATATCCCACAGTAGATCTTTTTTGAGAAAATCTCTACTATCCATGACACTAGCCAACACCATAAAGCTTTTGAACCTTTTTGGGCATCAACAAACTCATCTTTAGGAAAATTAATGCTTTTTAAAACCTAGACCCAAAGATCATTGGGATTATTAAGCATATGCCAAGCTATTTTTGCTAGAAGAGCTTCATTCATGATACTAAATTCTCTAAACCCCATTCCACCATTAGCTTTAGATTCAATAATGTGTCTCCATGCCTTCCAATGCATCTTACTCCCCTCTATGTTGCCATCTCACTAGAAGTTGGCAATTAAGCTATTAAGTTCTTTACACGTCTTAGCAAGAAATTTAAAACAATTTATAGGGAAGATTGGAATAGCATTAACAACAACCTTGATCTTTACCTCTCATCCAGCATGAGATAAGGTAGATTTACTCCATCCTTGCATCTTTGACTTAACTCATTCTCTGATATAAGAGAGAGCTTGATGCTGTCTTTACCCAAATGCTTGGGATCCTTAGATATTTGCCCGGGTCAATAACTATATTTATACCTAGAATTCCACCAACCTTGTTGCAAACATCTGTAGGTGTATTAGAAGAGAAAAAGAGAGAGGATTCATCCAAATTTGCCTCCTGACCTGAGGCAATGCAATAAAGGCGCAAAATATTACTGAGTTTCACATAATACCTTTTGCTTGTATTCACGAAAAAGAGGGCATCATTAGCAAAGAAACTATAAGAGAGTGTTGGGCATCAAATGCTAAGTTTAATACCTTTGAGATCACACCTTCTTGACATTTATTGATCATCGATAAGAGAGCTTTAGCCGAACGGAACCTGGCGCAGTCTTCGCTTAAGCCGAATGGAGCCAATTTTTTCCCTGAAGAGCCATAAATTAAGGCTAACTAATTCCACACATTTTATAATAAGCTAGACCCATTCTTGACAAATACCCAATTTCAATAGGACAAGTTTCAAAAAATCCAATTCAATACGATCATAGGCCTTGCTCATGTCCATTTTAAGTACAAATTCATACTTGTTGGTTTTCTTCCTGCTTAAATAGTGATAGAATTCATGGGCAATAATGATATTATCATGTATGAGTCTGCCTAGACTAAAAGCACTTTGATTATGGGAAACACAATCATCAAGCTATGGTCTCGTTCGATTAGCTAAGATCTTAGAGATAATCTTGTATGAGAAATTGTAAAGGCCAATTGGATGAAAATTAGAAACATGCTCCGGCTTCTCAATCTTGGGAATTAATGTAATGTTTGTTTCATTAATCCCATAAAGAGAAGATTTTCGTATAAAGAAATCCAAAACTATAGAGCATACACCTTCAAAAATTTTAGACCATGAAGAATGATAGAAAATATCGGAAAAGCCATCTGGCCCAAGGGATTTGGTACCTCCCAAACTAAAAGCTACTAATCAAATTTCTTCCCTAATCATGGGCATCATTAATTGAGAATTGGCTTGGTCAGTAACTTGAGGGTCCATAAAGTTCAACACCTCATCCATTCCCTTTGTCCTGAAGACTGAAATAATTTCTAGAAAAAAGATAAGATATTAGCTGAAATAGAGGGTTGTTCGGTTAACCATACACCAAAGTCATCCTTCAACCTGAGGATACTATTAAACCTTCTTTTTATAGTGGATAAATGGAAAAATCAGGAGTTCCTATCACCTACCTTAAGCCAAGAAATTCTTGAACGTCGACACTTGTACTATTCTTCACGGTCCAGAATAATCTCAATATAATGGTTAAGTTTGCTTGCCCACATCTTACTTTAATAAGATATTATATTCTAAAGACATTGTACTAGCTGCAATTTCAATGAATTAAATAAGTTTCCTATTGTTCTGAAATCCTCAATTACTCAATTTAACCAGCTCCCTTCTATATGATGTTAGGCGAGTAATGAATATATTAAGCAAAGAAGGATCACTTACACTAGGATGGTGCCAACCTCTTTGCACTGTGGTGGGATAATTAGGATGATCAATCCAATATATTCCAAATCTGAATTTTTTTCCTTGCATCTCTTTTGAAACAGAAATTAATGAGGAGTAAGTGATGTTCATATCCCAAAGGGTCTAGGTAGAATACTTCCAGTCGGGGAAATGCTTCCCGTAAATAAATATTACCCAATGCTCTATCAATTCTTTCTCTAATGGTGTCCTCGCCCTCCCATTTATTACACCAAGTATATCTATAGCCATTAAAACCCAAGTCCAGCCATCACCTCACAATCAAAAATAAAATTCTGAAAATTAATAATTTTACGCATTGCTATAGGGTGGCTTCCATGTTTTTCATCTAGGGATGCTATGTCATTGTAATCACCAATAAAAAGCCAAGAAATATTAATATTTTGAGCAATTCTCTTAACTTCTTCCCAGCACAAGAGTCTGTCATGCTCATTCGGAGGACCATAGATAAAAAGAGATATATTCTGGGGTTTCAAACAAAGCAGCCAAGACTCTGCTATGGATAATATTAGCTAAAGAGAATAAGATATTAACCACCATATCATCCTTCCACCATAAAGCAAGTCCTCTACTCCTGCCAACTGGATTTACCAACCACTCTTCTAAAAAACCACATCACCTCCTTGCTTTCCTAACAACCTTATATTTCTGTTTAGTTTCTATCAAAAACACAATATGGGGTTTATTCTTCAGACATTTATCCTTCAAGTTCTTAACTGTTAAGGATGACCCCAAACCTTGATAGTTCCATACTAACAGATTCATTATGAACCAGTGGTTGGTCCAATCCAACTACTGGCGTTTTGAGAATATATAGAAAAGCAGCATTATCATCTATTTTTATGGGGGAGAGCTAACTACTAGCTAGGAAAATCAATATTGTAATGAGCCAGTGCTAGCTCAGTTGAAACAAGTTTAAGAGTCTTTTTCTGGTTTCGGATCTTCTATTTGAGAGCCCAACATGACCTCCTACTAGTTATGCCATTCCCATACGAGGATTAAGGAGGAAGCTACATAGTAGTTTCTTCTATAAAGGCCAATTTTTTTCCTTCTTTTCAAGTCTATAAAGTACATTTCAACATCCCCAGCCTTTTTTAAATGAATCCCATTAAGCCTAGCAAATATTGAAGGCAGTGGTGAAAGGTTATTGAATGGAACTATCACTTTTGACCCTATCTCATTATCACTGGTCAAATCAATATGGTGGGGGCATGGTAGTTTATAGAACAGACTTGGTGGGCCCAAGCCTAACTCACATGCCTGTGTTTGATCATTGTCACCAATTGTTTTGGTCAACTCACAATGTGGATTCCTTATTAATCAATGCCATACCTTGGATCCATTCACGTGGGATACTTGTATGGCCACCTCAACAAGAGATCATGCATTCAAATCAGTATTTAAATAAAATACCAAGGCTTCCTACTTCTTTTTTGGGTTTATCAACTCATCATCATCAAGATCCCCATTTCTGTGCGCCACATCTCATCTTTTAAACTCCTTAACTCTATCTTTATAGGCAATTATTTCCTTGCCCATAATCATGGAATTGGTTCCTTGTAACAATTGTGATTCATAATTGCCAAAATGAGCATCATCTTGCTTCTCAACCGATTACTGAAGATTAGCACTGGCAGTTGGGTAAGTTTCTGTTTGCATCACACCTCAATTCAATCAGTATCGCATACCTCCAGGCTCCCTTCCACCGTTTTGACACCAGGAATGCTCGTCCAACTACTAAAACCATAATCAGTTTCTTTATTTTCTTTTGTATCTACAGGTTCCTTGCATGACTTACTATCATGGCCAATATAGCCATAATGATAACAAAAGCTTTGATGTCTTTCATAACATACAGTAACCCATGCCAGATATTTACCTGCTCGAAGAACTTAGAACCCTGGTATTAATAGTTCTTTAAGGTCCGCCAAAACACGGACTCGAAAAAAAATTTTGGTAAGCTTACCATCAACTTCTAGCTTTTTCAACATCATCACCTTCTATTATGGAAACTAGTAGAATAATAAAATAGGGACTTACATGCAAAATTAGATACTTAAGTGGTATTTAGTTAATTAGCGCCTATAAGTTTCCGTTAGGGGAAAGGAACTTAAATGAGCGCTATAGTATTATAAATATCCTCATATTTCCTATTGTATCTCTATGTTCAGTATGTGAATTGCTAAGTGTGATCTAAAGGAATTAGTCAGAATTCCTTCCTTATCTTCTCCTCTCTATTTATGTCTTCCTAATCTCCTTCTTCCTTTTATCTTCTCATAAAAACCATACCAGTGGTATCAGAGCTTTCTTTCCTTGTCTCTGTTCTTTCACTTTTACTGTTCTACTTGAGTTTATGGTCTAGATACGATCAAAAATCGCAAGAAATATGGAAGATCGACTAGTGAATATTGAAGAAAAAATTCAAAAACTTGATATAGTTGAAGAGCTTCAAGAATCGGTGTTGGGTTTTAGAGATGAACTTCGCACCATAGGCAGAGACTTCAGGATGATGATACAAGTGACTCAGCATCATAAACCCATACCAAATGGGAATCCAAGAAATGGGAATGGGAACGATCAAGTCGAGTACCAGTGGCCTACGCAATTCACGAAACTATAATTCCCAAAGTTTCAAGGAGGGGATGTTAATACCTGGATTCTTAAATGTGAATGGCTTTTTGAGTTTGCTGAAATGCCAAAGGATTCAAAGGTTTAAATTGCCTCTATGTAACTTGATGACGCTAGTTTTCCTTTGCATGTTGCAATCAAGACACGATAGGGGGCTAATCCACCGACCTGGAATGCTTTCATAGTAATGCTAAAGGATGCCTTCGGGACTCTATTTGATAAACTGATGAGCGACCTTGGTGAAATTTAATGCGAAATTTGACGTGATATCAGCAAAACTTGATCTGCCAGAGGAATATTTGGAAGATGTGTATGTCGTGACGCTCAAGGAAGAGATTTTTGACTCAGCCTTGATGTTCAACCCATAGAGCCTCAGTGAAGCGCACCAATTTGTGAGAGTTTAGGAGATTTCTTTGAACCGATGCATGGCCAAGAACG
This sequence comes from Inga oerstediana, assembly GCA_963210345.1. Lineage (NCBI taxonomy): Eukaryota > Viridiplantae > Streptophyta > Magnoliopsida > Fabales > Fabaceae > Inga > Inga oerstediana. Next base: position 30,323,458 of record OY723405.1, read on the forward strand.
CGCGAGATTCCAAGAACTCATCTTTAATGTCATCGTAAGGGGTGCCACGTCGAACACCAGTAATACCAATAATAATCAATATTATTCTCAGATTGGACCTGCACAAAAGACAACATATCAGGTTCGATCAACTCGATCAACAAGCAAACAAATCTGTTCGATAAGTCAGCATAGAAATTATGGCAGTTCTCTATGGCTTTATCAGCTGAGGATAAAGTAGAGCATCGAGCAAACCACCTCTACTTCTATTGCCATGAAAAATTCTTCTGGGATCATCAATGCCCGTAATGCCAGAAATTATAGTCACATTACTTGGAGCTTATGGACAATTCTGAAATTTCCAAGATTTCTGCAATTATGGACCAGGAACATGCCTACTTATATTTCTTCATGCCATTAATGGAGTTGATAAAGCTGAGTCTATGAGGATATAGAGGAGTATAGGCAAATAAGTTGGTAAAGTTTTAATTGATAATGGCAGTACCCACAATTTCCTAGATTATGACCTTACTGTCAAATTAGGATGGAAAGAAACAAAAGCTCTATCTCCTTCTGTTCATGTTATAGGGGAATAGAAGTTGCAAGTTTTTAGAGTTTAGCGTGGTTTTAGGTGGAGGATGCAGGGTATAGATTTTGTGTGTGATCTTAGAATAATCAAGCTGCATACCTTCCATATTGTGCTGGGATTATCATGGTTAAGGTCCATTAAAAGCGCTTTCTAGGATTATGAGAAGCTTTCTATGCAATTTTGGTACAAGGATTAATTAGGCAAATTGCAAGCCTACCCTACAAACTCCCTCTGTGGTTTCATCCACACAACTTGGGGTTGATAAACCTCCTAGATAGCATATATTTTTAGTCAAAATGATGCAACCAACACCAACCACACAGTAGTGTTGTACCATTTCTGAGTTATCTGCTATTTTAGATGTATCAGGTTTACCAGAAGAGGTCTCGACAGAAATCCAAAATACCCTAAATGAGTTTGAAGCTATATTTGCTGAGCCAAAGGGACTACCTCCTTTAAGGCTAGGGCACAATCATCCTATAGTGCTACATGAAGGCACCAACCCTATAAGCCTTAAACCTTATAAGTATTCTGCTGCACAAAAGGATGTTATTAAAAAACAAGTGTCTGACTTGTTACAAACAGGTGTGATTCAAGAGAGTTCCTCTCCCTTTTCTGCACCATTATGTTAGTTAAGAAAAAGGATAGAACTTGGCATATGTGTATTGATTTCATGAGTTGAATAAGCAAATGGTAAAGAATCAGTACCCTATACCTTTGGTAGAGGATTTACTTGATGAATTATATACTGCCTGGTGGTTCACAAAATTAGATCTTCGAGCAGGCTACCATCTGATTAGGATGGAACCTAAGGATTGTTACAAGACAGCATTCAAGACAGATTCAGGTCATTTTAAGTGGTTGGTGATGCCTTTTGGGTTAACAAATGCACTTGCTACTTTTCAAGGAGCTATAAATGACATCTTTAGACCTTTGTTGAGAAAGTTTGTACTTAATTTCTTTGATGACGTATTGATTTACAGTTCATCTATTACTAGTCATGCCAGGCATCTAGAAGAGGTGTTGAGAATTTTATAGGAAAACCATTACTTTGTCAAGCGAAGCAAGTGTACATTTGCTGCCAAGAATGTGGAATACCTTGGTCACATCATAAGTAAGGGCAAGGTAGCTACGGATCCTAAGAAGATTGAGGCGGTTGCAAGCTGGCCAAAACCTAAGATAGCAAAGCAACTAAGGCTTTTCTATGATTGGCTGGTTATTACCGGTAGTTTATTCAAGAGTATGGGTCTCTAGCAAAACCTCTTACTCTATTGCTAAGAAAGGATGCTTTTAAATGGTCCAATATAGCAAGTAAAGCTTTTTCTAAGTTAAAGGAAGTGTTAGTTTCAGCCCCTATACTAGCTTTACCTGATTTCTTTAAGGAGTTTGTGGTAGAAATATATGCTTGTAGTGTTGGGATTAGGGTTGTATTGATGCTGCAAGGCTAGCCACTGTAATATTTTAGTAAGGCTTTAGCTCCTAAGCATTTGAGTCTTTCTATCTATGAAAAAGAATTATTAGCTGTGGTGCAAGCTATTGAGTATTGGCATCAATATTTGGAGCGTAATAAGTTTGTTATTCGAACTAATCAGCAAAGTCTTAAGTACTTATAGGGAAAAAATTAAAGACTCCCTTCTAGATCTATTAGATAGCAAAGCTTATGGGGTATAACTATGAGATTCAATACAAAAAGGGAAATGATAATACTATAGCAGATGCTTTAGCTTGTCTTGACTATATGGGTCCCAATTGTTACAGATTTCATTAGACACCACTTCTCGTGAATTGATAAATGAAATTAAGAGGAGTTGGGTGTCTGATATTGAAGTTGCTGCTATCCTAGCTGAAGTGAAGGAGAAACGTAGGGTGTATAAGAAATACTCTTGGGATGGGACATATTTGAGGGAGAACAATCGGTTGGTTATTGGTAATGACACTGATTTAAAGCAAAGGTTGTTAGAATGGCTCCATGCTAGCCCTCAAGGGGGTCATTCTGGTATTCAGAGGACTTACTATAAGGTTAAGGGTATGTTTTGGTGGAAACATCTTCATAAAGATGTGGAGGACTTTGTTAAGGGGTGTGATACTTGTGCAAGATGCAAGTATGAGATTGTTGTTGCACTAGGATTGTTGAAGCCATTGGCAATTCCAAGTAAGGTATGGGAGAGTATATATATGGATTTCATAGAGGGTTTGCCTAAATCTAGAGGTCAGGAAGTTATTTGGGTAATTATGGATAGGATGACTAAATATGCTTATTTTATCCCTCTTTCACACCCTTATTCAGCTTCTACTCTTGCCCAAGCTTTTTTGGATTAGATTTATAAATTGTATGGTGCTCCCATAGAGATTATAAGTAATAGGGATCCTTTGTTCCTTAGAAATCTTTGGAAAGAGTTTCTTAAGGTTTTAAAGGTGCAGCAAAGTCTTTCCTCTGCTTACCACCCTCAAAGTGATGGTCAAACTAAGGTGCTCAATAGGTGTTTGGAGTCCTACTTGCATTGCATGTGTTGGGAGGCGCCTAAAGAGTGGTGTCAATGGTTGCCTTTGGCTGAATGGTGGTATAACACCAATTTTCACACTTCAACCAAAGCTACTCCACATGAGCTGTTGTATGGTCAAAAGCCTTCAATTTATACCCCTTATGTGCCTCAATCTGCTATAGTTGAAGTGGTATATAGGAGCTTTCAGGCAAGTAAAAAGATGATTCGGTGCTAAAATATCATATGCACAGGTCAGCTAACACTATGAAACAAAGGGCTAATCTAAAGAGATCTGATAAGAACTTTGAAGTAGGGCAATGGGTGTTCCTAAAACTACAGCCCTATAGGCAAGTTTCTGCAGCTACTAGAAGCAACCAGAAGTTGGCTCCTAGGTTCTATAGTCCCTATAGAGTGTTGGACAGAATAGGGCCGGTTGCTTACAAGCTTGATTTGCCTTCTAAAACTAGAATTCATGGTACTTTTCATGTGTCTATGTTAAAGTTGTGCCTAAATCCTAGAGTGAGGCAGCGGCATCCTCCGGTGGAGTGGCCAGCTGTTCCTCCTTTACTTTATCCAAAGAAGGTTTTGTCCTGGAGGGTTGGTAGGAAAAAGCGCCGAATAATTATTAAAGTGTTGGTGCAGTGGCAAGGATATCCAGAAGAAGAAGCCACTTGGGTTTCCTAGTTCAATCTCAAACATCAATTCCCAGAGTTTCCAGTGCCAAACCCTTAAGGACAAGGGTTGTTTTGAGGGGGCAACGTTTTGGAAACTAGTAGAATAATAGAATAGGGACTTACATGCAAAATTAGATACTTAAATGGTATTTAGTTAATTAGCACCTTTAAGTAGGCATTAGGGGAAAGGATCTTAAATGAGCGCTATAGTATTATAAATAGCCTCATATTTCCTATTGTATCTCTCTGTTCAATATGTGAATTGCTAAGTGTGATCTAAGGGAATTAGTCAGAATTCCTTCCTTCTCTTCTCCTCTCTAATTCTGTCTTCCTAATCTCCTTCTTCCTTTTTATCTTCTCCTAAAAACCATACCACCTTCCCAGTAGTAGTGCCATATGTTATTACATTCTCTATATCAAATGCAGCAAATGGAAGACCATGAAACTGGATCCAGAAAGGCGACGTATAAAAATTCACGTCTTTTAAGCTCATGAACTCGTCCTATGGTTGGAGACTAAGCAGATAGCCTTGAATTGATCAAGGGAGTCCTAATAAAACACACTTACAATTGATTAAGGGAGACTAATCAGATGGCCTTGAACTCCTCCCATACACTACTACAAAAAGGTTGAAAGGTGGCGCACATATTGTGGCCCTTCCTTAATGAAGTGCCACAGCTGCTCATTTATTATTTTTTTAAAGTTTTATGTTTTTTTTTATACAAGCTGTGGCGCTTAAAAGGATAGGCGCCACAGCTGGTATGGTTAAGTGTGGCGCCTGTCTAGGCAGGCGCCACATAGAACCAGCTGTGGCGCCTGGAGGGCCAGGCGCCACACCAGGGGCTGGATCAGGGGTGGCGCCTGCCTGGTCAGGCGCTACCCCTGATGCTTTTTCCAAAAAAAAAAAATTGTTGTTCGGGTGCATGCCTATTCAATCTTTTAACATAAAAAAAAAAAATTTGTTGTTCGGGTGCATGCCTATTCAATCTTTTAAAATAAAAAAAAAAAAAAATTGTTTAGCAGTGGCGCCTATCTGGTCAGGCGCCACCCCTGATTGTATTAAAAATAAAAAAAAAAAAATTTGTTCAGGGGTGGCGCCTATCTGGTCAGGCGCCACCCCTGATGCTTTTTCAATAAATTAAAAAAAAAAATTGTTGTTCGGGTGCATGCCTATTCAATCTTTTAAAATAAAAAAAAAAATTGTTCAGGGGTGGCGCCTATCTGGTCAGGCGCCACCCCTGATTGTATTAAAAATAAAAAAAAAAAATTTGTTCAGGGGTGGCGCCTATCTGGTCAGGCGCCACCCCTGATGCTTTTTCAATAAATTAAAAAAAAAAAAATTGTTCAGGGGTGGCGCCTATCTGGTCAGGCGCCACCCCTGATTGTATTAAAAATAAAAAAAAAAATTTGTTCAGGGGTGGCGCCTATCTGGTCAGGCGCCACCCCTGATGCTTTTTCAATAAATTAAAAAAAAAAATTGTTGTTCGGGTGCATGCCTATTCAATCTTTTAACAAAAAAAAAAAAATTGTTCAGGGGTGGCGCCTATCTGGTCAGGCGCCACCCCTGATCCTATTAAAAAAAAAAAAATTTTGTTGTCACGGGTGCCTGACCATTTTTAAGCAAAAAAAAAAAAAATTGTTCAGGGGTGGCGCCTGTCTGGTCAGGCGCCACCCCTGACCTGTTTTTTAAAAAAAAAATAAAATTTAGGATTTTCTATCCCTTCCCAGCCAATTAGAACCCACCCCGCCCCACCCCCTTATCCTTAATGTTTCCCGCCTCTCTCCCCCCATTCTCTTTTCATTTCCCGCGTGCCGACACCCACCTCCCTCTCTTTACCTTTTTCTCATATCTTTAATAATCATTCACTCTCTCATTTTCACTTTCAGTATCTGCGTGCTCTCCCCTTCCTTCCATTTTCTTTTCTTCACTTCTTAAAACGACATTCACACGAGCACACGTCTTTGTTTTATCCCAACTGCCAACCCCACTCCTGTCCCTTTTATTCCCTTTTCTTTGTATTGTCTACAAGTTTTTGGTCCCCACTTCATTTGGTGGCTCAAATTTCTTCCTTCCCTCACTGAAGATTGCGTCACCAACGGCAATTACGTGGTCCCCCACTCCACTGTACTGATCAACCTGTAAGTTCAACTTGCGTTTTGTTTTTATTAATTTTTTTTTTCAAGTGAAACTGTGAAAGTTAATTTTCATGATTCCTCTAGCGTTAGACTTATTATGATGGAGATATATCGCTGAACCTAAAAGAGTTTGAATTAATGTTGATAATATTTTATTTTAAAAAAAAAAGTATAGTTCACCTCCATAGTAATTGCACTATGTGAGCTTTTAAATTTTACCCTTAAATAGTTAAATTTACTTTTGCACCGTATAGGAAATGTTGCTTCTTCTTTTTTATGATAATTGTAAAGGATAAGTCATTTGTTGGCATATGCAAGCAAGAGAATAATTTTGCTTCTAAATTGTAGACAATAATTGAAAAGGTAATTTGCTGTACGTATAGGAAATGTTGCTTTTGGTAAAGGATAAGTCATTTGTTGGCATATGCAAGTAAGAGAATAATTTTGCTTCTAAATTATAGACAATAATTGAAAAGGTGATTTGCTGTACGTATAGGAAATGTTGCTTCTAAATTGGTTCAACTTTATGTCACTTTATGTTGACAATAATTTTGTTGTTGCAAGAGAATAACAACAAAATGTCACTTTCAACTTTAGCAATTATTGTCATAAAAAAAAAGAGGAAGAATCGAAAATGATGCAGATGATTTCATTTAACACCTATATATATATATATATATATAATGTACAAATGTGTGTGTTGTTTGTAGGCGTGTGTGTACATATATATTCCCATTACTAGAGACTTATCCGATCCCTATTGTAGGCGTGTGTACTGTGTTTTAGCTCTCACTAGTTCTAAAGAATTAATGCAACAAGTTACAAGCTCACTAGTTCTAAGAAATTAATGCAACAAGTTACAAGAATAATGAAAGAATTGAATTAAATGTTATATATAACCATAAATTTGAACGACAGTAATTAATATACAAGTGATTTGAAATTAGATAATCAAATTAACTTTTAATAATACTGTTATTTCTTTTAAAACTGCTTCAAATTATTTGTTTTCCAAAAATCAAAATCATTTATTTAACATTATTTCACGTATTTAATATATATTTGTGTTAGTGCAATATATTTTGTAGAGGTAAGAAAATAATTTTTTGTATTATTTGATTAAACTATAATAGAGAAAATCCCATTTAAACCCAATGAAAATAGGAAAAATTGAAATCAGGATAATAAATTGAATAATTCGTTAATTGAGTCATTAACTTATTTAATAATTTTAAAATATGGATAAAATGAGTTTAATATATCAATATATATCAACGTTAATATTTAATAAAATAAAATATAATTTGTCTATATTGTTTAACTTTAAATATATTAACTAAAACCGTAAGGGGAAAAACATATAATAAGGAGAAAATTAATATTGGGATTATGCTTTCTTTTTCATTTTATATTATTTTCTTTATTTTTTTTTTCTGAATCATATTTTTTGATTTAAGCTAATCATATTTGATTTTATTATATTTTGATGTTTATTACACATATTATTATTTAAAAAAATAACTTAGAACCTCAAATATCTTATTGATTTGTTTATGTTTAATTTGTGTTTGTAGTTTCAGTTCATCAGTCTATTGAAGCTTCTATTTACGGTATGTTTTTTAAATTTTGAGCTTATAAATGTGATTTTAGTTAAATTTAATAGTTATAATTTGTAGGTGTTCTAATGATTGTTATTGATTAATTGCATAAGCAAAATAATTCTTTATATATTCTTAACACTTGTATTTTATTTATCGACTTGTAATGTTTTCTAATTTAACTATGATATATTGTGGCAAATATGGTTTCTTTTGTTATAAGTTGTAAAAAATTATTATAATGCCTGGGAATAATTAATGAATTATTTGACAATTTAAACATTCAGTTTAAGACTTAGAAAGCTTCAATTATAAAGATTCATGTGGTGTATGTTATTATAAATTAATTAAGGTAAGAGAATATAAAAGTAATTAGTAAATGCAATAGTCATACAACATCTAACCACGTACTTTTTTAAAAAAATAGATTGAAGCCCATAGATGGATCGTAAATGGATGTCATCTAATCGATGTTCAAGGGAATATATAGATGGGGTGAAGGATTTTATTAGATTTGCAACTGAGCACACAAAAGATCTTGGCAAAATCATATGTCCTTGCTTATCCTGTTGTTTTGGAAAGCGGATTAGTCAACTTGATTTGCTAGATCATCTAGTGTGTTATGGTATTGATCAAACATATATACGATGGACAAGGCATGGTGAGACCAACGATGCATATAGTGATCGGGTGCATACCACGGGTGGTGCCTCGGATGAATTTGATCAAAGCATGTTTGATGAAGATGATGGTCTTGAAGAAATGGTAAATATGGTTGAAGGGGTGCTTCATAACTGCCCTAACGAATTTGAGAAGTTGAAAGGTGATGCTGAGAAACCATTATATGTCGGAAGTACTAAATACACAAGATTGCTAGCAGTGTTGAAGTTGTATAACTTTAAAGCTCGCTACGGATTGAGTGATTCTGGTTTCACCGCATTGCTTGAACTGTTGCAAGATATGCTTCCAGAAGAAAATGTACTTCCTACCAAGACATACGAGGCAAAGCGAATTCTTTGCTCTACAACCGGTATGGGATATGAGAAGATACATGCGTGTCCTAACGATTGCGTATTATTTCGAAATCAGTATGCAACGTTGGAGAAGTGCCCTAAATGCAACGCATCTCGATATAGGAAGAAGAAAGGAAAAAGTCCTTTGAAGGTGCTATGGTATTTTCCCATTGTTCCGAGATTCAGGCGACTGTATAGTAATGCAGAGACTGCTAAGCAGTTGACATGGCATGCAGATGAAAGGATTAAAGACACGAAGCTTAGGCACCCTGCAGACGCTCCTCAATGGAAAAAAATTGATCATGAGTACCCTGACTTTGCTGATGAAGTCAGGAACCTTCGCCTTGCACTGTCAACTGATGGAATTAATCCGCACGGTGTTCAGAGTAGCACACATAGCACGTGGCCGGTGATATTGATGATTTATAACCTTCCTCCACACTTAATCATGAAACGCAAGTTTATGATGTTGTCCATGTTAATTTCTGGGCCAAGGCAACCTGGGAATGATATAGATGTATACTTGGCTCCTTTAATTGATGACTTGAAGCTGCTTTGGGATGAAGGCGTTAGTGTGTATGACGGGTACATGGAAGAAAGTTTCACTTTGAAAGCCATGTTGTTTGGCACAATTAATGATTTCCCTGCTTATGGAAATTTGTCAGGATACAGCGTCAAAGGATATGGTGCATGCCCTATATGTGAAGATGACACTCATTCAATGCGACTTCATCATTGTAAGAAAAATGTTTACATGGGGCATCGAAGATTCTTACCATCACAACATCGTTGGAGGAAGTGGAAAAAGTCTTTCAATGGTGATGCAGAAGAAGGTAGCCCGCCGAAGATGTTGACCGGTTCCCAGGTGTATTCCAAGGTAAAAGACTTGGAGAACAATTTTGGCAAACCTTTTGCGAAACAAATCGAGACAAGCGGTTGGAAGAAAAAGTCTATTTTCTTTGAACTTCCATATTGGAAGTCTTTATATGTGAGGCATTTTCTTGATGTGATGCACATAGAAAAAAATATCTGTGATAGTCTAATTGGCACGTTGCTTAATATCCAAGGAAAAAGCAAGGATAATGTCAATTCGAGGTTGGATTTAGTGAACTTGGGAATTAGAGAAGAGTTGGCACCGATTGAGCAAGGGTCTCGTACCTATCTACCGCCAGCTGCATACACTCTGTCGAGGAAAGAGAAGAAATTGTTTTGTGAGTTTCTGCAAGGAATTAAAGTCCCCGAGGGCTACTCTTCAAATATAAAGAACCTTGTATCGGTAAAAGAGTTGAAGTTAAAGAACCTTAAATCTCATGATTGTCATGTGCTCATGCAAAATTTCCTACCGGTTGGTATACGATCCATTCTTCCCAAAAAATTAAGGAACACTATCACCAAACTTTGCGTGTTTTTCAAGTTGATCTGCAGTAAAGTGGTTGATTCAACCAGGTTACAAGATTTGCAAAGGCTGATTGTGTGTACTCTGTGTGAACTTGAAATGTATTTTCCGCCTTCTTTTTTTGACATTATGGTACATCTAACTGTACACTTGGTCAAAGAAACTCAATTGTGCGGTCCAGTGTACTTGAGATGGATGTACCCAAATGAACGATTCATGAAAATATTAAAGGGGTATGTGAAAAATAGATACCGTCCAGAGGGTTGTATCGCTGAAAGTTACATGGTTGAAGAAGCAAGTGACTTCTGTGCTGATTTTCTATCAAATGTTGACCCTGTAGGGATCCCCAAGTCCCGTCATGATGGCCGAAGATCAGGGAAAGGAACAACGGGGAGTGATGTAATAACGATATCAGTGACTGAACGGGATCAAGCCCACTTGTATGTCCTACATAACACTGATGAGGTCGAACCGTATGTAGAAGAACACAAGGATGCTCTCCGATTGGTACATGGTGATGGGAATGAAAATTTATTAACAACAGAACACAATAAACAATTTGCAGGCTGGTTGAAAAATCGTATTAACTATGAGATGGAGAGGAATCCTCATTCAGTTTCCGAAAAATTGAAGTGCCTGTCGAAGGGACCGAGCTTACATGTATTATCTTACAATGGTTATGCAATCAACGGTTACACATTTTATACACAAGACCATGATAAACAGAGCACGATGCAGAATAGTGGGGTAACACTTGTTGCTGATTCTTGGCATAGATCCAGTGCTAAAGATACACACCCTATCTATGCATCAATGTCATACTTTGGTGTCATTGAACGCATATGGGAGTTAGATTACTCTATGTTCAGGGTCCCTGTCTTCAAATGTCAGTGGGTTAACAACAACAGTGGATTGCGGATAGATGACTTAGGCTTTGTGCAAGTGGACCTTTCTAAGGTTTGGTATGAAGATGATCCTTTTATTTTAGCAGCACAGGCAGAACAAGCATTTTACATTCCTGATCCTGCTAAGAAGAATTGGTCTATTGTACTTCCATCCAACAAGAATCGTCAAGCAGAAGTTGATTTTGAAAGTAATGAATATTTGAACATCAATAATGATGATCCTTCGTTTGAGGATTTGTGGTCAGCAGAGATTGATATAGATGGAGATGCAGATGAAGATGAAGATGAAGATGGACCCCTATACGTGAGACATGATCATAAAGAGGGAACTTGGGTCAACAGGAACACAATTCTCAATCCAACACGAATTCTGAAGAATAAAATTTTAAATCAGACAAGAAAAAGGAAAAGATAATGATTGCCTTGACTTATTTACTTGTACGTATGTTTTTATAAATTTCAAAATAATTTGCTTTCATTGACATACAAGACCATTGTGTACTGATGTTTTGATTTGGTTTATTTCACTTGCAGGAGTATGGACTCACCACATCATGACATTGATGACGTTCCCAGTCCCGTACCTGATGACATTGATGATGTTCCCAGGCACATTGGTAGACAGAGATTTGAGGCGAACGTCAGACGTGGCAGGACAGTTATGGCGAGGTTGATCAGACTGAGAAGTAACGGGATCAAGTTACAAGTAGAGTGGAATGAACTTGGGAACCCGGTTGGGGAGAACAGTACCTCGTTAAATAACTTCATCGGGACTACGGTTCGAGACAGAGTCCCTATTACAGTTCAAAATTGGAAAATGGTAAAGAAAAGTTATGAGGATGGGATCTGGGCTGAAATACAGGTAACACCTTAATTATATATTTAGGAGTTGAGCTTTGTTTCACTTCATTTCAATCTTACATATGATATATGTTTTTTGACTTGTTTACAGAGTGTTTTTATTATTGATGATGATCGGAAGAACTTCGTAATGAGAAAAGCCGGAAAAATTTTGCGAAAGTTTCGTTCTGATCTCGTCAAATATTTCTTGAGGGATGATAATGATGATATCATTACTACACCGCCTTATCCATTGTACGAAGGAATCATCACTCAAGCAATGTGGGATGAGTTTATCAAAACACATACAACTCCTGATTTCCTGGTAAGGGGATTTGTTTATTTTTCCCTATTACGTGTAATGTACGTTTTTGTAAGTAACATTTATATATTTATATGAATCATTTTGATCTAACTAGGAGTTGAGCGAGAAGAATCGAGCTAACGCGACCAACATGCAATACCGATACACACAAGGACCTGTTTCATACGGAAATTTACAAAAACAAATGGTACGAACTGATGATTATTTCATTCATAATAAAAATTGTATGAATATCATTTAAATTCGACTAACTTCGATGTGCAGATACAAGAATCAGGCTCAGATATTACACAGGTTCCACGACATGAGGTGTGGATCAAGGGTGTCACAAATAAGAAAGGTGAAATTCGTAGTGAGGAAGCAAGAAGAGTAGCCGAATATTGTGTAAGTATTCAATTATATTATGCGTTCAATAAATAATTGGCTTTACTTAAATGAACTCCATTTATAATAACTAATTTTTATTGTAATTCTTTTTGGGAAAGCGACAAATGACACAGGAGGATCCTGCGTTGGCGACCTATGTTGGTCGGGACGATTTATTGAGTAGAGCGTTACCAGTACCCGAGTATGATGGTCGTGTTCGGGGTACTGGTTTTGCAGTCACCCCATCAGCATACTTCGGACGTCAGAAGCGCTCGAGTAGAAGTGATGTTTCCCACCTACGTGACGAGATGTCTAGCTTTAAGCATCAAATGCAAGAACTTCAACAACAAATGCGCTACAAGGAACAACAAGAAGAACAATTCACCGAACAAATGCGTTTGCTGCAAGAACATAATGCGTTGTTAACAACGCAAATACAACAGTTGGTCCAGGGTAGGCCAACACCAAATGTTCCGTTCTGTGATAGCCCAAGTTTCAGAGATAGCTGCAATTCCATGCCTAAAGTCCCTTTTCCTTCGGTAATTAATTTATTTTCTACTTAACTTTACGTTAAATTATAATTAAGCGAATTTAACATATTAACTCTGTTTTTTGTAGGGGGAATTTCAATGCAAGCTATATGTCGAGCAAGCATCCAAGCACGCGGTTGCAGTAGGTGTTGCCTACAACATTGGTGAGGACATACTGCATAATTCACTGTTGCCCGATAACACACTCCGGGTTAGGGTTGACGTCTGCACGAACGAAGACGCCCTCTTACCGATCCCGTCTCAAGATGAGCAAAATAAGGTGGCAGATGTTGTAGGTGGCTATGTTGCTTGGCCAATAGGTCTTATTGAGCCATGTGGAAAGGTCGTTCATTCAAAATTCCCTGCACTTTTCCTTCGAACTTTCATCTCGAACTGTGATTTAATTTTCTGATTTGCGCAGGGTAAGATTTCAAAGTCTTCAACAACACAACCCAAGTCAAAAGCATCAGCCAGCCAACAGAGCAGAAGAAGACATACCTCATATCTCGATCAATTAATATTGATTGCACCACAATTGATCGGTGAGGGAATAGTGGCATTACGTATTCCAAGACATATCTACATGGTTGGTGGTCTAGTTGATTATATTACTGCCGAGGTCGTGCAGGACATATGTGCTCGTGATTGGGTTGGTGCTTCGGCTATCAACATCTGGATAAGGTACTTCACTATCATCGTTTATCACTGTTATTAATATATCTCGTTCCATTTCTTTTGTTTCTCATGACACTGTATGTTTTATACCAGGCATTTGGACCAAGACGTTTTAATGGATACACAGAGGGTCCAATTCGCATTTGTCAACCCTTTTCTCGTTGGTAATCATGAGGGTAAAATAGATGTGACTGCGCAGTCTAATGGGCTGAAAGATTACTTTACCAAGAAAGCGACAGCAAATACATTATTTTTAGTGCCGTATAATGCGGGGTAAGTTATTATTGGTACAATTTTTGTTTTTATTGTTTAACTTCTATCATAACATGATTGTTCAAAAAATATTTTTAAAATATATTTTAGGCGCCATTGGATATTGATCGTTATCAATCCAGCGGAACCTTCAGGCCCTCGCATTTATTATGTGGATCCTCTGCAAAATGGTCTTCCACAAGACCGTTTTGATATGATGCTATTGATCAGTAGGTAAGTATACGTGCCTATGTATAAATATTTGCGAACGTGATTGAATAATCAAAAGTAATCATTTTCTGTTTCTTTTGTTAGCGCATTGACTGCATATCGGTCGTCTGTCGCGTTAAACTATTCTAAAGCTACTGACCCCCGCCTTAGTTATCCTTGGAAGAAGATACAGGTATTGATATTTGACTTTACTTAGAATTTGTTAGTAAACACTTTTTATTCATGAACAGAGTTAAATATTGCATTATATTATTGCAGTGCCCTTTCCAACCTAATGACAATGATTGTGGGTACTATATCATGAAATTTATGAAGGATGTTATTATGCATGATCAACCATTTATTCCTCAAAAAGTAAGTCACTTAGTTGCACTTCATATTGTATATGTAATTAATGAAATTGAATTATTATGCATGATCAACCATTTCAATTCGTTCTAACTTGTGTCTGATTGTATATATCTGTAGTATTATGAAGATCAACGTTGTGACGCTTTGACAGACCATCAGGTTAATGAAGTGATCGAGGAATGGTGTGAATATGTGTTTAGGCAAATCCCTAGGTAGCTATATTTACTATTAAATTCACTAGCTGGTTTTTTTTGTGTTGTTTCTAATTGCCAATATAATTGTTGTGTCTTGCATGTTTTTTCAAGTTGAATTTGTTGTATTATATTTCATTCAACTAGGTTTACAGTATATTGTATAACAATTTTCATTACTACTTTAGCTAATCAATCATTTGTTGGTATCATTTTAAAGTTATCTATTATTGTTTTTATTAAACCTTGCAGACTATAATTATATATGCATGAGAAAAAAATATGCTAAAGAAAAACCAATATGAAAAACCTAAAAAAATATGAGAAAAAATATGCAAAAAAAAATGCAAAAAAAAAAAACAAAACAAAATACCACCTACTGTGGCGCCTGGCCAGCCAGGCGCCACCCAAAAAAATAAAAAAAACCAGAACGAAAAAAAAAATAAAAAAAAAAAAACAAACACCTACTGTGGCGCCTGGATAGCCAGGCGCCACAGGAGGTGCTGGCCTACTGTGGCGCCTGTTGGGCCAGGCGCCACAGAAGGCTTACCTTCTATGGCGCCTGGCCGGGCAGGCGCCACAGCTGGCCCAACCAGCTGTCGCGCCTGCCCATCCAGGCGCCACAGGAGGTATGCTTCCTGTGGCGCCTGCCACTTTAGGCGCCACAGCAAGCCTTTTTTTTAAAAAAAAAAATTTTAAAAACTGTGGCGCTTCCAAGCGCCACAGCTTTTTTTAGTGGCGTTAAGATAGGTGGCATTTCGCAAGCGCCACAGCTATTGCAATTATAAGCGCCACATATTTGGTTTTTTGTAGTAGTGATAGTTGGAGACTAAGCAGATGTTTCGTGGTTAGCTTCATAAGCAATTGATTGGGTTTGAAGGAGCATGAGAGAAATAAACATTGTTAGAAGATTAATTGAGCCTTAAATTCTTTATATGTATGCATGTTCACTTTGTTTTTCACCTCCTAGAACTTGTTTCCACTCTTTTTTGAAACGGCATTTCCATTAGTATGATGAAAATGAAAGAGCCATTCAATTTTAAACCCTTTCATCTAAACACAAACCCTCATTCATCACCATTTGCTTACTCATTTTGAGCCCTTCCCACACTACTACCAAAAAAGGCAGCTATAGCACTTATTTTTAAATTAACTATAGCACTTAGAAAGTGCCACATATCCCATCGCTACTAAAAGAAGCTGTAGCGTTTAGAAGCTCCACAACATATATATATATATATATATATTAAAAAAAAACACTTCATATGGTGCTTCCTTGAGGGAGAGCTACAGGAATTAAAGTGTGCACTTCCTGTGGCCCTTCCTTAAGGAAGTGCTACCTAAGGTCTATATGTATTTTTTTAATTTATGCTTCATGTGGCACTTTTTTAAGGAAGTGCCATAGGAAGTATTATTTTTTAAAATAATATTTTTTTCCATATTTTTCTTTTAGAACCTTATAATTATAGTAGATAACCACTACATATATTCACATACAACATATATATAATAACATTTAATTTTATCTCACTTATTTTCAACATATAAAAATGAGAATAATTTTTTCAGATTTCATAATAAATTAAATATAAAATATATCGAGCAAATTAAACTATTAACTAGTAATAAAATTAGATTTGTAAGCTCAAATATTAAAAAACCTACAGTGTATTAGAAGTTTGAATAGAGTGAACTAACAAGTATAACACCTGGAAAAAAATTAATAAAAGAAAAAGATAAAGACAAAGTTGCATAGATCTTTTAAAATAAGGTGGTTAAGAAGGCAATGTGTTGTATGTAGCTTTAAAATATAAAAAAAGGAAAAAATGAGTGGGTATGACTTATAGGAGGAAACGAAACTATAAGGAGGATAAAATGGAACCAAAAGGGAGGAGGAGCAGGGTTAGTTTGGTGCAAGAAATGAGACAACAGAAATGACGAGGAAGTGCTGAAAATAAAAAGAGGAGGAGGAGGAGGAAATGTGAGAAGTGATGGAATAAAGGAATGAGGAGGAAGTACAAATTGAAGTGGGGACGGTGATGATTGACAAAAAGAGGAAAAGGAGGAAATGTGGGAACTAAGAAGATAAAGAGTGATGACACATGTTAGATGAAAAGTGAAAACTAAGAGGATAAATGTGATGGAAGCAAATCGCGGGAAAGAGAAGGGTTTGACAATTTTTTTTAAAAAAACATTACTTTGTATGGTTGTATGGCACTTACTAAGCCAAGTGCCATATAAAGTACGTAGTAACTATGGCACTTCCTTGAGCAAGCACCACATCTGCTACTTCATTTTTTTTTAAAAAGAAAAACACCTTAGGTGGTGTTTCCTAGGTCACCAAGCAGCTGTGGCACCTAAGGTATTTTTTTAAAAAAAGTTTAAAAAACATTTTAGAAGAAGCTGTAAAGAAGTTCCATAAAAGGTGCACCACTAATCCCTATTATTATAGTAGTGCCATGTTGTATGTATGTCATTTATTCTTAGTGTTTATGGTATTCTAAAATCAAAGTGATTTGTTAATAAAAAGTTGAATAATAAAAAAATAAGTATAAAGTTAAAATAAGAGTATTTTGAAGATAAAAAAAGAAGAAGAGAGAATTCGCAAAACTTAGCTAAATTATTTAGATACTTGATACTATGAACTACTCATTACCTTTGACTTGCATTTCAACAAATTTTTATTATTAATTCATTCTATTTAGCATTTATCCATCATTACAAGCCTTTTAAGTCCTCTTGATTTATTGCACTAATTGCTATTAGTAGTGGAGATGTTAGAGTTGTTACAAGCATATGATAAGATGTTTCCTGAGTGAACTAGAGTGAAATTATTCCAATAAGGTGAGATGAGTGAAACAATAATATCTTGAGAGTTTCTTGTGCTTCATTCTAATATTTTGGATTGTGTAGTTGGCTAATTTCTTTGCATCACTTGACTATGGCTGGTGTTTGCTTGAAGAATTTGATTAATTGATTTATTACTTTCTAGCTAATTATGAAATTACTCATCTTTCAAATACATTGATAAATTGAATTTAGAAAATTGTACTCCATTGCCTTTGTTCAAGAGTACAAAAGTCTATGTGTGGGGGGAATGATTAAACCATATTTTTACATGATTTTTCATAAATAACTAAATTGGGATTTTTAATGCATTTTTTGGGACATTATCGCATAATTAAACACTAATTTTAGTTAGGGACAATTGTATTAAATTAATTTTGAGCAATTGTTTCTTGGACTTTTAATGCTACCTTATACTTAATCTTACATTGTAGGTATTTCGGAAAGAAATTGGTGATTTCGTGGGGTAAGAATTAATATTTTGAGGATTAGGAAAAATTACAAAAACTGTCCTTAGAATTTCTGAAAATTACAAGTAAATGAAGACAAGACCCAGAGAAATTACAGACAAAACCCCATAGTGTCATATATTATAGTTCAGCCCCACAGAAGTTTCAAAAAAGTTCACTGTGATCCCTCCCCATAAACTTTTGACATTTGCAGCAAGGTCCCTGGTCAATCTTCTTCTTCTTCCTTCCACCACAACTGGACCCGACATTAGTGGTGGAGAGAGCTGGCACCAAGAACATTCCTTCTCTTTCGGCTGAGCTATAATCCGACAGCATTATGGTGAGAAGAGTGCGCCGAGCTGGAATCTTATCCTTCCTTTATCATCATCCCACCATCTTCTTCTTCCTTCATCATTATCATCACTTTCACTTTTCCCTTTTCCTCCTTTAGAAACTCATGCACAGAGGAGAGCAGCTGATCATCCGAACTTTCAGCTGCATCTTCTTCTTTTTTCTTCCTCTTCTCTCTCCAGCGGCATCCTTCATCACCAAGGCCGCCGGCGAGCTTTCTCCATACTCCTCCATTGTTCACTATTACCGTAGAGGGGAGAGAGAGAGAGAGAGTTCACCGTCGGTCTTCCTGCTCCGCACCACCGCCAGCTACCTCCTCTGAACACACCACCACCGTCGACCTTAACACAGCACCGAGGAGCTGTATTCTTGGCAGTAGAGAAGAGATCAGAAACAGAGCACCACCATCACCTTTCCCTCACCACCAACGGCGACCTCCACGACTTCTTCCTCCATCATCATTTCCTTCGTTTTCTACCACCGTCTCTCTGTCCTCTACACTCAAGCACCGACCAACCACCACTGTCGGCGTCTTTTACTCACCACCGTTGCACTAGATCAGAACAGAGGAGGAAGATGAGACCTTCGTCTCCGTCGCTCACGACACCAACGTCCTGCATCGGCTCTGTTCTTTTGTCATCACCTTCTTCTTCTTTCTTCCTTCCTCTTCTTCTTGGTGTCGCCAGCGGCCTTGACCATTGCCACCATCACCGTCGGTGACTTCCCTGCCTCTCTCTCTGTCTTATACCACCAAGCTCTAACCACACTCCTCTCTCATTACATCACCTGCTTCTACATCGCAACATAGGAGAGAGAACGATGCTACTAAATTTTAAATAAGCACCGTAAGTGTACGGGTCGTAGAATAGTATAGTAGTAAATCAAGGTCATCCCACAGAGATCCAAGGTAATAGATAATTAGACATTAAAATTCTCATTTTCATTTAAGTTGAACAAAGCAAAGAAAGAGATTGAAAGACAATTTAAACAAATATGCAAAAGAAAAAAATCTAATGATTTAAAGACTTTAAATGATAAAAACAACCTAGAGTGGCTAATCTCTTCTTTAAGTTTTAGAGCATGTATTTACCCAAGTAAAAGCACTTAATATTAAATTCTTAATCTAGAGTTTAAATGAATATAAGTGTCTTCCAATCACTTATACTCCTCTCTCAAGTTAAAATTGTTATTCCTAACTAATTTACTCAAGAGGCAATAAATGTCTAAATTCACTCTAATGTGATTATATGGGTCCAATAGGTATATTCCTATCCTATTGGCAAATTATAATAAATTCTAATCCCACATTACTTAATCCTATGGTCCAATTAAGATCCCTCTTCCAAGGTTAATCTAAATTCCCCAAATTCCTACTTAATGATGATCAAGCACTAAGTAGATAAATTAATACAAGATTAAGTAAACAAAATTTAACACTAAACACAATTAAATGGTTCATACATGCTCAATCCTTAAATTAGTTCATAACTACTCCAGTTTTAAAAGAAATTAACCAAACATTACTGTAAACAAAGTCATCATCTCAGCAAAACCAAAAGCCAAATTCAGATTCATGAAGACAAGAGAAACATAAACAATCACTGTGAAACACGTCTCCTCTTCCTCTATTTCTCTTGCTGCAATGATTCAGATGATGATCCACAGTCCAAAAGATCAGCTCCCTTCCTTCCGCGTCTCGCCTCCCCGAGCCCTCACAGTGAAGACGATCCCAGTCCTGCTCTGCCTTTAGCTCTGGTTCAGAATGTATGGACAGCGCCGCCGCTACTTGTCGAACTCTGTCTCTCTCCCTTCCAGAGATGCTGGGTGTTACCTCCAACTCTCTGCTCACCAAGAAACAGTGAAATATGAAGCTTAGGTTCAGCAATCGGTTGAAGATGGTGGCTGGAAGTGGCTCCTCCGTTCAGCGATGACGAAGACGGAAATGATAGAGACGGCGAACCGGAGTTCCTTCCGTCCTCACTCCGGTCGCCGTCAAATGGAGAAGAGGATGATTGAGGTTCTGGTTCTTGCTAGATGATGCTGATGAATTCCCTTGTGCGGCTGTGCTTTTGTCTCACTGTGCGGCTCTTAGCTGATTCTGTTTTTTTTTTCTCTCCAGCTCGTTTTTCTCTATTGCTTTAGGTCTTCCATTCAGCTGATCCCAAAAAACGGTGTCGTCTCCTCTACTCTTCCAATTTCCAATTCAGCCCAAAATGCTGTCTGACCTCCCCAGTGCGTAGCTTTCAATTGGTTTGATCCAATAATTCTACTTCCCTAGCCCAAAATCACGTCACATGCTCACCTAGGGGGGGAAAAACTATTTAATAATAATAACAAAAACTAACATAAAGTAAAATAAATATAATATGGCATCATTTTATTTTATTATTATTTTTCCTTCAAAATATTGAAAATTAGAATATTTAAAATAAAATCCCCAGATAATGCACCAACTTG
The DNA here is from genome assembly GCA_963210345.1 of Inga oerstediana. Lineage (NCBI taxonomy): Eukaryota > Viridiplantae > Streptophyta > Magnoliopsida > Fabales > Fabaceae > Inga > Inga oerstediana. The sequence continues at coordinate 30,344,096 of OY723405.1, forward strand.
ATATCTTATAAAATCTCAAGAAAATCATCTTAAATTAGCATTGATAACTCCCCAAATTATATCAAAATGTGTCTCAAATATATTAAAAATGGGGAGTTATCACACCCCCACACTTGCATCAAATCTTGTCCTCAAGATTTCAAAACATCAAACCAAAGAAAATCATGGAAGCAAGATTCTCAAATGAAACACTACAAAATTGGATTTAATTCAAATTTTCAAGAATGAAGCTTTCTTGAAATTCTTTTCCACCTTCTAAAAGTGTAAGTAGAAATGCAAGTAATTTAGCAAGGATAAATGACAATAGAATGTTCCTCACAAGTGAAGTGTTTGCACTCTTCCCTCAAGACAATATAAAGGGCTTGTGTTTCACTCTCTTCCACTTATTGCAACTCATCTACCATAAGCTTGTTTATTATCTCCATCTCTACTACATTATCCCCTTGCTTACACAAATCAAAAGGACTTTTCTAAAGGTTGTAATGAATAGGGTAAGATAATGAAATGAAAGTAGTGAAATGGTATAAAGAAATACTTTAATAGTGCTAAGTAACTCAATGAAATTCATTAAGAATGAAGGAATATCCACTTAAAAGAAACAAACTCAACAATCTCTTTTTTTTTCTTTCTTCCATTTTTTTTCATTTCTATTATTTTTTTTCTATTATTATTCTTTTTCTTGTTTTTTTTTTCATATTTCTCTTCTTCTTTTTTTTTACACCTTTCTTTCTATCTTTCTTTTCTTTCTATTTCATTTTTTTTTTTCAAGTATCCACACAACTCACATAATAGACTTTCTAAACCCTTCACTCTTTTCTAAAATTATTTTCCTCAGCACTAACCAAAGTAGCAAATGAATGGGAAAGAAAAGATATAAAAATTGCATTTCTCAAATAAAGGGCTATTTATTCTATGCAATTTTCTTTTAAAAGCAAAGCAAGGCTCAAATGGGGTAAAACAAAGGATTTTCACGTGGCAAGGATAGACATTTGGCCAAACTAGCTATGAAATGAATGCCTAAATCATCTTTGTGTATGCAAAGGGATTTAAAGCTTCAAAGGAGATTCAAGACAAGTTCTAGAGATAAAATCACAATAAGTGTACTCTCTCTTGAAAGAAATGAATATTTAGGCTCAAGTTTCTCACCGGTATTTAACATCCTAAAGTCAATCATCCAAAACAAATTCTTTGCCTATCTACTAACATTCCAAGAAAATAGAACCGAATTATAGATAAACTCAATCCTTTTCAAATTCAAATCAAACCAATTTTGCCAATATTCATAAGTAAAATCCCAGCTTCCATGAAAAACAAAAAAAAAAAATTTTTCAAAATTGAGGACAAGTCATGCAAAATCAATGGTACCCTCCACCCCCACACTTAAATGTCACATTGTCATCAATGTGAACAAGTAACATTAAGTAATGGAGATGAAGACAAAACCATATCCAAATGTAGAGATAGTAGAAGCTTCAAAGATTTTAAATTTCCACCAATAGAGCACCGCTCACAAATACCACAACTCAAATCAATAGTCAATAACAATTATCAATCACATGCAAAGTTATACTATAACCAACACTCATGTCCAGAACATGTTATCAACTATCAATTAAACAAAGCAAGGAAAAGTAGAAGGAAACTCCCCTCTCAATCCTCATCTTGTGCTCTTGGATGCTCTTGATTGCAGTTACCAAAGTGAAGTACATCATCAGGGGCTACTCAAATTCTACAAAATCAAACAAAACATCAAACTGAACCTTGGGTTGCCTCCCAAGAAGCGCTAAGTTTATAGTCTTCAGCCAGACTACTCAAAACAAACCACTAATCATAAGTATCAAACACAATGATTACCTTGTCTTCATTTCTTTTCAAACAACAAGGTTTCAGACATAACAAATGATCTTTCAAGTGAATTACTAGTACTTCTTCAATCATAGATAATTTTAAAGTACAAGTTTTCACTGAATTTAAATTAAGCACAACATGCACATCTTTGCAAACAGATTTAGGAACTTCCAAAAATTTAGAGAATCCCATAAAATCCACTTGGCTCTCATTAGTAAGAGTCAAAGAGTCAATAGGATAGTCATGAACAACAACTTCTGGGATCTTTCCATTAAACTCAACATCAAAGTCACAAAGATTAGGCTCTTCAACTAGAACCTCAATTTGACACCCACTGTTCTCTTCCAAATTAATTTCAGGCTCACATTCATTTTTCCCATTATCAAAAGTCTCATGCAATTGCACATCTTCAATTTCCTCACAATGATAATCATCAACACAAGAAGTGGCAATCATGCTTAAGGAATTAGCTTGAGTCATATTTTCAATAGATGAAACAATTTGATTCACATAGACTCCAATATTTTGGACACTTGACTCAACTTCAGTTCTAATTTCCTTTTGCTCTCTACTAAATCTGTCTACTGATTCTGCATACTCCTCAAATAACCTTTCTAAATTAGACTTTTCTTTATATTCAAAGGTGTTTTCATCAAAATGAGGATGAGAGTGAAAAGATGGGGGAATTTCTTTTGAATAATGGCTAAAATGTGAATCCCAAGAATTTTGTTGCTCAAAACTTTCACTAGAACAAAAAGAATGATCAAAACAAGTTTGATTCCTAGTGAAATCATCTCTCACATAGTGACTAGGATTGACATATGGACAATGCTCATGTGAATGACTCTCTCCACAATAAACACAAGAAAAGCAATTATAAGGAGAAGAATCAACATTTTCAATCCAACTAGCATTTGTATTTTCTTGTCTCATTCCATCCACATGCATTCCTAATAAAGAACCAAGATATGCCAATTTATCACTAGTTGAGCCAAATGAATGATGTGGATGATCCATTTCTTTTTTCAAATTTTTTTTTTCAAAGACAAACAAGAAACAATGAAAATAAAGAAAATCACACACAAGAAAACAAAATAAAAATATTCACAAAGCTCAAGCTTAAATTACTAAGGATTTCTAATTCTAATCACCAATTGCCTTGAATCCCCGGCAACGGCGCCAAAAACTTGATGCTACTAAATTTTAAATAAGCACCGCAAGTGTACGGGTCGTAGAATAGTATAGTAGCAAATCAAGGTCATCCCACAGAGATCCAAGATAATAGATAATTAGGCATTAAAATTCTCATTTTCATTTAAGTTGAACAAAGCAAAGAAAGAGATTGAAAGACAATTTAAACAAATATGCAAAAGAAAAAAATCTAATGATTTAAAGACTTTAAATGATAAAAACAAACTAGAGTGGCTAATCTCTTCTTTAAGTTTTAGAGCATGTATTTACCCAAGTAAAAGCACTTAATATTAAATTCTTAATCTAGAGTTTAAATGAATATAAGTGTCTTCCAATCACTTATACTCCTCTCTCAAGTTAAAATTGTTATTCCTAACTAATTTACTCAAGAGGCAATAAATGTCCAAATTCACTCTAATGTGATTATATGGGTCCAATAGGTATATTCCTATCCTATTGGTAAATTAGAATAAATTCTAATCCCACATTACTTAATCCTATGGTCCAATTAAGATCCCTCTTCCAAGGTTAATCTAAATTCCCCAAATTCCTACTTAATGATGATCAAGCACTAAGTAGATAAATTAATACAAGATTAAATAAACAAAATTTAACACTAAACACAATTAAATGGTTCATACATGCTCAATCCTTAAATTAGTTCATAACTACTCTAGTTTTAAAAGAAATTAACCAAACATTACTGTAAACAAAGTCATCATCTCAGCAAAACCAAAAGCCAAATTCATTCAGATTCATGAAGACAAGAGAAACATAAACAATCACTGTGCAACACGTCTCCTCTTCCTCTATTTCTCTTGCTGCAATGATTCAGATGATGATCCACAGTCCAAAAGATCAGCTCCCTTCCTTCCGCGTCTCGCCTCCCCGAGCCCTCACAGTGAAGACGATCCCAGTCCTGCTCTGCCTTTAGCTCTGGTTCAGAATGTATGGACAGCGCCGCCGCTACTTGTCGAACTCTGTCTCTCTCCCTTCCAGAGATGCTGGGTGTTACCTCCAACTCTCTGCTCACCAAGAAACAGTGAAATATGAAGCTTAGGTTCAGCAATCGGTTGAAGATGGTGGCTGGAAGTGGCTCCTCCGTTCAGCGATGACGAAGACGGAAATGATAGAGACGGCGAACCGGAGTTCCTTCCGTCCTCACTCCGGTCGCCGTCAAATGGAGAAGAGGATGATTGAGGTTCTGGTTCTTGCTAGATGATGCTGATGAATTCCCTTGTGCGGCTGTGCTTTTGTCTCACTGTGCGGCTCTTAGCTGATTCTGTTTTTTTTTTTTCCTCTCCAGCTCGTTTTTCTCTATTGCTTTAGGTCTTCCATTCAGCTGATCCCAAAAAACGGTGTCGTCTCCTCTACTCTTCCAATTTCCAATTCAGCCCAAAATGCTGTCTGACCTCCCCAGTGAGTGGCTTTCAATTGGTTTGATCCAATAATTCTACTTCCCTAACCCAAAATCACGTCACATGCTCACCTAGGGGGGGGGGGGGAACTATTTAATAATAATAACAAAAACTAACATAAAATAAAATAAATATAATATGGCATCATTTTATTTTATTATTATTTTTTCTTTAAAATATTGAAAATTAGAATATTTAAAATAAAATCCCCAGATAATGCACCAACTTCATATCTTATAAAATCTCAAGAAAATCATCTTAAATTAGCATTGATAACTCCCCAAATTATATCAAAATGTGTCTCAAATATATTAAAAATTGGGAGTTATCACACTCCTCTCTCATTACACCACCTGCTTCTACATCGCAACATAGGAGAGAGAACCGAGAGCAGAGGGTGCATCGCGGAGGAGAGATAGAAAGCTTGATAGGAGGGAGACTCAACCACACCACCGCCGGCAGACTCGAACAAGAGAGAGAGACGACTGCACACCACTCCATCTCCACCATCTATGTTCTCTGACGTTCAGCCACCATCTATGTTCTCTGACGTTCAGCCACCATCATCCTCTTCCTCTCCGCTGTGTTCCGTCTACCACAGCACCAACTGACTTCTCTTCACCATCGCACGACCACCCGCACCATCACTGTCGATCTTCCTCCTCCACACCTACTGCCTCTCCTACTTTCCCTCTGACCGACAACCTCACCAACATAGACCAACCATCACCAACAGTCAGCATTGATTCAACTCACCACCGTCATCTCCTTCTCCATTTTCCAACTCACTCTTTCTGGCGAACCTGAGAGACACCGCAAACAGCACCACCGACACCTTCTCTCACCACAGCACGATAGATTTACAAGGAGGAAGAGCTACTCACGCCACCACCATCCCAGCCCTTTTTTGTGCTATTCCGGCGAATTCTATTATTTTCCCGGCGAGCCTTTGTGTTTTTTCAGATTTCCAGTGACTTGTCCCAGTTTCCGGCGACCAATTCCAGATTCTGGCTGAGTTTCGCAACTTTCTGGCAAACTCAATTTCATGATGATTTGTGCTTCAGTTCACAACAAAGGGGAGTTTTTAATTTAATTTTGTTTCTCATTTGCATATTTTGTTTGAAACCTGATTATCATTTAAATAATATGTGGATTGAATTTGTGTGATTGGTTTTTTTCTTGTTGGATTTATATATGTACATATTTTTATTATGATTGGAATTAATTTGAGTGGTGTGTTTGTTTATGTATTTATATTAGAAAAAATAATTGCATTAATTTAATAAAATATCAAAAATAATAGTTATGTATTTAATTAAATTGCATTTTCTTTTAGCTATGAATAAAAAAATCAAAAACCCATTTCCCCTTGTTTTATTTAATTCGCATGACATTTAGATTGCTTAAGACTCAATAAAAGACTTTTCGAGAAGAGAGAACGATCTTAGGTTTGTCTATATGCAATCCTTAATAAATTTTTTGTTATAGACTCCAAGCCTAACGAATAAAAGAAATGTCCAAATCAATAGATTAAGTCATAGGCCGCCTAGCCTATTTCCACGTTTATATATATAAAGTGTAACTTATTAAAAAGACCTCTCCTATCCCAAAAATTGTCATTTATATACACTATTGGAGGGAGTAATATGACAAAGCAATACTACAAAAAGGTTGAAAGGTGGCGCACATTTTGTGACACTTCCTTAATGAAGTGCCACAGCTGCTCATTTATTATTTTTGTTATTTTTTTTAACCAGCTGTGGCGCCTAAAAGGGTAGGCGCCACAGCTGGTATGATTAAGTGTGGCGCCTGGCTTTAACTTGCTAAGACCAGCTGTGGCGCCTGGCACACCAGGCGCCACACTAGTGTCTGGTTCAGGTGTGGCGCCTGACCAGACAGGCGCCACCCCTGACCCTTTTTAAAATAAAAAAAAAAGAATTTGTTAAGGGTGGCGCCTGCCTGGTCAGGCGCCACCCCTAATCCTTTTTAAAAAAAAAAAAAATTTTTTTAGTCATGGGTGGCGCCTGCGTGGTCAGGCGCCACCCCTAACCCTTTTTTGTAAAAAAAAAAAAAAAAAATTTTATCAGGGGTGGCGCCTGCCTGGTCAGGCGCCACCCCTGACCATTTTTAAACAAAAAAAAATTTTGATTTTCTATCCCTTCCCAACCAATTAGAACCCACCCCGCCCCACCCCCTTATCCTTAATGTTTCCCACCTCCCTCCCCCCAATCTCTTTCATTCCCGCGTGCCGACACCCCCCTCCCTTTCTTTACCTTTTTCTCATATCTTTAATCATTCCCTCTCTCATTTTCACTTCCAGTATCTGCGTGCTCTCCCCTTCCTTCCATTTTCTTATCTTCACTTCTTAAAACGACACTCACACGAGCACACGTCTTTGTTTTATCCCAACTGCCAACCCCACTCCTGTCCCTATTATTCCCTTTTCTTTGTATTGTCTACAAGTTTTTGGTCCCCACTTCATTTGGTAGCTCAAATTTCTTCCTTCCCTCACTGAAGATTGCGTCACCAACAGCAATTACGTGGTCCCCCACTCCACTGCCCTGATCAACCTGTAAGTTAAAGTTCCGTTTTGTTTTTATTAATTTTTTTTTCAGGTTGTTCTGCTGTTTTTTTTTTTGGCATGCTTGATATGGTTTTTTTTTCCTTGTTATGACACGCATTCTTGTATATTTATATATCATATATAGTCATCTTCTTCATGGATGGTGTTATTATACTAGTACATAAACCAATTTAGACATCCGATCAACAGAGGAAAAAAATATAGAATAATGTAACTAACATTATTGAGCACGATGACAATATAATGTCCATATGTATTATGCGTGCGCTCTCTCTCTCTCTCTGTCGGCAGGATTTTTTTTTTGTGGGACCATCTAGTTTTGTTTCTTTGCTCTTTACATGTACAACACCTATATATATATATATTATATATAATATACAAATGTGTTTGTTGTTTGTAGCTAGGCGTGTGTGTATTGTAGCTAGGCGTGTGTGTACATATATATTCCCATTACTAGAGACTTATCCGATCCCCATTGTAGGCGTGTGTACTGTGTTTTAGCTCTCACTAGTTCTAAGAAATTAATGCAACAAGTTACAAGAACAATGAAAGAATTGAATTTATATGTTATATATAACCATAAATTTGAACAACAGTAATTAATATACAAGTGACTTGAAATTAGATAATCAAATTAACTTTTAATAATATTGCTATTTCTTTTAAAACTTCTTCAAATTATTTGTTTTCCAAAAATCAAAATCATTTATTTAATATTATTTCACGTATTAAATATATATTTGTTTTATTAGTGCTATTTTGTAGAGGTAAGAAAATAATTTTTTGTATTATCTTATTAAACTATAATAGAGAAAATCCTATATAAACCCAAATGAAAATAGGAAAAATTGAAATCAACAGAATAAATTGAATAATTCGTTAATTGAGTCATTAACTTATTTAAAGATTTTAAAATATGAATAAAATGACTTTAATATATCAATGTTAATATTTAATAAAATAAAATATAATTTGTCTATATTGTTTAACTTTAAATATATTAACTAAAACCGTAAAGGGAAAAACATACAATAAGGATTATGCTTTCTTTTTAATTTTATTTTATTTTCTTTATTTTTTTTTCTGAATCATATTTTTTGATTTTATTATATTTTGATGTTTATTACACATATTATTATTTAAAAAAATAACTTAGAACCTGAAATATTTTATTGATTTATTTATGTTTAATTTGTGTTTGTAGTTTCAGTTCATCAGTCTATTGAAGCTTCTATTTACGATATGTTTTTTAAATTTTGAGCTTACAAATGTGATTTTAGTTAAATTTAATAGTTATAATTTGTAGGTGTTCTAATGATTGTTATTGATTAATTGCATAAGCAAAATAATTATTTATATATTCTTAACACTTGTATTTTATTTATTGACTTGTAATGTTTTCTAATTTAACTATGATATATTATTGTGGCAAATATGGTTTCTTTTGTTATGAGTTGTAAAATTTTATTATAATGCCTGAGAATAATTAATGAATTATTTGGCAATTTAAATATTCAGTTTAAGACTTAGAAAGCTTCAATTATGAAGATTCATGTGGTGTATGTTATTTTAAATTAAAATTGGTAAGAGAATATAAAAGTAATTAGTAAATGCAATAGTCATACAACTAACCACGTAATTTTTTAAAAAAATAGATTGAAGCCCATAGATGGATCGTAAATGGATGTCATCTAATCGATGTTCAAGGGAATATATAGATGGGGTGAAGGATTTTATTACATTTGCAACTGAGCACACAAAAGATCCTGGCAAAATCTTATGTCCTTGCTTATCCTGTTGTTTTGGAAAGCGGATTAGTCAACTTGATTTGCTAGATCATTTAGTGTGTTATGGTATTGATCAAACATATATACGATGGACAAGGCATGGTGAGACCAACGAGCCATATAGTGATCGCGTGCATACCACGGGTGGTGCCTCGGATGAATTTGATCAAAGCATGTTTGATGAAGATGATGCTCTTGAAGAAATGGTAAATATGGTTGAAGGGGTGCTTCATAACTGCCCTAACGAATATGAGAAGTTGAAAGGTGATGCAGAGAAACCATTATATGTCGGAAGTACTAAATACACAAGATTGCTAGCAGTGTTGAAGTTGTACAATTTTAAAGCTCGCTACGGATTGAGTGATTCGGGTTTTACCGCATTGCTTGAACTGTTGCAAGATATGCTTCCAGAAGAAAATGTACTTCCTACCAAGACATACGAGGCAAAGCGAATTCTTTGCTCTACAACCGGTATGGGATATGAGAAGATACATGCATGTCCTAACGATTGCGTATTATTTCGAAATCAGTATGCAACGTTGGAGAAGTGCCCTAAATGCAACGCATCTCGATATAGGAAGAAGAAAGGAAAAAGTCCTTTGAAGGTGCTATGGTATTTTCCCATTGTTCTGAGATTCAGGCGACTGTATAGTAATGCAGAGATTGCTAAGCAGTTGACATGGCATGCAGATGAAAGGATTAAAGACACAAAGCTTAGGCACCCTGCAGACGCTCCTCAATGGAAAAAAATTGATCATGAGTACCCTGACTTTGCTGATGAAGTCAGGAACCTTCGCCTTGCACTGTCAACTGATGGAATTAATCAGCACGGTGTTCAGAGTAGCACACATAGCACGTGGCCGGTGATATTGATGATTTATAACCTTCCTCCACACTTAATCATGAAACGCAAGTTTATGATGTTGTCCATGTTAATTTCTGGGCCAAGGCAACCTGGGAATGATATAGATGTATACTTGGCTCCTTTAATTGATGACTTGAAGCTGCTTTGGGATGAAGGCGTTAGTGTGTATGACGGGTACATGGAAGAAAGTTTCACTTTGAAAGCCATGTTGTTTGGCACAATTAATGATTTCCCTGCTTATGGAAATTTGTCAGGATATAGCGTCAAAGGATATGGTGCATGCCCTATATGTGAAGATGACACTCATTCAATGCGACTATATGTGAAGATGACACTCATTCAACCTAATGACAATGATTGTGGGTACTATATCATGAAATTTATGAAGGATGTTATTATGCATGATCAACCATTTATTCCTCAAAAAGTAAGCCATTTAGTTGCACTTCATATTGTGTTGTAATGAAATTGAATTAGTGCCTGACAGTTATGTTTTACTGATTTCAATTCGATCTAACTTGTGTCTGATTGTATATATCTGTAGTATTATGAAGATCAACGTTGTGACGCTTTGACAGACCATCAAGTTAATGAAGTGATCGAGGAATGGTGTGAATATGTGTTTAGGCAAATCCCTAGGTAGCTATATTTACTATTAAATTCACTAGCTGGTTTTTTTTGTGTTGTTTCTAATTGCCAATATAATTGTTGTGTCTTGCATGTTTGTTCAAGTTGAATTTGTTGTATTATATTTCATTCAGCTAGGTTTATAGTATATTGTATAACAATTTTCATTACTATTTTAGCTAATCAATCATTTGTTGGTATCATTTTAAAGTTATCTATTATTGTTCTTATTAAACCTTGCAGACTATAATTATATATGCATGAGAAAAAAATATGCTAAAAAAAAACCAATACGAAAACCCCAAAAAAATATGAGAAAAAATATGCAAAAAAAAAACCAGAACGAAAAAAAAAAAAAAACACCTACTGTGGCGCCTGACCGGCCAGGCGCCACAGGAGGTATGCTTCCTGTGGCACCTGTCAGGTTAGGCGCCACAGAAAGCTATTTTTTAAAAAAAAAAAATTTAAAAATCTGTGGCGCTTCCAAGCGCCACAGCTTTTTTTAGTAGCATTAAGATAGGTGGCATTTCGCAAGCGCCACAGCTAATGCAATTATAAGCGCCACAGATTTGGTTTTTTGTAGTAGTGAAGATCGATACATCCACACACATTTGAGCAGACAGTAATTAGTATTGTCTCTCAAGATTTCGCAAATACACTACATTAGCAACAATACTCAAATCTACATAGCCATTTCTCATATTTTAGGGATTACTATAGGACTTCTCACTTTGTGCTTCCCATCAGTCCAAGTCAACTCTCCAAATGAAGCCTCTGGAGTTTTCGCTGAACGTGTTGCCTGCAAAATATAGCTCTTCTGTTGTTTATTCCTCTGAAAGGTCAAAGTTGTTGGAAGAACAACAACCTTAACCCCTTTTGGGGCTCTAACATTCACAGTATATGTGCTTGGAGGCCCAACATTTGTTACTGTACGAGTAACATTTATAGGCTTCACACCTAGGTAAGCCACCGTGATAGAAGGGTAGTTGAAATCTTCTAGTCTGTAAGAACTTGAGCATTTGTATGGCTTATTATAATTAATGGCTTCAATTATTCTTTCCTCGTAAGTAGAAGCACATAACAAGTTGAGGTAATCAGAAGGCTTCAAATCATAAACAAGTCCAGGTTCCATTGCAAGGTTGGGTCTGACATAGCCTGAACCATAATGAAATGGAGTTGCTTCTCGACCATCTTGTTCGTCCAGAATTGGTCTATTGGTGTTACCCATTATGCTAGCTATAACAACAAATTTCTTTTTTTTAATATATACTTGCTAGAAAAGGAGAGAAAGCAAATGGAAAACATGAAAACAGACTAATGTACATATGTCATACATACCAGTGGTCATGATTGCGGACTTGATCATTGCAGGACTCCAATTAGGATGACGAGTTTTGATAAGACCAGCAATGCCAGAAATATGAGGACTTGCAATGGAAGTTCCTGATCGAATATTATAGTCAAAATTACCTGCAGCAATTATATCCTGACCTGGTGCAGTTACATCTGGCTGTAAAAAGTAAAAAAAAAAAAAAAAGATTAAGAATTACTACACTTAATAACTGGGATTTTTTTTTTTTTCCTTTTTTGGTCAGGATAACTAAAGTTGGACGAAGTGAGAACGGATATAACCTTGAGAATTGAGGGAAGAATCAAGTTGGGTCCCCTTGATGAGAAAGCAGAGAGTCTTGGAGCTGGGTTTATTGGCATAAATGTTTTCGCATTATTCAATAATGCAACTGGGTTCCTGTAACACATGCATATATAGAAATGGAGGCCAGTCACTAAAAATATTTTAGCGAAACTCAAAATGGATTGGAGGACGAGAAAGATATATAATAATTATTTTCTGTTGCGGAAATTATCGCCGTGTGTCCTAGACTCACTCTCAGGCATATTCTCAGGAAGATTAGAAGTATCAATAAACCTCCCAGATGTTGAGTTTGTAGTAAGACTTGTGCCCTGATAATAAAATCATAATAAGTGTTATAGGTGAACATGTAGACGTTAATATTGTTGAAAGAAGAGAGAAGCCATACGAACCTTAATGGTTTGGCCATTACCAAGAGTTATAATATTGGTGAATTCCCTGTCTATGGAGCCAGAAGCAACAGGGAAGATCCAAGGCGCCACATTTGTGACAGTCTCAAGACCTGGTCCGTCGTTACCGGCCGAGGCAACAACTAAAATTCCCCTAGAAATTGCATGGAAGGATCCTATGGAGATTCCATTGGTCAACATGTCACTAACATTCGGGACAACACTCTGACCAATTGAAATTGAGATAATATCAACACCGTCATGAATGGCTTGATCAAAAGCAGAAATGAGATCTTCATCAGTGCAATCTTCAGAACCATCACGACCCCAGCAAACCTTATACACGGCAAGACGGGCTCTTGGAGACCCTCCCTAGGCTGTTCCTTTTCCGTTGTTATGAACGCTGACATTGCTCACCAAGTTGCCACCAGCTATGGACAATGTCTAGGTCCCGTGCCCCACCGTGTCTCGAGCGCTGATACCACTTGTAAGACCAAGGCTCCCGTGTTTCATCTCGTAGCCTTTATAGAACGTTTTTGCCCCAATCAGCTTCCTATTTCATACACATACATGTTTCAGCTCTCGAGTTTGTTCACTTTCGACTTCACATATCATAATGTCGTATATTTTAATTATAAAAAACTAAAGTTTTGACGAAACCTATTGCAAAGAGTTCTGTTACGTGTGCCGGACAGACCGTAAAGCTCGCATTTTGAACCTTCGCGCCATTTCTTTGGAACCGGACCGTACCCGTCATCTCGGAAGCTTTTGGATTCTGGCCAAACACCTATCCAGTATGACAACTCAATGATCAAAATTCTAAATTCTAATGCAAATGTTCACAGATTAACATAACTTTATGACTATGTACGTGCAGGTTGATTTCATTTCACATGCAAATAGTACTTACCGGTATCAAGACTGCCAATAATCACATTTTGACCAAATCTTCCTTTGACCCAAGCTGAGTCAGCTCTCACTCTTCCGTTTCTTTCTTGCCCTAGAAAACCCCATGACCTGGTTGTGTGCAGCGTATGCGATTGGCTCAAGAACACCGACACTACTCTTGGACTTTCTGCGTCCTTTTTCCAACCATTTTATATCAATCATCACTGTCAATAATATTTAATATAAGATATCTATATATATATAAGGGTCCGAGGCTCTCACTCCTGATCTCTGCCGCCTCATCTTCTTCAAGTAATGCAGCAAAGCCATTGATGTGTCGGTTATATGAGTAAATGATGGCCTCCTTGGCGCTTTCCTGGCTGTCAAATTAATCATGTAACTATCCAAATAAGTACTGTGGACTTAGTATTCTTTAGAAAGAGAAGACAGAGAGAGATACGGTAACTTTGAAAATGAGTCAAAAAGTTCCGGGAAACATGCACGCACGTACCTTCCTAATACGGAGGCAAGCAAATCATAATGGTAACTTGGAGCAAAGTCCATATCAGCAGAGGAAGGTTTTGGACCATGAGAATGTGATCCCAAGTATACAACGTACGACTGCAGGATGAAAATGATTCAGGTGGTTGACCACAATGAGGAAGAAAATAATACTACTGCCTATGATTCTTAATATAAGAGATAATTAGGGGTTGACTTCAATTCATTGTATCTCCCAAATTTATTGTTCTTTCTTTATAATACCCTAATCGATTACATAGGGGCTTTCATCTAAGGGTAATGAAAATTAATTCATTTGTTACAAATACTAACTAATAATTTAACTAATTTTTTTAATTCATTCAAATTAGTTAAATAGATTCTATATCAAGGACCAAAGGTGGTATTATTAATTATGAACCATATTTATGCACTTGGTTACCTTTTTAATGGCATGGGCAGGTTGCTGCAGCTGTATGAAGCTGTAGAGCAGAAATGACGAAAGAAGAAGCTGAAACATAGTTGAGCCTCTCAATTTGGTTCACCTGAATGTTGAACGAGAATGGCGACTCTAGTTTGTTAATAGTCTCTTTATAATGGATGAGTGGAACTTTCCTTTCTTCTTCTTCTGTCATGTTTTTTTTTTTTAAATGCCGTACTCAAAAGTATAAAAATTGCATGTCTAACAAATATGCCGTACCTAACACGGGGGAGGGGTGGAAATCGTTAAAATATGGGGGTTTTGCATCGTTGAATTCAAACTGTAGTCACTTTTGTTGTCAACTTTAACTTTTTAGTTTTAATTACTGCTTTTTCTTTTAAGTTTAGATACATAGAATATAAAGCAAAGACGATTTCTTAAGTTTAAATTGCTTTTACACTTTTCGGCAAAAAAGAGAAAAAGTTATGTTCTGACTTGTTTGCTAATAAGGGTTTTCATATTTTCTGTATTTTGGACTAATCAAATACACGGTTAATTAATCACTGTAATTAGGGAAAAAAAAAGTTCGCGGTAGAAAATTCACACTGTTAATTAATCAGTGTAAATGTGTCTTTCTTCCTTTATAAAACCACATCTCATCCACCAATTCCTCAACTATTGCCACGTGTAAGCATATACGACTTTGAGAACCTTGTGATACACTCTAGTCTTTTTATAACAGACAAAATAAACCAAGACTACAGAATGTAGTAGATAAAACTAATTAAAACCGCTAAATATGCTACAAATATAATTTTTTAAAAGATACCTCGTTTAAAAAATTGATAGGTGGTTTTTATGATTTCTTGTCTAAGAGATTGTAATCTGTAGCTTGGAATTTTTGTTTGTTAGTTGGGAACTTTTGTTTGGATTATATACCTGTGATTGGGGTTGGTAATTGTGAGTTGAAGTACTTAGTTATGTGTGTGTGTTTAGCCTATATGAGTTCTTTAAATGTTAGTACGATTTCTATTCATGTTAGTGTTAGATAAATATACTTGAAATGATCTTGCATGTGGTTATTGTAACCGGTTAGTGCATTAATCTAAATGGAATAACTACAATCACCCAATCCTAATTCCACTAGAAAGACTCCAATATGAAATTGAGCTAGGATATATTCACCTAACCAACAATTCAAGAGGTTCATCATTCACATTTTAATCCAATTTCATTCCATTCACTCGTGTTAATTAAAAAGCCAAAAAACTGGTATTTTAATTACATCATAGTAGCTATAGCCAAAATGAATTTCAACACTAAATCAAGTTTTCTAGTAATTTCAGGACACTTAGTTAATAAGGAAGTTATAATGACTCCCACAAGAGAGACGACCTCTGTTTGTTTATACTACACATAACAAAAGGCTCTTGGTCATGAAGCAATGCATGATGTTGAGTCTCTGAATAATATTCTCCGATTACATTAGAATAGTTAATTGTACCTAAACTCTAAATTAAAGTCAGCAAGTAACGCTGGCTATGTCTAAAAGAGGTGAGAAAAGCAAATGGACCGTGTGGACCGTGTGCTATGCGATGGTCAAGTGGTTTCTAAAAGTTCATAAAGTCTTGGGAAAACAATAAAGATAAAAAGCGGTGAGAAAAAGCAAATGGACCGTGTGTTACACGATGGTCAAGTTGTTTCTAAAAGTTCATGAACCGTTGGGAAAACAAAAGATACCTAACACGGTGGAGGGGCATCTACTGTTCAGTGTCATGCCGACCTAAGCAGGTTGTGGAGGCGTGGAAATCATAGTTAGCTTATGGAAAATCCTCTTATTTTAATGTTGGTGGTGTCCCAGCGTTAAAATAAGTGGATTTTGCATCCTTGAGTAGTCACTGTTGTTGTCAACTTTAACTTTTTAGTTTTAATTATTTCTTTTTTAGATACATAAAAAAACCATTTCGCAAGTTTAAATTGCTTTTATACTTCTCTGCCCCCCAAAAAAAAAAAAATTGTTTTCAGACTTGCTAAAAAGGGTTTTCATATTGTGTTTTGTATTTTAGACTAATTAAATACACGGTTCATTAAGCACCAAAATTTTGTGGTGGTTGTTTTTTGTTTTTGTGGTGTTGTGTTGTGTGGTGTTGTGGCAAAAAGAGGGGGGCTTCGCTGTAGAAAATTCACCGTTAGTTAATCACTATTAACGTGTCTTTTTTCCTTTATGAAACTACGTCTCATTCACCAATTCCTCAACTATAGCCACGTGTAAGCATATACTTTGAGCACCTGGTGATGCCCTCTAGTCTTTTTATAACAGACAAATAAATAATTCACCAAGACTACAGAATGTATTAGATAAAATTAATTGCACCGCTAAATATGTTACAAATATAATTTTTAAAAAGATACCTTCATTTAAAAATTGATAGGTGGTTTTTATGATTTCTTGTCTAATAGATTGTAATCTGTAGCTTGGAATTTTGGTTTGTTGGCTGTAAACTTTTTTTTTTTTTTTTTGTATTATATATTTTAGAGGAAGGAGTTTGGGAGTCACAAGAAAATTCTAACACAATGTGGAAGAAAATGGCTCATATGGTTCAGAAGGCTACTAAAGATATTTTGGGAGAATCTAAAAGTTTTTGGCCATTGAGATAAGGAGACTTGGTGGTGGGATAAGAATGTACAAGAGAAAGTAAAGAACAAGAGATATTGTTTTAAAGCCATTGAAGGAGCATGTCAGCTTATACCTTGATAACTTCTTCAAAAAAATAACTAAGGATTGCAATATAGGATACAATCCCCATTGTCTCTTGAAGAGCCATTTTTTAATTACCTAGCAACTAAATAAGATGATTGTCACTTGAAGAGTCTTATATCCATACATCATGGTTATTATATAAAAACCATAATGTATTATAAATGTTCATGGTTCTTATCTTTAAAATGTAATTTATGTACTTAATACATAACAGTCGTCTATGTGAGACCGTTATTAATTTTTATTAAATGTCACAGTTCTTGCGTAACAATTGTTATATATGTTATTGAATAAAGAATTGTTGTAAAATGAGACAGTTATATATTATGCAAGCATTACCATATATTACAACGGTTGTTTATGTAAACCCTACCTTAATAGCCAAATTTATAGTTCGAGAATACGTCATTAAGTTGAAATAGAAACCAGTGATTAATTTAAAACTTTTCCAAAACTTGTTTAGTGCGGTCTCACATTCACATCTCGAATATAATTGGTCTGTCCAATTCGGTTTCATTCATACATATCAGAGTGCAACCAAAAATTCCCGACAACGCTCAGGTTTCGTTACTTAATAAAGGGTTTACAACGCTTAGTTTCCCATACAGGGGATTACACAACACTATTCAATATATACAACATGTGCAACTAATCCCCAACAAAATATGACAACCAACTACCAAAATTAAAACTCCTAGCTAGGAGCTCTAACCGCCCTTCATCACTTACTTTTCCTTTGAACTGCTTGCCCTTGCTGTAGGTTAGTCATTGGAAAGAATGAGATTCAAAAGAATCTCAGTAGTGACAATTCACTTATAACATGTACAATCATAAAGCATGTAAGCAAATCACAACAACAACAACAACAACACAACGGCATTTCTGCAACAGCTTTCGCTGCATTCATAACAGCATATTTCACAATAGCACAACAATGGCATTTCACAACGGCAATGTTACATTACGGCATATTCAATGAAATGGCATACATGCAAGGCATCATACACAAAATAAGAGAAAGAGTCCCTACTTTGTTCTTTCCGCTTGTGCACTGGCACTGGTTTATCACGTGCGGGGCAAATGTCAAATCCTATAATTAGAATTTCAACGACAGGTTATTACTTAATCCAATTCTTTAATTCAAACACTCAAGTTGGTTATCATTAGGGACATTTCATCAAATCAACTAAGGAGTTAAAGTGGTCAATTAACCTAAAAGACCAATTCCTAACCTCAAAGTCCAACAATACTATATTATGCTATTACATCTTCGATTTTCGCATAAGGGACCAAATCTGCCAGAATTTTCTCCAGACTTTGAAAAATCATAACTAATTCTACAAAAATCGAAATAAGGTGATCCCAAGTCCTATGGAAATTTATTGAAGTCCTCTTCATAGGAAAAATATGATTCATTACCGGAAATCACCACACAAGTCCAGAATTACACAAAATCCCACACTGCTCCAGAATTAAGTCCAGTTTCGACATCAAAATTTGGGCAACCAGAACTCCCAGCTCAAAAAAACGAAATGACACAAATTATGTGTCCATTTTGAAGCTTGGAATGTGAACTTTAAGACTGGAAAGTTTCATAATTTTTATAGATTATTTGGTTATCCAAAAACACCACACAAGTAGAGTACCTCGCTGGAATTATGTTCAGGCTGAAAACCCAGATTTACATTTTGAGTTTGAATGACCCAAAATTCACAACCTGGGGCTATTTCCACATAATTTTTCATGTAGAACACAATGGTAACATCAAAATTAACAAATTCCCACTCCTTCTCCATGTCCTATTTTGGCAGAAAATTCAAAATAAATTCCAACAATTACCAACTTCCAATTTCAGCATCAAACTTATGTCAAATGGTTTCCAATCATCATAAACCACCAATAACACAACCAAACCATCATGAATTACCCAAACCCTTGTTTGGCCAAAATCAGGGCAGATTTACACATGCCAAAATACTCATTCAACCAACACAACCAATAGCTCAAATTAATGCTAATACTCACCTCTTGCTTCTCCTTAAGTTCTTTCTCTGATTCTTCAGATTTTGTTCTAGCAAGGTGGCTGAAAACTCCTCTTCTTCGAAAACAAAAACCATAGAAATGAAGCTAAGGAAGAGAGGAACAAGTTTCATGAAGGACACTTGAGCCATAGATGAGGTTAGGTGAAAATCCAAGATGAAACCCTTACCTTAAACTTGTTTCTTCACTTGTTCTTTTCGTTCTTCAGCTGGCCGACTTAGAGAATGAGAGAGAGTGAATAATAGTCAATTTTTCCCTTCCCTTATCACTTAAAATCCTGACCGAAAAGTTGGACAAAAAGGAGAGGAAAATATGTGGTCCACATGTGTTCTTTCTTGGTGAAATCCTATGATAATTTCCAATATGTTTGGTTTGCTTTTTCTCTTTCCTACCTCTTCCTCACTCGGCCGACTTTACCTTAGATATTTGATGAAGAATTAATTGCTTTAACCCATTCACTCTTCTTGCTTCTTCTTAGCCGTAATTATTGACAAGGAGGGAGCGGTTTGTTTGACTTATAGCTTCTTCTTCCTTGTTGTATGTCTTTGACCAACTACCTTCTTTCTTTGTCCCAAAGTACCACATGAGAAGAGGTGAGGGATTATTTGATGCAATTCTCTCTCTTTCTCTTCTTGGCTTCTTTACCGACTCCAAGCATAAAGGTGAGGATATTGATTAAATCCTAGCCACTTTTGTTGACTCTAAATGTAAGAATATATGAATTAAATTCTCTTCCTTTCCTTTCTCAAAGCTTGAACGAAATATGGGAGCAAAGGCATACATATATATTATTTTAATCTTGCATAAGCATAGAGCAAGGAGGGAACGGTTTTCTTGTAGGAAAAAGAAAAAAAAGTGTGTTGACTTGGTCTTAGACTTGGTCTTACATGTGCCTTGTGTCCACATAAGAGGAAAAGATAAGGAAATTTCTTTAATTATCTTCCTTATTACTTCCACTTTATAAGAGCAATCTTGGCCCTTCATTTTGTGTCCCAAATCTATCCTCAAGATCAAGTAGCAATTAACTCTTGATCATGGAAAAATTAATTAGAGTGCCATTAAACCCTTTTATTTCACTATCTATTACATTTAATCTTAATCATTTTTTGGGACATTACAGTTTACGTGTGCCCATTAATTATTATCACAGCAATGGGCATATGATGATCTCACTAAAGCTCAATATATAACGGGTGTTATATTATAATCATTATAATAGGTCCAGAATAAATAACAGCTTGGAATCAAAATTTATCTGCACTGAGCTTTTATAGTGTCCGCATATATGACAGTTGGAAATCGTTATATATGGCAGATAACAACCGTTATATATCGTGATTTCTATAGTAGTGTATACTGAGCAGCTACCTATGAAGCCAATCTCCACAGTATTTATAAGAAGCTCTGCATCATCAACTTTGAGCATACAAAACTCACATAATCCACCATTTACAAGAACAACCACAATCACCCAGTCAACTAATACCAGTTCTGTGATTGAAAAATTCACCAAAAAGCCATGTTTGAAGGTGAATGGTCCACTTATAAGCTGCTAGCATTATGGTGTATCACTCTTGATATTTGTATCACTTAAATTAGGTGCAATTGTGATCAATATTTGACCAGGTTTTGGAATCAAATCCTCATATGAATGATACTTTAATTATGACTTTATTACTTGGTACAATCTCGCACTTCCGGTGTGAGCACCTTCCCCTAGTAACCAAGCATCCTGAGATCGTAAAGGATGTCACTTTTTTAACACAGGAATGAGGAGAGCATTTTAGAAGCAACGGTATGTGATCCTTCTCTATTACATTTGATTGCTTAGATGGCTAGAAAGTAAATTATTAGCCTTATTTGATAAAATTTTAGAGCCAATGATTATCCATCACTCCAATATCCTCCTTAATATGGGACAAACAATTTTGAATAATTACTCTCATCAATTTTGATCATCAGCCACGCCATCAGCCCCTTTAAATGAACTTGGGTTTAGTTTTCCAACTCGTAATTCATGCATGTAAATCTTCCAAATATTAATTTTCCTCGTAAAATAATTTCTTTAAAATTTTCAGGTTAAAATTTGAGCCCAGCTATTATCACATTAGTTAAGAAGAATTACCGATTTTTAGGACAAAATATAACTGTAGGCTTGAGAATTCCATTTCTTGGGAAATAACTTTATCCACAAATCCTGCCCAACACAAAGTAATTTCCCTACATTTTTGTGATCATTAGGGACCTTTGCATATTTTATATCATGCAATTTTGGCTAAATATTAATTAATTAGCCAAAAATTGGCTTCTTAACTCAATAATATGCTTTCCTCGATGTATTTTTAGTTTTTTACTTTTAATTCCCTTTTTAACCCTAAAAATCTATTAGGAACCGTTTTCCTATTTCTCAAAAATAATTTATAAGTGATCTTTTTCCTACCTAGTTAAAAATAATTAGAGACTGGCGAGTGGCGACTCTATTTCGTCTCTTTATAAATCCATTCTTACGCGTTAGTAGATGAGTGAAACTTTCCTTTCTTTGTTTTTTTTAATACATTCAAACTTTTCTTTCTTCTTCTATCTTTTCTTTTTTCAAAGAAAACAAATGCCGTACTCAATAGTGCAAAATAGCATGTCTAACAACAAACATGTATCTAATAAAGTTGATCATGTTCAAAAAAAATTCGACAAAGTTTTATGTTGGTTGTCTAGGGTCTAACATCAATGCAAAAGAGCATTTCTATAAGGAAGCAACTCTCATTATCCCCCAACTCATCATCTTCTCTCCTCTTCTTTTTCTAACCATAAAATCAACATTTCAATGATTCAGATTTAGTTTTATAAAAAAATAATTTTTTTATTTCTCTTTATAGCAGTATTAAATTATTCATATCAAAATTTAGCAATTTAAATTTAATTAAAGATTATTTTGATAACTAAACATGACAACAAGTTTATGAAAGATCAGATCTAAACCATTTAAATGTTGATTTATTGGTTAGAAAAGGAAGAGAATGTGATCTAATATATATCTATATATATAATCTATTCACTTAGAGAGTAATTAATATTTATTTGTCAAATTTTCTCTTATAATTAATGCTTTGATGTGGCTCCCTTATTTTTTCTCTCTCAATGGAATTTTCCCCCAATTTAAGACATATATCCTTAATAAGCTAACTTATTTTCTTGGTTCTGGTAAGTTAGGTAAAAGTGACTTATATTTTGGGCTAGATGAAGTATTGATTTCTTTCCAAAAGATACCCTCATTGAATAATTGGTTTCGGGCATTTAATAATTGATTTCATTAATAAAACTCATTTTTAATATGGGTATAAAAAGACAATTTTAATAAATGTTTCAAAAAAGAGATAGTTCTTTATTATAAATTGGACAAAGAAAACCTTAAAATAATCTCTTAGAAAAGGTACTAGAGGGAGTTTTGCAGTCAAAGAAATGTTGGTTTTGCATGAAATGAAGCAATGCATGAGGTTGAGTCTATGGATAATATTCTCCAATTACATACAAAGAGTTAACTGTGCCTAAACTCTAAATTAAAAGTCTAAAGTAAAATAGTCAATAAAGGTTAGCCCAGTTGGCAAAGAGCTTGACTCATAACTATAAGGTTGTAAGTTCAAATGCTACCAATAAGAGGACCTTGTTCGACTTGTTGAGTCCCGATCGAGGAATGTTCTAGCCCATGTGAGCCTAAGAGAACCAGTTCATCTAAATTATTTTTCAATACAAAATTTAAAGTAAAGTAACGCTGGCTAAGTCTAAAAGTGGTGAGAAAGGCAAATGGACCGTGTGGACCATGTATTGTGCGATAATCAAGTCGTTTCAAAAAGTTCATAAAGTGTTGGGAAAACAATAAAGAAAAAAGAGGTGATAAAAAGCAAATGGACTGTGTATAATGTGAAAATTAAGTTGTTTCTAAAAGTTCATGAACTGTTGGGAAAACAATCAAGATGAGTTCCTTTTGCTTTTGAATTCATCAAGCCCACAAAGTCTACCGCAAAGTATTGTCTCATACTGAGAAACTACCTACGAAGCCAATCTCCATAGTATTTATAAGATGCTCTGCAACATCAACTTTGAGCATAAAAACAATCACATAAACCACCATTTACAAGAACAACCACCATCTCACCCTGGCCAACTAATACCAGTTCTGTGATTGAAAAATCCACCAAAAAACCATGTTTGAAGGTGAATGCTCCCCTAATAAGATGCTAGCATTATGGTGTATAATTCTCTTCATATTCTCTCCCGTTGCTTCCTTTGCATCTGTTGCTGCTGCTGGAGATAGCGAATCAAAGGCTCTGTTGAAGTGGAGAGCTAGCTTTAACGACCAAAGCAAAGCTACCTTGTCCTCTTGGAACAATCACACTGATCCTTGCAAAAACTGGAAGGGGATTTCATGTGACCAATCCAAGTATGTGATCAACATAAATCTGTCAAATCTTAGCCTACAAGGTACACTTTCCAGTCTCAACTTCACTGCCTTTCCTAATCTCCTCTACTTCAACATAAGTCACAACCAATTTTCTGGTTGCATTCCCCACGAAATTGGTAATTTGTCCGGTCTTTTGATGTTGAATTTGTCAAATAATCCAATTACGGGTCCCATTCCTCCTGAAATCTGGAATCTGACCACTCTAAATCATCTTGATCTTACTACATGCAATCTCACGGGACAAATTTCCCATGAAATTGGGAATTTGAGGAATTTGAATCTCCTGTGGCTTGGAGAAAATTCCCTTTCTGGTCCCATTCCTCAAGAGTTTGGAATGTTGAGCAATCTTGTAGAGCTTTTTTTGGGAACCAACCCTCTTTCAGGGAGAATCCCATCATCAATTGGAAACTTGACCAAGCTACAATATCTTTATCTATATAAGAACAATCTCGAGGGTCCTATTCCTGCTGAATTATGGAAACTCTCTTCTCTCATTAACATTCAGTTACATCATAATAGATTTTCTGGGCCAATCTCTCCCTCTATAGGAAAGCTAATAAATCTTGAACAATTGTCCTTCTCATATAACAGTTTTTCTGGTCCAATTCCTCAATCCATTGGTAACTTGATCAATTTACAAGAAATCTATCTAGAATCTAACAATATTTCAGGGCCTATTCCTTCCACTATAGGAAACTTGACAAAGCTCAATTCTCTAGTATTGATGATGAACAATCTCAGTGGTCAACTTCCACGAGAAATGAATAACATGACTAATCTGTCTAATCTACAATTGGGTGATAATCATTTCTGTGGCCGCTTGCCACAACAGATTTGTCAAAGTGGGAGGTTAGTCATGTTTGCTGCTTATCATAACCATTTCACTGGTCCTATCCCACCAAGTTTGAAGAATTGTTTTAGCCTAGAAAGACTCAGGCTTGATAATAACCAAATAGTTGATAATATAACAGATGCTTTCGGAGTATATCCTTATTTGGATTACATCGATCTAAGTGGTAATCAATTGTATGGCCACCTTTCATCCAGGTGGGGGAAGTGTCAAAATCTCACACAATTGATTATTCACAATAACAAGCTTTCTGGTGACATACCACCAGAACTAGGAGGGGCGACTAAGCTTGGTTTACTTAACTTGTCTTCAAATCATTTGTGTGGACAAATTCCAAAAGAATTAGGAAATTTGACAAAGCTGATGGGACTCTCTTTGAGCCACAATAACTTCTCTGGTACTATCCCTTCAAATATAAGATCACTTAGTACGCTTCAAATTTTGGAGTTTGCAGCAAATAATTTGAATGGCTCAATCATGAGAGATCTTGGGGAATTAAAAAGTTTAAGGGTCTTGAACTTGAGCGAAAACAAATTTGATGAAAGCATTCCCCTTGAGTTTGGGGAACTCCAAGACCTTGAACAACTTGATCTTAGCAACAATTTGCTAGTTGGAACAATACCATCAATGCTTGGAATGTTACCCAAATTGCAAATATTGAACCTCTCACATAATAATCTCACTGGCACCATTCCTTCTGGTTTCAGTGGGTCAATGTCAGCTTTGTCTACTATTGACATATCATACAATCAACTAGAAGGCCCCGTTCCGATCAAACCAGCCTTTCACAACTTTGATGCGTTGAGGAATAATATAGGTTTGTGCGGTAACATCAGTGGTGTAAGTCCTTGTGGCAATTTGCAAACAAACAGATATGGCCATAAGAGCAAAAAGTTTTTGATAATATTCCTCCCATTGGCCATAATTCTATTAGTACTTGTTGGAGCATCTTTCATTTGTTATCTAATAGCAAGAAAAGCAAAAACCAAAGATGGAGAAGCTCCGCCAAATGATGCTTATTTTGTATGGAATTTTGAAAGAGTGATATTGTACAAAGATGTCATCAATGCCACAGAGGAGTTCGATGACAAATATCTTATAGGGAAAGGGAGCCAAGGAAGTGTTTATAGGGCCGAGTTGCCTACAGGTGACATTTTTGCTGTAAAGAAGCTTCATTCAATTTCAAATGGGGAAATCTCCAACCAGAAAGCTTTTACAAGTGAGATTCAAGCTTTGACAGAAATCAAACATCGTAACATTGTGAAGCTGTACGGGTTTTATTCGAATCCACAATTCTCCATTTTGGTTTATGAGTTCTTGGAAGGTGGAAGCTTGTATAACATACTAAGGAATGATGTACAAGCCCCTAAGCTTGATTGGAGTAAGAGGGTGAATCTTGTTAAATGTGTGACTAATGCTTTATTCCATATGCATCATGGTTGTCCTATTCCTATTGTTCACCGTGACATATCAAGCAAGAATGTTATTCTGAGTTCTGAATATGAAGAGACTCGCATTATCGATTTTGGAGCAGCAAAGTTTTTGAATCCCTACTCAAACAATATGACCACATTTGTTGGCACATTTGGGCACGCCGCGCCAGGTATGACATTTTTTGTCTTCTTTCCAAAATACTACTCTTTGGAATATTATGGATATACATAACATTAAATATATTGCAGAGCTTGCTTTTATCGTGGAGGCCAGTGAGAAATGTGATGTATACAGTTTTGGAGTGTTGATTTTAGAAATCATTATGGGTACACATCCTGGGGAGCTCATTTCATACTTGGGAGAGAAACCAACCAATGATGATTTGTTACTTAAGGATGTGATGGACACACGACTTTCTTCCTTGCAAAAACCAATTCCTGATGAAGTCCTGTTAGTTGCAACAATAGCATTTTCTTGCTTGAATGAGAATCCCCGATCTCGTCCAACCATGGAGCAAATATCTAGGGAGCTTGCAAGGCCTCCAAAATTTCATTTACAAGATCAATTTGACACTATCACAATTGGACAACTAATGAGGGCTTGAATTTCTTTGCGAGTGTATGCGTGTTTAAATTGTTGCCATTTTAATGTACACATTGTAAACTTGTGGTTTTTGTATCACGAATGTTTGTATGATCTGCTAGGGGTTTGAATTGAAACTGAAGTGTTTGTTTGGTGTGAAAAGTTAAAAAGTGAAATTACTGAACATTGTATTGATTAAATCTCCCGCATGCATGCATGCATGTACTGTGTGTGTTACACGCAATTGGCGAACCACTGTAACGTAATAGTTCGATGACTTTGCCTCTTGTAAAAGGTATTTCACTTTGTTAGTGTTCGTTGTTTTGAAATTAATTTTTAAGTCAAACAAAACATTCAAAAGACTTGGAATAAAGAAATTATGAGTTAATATTTCCTTATTTCAAATAGGTGTAAAGAGATTTTTAAAATATTTAGAAGATGATACTTATCCTTTCAGCTGCTGCATTCTATTGTGGCTCACTAGGCATGGTCCACTCTCTCTCTCTCTCTCTCTCTCTCTCTCTCTCTCTCTCTCTCTCTCTCTCTCTCTCTCTCTCTCTCTCTCTCTCTCTCTCTCTCTCTCTCTCTCTCTCTCTCTCTCTCTCTCTCTCTCTCTCTCTCTCTCTCTCTCTCTCTCTCTCTCTCTCTCTCTCTCTCTCTCTCTCTCTCGTTGTTGTTAAAAATAGCCTAGCTATAATTTTGAATCATGTTTAAGCAAGATTTCAAACTATACCAAAATGAAATTTGGCCACAAGAAATTCGGAATGAAGATTGAATGAAAGATTTAACAACGAATACAACAAGTCCTATTACACTTAATGGGGTTAGCTACATGGATCATGCGACACTATCATACTCGATCAATAACTAAATCTTCATTTTTCACCATACCAAAGCCATACAACTATTTCCAGATAATGACCCTATATTAGCACAATTTCTTTGTTGATCAATATCATAATGATTCAATAGAGTTTCATGTTAGTTGTCAAGGGCCTAATAACATAATGCTTCTCCTTTATTTGACCTTGGGACCGAATTTAAACACAAGTGGAATTGAATGAAAGTTCATTTAACAATTAAACAAAATTTTGTAAGATCTATAAATCTGACTTCGTTTTACCAATCTAAATTTCACCCACTTCATACCATGTACGAGAGAAAACTCCCAACATGATATTTTATTCATATTACTAAACTCAAGACTAAACAATTAATCCCTCCATTCCTTTGTATAAAAATACAACCGCCATACATATCTTGTAATATTCCAAAATTTATACACCAAAGATTCAATGTATATTTATTCAACAAATAGAATCAAAGGTGAATTTTGGAGAATTTGATTATGCTGCCAGTGAAAATTTCCTGTGAGGTAGTGTGATTGTCATGTACTTTTGGATGATCAAATGATGTTCAAAAATTGTGATTTTTTCAGAATGAAAGTAAACATTCCAAGCTTTAATTTAATAGGTACATATGAATTATTTTGACCTGTACACTAAGAGTTATGAATTTCTGAAATTTACCCTATGAAACTAGCTACTTTATGGAACAACATCCAAAGATTTAAATTCTAGGAATGTTGATCTTTCAAATGGCTAAAGGCTATATTTTTCCTTGAAACTAGACTCAATAAAGGTTGAGTAGCCTTTGGAATTGCCTCAATAGAATGTCTACAAATAAAGATATAAATTTTCAAAGTTGGGTGAAAATACTGACAGTTTTGGGCGAAAATTACAAAATGTATGGGCAAAATGGAAATTTGCCATATTAATTAAAATAAAATTATTTTCTCCAGAAAATACCTTCAATTTCGTTCAAAGTGAGCTGAATAAGGAGGGAAAATTATTTTTGGATATTTATCATCAATTTTTGGCATAAGGTCAAAGTGGAAAAGCAAAAGATGACTATTGGGTCAAAATTTGCAACTCAAGTAAATGTTTGTGGAGGACGATAAATGTGCTGATTTAAAATATCATATTACTCCCTTCCCATATGTATTGTCGGCCAAGTGATGTGAAGAGGGAAAACGATGAAAACAATGGTCAATTATCTCATGCTATTTGGCCAAGCAAATTGAGAAAGAGACAAAGAGGATGAAGATGATTTTTTTTTTTTAAAGAGGCTTTCTCTTTCCTTAAGCCTAATATTTCGGTACTTCAGCTGAACCGAGAGAGAGAGAGAGCTCACACACATATTAGCAAGAACACCAAAGGAGAACAAGGAGGCAAGGGTTCCAAGAGCAAAATCAAAGGTAAGAGCTTGTAATCTTAGTGATTTTGCTTCCTAATCACCTTGGAACTTCCTCTAATCTCTTCTTCTCTTTGAAATCCATGGATAGCAGGCCAAATTAAGAGTGGAGAGAGAGAGAGAGGGAAGAGGTGATTTTAGAGAGAGAAAGTGGTGAAATCAAGAGGTAATCTCATAAACTTAATCTTCTTGTGTTATAAGTTGTTGTTGTGGTTGTTGTTCTTGAATTTGGCCTGATTTTACCAAGTTTTGTAAATTTGGGATCATGAACCTTAAAGGATTATGCTGCCCAAATTCCTTCAAGTCATCTTGAATTAGTGTTTAGGTAGTTAATCATGTGATTAGAAGTGGAAAGGAAGTGATTAAACAAGAGAAATCAAGAAAACACATTTTCCCTTTTAATAACCCTAATTTTGTCGTAGCACAAAACCAGGAGAAGGAGTTGGAATTTTGCAATTTTGATGGTTCCATTGGATTTAGAAGGGAAAATTATGTGGGAATATAAGTGTTCATGATTTTTAAAAATTTGTATACAAATCTGGAATTTATTGAATTTGCAAGTGTGCATGCTGTTTGAATTAACTCTAGTGAGGTAGTGTTGTTGTGTAATGAATTTCGTGGGCCAAACTTGGTCTAAAACTTATGAAACTTGATAGGATTAAAGTAGACATATAGAACTTTAATTTGATAGGCAGTTTGTAATTTTTAGACAAGTACATTAAAAGATATGAATTTTCAAATTTGCACCCTGTTTCTGGAAGGAAATATGGAACAATGAAGGTTTGACAAATTTTTGGGAACAATATGGTTGTAGTGAATAGAATTGGGTATTTTTCCATGAAACTACACTTAAAGAGCTTCACTTAGGCTTTGGAATTAGTCAATTTGAAATTTCCTAGAATTAACTATGATTTTTCAAAGTTGACCGAAAATCTACAAATTTTATGGAAAACTTTGAAACTGCATTGAGCAGAGTTGTATTGAGTAGAAATTGTTGAAACTGTTATAGATACTATGATTTAAAGGCATTAATGGTACAAGTAATAGCCATTTACTTGTTACCTTATATTTTGATAGGAATTGGAAATTTTTGGAGCCGAAATCAATATTAGGACAACTGAAAATTGAGAAAGGAGATATGTTGTAACTTTATCTATCACAAATTATGTGAATATTTTATATGTTTGTGTATGCAATCTTTTGTGATATAGTTGATTAACACTATTTTGCCGAGTAGGGGTAATATGTGCGAGTAGACACTTTTACCTGGTTGTTGAGTAAGAACCCAACCGAGGTTTATGGATAGTGGGGGAGTAGCCCTAACTCATGTATACATGCTTTGATGATTGTTTGTGTTGTTAATATGTTGCATAACATGGAGCATGACATATTTAATTTTTGCATATTATATGATATATTCTATGTTACTATTAAGATTCTTTTGAATCTCACCTTTTTTCAAAATTAAAAATATTCAGCTGAACGTAGCGGCTTGAAGAACAAATCCATGGCTACTCGCCAGTAGAGTTCCGGTGCACACGTGGAGACTGTTGTTGGTTATCTAGTTTGTAATTTAGTTCCTTTTGAACATCCTGTACATTTGTATATATATATTTCAAACCCTACATGGAATTTCCTGCATTGTAAACAAGTACTTAATGTTAGTATATTTCTGCTATTTCTGTATGCCTTATGGAACCATGCGCTTATTGCTCTGCGTATATCGAAATGTTAAGGGATTTGACATATCTCATTCCTTTTTATAAGAAGCATTCAGAAAATATCTTATTTTTACTTGTTACTTTCTCATTTTGCCCATATTTAATTACCCTATTTAATTTTAACATAATAAATTTTCATAGCCCCCAAAGGCCTAGAGTATCATTCCCTTATTCTCTCTCTCCTACAATTCTTTTTATTATAATAATTTCCTTATTCTCTTTTATTCTATATCTCCTTATAAATAAGCATATTTTAGTAGAAAAAGGGGTTACAATTTTGACACATTTATTTTTCTTAATCAATAATTTGAATTGTGAGATTCGATTAATTGTTCCTTATAAAAAAGAATTGAGGGAGTATTAATACTGATCTAATCATAGTTGGTTAGATTGTACAAATGATCAATTTTTAAGTTGAATATGTTACACAGTAACACAAAAATGTTAGATTGTTACCATGTGTATGACAAATCCGTATTTTGTTATATACTTTTATACTTTATTTAGGGATTTTGTCATTGTTATTGAGTTTAAAATGTCTTTCTTATAATAAATTTGAACTAAGAGTAAATGCATTGAATTAGAACACGACAAAAAGGTTAAATTTGTCATAATTATTGTAATTACTCTTGAGAAGATTTGATGTTGGTTTAATTCTTTTAAATTGTAGGTGTTTTAAAAATTGGATTAAATATGAAAATAGAAGTTTGGGTGTCACGCCTCAAAGTAGTAAACCATGACTGGCACGAAACGTAAGATGACTTCACTTAGTGAGCCCTTTCTAATTTAATATTTCCTTATTAAAATCACAAAATCTACTTCATTAACATAATAGAGAATAAGTTTATATAGTATATTGGTTTGTGAACCTTTATTAAATAACCACCACAAATATCTTTAAATTCTGAACTTCCAAACATATTTGAAGCAATCAATCCTTCTTCCACAGATTAAAATATAAGATCTTTGTCTCAAGCTATAAATATATACACATACAAACAAGGAAGTAGACATTATGTCCACAAGTTTCATTGACCCATTTTTCATAATGGTGAAACAAAATAAATGACTCATTTGCAACACAATGGATTCGAACTAATGACTCAATCTTTAACACCCCAAATTTTATATTTACCAAATATATTGTAATTATTTGAGAAATTCAATAAAATGGTGAATATTCATGAATTTGGAATTTATGAATTTTATAAATGTTCATACTCATGAGCAATTGGGAAAAAATAATTATGGAATTAATTTGGGTAATTTAAAAAGCCCAATATTAAGGTCCAAAAATGGAGAAATAATAGAGAAAATATTTGGTCCAAAAAAAAAATGGAAATTGGCCAAATAAAAAGAAGAAAAAAAATTAGATTAAAAAGGTAATGACAAAATCGTAACTTTGCCAATTTAGCATAAAATTAATTATTTTATGATTAATTGAAGTTAATTTCAATTAAGTAAGGAAAATAAATGAGAAAAATATATTTGGAATATTTTGGTCAAATAAATATGAATTTATGGAAAATTTAAGCAAAAAATGCAATTTTGACCAAAATTTGTGACTTTACGTGTATACGTAACTTGAGCAAGCTGTGAAGCCAATTTTGGCCTAAAGGAGGGATCCTTGGGATGCTATTATATACAACAAGAAGAGGAAAATTTTAGAAACATGTTGATTGAGCTTATGACACAATTGGATGAAGATAGAAATTGTTGCATGAAAATCCAAATTTTGGAATTTTTGGAAATTCATTAAACAATTAATATATCATATAATAATATGATAAAAAGCTTCATCTCCTTCCTCCTATGCTCATTTAGACGCCAAACAGACCTGAATATAAAGAGAGAAAGAGCAGATTTTTAGAGAGAGAGGGAGGAAGAAATCTTACAAGGTAAGCCAATTTCTCCGATGATTTAACTCCTAACACGTGTGACTCTACTCCTAAGCTATTCTTTTATGTTCTTTAAGGTTTGTGAAGCTCATATTTGGTGTTGTCGAAGTTAGGGTTTTCGGCCACCTAAGAGAAAAGCCAAAGGGAGCTTGGGATAACTTCTTAAACTTTAATCTTTGATTGTTCTGGCCGCTATGGACAATTTAATAGGTGAAATTTCACCAAATTGTCTTTGGTTTTAAATTTTGGAATTGAGATGGCCTAAGGGTTATCCTACCAAAATTTAGTCCTAATGGTAGTTGTAACCCTATTAAATAGTTAATAAAATGGTTAGGGGTAGAAAGAAATACGTCTGTAGAGTCGGAATCGAAAAACCCTAATTTTTCTCGGAGTACACCTAAGTTTTGGCCAGGGCTATATCTAGGGGTTAGAGTTGGATTTTTGATGTTCTGATGATTCTATTGCGCTTGGGAGGGAAAATTAGGTGGGGTTACAGTTTGTCACTTTTTCGAAAAAGCATAATTATGAAAACGCCCCTGAAAGCGGTGCTACCAAGGGCATATCTATCTTTTGATAGTCAATTTGAAAATTTGGAGTCCAGAAATGGATTCCTTGGGTGAAAATATGTTAGAATAGTCTTGAGGTACAGTCGAACCGGGTTACGGCGGGGTCGGGCCGGGCCCCGAGGGCATTTTGGTAAATTTTCACCATAAGCTAATATAACCACTATAAACACAATGGAAGTGTCTAAAATGGTACATTAATGGGTTTTAACCTACTTCTTATACATTTGACATTTTAGGACCAAGTCAGAAGCCTAAACTTAGAATGTTTTGCGAGGCAGGCGATCTGAGGCGAGAAAAGGGTTAAGGTAGGGACTACTATCTCTCATATAAAATGTGACTATCTATATGATGTGTGTTACTGTATTTTGTTATATGAACACATGTTGGAGGCACATTACCTAGCTATGGTCTAGGATCTAGCTAAGGTACACTGGTATTACCTAGCTATAGTCGGGGTCTCGGCTGAGGTACATGCAGGGGTTCCAACTGGACAGTTGGCCCTGAGTTTTGTGTACACACATGGTTGATGTGAAGTTTCATTTGACATTATACGTGACATTGCATATTTAATTCTCGCATTTTATATGTCGATCGAATGTTGCTACTAAGATTCTTTAGAATCTCACCCATTTTTCTAAACAAAATATCTTAGCGGGTGCCAGCGGCTCAAAAGCAAAGGACGTAGATACGGGGAACTGATGGGAACATTTCTCAAGACAAAGATCGTGGTTATATATATGGTCTGTATTTTGGGATATTTCTAGATATTCTATGCATATCTGTAAATATTGCCAAACTCTGTACAGTTGACTCTGGTATATAAACGAATACTTTTATTAGTATCTTTGTACTTTTTCTGTATGCATGTGGAACTTGGTCTCTATTACCGTATATATCGAAATGGAAACGGGTGTTGACATAATCACAAGCAACAAGCAAGATTCCACCAGACAACAAATCCACTTTTGTTAAGCATTTACAATAATTAATTAAAAATATTAATGAAGAGTGAAATATTTATTTCATTCTAATTTTAGGTCCATCACAAAAATAATATCCAAATTTATTTTTAGGGCTATTACATTCTTCCGCCCTTACTCACTAAGGACATATGAGACAGATCTCATCATCAGTTTGCCATTTGAATTCTCTAAAGAAACCACGCAATAAACAAGCTGGAAACTTAATCGCCATACACACTAGGTTGACAACACCAAAACTCAAATATGTAACTCAGAAATCAGCTAATGAATCTGGGCAAAATTCACCAGTTCTTCAAATCAATTTGTGGTATACAAGACCATATAACTCAGACCACATAACTAATAAATCATACAACCACTTATCAACTATGTTACAATAAAAACAATGGAAGTTAGAAATAAAATAAGTAAGAAAAAAAAATCAAAACAGAAACAAGACACCAACATTATCAATGAAACTCACTAAAAAGAGCTACATAAAAAAGCAATCAGACTTTAGGCCACAAAAACTTCGTCATGTAATAAGTTTGTAACTAATTAATCCAATTCCTTGAAACTTAATGACATGTATACAATATCATGCACTTATTTGTTGTTAACATTCACAGAAGGCTCGCTAATTAATTTAAAACCAATGTATCTGACTAGGCAAATGAGATCTAAAACCCATAAGAATTTTACCTCTCAAACAACACTTACTAGAGCGTCATTGATACAAAATTTCACATCGACATCTTACTTTAACCAGGCTGACTAATTGGGCTAAAGAAACTCTAACCCGCATTTATACCACCAATGGAGAGCATATTAAAAGATTGCAATAATAATTTAAACACATGCATATGCGAATATGGCATTGAACTTTTAATGGTAAGGTGATAAGAACTATGTATATTTCCTTAGTTTTACAATTTGTTCATTTCAATAGCTTCCCTTTGAATTTTTCTATATTTGAAAATTATTTGGGTGCACGGATAATTGAATTTCGATATCATGGATGATCTGGTGTGGGGTGTAGGCCAATCACCTTGGCTCACAATCTTCTAAGAAATTTTTTTTAAAAAAAAAAATTCCTAGCAAGCTGAATAATGAAGGTGTAGCTAGATTTTGTCAAAACTCTGATCAATTTGCAAATGAGTAACATTTCCCCAAGATCACTAACAACCTACAATTTTGTGATCACTTGTATGCAATCAGCAAGCACAGTTTAAGCTTCAACACACCAATGTTCCTATCTTGACACATATAGATTGTTCTTTAGGTTTTTTTTTTGTGACAATTTATAAAATGATGCAATTAAGTTAATGAGATAAATCCCTATTTTAATTATATATTTTTATACTTTAATTAGGGATTTTGTCATAATTACTGAGCTTAAAATGCCTTCTTTAATTGTGCTTAACTGAGACTAAGAGTAAATATATTAAATTAGGACTTAAAAAAGCAAAATTGTCATAACAAATTGTAATTACTCTTAATTATTTATTTTTGAGAAGATTTAATGTTGGGTAAATTATTTTTACTTGTAGGAACTTGGAAAATGGGATTAAAACTGAAAATGAAAATGGCAGTTTGGTACTTGTATTTGAAAAATGACAGATTGGTCCCACGAATTTGAGAAATTTTAGTTTAGTCCACTGCCAAAAACTGCTGCGTTTTGAAAGCCTTTAGGTCAGATTTTTGAATCAGTTCTTGGCATTCATTTCAAGAGCAGAGAGTCGAACCAGAGACACAGCGCCGCGAAGGGGAACGGAGGGAGACCTTCCACATTTTCTCCTTCATCGTCTTCATCACCAGATATCACTTTCTCCGTCGCCGGTGATTCTCACTCTCATCAGCATTATCACCGACGGCGGAGCTTCTTCTTTTCTGCACTGTTGTGAACAGAGCTCATCGTTCAGACGATGTGACATTGAAGGGAGGAAGGTCTTTTTGGCACGAGCTGAGAGTTAAGAACGGAGAGTGCTGGGAGCTTTGGTCTTGGTCATCATCCCTCATCTCGTCGTCTTCCATCTACCACCGTTGCACCACGTTCTCGTCAGAGGTTAGCCGTTCTACCTCTATTTTGCACAGACCCGTGAAGCAGAGAGGAAAAGAAGCTGAAGGAATTTGGAGAGCTGAAGACAGAGGTGCATAATTGATCCTTCACCGCTGTGAACAGATTTGCGGAAGCTTGAGAAACAGCTAGAGCAGAGCCCAGACCACTACCATTCCTCTATTCTTTCAGCAAGGTCTTAAGGAAGGAGGTAGCATGTTCAGACTTTACAATTCTCTGGATTCTCTTAACTCATTTGGCACTTCCCTTTAATTCATGGCTGTTTTGGTTTCTGCTGGACAATTTGCTATTACTATGTCAACAAGCTTCATGAATTGCAGTGGCAGTGATTAAATTTCTTTTCTCCTAGAGCAAAGGATTGAGTCTTGATGCTTGGAGCTACAAAAGGGGAGTTTTAGTTTCAGTTTTAGTTCATTAGCTTGACTATTATTTATGATTTCTTTAGTTTTAGAAATTGTAATTTTTAGTTAAGACTAATATGTTTGGTTTCATTTTGTTTGATTCTATTTGTGATTTGAACTAGTTTATGTTGAACATTGTGCTCATCAATATATGTGGTTACATATATGTTTCATTGTAATTCTCTTGATTCTCTATTATCTTGCATGGTATTATTTGGAATTGATAGTGTTTTGTATTAAGTTTTGGTTAGAGGAATTAAGCCTTGCCCAGTGTGGGAGATTTAATTCACCTAACTCAAACTAGCTCAAATGGTCTTCTGAACATTTTTGTCAAACCAGCACACTCCAAACAATATTTTGAAGCAAATGATAGATGAAATTCATTGTTCTAGAAGGTTTTATCACACTCTTCAAAACCAATTTCCATTCCATTCCACTTTTATTCCAAACAAATCCAAAAATATCTATTCTAATTCGATTTAATTCATAGTTTTGAAAATCAATCAATTGTATTTTACCCTTGTCAAATTTTCATTGTAATTACTTAGTTTATTAGGAATTAGTTTCATAATCGGCTCCTCAAAGTGAATAGACCTGAGTTGTGCACTATATTGCATTAATTCGGTTTTATTCTTGATAACCTGTAGGCGACTAAAAGGGAGTTATTTTGAGTGGCGCCGTTGCCGGGGAGCCAAGGAATTAGTTTCCTAGTAACTAAGTGTTAAGTACTTTTGACCGGGGTAAGCCTTTAAGATTTGTACTCTCTAGTATTTTCATATTTAGTCATAGTTTAGGTTGCATTTTAGTTAATTTAGGTAGTTTTGCATGTTTTTCATAGCATATTGCATCTTACCATAAAAAAGTTTCCAAAAATACCAACAAATATCTTGATTTTCCTTTGTTTTTGCATTTGCATTATTTTTTTTATTCTTGTTTTTGCATTTGCATTTTTAGGATTTAGAATTCATTCAGATTTGATTGATTGCAATTTGAATGGCTTGGTTTAATGAGGATTATAAGTTTCGGTTTTATACTAATCCTCCTATGCATTCCATTTTAGGGAGTGATAGATCCTCAAGCTCTCAATTCTTAGATAAATCTTATGGCACTTGGAGACATGAAGCACTTTCTAATCTCACCTATTCTCAAAAGCTTGATTTGCTTCAACATGAATTGGATTCCCTCCATGCAGACATAAATTATCAAAGAGGAGCTTCTGAATCTCAACTGTCTCAGTATCTCCATTAATATTGTAAACCATCTTGTCCACAAACATCATATTTTAACCATGAACTCACCTTCTAACCACCTCAATCTCACTTCAACCATACTCCTTCATTGTACCCATTCCATCAAGAATCACTCACTCCACTCTATCAAGAACCATCATCTCCATTTCATTTTCCCTCATTTCCTCTACTTCCATGCCATGTATAACTCTCTATGAACCAGCTTCTCCATCCTTCTATGAACCTCCACCACAATCTCCTACACATCCATCTAGTGGACTTGATGCTTTCCTCAGTTTGCCAAACATAGATGATAGAACTCATGCATTGAGAAGAATGTATGATGAGCTTAAGATTGAACACTTTAAGTTGTTCATGTTTAATGAAGCAAATGTGATTTTCAAGGAGCAGAAAGAGCGAATGGAGGAGATCAAAGGCTTTATCTAGGCGTTTATTGACTATGTGCTATGGATAAAGATCGGAGGAGGAGACGGAGCTCCATGGACTTATGACTCCCCTGATGAGGGAACCAAGGAGCAAAAGCTACATGCCACTTCAAAAGTAGAAGATTTCATACTTCCAGTGCCTACTCCCACAAGAGATGTCAAGAATAAGCAAGTGCATTTTCAATTACCAGAGAAGCCACTTCCAAACAATGGTACTATTCCTCTTCTTCTTGAAGAGGTTGACCTTCCTCTTATTACTATTCTTGATGTTGTGAGTGATGATGAGGTGGATGAAGAAATTGTGGTCGAATCCCCTCATATGCTTGATGTTGAAAATGCTCACGATGATATTTCTAATAGTAGTTGTGTAGTTGATGTTGCTTGCACTATTAATGCTTCTATGTGTGATGAACATGTTCTTTTCCTTAGTTCTAGGAGTTATGGACACATTAAGTATGACATTGTGGAAAATGATGAATTATGCTTGAATTCTCAAATAGTGGTGAAGTGTGAACCTGATGATAGCACAAATGATTGTCTGAATAATGCTTGCTTACATGATTCTTTCTTTCTTTCAAGTGTTGGCAAGCATGATTTGGACTTTTATAATGCTACTGAACAAGATGAAGAACTTGCTTTTCCATCTTCCCTACATTCTACTTTTGTTTGTTCATATGAGGGTGAGATGTCATGTGCTGTTTGCGCTGAAATTGATAATTGGCTTTCTACTTCACATGATCATGATTCTTCATCTAGTTCAATTGATAACATTAAAGTGCATGCTATACTTGATAAAGGCCTTGACAATTGTGCATCTTTTGATCCCTCTGAATCACATGCTTTAGGTAGTTCAATAAGGAAAAATTCAATGATTTTGAGTGATAAAATTGTAAATGACAATGAACCTTTCCATTTAGTTCTTTTTTGTGATTTGCCACCCGATATAGAAAATGAAAATACTTGTTTTGAAATTTCAGGTGGTAATAGCTTGATCAATTCTCTTTCTTCTCCCACTCTTTCTCCTCCCAACTCTTGTGATTGTAAAAGTGATGTAATGCACTTCAACACTAAGTTGGATTCCGTATTTTTCCCCTTGCAAGCACAAGAGGATTTTCAAAATATGACCACTTGTTCAGTTCCTACTGAAGGGAACCCAATTGACTTTCTTGGTTGTGAGGTTTACTTAGAGAATTTTGTTCATACAATGCCTATGTTTTATTTTATATCTCTCCATGTATTTATTTCTGGACTAGATATTGCCACTGGTCTGGTGTTTCTTTTGCAGAAACTTACACTACTGTTATCTAAATATTCACTCAAGAGTCTATTTCATTCATGTATACACTAGGGTATTTATATACAAAGTAGGAGCCACAGGATTAATGGCTCATTATGATGATTGATACTAATCATAATTCCTAATTTAGTGGGATATAACTATCCCTGATTATGTGGGATATTCACATTATTTCCTAACACTCCCCCTCAAGTTGGAGCATAGATGTTAATCAGGCCCAACTTGTTACAAAGATAGTCAACCCGAGTGCCATCTAAGGCCTTAGTCAAAAAATCACCTAACTAATTACTAGACGGTACATGTCTTGTAGAGATTAAATTTTCCTTGATATTATCACGTACAAAGTGACAATCAATCTCAATATGTTTCATACATTCATGGAACACGGAGTTGGAGGCTATGTGTAAGGCAGCTTTATTATCACACCACAGTTTCGCAGGCAATGACGTGGCAAGAACGACCTCCTTCATTAATTGGTGGATCCACATAATCTCCTGTATGGACTGAGACATGGCTCGATACTCAGCCTCTGCACTAGACTTTGCCACCACATCCTGCTTCTTGCTCCTCCAAGATACCAAGTTTCCACCTATAAGAACGCAATAGCCTGTAGTGGACCTCCTAGTCGTCTTTGACCCTGCATGATCTGCATCACAGAAACACTCAATCTTTGTGTGACCATAATTCGTATAGAGTATACCACGACCAGGTGAGTCCTTCAAATAATGTAGGACATGCTCCAAAGCCTCCCACTGAGCAACGGTCGGTGATACTATGAATTGGCTAAGCCTACTGACAGGAAAGGTTACATCAGGGCGAGTTACCGTGAGATAGTTCAATTTTCCAATCAGCCTTCAGTATCGCTCAGGATAGACAAACAGTTTAATCTTCTCAGGATCAATCCATTTTTTCACATCCTCAGGTAGCTCATCAAATGGCACACTATCATTAATGTCCAAAAAGGGATTAGGAATCATGGGACAGCTACTGGGTGTTGCTCCAAGTTTCCCGGTTTCTTTCAATAGATCAAGGACATAATTCCGTTGGGTTAGGAGAATGCCTTTCTTGCTTCTCATAACTTCAATCCCAAGAAAGTACTTTAACCGACCCAAATCCTTTGTTTGAAAATGAGAATTCAGAAAGGCCTTGAGTGATGAGATCCCTGACGTATCACTACCTGTAATAACAATGTCATCGACATAGACTACTAAGAGAATCATGCTAGCATCCGTCCGTTGATAAAACACAGAATGATCACATTTACTTTGATTCATACCAAACTTCTTAACCACAGAACTAAATCTGTCAAACCAAGCACGAGGGCTCTGTTTCAAACCATATAAAGACTTCTAAAGGTGACATACCTTGCCATGCTCCCCTTAAGCAACAAAGCCAGGCGGTTGCTCCATGTAAACTTCATCAAGAAGATCACCATTTAAAAATGCATTCTTAACATCCAGCTGATGAAGATCCCAACCATGGGTAGCTGCTATAGAGATGAAGAGACGAACAGAGGACAACTTGTCCACAGGAGAGAAATTTTCAGAATAGTCAATACCATATGTCTGAGCATAACCTTTAGCCACCAGTTGAGCTTTTAATAGTTCCAAGGTGCCATCAGCTTTGGTCTTAACTGCAAACACCCACTTACATCCAATAGCCTTCTTTCCAGGAGGTAAATCAACGAGAGTCCAGGAACCAGCCTTATCAAGGGCCATCATTTCCTCGTTCATCGTAGCACGCCAACCAGGATGGGCCAAGGCTTAGGAGAGGTTGGTGGGAATGGTAAGAGAGTTGACAGAGGCTATGAAGGAACAGGATGTGGGCGATAGGTGATAATAGGAAACAAAGAAGGAAATAGGGTATGTACATGTGCGTTTACCTTTGCGAAGGGCAACGGGTAGGTCAGCAAAAGGGGCCGTAGGATCTAGATTAACAGGTACGTGTTCAGATACTGGTTCAGGCACGGGTGCAGGCACTGGTTCAATGTCAGAGGCAAGGGAAGGCGAGGTGGCTAAGTGCGGATCAGGCGCTAAGGCGGACATTGGTAGGTCAGAAAGACGAGCAACAGCATTAATTTCCTTAGGACGTCTTTGATAAACATGGTGGATAGGAGGTGGGGCAGGGGCCGGCACCGATGCTTGCACTGGTGGGGAATGAACCTCATACACTAAGAGATGATCAAGATCTGGGTTAGGGGCAGAAGATAGAGGCAGAGCAGGAACAGAGAAGAACGAAGTGGACTCATGGAAAGTGACATCTGTAGACACAAGATAATGTCGAAGGTCGGGAGAGTAGCACCGATAACCCTTCTCTAAACCCTAGAATAGCCAAGGAAGACACACTTGAGAGAGTTTGGATCAAGTTTAGTGACACTAAGACGAATGTCTCGAACAAAACAGACACAACCAAAAATTTTGGGATCAATGGGAAACAAGGGTTTGGAAGGAAACAAAGTAGTGTATGGAATGTCACCACTGAGAATAGGAGATGGCATATGATTAACAAGAAAGTAGGTGGTTGACATAGCATTAGCCCAAAAGGATTTAGGAACATGTATTTGAAACATTAGAGCGCGGGCAACTTCTAATAAGTGCCGATTTTTTCTTTCGGCAACACCATTCTGAGCAGGTGTATCCGCACACGAAGACTGATGAAGCATGCCATGTGTAAGCATATAGTCGTGAAAATGGGTAGAAAAATACTCTTTAGCATTATAACTGCGTAAGGTTTTCACAGAGACACCAAATTGAGTTTTGATCTCGACACAAAAATTGCAAAAGTGAGAAAATAACTCGGAACGACTTTTCATTAAATAAAGCCAGGTGGTTCGAGAAAAATCATCAACAAAAGTGACAAAGTACTTAAAACCAGACATGGACACGACAAGACAAGGACTCCAAACATCAGAATGAACCAAATCAAAGGGGGACACAACCCATTTTTTGACGCGAGGTGCCAGGTGAACACGGTGGTGTTTGGCAAACTGACACGACTCACACTCTAAGGACGACAAATGATGAAATTGAGGATACAACCTCTTCAAGGATGACAAGGACATATGACCTAAACAACAATGAACATCAAAAGGAGAGGAACCACCAGAGCAAGCAAAGGAACGCGGCACCTGATCGTCAAGAAAGTAATGGCCGCCAGATTCATATCCCCTACCAATAATCCGCTTCGTCGTAAGATCCTGAATCACACAATAGTCAGGAAAAAGTGAGATAAAACAGTTCAATTGACGAGTAAGCTTGCTGGGAGACAGAAGGTTAAAAGCAAGGTCAGGAACATTAAGGACTGACGATAGAGAAACAGAGGATATAGGTGTAACAATGCCAGATCCAAGGACACAAGAAGCAGAACCATTGGCAATAGTGATAGAA
This sequence comes from Inga oerstediana, assembly GCA_963210345.1. Taxonomy (NCBI): domain Eukaryota; kingdom Viridiplantae; phylum Streptophyta; class Magnoliopsida; order Fabales; family Fabaceae; genus Inga; species Inga oerstediana. Next base: position 30,386,625 of record OY723405.1, read on the forward strand.
GAGGGGTGGGCATAAGGTGCATACGTAGAGAACAAATGATGGTTACCTGTCATGTGGTCAATGGCACCGGAATCGATAATCCTCCTCAAGGAAGAAGTAGCAAGGCATGAGTCACTGTTACCTATAGCAAGCGCACTCGGAGTAGATGGAATAGCGGCAGATTGATCTGTGGATTGGGCCATATGAGCAGCGCCAGTACGTTGCAGCTTGTTTTGCAACTTACGACAGTAGCGTTTGGTATGACCATGTCACTTACAATAGTAGCAGACAATAGAACCAGGAGTCGAAGGATTGTTGTCTGAACATGGAGGACCTTGGTTCCATGAATCAATAAAGGTCGAGGACGGTGTACTATTTCTAGAGTTCAAGAAGCTCTGGTGGAGGTTATCAGTGGGACCATGGCCAGTTAACGCACTAGCAGTAGGAGTAGAGGTCGGGTGTAAGAGACTATCTGCACATAGCACACGAGAGTACACATCCTGAAGCGAAGGAAGTTCAGAACTAGACAAGACCTGGGAATGAACTGTCTCATAGGACGGGTCAAGGGCAGTAAGAAAGCTGATAATCGCCAGTTTCTCTATATTATCAACCTGTACCTGAAGGTCAATGGTAGGCGGCATTAACATATTCAATTCCTCATACATTTTCTTAAATTCCACATAAAAGTTCTTTAAAGAACGACCCTGCTATGCAGCACGATAGAATCCCTTGTAGACATCATGAATGCGGGTAATATTCCTTTTGCCAGAATACAGAAATTCCAACCAACTTATAAGTTCCTTAACAGTATTACAGTGACTAATCGAGGGAAGGATTTCGCTACCAATGGAATTCTGGATTTGCAAGAATAAACGGGCATCAGCACGGGCCCAAGCCATCTTAGGGTCATCCGTGGGAGGCGTATCAGTCAAATGGCCCTCCTTCTCAATACTAAGTAAGTACATGCGAACATTTTTGCTCCAATCCATATAATTTGTCCAGGTCAATTTGTGCTCAGTGATTTTGTTAGTCACAGGAATAATTTCAGTAGTAATACTACCCTTGGAATCAGCCATCAATGCAAGTAAAGAGCACACACAACAAAGGATCAACTGATGAAAGGGACCTTACAATCACACTAACCAAAAAATAGCCCCTATACGAAGCAAGCAAAGCCAAACACCACAGAAGTAATAGCCAAATAAGCCGAAGTAATAACCAAAGACACTCCCAAAAGTGGCTAAACTAGCAAAGGCGATAGAAACGAACCAGAAACAGAAGCAATAGTACACGTCCAACAGTAGCAAAGGGCGAAATCAACAACAAGATGACAAACTAGAGGTACCCACAACACGAAAGCACAAGGTGAAGGCGGCAGTGAGTCGACCCCAACACAACAAATGGCAGCGGCAAAGTCACCGGAAAACACCCTCACGTGCCGGCGTGTGGGAGTCCGACGAGAGTGGGGGTGCGCATGAAGGCCATGCACAGGTCGGATGGCAGTGAACCTCCGGGGAAGGGCCGATCGGGCTACGGTGAGGCCAGCGGTGGGGCGCGTGTGGACAAATTTCACCCTGCACCAGAGCTTCTTGCATAGTGAACAGTACGGACAGAAGCAAGAACCAGAGGGAACAGTGCCAGAAAATGGGAAAAAAAGAGCACTAAGGCTCTGATACCATGTTATCTGAATATTCACTCAAGAGTCTATTTCATTCATGTATACACTAGGGTATTTATATACAAAGTAGGAGCCTCAGGATTAATGGCTCATTATGATGATTGATACTAATCATAATCCCTAATTTAGTGGGATACTAACTATCCCTGATTATGTGGGATATTCACATTATTTCCTAACAACTACCAAGAGAGTACATTTTAGTAGAAGTGGTTACAAAGATGAAATTCATGTTTCTCATCTGAGATAAGAACTTCTCCTACAAGAGTCTACGGAAATTTAAGCATTAGGTTGTCTCTTTCCTCACTTGCTTTCTTCCCATTTTTGTATGTTTTTGAGCTTAATTGTTATATGAAGAGAATAAGTGTGGAGGAGACAAAACAAGTAGTAAAAGGTAGATTTCTTTTGTTGTTCACCTCCTTTGGCTTTGAGCTCTTGTCATTCCTTTGCCACTCTTTGTTTTAGAAATTTGTCTAAATACTTATGGGAATTGCTTATGTTCTTGATTGGTTTTTAATGAATTGATTGGTTATTGTTTAGAGTTAGCATTTGGATTGTTGGGTTAATGCATTTTGATTAGGATAATGTTCAATTAATCTTTGTGAATGTATATTTGAGAAGAAAGCCTTTGTTGGAAGGATTTTGATCCTAATTTTCATACATTAATGTGTGTATGCCACATATTCTAGTGTAGCTCTAGAACCTGTTTAAATTTGTTTTCAAAATCACATTTGCAATTAGATTAATGAATATGATAGGGGCATTCATTTCATCACCCTTTATCCCAAACACAAACCTTATAAACTAATCCATTGTTAACCCTTTTGAGCCTTTTACATTTCAAGCACTATGTATGCATCCCATTTGTATTAGATTGGCATCCAAATATCATTGAATTGCCATAAATATAATAGGTATGAAGAAATGCCATTTACATTCATTATATATTGAAAAACAAAATAGAAGAAAAAGCATGAACAAAAAGAAGAAGAAGAAAAAATATCATACAAAAATATAGAAGAAAAAAAGGAGAAAAGAAGAAATAAGAAAAAAAAAAAGGCATTTGTTTTGATTGGCAAGGAGATGTGGTTATTTGAGCTTTAGATTAAAAAAATGTCATTGTATACATTTGTGTATGCATAGTACTTGTTGTTTCATCTTTCGATGAGACTTTCCATCATTTTAACCCTTTTAAAAGTCCCCTTGATTCATGAGTCTAAGTGCTACATAGTGGTGGAGAGAGTAGAACTTCTACAAGCAAATGGTAGGACCTAATATAGGTGGTATTGAGCAAAATTTCCTATACTTTGTGAGATGAGTTAATTAAACACTAGAATCCTTGAGTGTTCATTTGTGTACATTTCTTTGATTAATTGTGCATTAATTTAGTCCGTTTGCATTATCCCATGCTAAAACTTGTGTTAGCTTGATCAGTGATGATTGATTAATACATTGACTCCAATCTTGAGCATTTGAAGTTTTCATTTATGTTTAGTTTTGAATTGATTAGTCTTTTACCCAGGAGTGAAAAAGTTTAAGTGTGGGGCAATTGACAAATCCCTATTTTAATTATATATTTTTATACTTTAATTAGGGATTTTTCATAATTACTGAGCTTAAAATGCCTTCTTTGTGCTTAATTGAGATTAAGAGTAAATATATTAAATTAGGACTTAAAAGGGCAAAATTGTCATAACAAATTGTAATTACTCTTAATCATTTATTTTTGAGAATATTTAATGTTGGGCAAATTATTTTTACTTGTAGGAACTTGGAAAATGGGATTAAAACTGAAAATGGCAGTTTGATACTTGAATTTGAAAAATGTCAGATTGGTCCCACAAATGTGAGAAATTTTAGTTTAGTCCACCGCCAAAAACTGCTGTGTTTTGAAAGCCTTTAGGTCAGATTTTTGAATCAGTTCTTGGCATTCATTTTGATAGCTGAGAGTCGAACCAGAGACATAGCGCCACGAAGAGGAACGGAGGGAGACCTTCCACATTTTCTCCTTCATCGTCTTCATCACCAAATATCAGTTTCTCCTTCACCGGTGATTCTCACTCTCATCAGCATTATCACCGGCGGTGGAGCTTCTACTTTTCTACACTTTGTGAATAGAGCTCATCGTTCAGACACTGTGATATTGAAGGGAGGAAGGTCCTTTCGCCATGAGCTAAGAGTTAAGAACGGAAAGTGCTGGGAGCTTTAGTCTTGGTCATCATCCCTCATCTCGCCGTCTTCCATCCACCATCGCTGCACCACGTTCTCGTCAGAGCTTAGTCGTTCTACCTCTGTTCTGCACAGACCCGTGAAGTAGAGAGGAAAAGAGGCTAAAGGAATTTGGAGAGCTGAAGACAGAGGTACATAATCGATCCTTCACTGCCGTGAACAGATTTGCGAAAGCTTGAGAAACAGCTGGAGTAGAGCTCAGACCACTACCGTTCCTCTATTCTTTCAGCGAGTTCTTAAGGATGGAGGCAGCATGTTCAGACTTTACAATTCTCTGGATTCTCTTAAATCATTTGGCACTTCACTTTAATTCATGGCTGTTTTGGTTTCTTCTGGACAATTTGCTATTTCTGTGACAACGAGCTTCATGAATTGCAGTGGCAGTGATTAAAGTTCTTTTCTCCTAGAGCAAATGATTGAGTCTTGATGTTTGGGGCTAAAAAAGGAGAGTTTTAGTTTTAGTTGTAGTTCATTAGCTTGACTATTTATTTATGATTTCTTTAGTTTTAGAAATTGTAATTTGTAGTTAAGACTAATATATTTAATTTAATGCTTGTTTCATCATATTTGTTATTTGAATTAGTTTATGTTGAACATTGTCCTCATCAATATATGTCGTTACATATATGTTTCACTGTAATTCTCTTGATTCTCTATTAGCTTTCATCGTATTATTTGGATATTGAGTTGATTTTGAATTATTTTGGAATCAATTGCATCAATTAATTCACAATCACACACTAATAACTTGTTTGGTCTGAGGGGAGGGGAGGGAAAGTGGGTGGAGGGAAAAATATTTTGAATTGAATTTAAAAAAAAAATTATAGAAGTGGGGTTAAAAATTTTTAATTAATTTTTCTTACTCTTTTATCTTATATATTCTCTTTATTAAAATTTTATTATCCCACTACTTCAATCTTTTAAAATTCAACTCATAAAAATTTTCCCTCCCCTCCCTTCCCCTTCAAATCCCTCACACCAAACAGTCCCTAAGAGTGATTAATAGCATCTCTAGAGTAGGGATTTATATCACATATTTGGAAAGAAAATAAATTTTTTCATTAGCTGATACATTTTAAAATTAGCTCACAATTCAACCAATAAATGAATTCAATTAAGAACCTCATAGTAGTAGTAGTAGTAAAGCACTTTATTTTCGCTGATAAATTTCTTCAGTGTTCATTAATGTTGTAACACTATTATTTCTATGTTACAAAAAGGGGTAAAAAGCATTAATTTCTTAATATCATTTTGTGCTTTAGGATGAACCTTGTTGATTTCTTAAAAATTTGAAATTCTCACTTAAAAAATCAAAAATTTAAAACTGTAAATTTAAGTGGTTTTAATAAAATTCGGTTCATTCAGATGTAATAAGCTTACAAGTGTTAAGTGTACGTATTTATAAATGTTTATATAATTTTAATTATATATAAACGTGTATACATAGATTAAAATATATGTTTGATACTCCCTCATATCCTTAATATATCTCATATTAAGAACCAGAGGGAGCCCGTAACAATGGTTGAATGTGTTAGAAGAGGGTTAGGACTGTGACATCTATAATTAATAAAACAATTAAATACTGTAAATAATTCTTATGAGTCGCTTGATCTGTAAATAATGTGCATATCCTTCGAACATATAAAAAATTTTATATGGTTAGAATGACAAAGAGAAGTCTTTTTTCCCCATCAACGTGAGTTTTAAAATATTATTAAAAAATATTAATATTAAAATGCGTACTTTTTCGGCCAATGGTAATTAATCCACTTAGTATGTTCATTCATGTTTTCAAAAATATCAATTATGAAAATAAAATAAAAGATAGATGACTATCTAAATCATGAGCAAAAGTTTTCCTAAACTGTTGGAGACTCAATTTACATATATTTTTTATTAAAAAAAATGATGAAACTCATTGTTGGCTTCATATATATAAGACCAATATCAAGCTTTTCCCGCGCTACATTCTACCTAGATTGATTATTAAACCAAGTGAAACGAGACACCATCATTGGAATTTCAAAAAAGACGAGTATCAAAAGGCAGGTTTTGAAATTCATAATATATGGGTTCTTATCTCCATAGTTTTACTCTGTTTAATTATCATGCGAATAAGAATAAAATTTGTTTACTAAAAGGACATAGGCACAATACGTACAAATTATCAATAATAACGCGGAACATAATTTAAAGCCTTCATATGTACAAAATGTAAAAATACTTATGAAAAAAATAAAGAATATTAATGTGAATTTCATACATAATAAATTTAAACGGTTTCCCATGAAACTGGTCGATGGAATTCATCATATAATTCTATCCGATCCTCTATGACCAATCTGTGAAAGTCATCGAACGAAAGATTCTGAGTCTGAGGCGGTACATCGCTAGCTTGTGTAGTTTCAATGTTACTGGTGTTAGCTTGATCAGATAATTCTATCTGATCCTCCATGATCAATCTGTGAAAGTCATCGAACAAAAGATTCTGAGTATGAGGCGGCACATCGCTAACTGGTGTAGTTTCACTGTTACTGGTGTTAGCTTGATCGTCGGAAACTGTCTGAAACGACACATTGTTATTGTGTATCGTGGTCGTCATCACAACCACGTTCACCGTGCTTGCCGCCGTCGCACTCCTCGCCACTATTCCGCCGCATACGGAGGGAAGAGAAACAACAAAAACAAAAATAGTCTCCTGCGAGTTTGTGGCACCAGATAAGGGTGATGGGGTTGGCACGACGGTACCGGAAAGAGACACTATGGGCAAGGGTCCGGGGATGTTGAAGTTTGGTTGGAAGTAGGGGATGATGTTGGCAAGTTGCCCAGAGGCATTTAACTCAGTGACAGAAACTTGGTGACAGCAACAGAACTGGAGGAGCCATTGCACAATGTTGGCGCCCTCAGGGATGTGGATGACAATCTCGCTGAGTGGTGGTGATGTCTTGGGTTTGTTCTTTAAATCATTGGGTCTTCCCACGGGCCTTCTTACTTGCCGGAGAATATGGTTGTTGCCAATGGCTTCGCCAGCAGGGATTTCAACAAAGGCCTCGAGTGGTGGTGGCAGCGTCCTGGGCTTGTTCTTTGAACCCTTAGGTCTTCCCATGGCTCTTTTTGGTGGAAGGGTTGTTGGATTTACCGGCACCTGAGAAGATCAAAATTGTTAATTACATCTCTTATTTACAAGAAGAATGGCAAAGCAAACCGCAAGAGATATCCAAGAATATCAAAATCCCTATTGAAAGAGGGAATGCTATGGATTCTGTACGGGGAGGACAAATTTGAGGGGAAAAAAGAGATTCTCTATATCATGCAAATACTGAGAAATCCCACACAAGCTTTAAAGAACTGAAAAACTAAATTGAATCGGAAAGTTAACAAATTAGAAAGAGATTTGGAACATAGAAGAACTCGTGGATTTGGAAAAGAACCATTTATTTAAATCAATGGATATACAATACAACAGGTTCCGATGGGGGGAAATAAATAACCATATATGCTTAGTCATGTTGTAGATCTCAAAATCTACACGTTTAGGAAATGTGATTGTGTGTAGTTCCTTGATAGGGAAAATTAATTTTTTAGTCCTCCGACTTTTAATTTATTTTTCACTCAGTCTCTCAACCATGATTAGTGTGACTCAGTCCCTAATCCGGCCCTACACAATTTACATAGATATGGAAGAATTTTCAGAGTTACATGCTACTCCTTAACTCACATGTAATCACACAGAGTTATTCCAAAGCTCTCAATGAGAGTATTGATATGAATATATTTACTGAAGATAAAGTGAATGAATTTATATGGGGCAACCCGAATGCAAGAAATTTGGGAATTTAGATTTATGGTGGCCGGTGAGAATAAGGTGAATAAGGAATGGAGCCTGGATTTTATTTTGCTAAGAAACTTTTCTTTTCCAACAATTTCTGTAGATCATGAAGTTAACAATTGAAAGAGATTTGGAACATGGAAGAACTCGTGGGTGTGGAAATGAAACTTTTACTTAGATCCATGATTGATGACAATAAAGTCTTAGACATAATAATCAATATTAGAAGAAGGGTTTTCAAACGTACCTTAGAGCAGAGAATATTTTTGAGAATAGGAATCGGGTGTGAGGGAGTGATGCTTAGAAAATCCTCCAAGCTATTTGAATGAATGATGATAGTAACTTTCAAGAGTCATAAGCGTGTGTCTATATATACTGTTTTCAGGCGGTGTGATGGATTTCTTATCTTGCATGTATTATTATCAAACTATTTAAATTTAAAAACCATCCTTCATGTTTTGAGAGACTGTGAGCAGGCCAGAGAGTGTGGTTTTCTTTAACTAACCATTTATATTCTACTATGTTTGCTTAAGGTAATTTGGAGGACTGGCTCACATGGAATTCACAGCATTCCCTTGGAAACAAGAGAGTGGCTAGATGGGCTTGGCAAAAAGTGTTCAATACCACATGCTAGCTCCTTTGGAAGAACCGTTGCTGCTAGGTGTTTGAAGGTAAAGCGGATAAACCAAAGCAGCTTGTTCACAGATGCAAATTCCATCTCTCTGAATCGGTGGAGGCTAGTCGCTTTCAACACCAGATCTTTCAAATTCCAGAGAGAGGCCTCCTTAACTGGCGTCCCCCGGAAGAGGGTTATATTAGAATCGACGTAGATGGTTCGACTGCTAGCGACGGCATGTCAGCCTGTGGAGGAGTCATCCGCGATCATCAGGGTCACTGGGTTTGTGGATTTCAACAGAAGTTAGGACTCTCTTTCCCAACTGCTGCTGAAATCCATGCAATCCATAGAGGGCTTCACCTTTGCAAGCAGTTGGGTTTCAAAAGAATCAGACTTTTCACAGACTCGCTTCAGGTCGTCCACTTATTGTCAACACATTGTGAGATTGACCACCCTTTGCACGACGTCATTCTTGATACCAAATCCCTAATTTATGCAGACTGGGATTTGAAGATTTTCCATACACATAGGGAGAATACATGCTGTGCCGATTACCTTGCACGATCGGCTCACTATAGCAACCTCAATTATGTCGAATTACGCTCACCTCCGGTGGAATGTATTAGTCTTTTTGCGTTAGAACGTGGTTTGCTGCCACAAGAACAATCTTTGGGGCCTTGCCCTTGGTCTTGTAACTTTTCAAGCTTTGCTTGCCTTTGTATCTCAAAAAAAAAAACTATTTAAATTTAAAATTAAAACATATTTAAATATTTATTTTTAATTTAAATTTAAATAATCGGGAAACATTATAACATATTACATACTCTAGAACTAAACGTTGGCCTTCCAAAGGAAACTACGTATCAAGAATTCCTCTTTTTCCAAATCATAAAACTTTTCATTCAAATAAAAAGGTCATAGATTTGACTCAATAATTTTATATTTATAATTTTGTAAAAGAAATTCTCAGGTAATTATGATTTAATAAATGTTATATAAATTATTTGAATCTTGAATGATTGAAAATTTGTTTTGGCTGCAAATTTTTTTGCTTAAAGGTAAACAAAAATATATTATATTCAACCTTCATAGAAAATATTATTTAAATAACCACCGTATGAGTATTCATCTAAATTTTAAGAATAATAATGAATGAAAATGAAACAATACACATATAAAAAACTTAATATATTACTTTTAAGATCTAAATTCTTACCCCATCTCTCATTACCTGAATAACTGTATTCTATGTAGAGCTGTTAGAATGGGCCGAGCCCATCGGGCTAGCCAATTTAAGTGATTCAAGGTCAGCGATCTAAATTGGAGTCAACTTAAGATCAAACCAATCAAAATTAAAATAATGATTTAAATAAAAAAGAACTAACCCACAAGTATATAGAACATTCATGTTAAGAACTATACTTAATCCAACAAAATGGAGTTACTAAAGTACAAATATGATGTATTAATTCATATTTTTTAAACTTAAAGATGATGTTATTTCAGGATTAATAATGAAATAAAAAAATAATATAAAATTAGTGTGCCTTGTGATTTTAGTCAAGGTACTTAATGATTTGGTGAAGGAGAGTAATATAGATCTTTTTCGATGAGACTTTGTATAAAAAAATATTCTGAAAAAAGCATGGCTCAAAATAAGGATTATTTGGGGAGGGAGGCATTCTTATTGTAATACCCTCCTTTATTTAAGGTATATGTGTGAAGTATTACTCAATTTCCTTGTTTCTATTAATAAAATACCTATACTGACACTATCGTCATTGTTGTATACTCTGATACTATTGTCTTTTGATAATTCTGATACCACATTCAGGTACTGATACCCTTATCTTATATATTGATCTTACCTTTATATGGGTCGACATTACCAAATATGTAATATTTTGATAAAATAACTAAGAGTTCTAATACCGCTTTATACTATTCTTACTATTATGTCACGTGTATTCATATATATACATGATGTGTAGCCATATAAGACAATTCAACTATCTTTCAACATATTGCAAAATATACAAATAGCCAGTAAAATAGCTTCTTCATGTTTAGCGCCTTCCTTCACTCATCAGAGCTTATCTCTTTGCCTTTTGTGCCATTTGTCTTTGCTATGTAATGAATTTCGGAAAAGGGTGAGATTCGGAAAAATCTCAGTAGTAACAGGCATCCAATTATATAAAATACAAGTATATAAAGTATGCATGACAACCATAACACATAATGAGCATTACAGCAACATTTAGCACATCAACATGCAGCACAATATACACAGATCACATTACCACAATGCTTGGTTACAAACACGGGCGTCCACCCGTCATATACTTAGCTGCCTCGGCCGTCCACCCGACATGTTCCTCATGTTCATAACATAAACATGGTAAAAGATACACGCAGAGCATCACAAGTTACTACTTCAACACATTACGACAACTTGTCCTTGTTTATTGTTAGCCGTCTAGCTTTACCGCAAGCGTACAAGTCGCAAGTAATATAAAAAGATCGTTCCCACGAGGACTATGACAAAAATGAATTAATTATCTTAATTAAATTATCAATCAGGTTAAGTGAGAATATTTTGAAGGAAATTTTATACTTAAGAATTAATTGATTAAATTGAGAACTTTAAGACAGGAGGAACCTAGGATTATCTATCCCCTATTTATTTCATGAACTAATTAATTTACCCTCAATAAGCAATAAAACGAAGATTTGTATTTGTCTAATATTCAAAGACATTCGATAACGTTCTCTCGAGTCAAAACCAAATATTTATCCTAATAAACTAATCAATATCTTGTATTAATTTATAAGGACTAACTTTAAACACCAATCTTAATCTGACAATGCTAGGTTAGTAACTATATCTCTATGATACTAACAAACCATCCGTTTAATATATCTAAACTTTAAGTCTAACATGATTTTACCCAAGTTCTGCACTTAAATTATATTTCTCAAGATTAATTTAAATGAATAAGACAACTAAATGGTGATCAGGCATTTAGAGGCATTAAGAGCAAGATAAAATCAATACAAAAACTCATTCGTTGCAAAAAGAGAGTAAATAAATAATTCAATCCATAAATAGGTTCAAGAAAATCCTAGAACGAGAAAATTAGCTACTCATGTTTATCAACAAATTAAAACCATAAATAATAATTCGGTTCATATCAGAAACTAAGAAAAAGAGAGAAGAAAATTAATGGAAAACCAAATTTAAAGCTCCAAATCTCTTTGAATTTTCAAGTCCCAGCTCCCCAAAACTCTACTTCTTGCTCTGCTCTTGCGTCCGGATCTGGATCTATGCGTCTCAGCGTTCTGTCTTTTTTTCCGTCTCCCATGTGCCTTTTTATAGATATACTTATGTGCTTCCTTCGTTTTTGGCTGCGGGCCCCATGTTGCCAATCTTTTCAATATTTGATATCTTCTTGCGTTCAGCTCCGCTGTATGTGGACTTTGGATGTTAGTGTATTATCACATATCTCCCACATACGTCATCTAGAGGCATATTGGGATAAAAAATTGAAATATTAAAATAATGGTGATAATAATAATGATAATAATAATAATCAAATCTGAAATATCTTTATCTTATTTTAATCTATTTTTTTTTTAGATTATTAAATTATTATTGTTTATCATTATTTTATTAAGAATTTGATATTTATCATGAAATATCTTCAAATCGGTATCTTATCAAAATTTGATTAAAATCCCTCTGATTTATTATAGATGACTCCCAAATATATTAAAATATGTCTCAAGATTATCTAAAAATAGGGAGTCATCATTGATCAATCTCTTGGTTGGCCCCAACAAAGATCGAATCCTAGAAATTAGAATTTACGAATGAATATGTTATTATATATTCCAAATTCTTGACCTCTAATATCACTTGGTTAGTTTTCTCTAAGTCTCTTGCATTATGTCAAATAGGTATCAAATGGAGTCTACACTAGCTTCTAGTACATATTTCTACCCTTTGAGATGAAGCTTATCACAATTTACCTTAAACACCTCAAACCCATAGGTTACCATAATCTGGTAGATTTGTCACCCAAATTTAAAAATGCATAACTTATTTAAGAAAATTCTAAATGGGGTGGTTCCAAGTCCTATGGAAAGATCTTTAAGTCCTATTTAAAGAAAAAATACCACTCAGTGCTAGCTACAGGGCTACAATCTCAATAATCCTCGACCAACATTACTGCTTTAGAATGCATTCCAATATTTGTGCCTCAACTTCAACAGATCATAACTCACAATTTACAATGCTAAATTCGCATTCTATACATTATTTGAAAGCTTATGATGTGCGTCCCGTAAAATATCACAATCATTGGATAAGGTTTGACCATTCAAAAGCAACCCACAAGCAGTCTGATTCGAATCTAGCAGAATTGAACATTAACACTTTAGGTTCCAAAATTATGGTTTTCTAACCAATCATCCAAATATCATATCCACAAACTATTCCTACATAATTTTTCCCATAGAATCCATTTTCAACCTCAATTTTACCAAAATCCAGCCCCAACCCCATGAACTAAGGCTAGCCGAATATGAACCCTAATTGGCATAAGTTGTGTTCTTGCAATTTCAACCTTAAGACATATTATTAATCACCATAAGACCTCATCTAACATGATGTTCATCTTCATACAACCATTAAAGCTCTAATTTCCTCTCTTGGCCGAAAACCTCAAGGGTTCCTAACTTCAAAAATACTCATCAAATCATTAAGACACAACACTCAAATCGAAGCTTACGATTATCTCTATTCGATTCTGTAGTCGGTTCTTAATTCCGATATTACTCTGAAAATTGCCCCTTGAAAAATTCTGAGGCAAAATTGCCCCTTGAAAAATTCCAAGGAAAAATTGCCCCTTAATGAAAACTTCCGGGGTATTGAGTAAAATATGTAATATATAATTGATATTTTTCTTTTAGAAGATATAATTTCTTCAAATTTCAAAATTTTTTAAAAACAATACTTTGCATTATAATGTTTTAGTAGATACATATTTTTTTGTTGCCCAGAATTTAGTAGATACATATTATACACTTTAAACAAGTGGAAACCAAACCGGCCAATAAACCATTGTAGTAGTGATTCAAGGTTAGTGGTCCAAATTGGAGTCAACTTAAGATCAAACCAATCAAAATTAAAATAATGATTTAAATAAAAAAGAACTAATCCACAAGTATATAGAACATTCATGTTAAAAACTATACTTAATCCAACAAAATAGAGTTACTAAAGTACAAATATGATGCATTCATATTTTTTAAACTTAAAGATCATGTTATTTCAAGATTAATAAGGAAATAAAAATAATATAAAATCAGTGTGCAAAATATTAGTGTGCGTTGTGATTTTAGTCAAGGTACTTAATGATTTAGTGAAGGAGAGTAATATAGATTTTTTTGGAAGAGACTTTGTATAAAAAAATATTTTGAAAAAAGAGTGGCTCAAAATAAAGATTTATTTAGGGAGGGAGGCATTGTTATTGTAATACCCTCCTTTATTTAACATATATGTATGACGTATTACTCAATTTCCTTGTTTCTATTAATAAAATACCTATACTGACACTATCGTCATTGTTGTATACTCTGATACTATTGTTTTTTGATAATTCTGATACCATGCTCGGGTACTGATACCCTTATCTTATATATTGATCTTACCTTTATATGGGTCGACATTACCAAATATGTAGTATTCTAATAAAATAACTAAGTGTTCTGATACTGCTTTATACTATTCTTACTATTACGTCACGTGTATTCATATATATACATGATGTGTAGCCATATAAGACTATTCAATTATCTTTCGACATATTACAAAATATACAAATAGTTAGCAAAATAACTTCTTCATGTTTAGCGTCTTCCTTCACTCATCAAAGCTTACCTCATTGCCCTTTGTGCCATTTGTCTTTGCTATGTAATGAATTTCAAAAAAGGGTGAAATTCGGAAAAATCTCAGTAGCAACAGGCCTCTAATTATATAAAATGCAAGTATATAAAGTATGCATTACAACCATAACACATAATGAGCATTATAGGAGCATCTAGGACATCAACATGTAGCACAACATACACAGTTGACATTACCACAATGCTTGGTTACAAACACGGGTGTCCACTCGTCATATACTTAGCTGCCTCAGCCATCCACCCGGCATGTTCGCATGTTCATAACATAAACATGGTAAAAGATACACGCAGAGCATCACAAGTTACTACTTGAACGCCTTTTCCAACAACTTGTCCTTGTTTATCAATCTCATGGTTGGCCCGAGCAAAGATCGAATCATAGAAATTAGAATTTACGAATGAATATGTTATTACTTATTCCAAATTCTTGACCTCTAATATTACTTGGTTAGTTTTCTCGAAGTCTCTTACATTATGTCAAATAGGTATGAAATGGAGTCTACACTAGCTTCTAGTACATGTTTCTACCCTTTGAGATCAAGCTTATCACAATTTACCTTAAACACCTCAAATCCATAGGTTACCATAATCTGGCAGATTTTTCACCCAAATTTAAAAATTCATAACATATTTAAGAAAATTCTAAATGGGGTGGTTCTAAGTCCTATTGAAAGATCTTTAAGTGCTATTTAAAGAAAAAATACCAGTCAGTGCTAACTATAGGGGTACAATCTCAATAATCCTCGACCAACATTACTGCCTTAGAATGCATTCCAATATTTATACCTCAATTTCAATAGATCATAACTCACAATTTACAAAGCCAAATTGCAATCTATACATCATTCGAAAGCTTATGATGTGTACTAACATCCTGTAAAATATCACAATCGTTGGATAAGGTTTGACCATTCAAAAAGAACCCACGAGCAGTTTGATGCGAATCTAGCAGAATTGAACATTAACACTTTAGGTTCCAAAATTAGGATTTTCTAACCAATCATCCAAATATCATATACACAAACTATTCCTACATAATTTTTCCTATAGAATCCATTTCCAACCTCAATTTTACCAAAATCCAGCTCCAACCCCATGAACTAAGGCTAGCCGAATGTGAACCCTAATTGGCATAGGTTGTGTTCTTGCAATTTGAACCTTAAGACATGTCATTAGACACCATAAGACCTCATCTAACATCATGTTCATCTTCATACAACAATTAAAGCTCTAATTTCCTCTCTTGGCCGAAAACCTAGAGGGCCCCTAACTCAAATCGAAGCTTACGATTACCTCTATTTGATTCTGCATTTGGTTCTTGATTCCGGTTGTACTGTGACTGTAAAGGTATCACCAAACTTCACTAATCAAGAATCCGAAACTGTAGATACATAGCCCTCCAGAATGTAAGAAGATTTATGAAGGCATCGGGAGCTAGAAACACAGATTCGGAGATGAAATCAGCTCAGGAGCTCAAGAACACTCCCACCTTCTCTCTTCTTTCATTTTCTCCATTTCCCCTTCATTTTCATGGGCTGCACAAATTTAATGGAGCTTAGGGGGTGTTAGGTGCTCTTTTGATGACACGTGTCATGTGTTAAAATCCTAGGGTGCCAGATGCTCTTTTTCCCCAGGGTGCTTGGTGCTCTATTTAAGTCACAGGGTACCCGGTGCTCCTTTTGACACCTGTTTTTCTCTCTCTCTTCCTCCCCTGAGCCGACTTCCCCCTCTCTCTTTAGGCCCTTGGCTGACTTTCCATATCAGGGGAGAGGAGATTTGATAATTTTCTCCGACTTTCGTGCTCGGTGTTTGGGCAGGTCGGTTATGTGGCCGGACCAGGGATCGGCAAGTTGTCTCGGCTAATTGCACAAGTGATTCTTGTGTGCTATTATCCAACTACTTATACGCACTGAGCCTCATGTAATCTGGAGACTCGTTCTCAACCCAGAGGGCTGAATCTTATAGTCCCATAAAAACTCATTCTATCTTTGAGACTCTTACCAAACTATGCTTAGTAGTCTTATTGGCTTAGGCTTATTCTTAAGCTTCTAAGAATAAATCCGGGATATTGCTCTTATGAATTCTAAAGATGGTTAATTGAGAGATCATACTTTTTTTTTTGTTTTTCTTGGTTCATTTTTTTTGAGAAAAATTCAAAATAATTGGTTAATTTTTGTTGGTTAATGAGTCTTTCTTATTTTTTATATGAATGATATTTGGTTAAATTTTTATTTTGAGCCAATAAAGAATCTGGGGCAATCTTCTTCCTTTTTCAAGATCCAACCATTATTGATGGGTGACATGTTTGAGTCTTTAGCAATTCATCAAAAGTTGTTTTTAAGGAGGATTTCGTCAAAGAATTAATAATGATATTTAGTTAAATCTTCTATTTTGAGCTATGCTTTCTTCAAAATATTTATATAGCTTCCTTTTTTGTAAGGTAATTTTTTTAAAAGAGACTTTGCTTAACATTACACGTGCAGAATACAGTTACTCTTCTTACTTGAATACTTGATTGTTTCTTATCATGACTTCCTTGATAACAGTGAGTTAAGATGGTGTGTCTAACTAATAATACACGTGTTAACTATGGTCAGATAAAAATATATGTGATGACTAAACTGATGCAGAAGAGTATTTGATTTTATTACTAGCTGAGTAGGAATTAAAAGATAAAGATATATGTAATGACTAAAAAAAATGACTACGGTGTATGTGTTATCTAAGAACTAATTATATAATTCTAAATTGTTTACATCCGGAAAAATGACAAAGGAGGGCATATTTGAGGGAAAAATGAGAGATTCTCTTTATCATGCAAATACTGAGAACTCTTGCACCAGCTTTGATGAACTGGGTAACGTACATTGCTGTTACTATTATTAGCATGAACCGACACATTGTTGCTAAGCAACGTTGTTGTTATCGCCACCACGTTTGTAACCCCCTTCCGTAATTATATCCGAAATATGTGATTAAAGTGAAATAGAGACCAATAACAATTAAATAACATTTACAAACCCATCTACCAGAGGGGGTTTTCACAAATACGTTTCAAAATCTAATTAACCTAGTCTCATATTCAATTTCGAATATAATCACATCATGCGGAATATCACATTTATACAAATATCAGAGTGTACAACAATATCATCCTGGCAACTCCCGGGTTCATACCTTTACATAGAATTCATAGGGCACATCCACCCTTTACAATTCTTCGAATGGGGATTACACAGTTCTCCTCAAATACAAATACAAATACCCAAATGCTCATTCCAAATACATAATCAAGTATTCTCATTCAACATATAACCAAATATACATTCCACAATATATACAACTCATATCTAAATACGAATACAAATCATCCCAATTATGATAACCAACTATCAAAAGATTACAACCCGAACGAGTCCCGTCGCCCTTGACTGCTTGCTCCATCCTCGATCCACCTACCCTATCTAAAATGTTGGTAGGGGAGGGTGAGATTCGAGAGAATCTCAGTAGGAAATAGATACATATATACATGTATGATATGTGTTTAATGCATGACATGCTTGCAATACATAACTCATGTTCACACAATGACATATCTGCGTCCTCAATGTTTCAACAACATACTCATGGCCATAGCATAACTAGAAACAGAGCTACAATCATTCATACATGTTTCACATAATCCAGCAAAGCAATACATGCATCAATACACAAACACAAATATCAAAGCATGCAAGAGAGGTAAGTTCCCTACACTTGTTCTTTCCACGTAAGTTCCAGCACCGCTTATTCACGATCAAAGCGAATATCCAACCCTATAACCAAATCAAGGACATAGGGTCAATCTTGATTCCAAATCCTTACTTCCATATCACTTAAAGTTGGTTACCATTCACAACCTTTAGGTAGTTATAATAAGCTCAATGAAAGCCTAAAGAATTGGGAAGTACTAGGTTGGAAATCACTTTTCAAAATCACCAAGTACTGAAAATGAGGGTTGGCTACAGCCAAGAATCCTCTGGCTGCAGCCAAAATGTGCACAGAAGGTTTTTGGCTGCAGCCAAGAATTTCTGGCTGCGGCCAAAATGTGCACAGAAACTTTTGCGCTGCAGCCAGGATTTTCTACTGCTGCCAAGGCAACTTAGGAAATTCATAACTAATTCCAAAAAAATTGAAATGAGGTGATTCCAAAGCCAAATGAAAGCTATTTAAGTCCTCTTCATAGGAAAAATATGAGCCATTACTGGAAATCACCACAAAAATACAGAATTCCCCAAAATCCACTACTGCTCCAGAATCAAACCCAGTTTTGACCTCAAACTTTGGGAAAACAAAAATCCCAGCTCACAAAACGAAATGGCACAAATTATATGTCCATTTTAAAGCTTGGGATATGAACTTCAAGACCGGAAAGTTTCAGAATTTTCTAACATCATTTGCCCATTCACAACGGCAACACAATCAGACTGTCTAGAACAGAGTTTCAAAAGACAGAATTCCAGTTTTTGCAATTTGGCTTCCAATGGTTCCATTTTCATACCAAACATCATTTCCACACAAATTTTCACAAGGAATTCATTGGAAATACCAAAACAACTAAATTCACATTATATTGACATGTTTTACAGCAATCTCAACATGTCACACAATTTTCACATTTCAAACTCTAACATTGCAACTTTTCCATTTCCAATGCCAAACCAATTCCAATGACCAAATTACACAACAAAACATCATTTTCAACACAAAACACATGACAATTCATGCATTTCACAATTCCACCAAAATCAGGGAAAAATTCACAATTCACAAAACTCATCCACAAATCACAAAACTTAGATCAAAAGGCTTCAAATACTCACCTCTTCCTCTTTCCCAAACCAATTCTTTGATTCTCCATCTTTCCACTTTTGCTCAAGCTCTCAAACACCTCCAATCAAGAATCTAAAACCATAGAGATGAAACTCTCATCACTATGAACAACTTTATAGAAGGTGATTAGAACATTAGAGGCCAACAAACAAGCTAAATCTCACCTTGATTCTTTCTCTTTCCTCCTCCACTTTGGGCGTTCATGGAAGCTAAGGAGAGAGATGAAGAAGATGAAGAGGGTCAGATTTTTGGCCCTCATTTGACCATTTGGACGTCTAAATAAGGGAGGAGAGGAAAGAGGGAAGAGTTGACAAATTGACCAAGATCCAAGGGTCCAAATTGTGCCAAGTGTCACCCTCTTGCTCCATCAACCACAAGTTTACATAGGCAAACTCACACATGATTCCACCCCTTGATTTCTACACAAATCAATATCAGCCATTGATCTTGAAGTTACCAATGAGTTTCCTCTTCGGTAACTGACCAATTGGTCAGTAACTTCACCATTTTGCCCCTGATTATGGTAATTCGACTTGGATCACCACCAAACACACCATATCATTCCTTTTCTTTCACAATACGCCCTCCCCTCTATTTTAAGTCAATTTAGATGTTAATCCATAATTAAGCTTAAATACAGGGTTTCAGCATTGCTCACAGCGTATATGAATCATAGTTCACATCATATTCTCCAAAAGGGTTCATTTATCACTAATGACATCCACTTTTGGAGTCATTAACCCTTAATCACAATTTGGGATTTTGCTAAACCGGGGCTTAGCAATCCACTAATCTCAGGCTTATTCTCTAGCCTCAAGTCTCAAAATTCGGGGTATTACATTTGTAGCTCAAGTGGTAGTGGGGATGCATTGAGCTGCTACTTACCCCCAGGTAGTAGCTTCGATCCCCACAGAGGCGAAAAACCTCGCTTGGGGAGCGAGGGACAAGTGGTAGTGGGGATGCATTGAGGCACTACTTACCCCCAGGTGGTGGCTTCGATCCCCACGGAGGCGAAAAACCTCGCTTGGGGAGCGAGGGACTCTTGTGAGTCTGCCGCCATCGGTGAGGGCCACGGTGGAGCCGTGTGTGTGGGCCGGTGGGGTGTGACAACGTTCACTATGCTTGCCGCAATCGCATTCCTTGCCACTATTCTGCCACTTACAACACCGTCTGGCAAAGAAAGAAAAGCCACAGATGGAAAACCAGTCTCCTACGAGTGTGTGGCAGCAGATAATGGGGTTGGCACGACAGTCCAGGAAAGGGACACTACCGGCATGAGTCCGGGGATGTTGGAGTTTGGTTGGAAGTAGGGGATGATGTTGGAAAGATGACCGGAGGCATTTAACACAGTGACGGAGACTTGGTGGTAATATCGACCTCGCTGTTTATATGCCGCTTTTTGAATGTATGATTGTCTTGCCCTATTACTTTAGAGAATACAATAGGTGGATATAACTAGTCTATGTAGTGTAAAAGGTAGCTCTTCGCTACCTATCTCGTCTCTAACAATGTTCTTTATATGTGAGGTGTCTGAAATTTAATGATAAATTGGTTTATGATTTTTTTGTTCTTATCTTCGTCTAGCTACGGTGCTTGTGTTTTCATGTATCCCGGTGTTTGTATGTTTTTGTCTTGCTTTGAATGGATTGGGCCTCGTCGTATGTTAAGTTTTCCTTTTTCCTGATGTATAAAGGCTCAATTTATGAGTATCATTTTACCTTGTTTTAATATATGGTCTTGAAAAAAACAGATGAATAAATATTTGCATATTTTCTTAACTTGGCATCATAGTTTCGTTGGGTTGCGCGGTTCCTCTACGATTATGATTCAATAATTTCTTAATTTCAATTTCTGCTTTAGGATGAACCTAGTTGATTTCTTAAAAAATTGAAATTCTCACTTAAAAAATCAAGAATTTAAAACTGTAAATTTAAGTGGTTTTAACAAAATTTGGTTCATTCAGATGTATTATTTTGTTCATAAGTTTACAAGTGTACATATGTATAAATGTTTATATAATTTTAATTATATATAGACAAATGTGAACACCCTATTTTGTCCAGGCCCCACTAAAAAATACAAAAATAATTGATAATGATTGGTGTCCAAATTGGCAATCATCATTGAAAGAAAAAATTTAAAAAAAACGAAAATAAGAAAAAATAAAGAAATCCTCCTATTGATGATGATCAGTGTCTAAATAGGCAATCATCATTGAAAGAGAAAAATTTAAAAAAAAAATAAAATTAAAATAAATCCCCTAATTGATATGATTGGCATTATCATTTATTAAGGGAAAATAATAAATAAAAAAACAAAAAATAAAAAATAAAAAAATCTCATTTATGTTGATAGGTTTAAATTAGGAAGTTACTTGTGGGGAGAATAATGAAAAAAATTAAAAACGAAAAAATCTCCACTAATGGTAATTAGGTCAAGTTAGGAAGTTTTATCAATAGAAAATACAAAAAAATAAAAAAAAACGAAAATAAAAAAAAAAATCTCCATTGATGGTGATTGGGTCAAGTTAGGTAGTTCTTAACATAAAATACAAAAAAAATCAAAAAACGAAAATTAAAAAAGAAAAAAGAAAAAAGGGAGCATTTATGAAGAAAACCCTACCTTAAGACTATAAATAGGAGTGTAAGGGTTGAAGCAAGGGGGATAAGAATTCCCAGAGAAGAGCGACAAGGTAGAGAACTGTTATGATACTTTCTTGCATAGTTGTTTTGAACGAGGGGATGTTCTCATGGGTTTAGGAGATTGAGAGTTTGTTGGAAAAATCCATCCTTCCTTCATGTGTCCAAATATTACTATGCCAATGAATTTGTCAACATGACAAGAGGCACAAGCTTACCAAGCTCCTGACACATTCTTTTCCTTTTTTTTTTTTATTCACTTTTCTTTTCTTCTTCTGATATTTTCGGAATGCTTAAGTATATTAGTTCACCGTGGCTTAAATTTGTTGGGGGCTAATCCATTTGTTTTGATTGATTTAGGGGAGAAAGTTTGATAACACACTTCTTTTATTGAACACCCCATTTCATTGTTAAAAGGCATGGTGTGCAACACGTTTGTGCTCCATGATTGCATCCACAGGTTTGACTTACCTTCCCCCTTTGCCCTTTGTTTTTTTTTTATCTTGACTCCTTCACCTCATCCTTCTTTTTGCAGCAAATTCGAGGCACTAGAGGTACCCACTTCTTAACTTATTTCTTGTCACCTAGTTTCTTCATCCAGTAACGTGTTCTTGGAATTGAGCTTTGGTATCTTGCATGAAATATTGATCATATGATTGTTCCTTGGCCTTATTAGCTTATTGACGTTGTTTATTTATCTGCGAGTCAACTGGTTCAATGGGTAGCATATTCTAAGATGTGAACTCATTTTTACTAATCAAACCAAAAATGGAAAGACTGTCTTTTATAAGAAAATAAAAAAAAAAAACGCTTTAAAAAAAATAATAAAAAATACAAACCAATAAAAAAATATTATTTTTCTCAAATAAATTAAATAAACATTTTTTCTGAAAAACACAAACAAAGTGATACGCATTTCTACCCCCGAACTACGTGGGCTTTGATCCCTCTAAAGGGTACGTAGGCCCTAGGTTTTCATCCTAGGTCAAGTCCAATTTTGTAAATAAATATATTTTTTCTTATTTTCCTGTTGTAAATAAATGTCCTTTTTTTTAAATAAATATTTTTTTTCTTATTGTAAATAAGTGTTTTTTTTCTTCTTCTTTAGTTTTCATTTTATTTAGTTTTGTAAATATTTTTTTTATTTGGGTAAATATAATAATGTTAAAGGCCATTTTTATTTTTAAATAATTAACTTAGGGTAACCATTCTTATGAATGGGTGTTGTGGGGTGCCTAACACCTTCCCCACACACAATCGACTCCCGAACCTTAAATGGTTTTAGTAGATCAGTTTCCATTTTTAAAAAGGTTTCCAAAATTATCCTATCTTTAAAATTTTGGTGGCGGCTCCATGTTTTTCAAAATCCCGGGCGCTACAGCTTGGCGATTCCGCTGGGGATGGTTTGAGAGTCAAGCCCATTTAAGTTAAGTATTTAAAAATAATATGGCCTTAATTTTATTTTAATTACCCTTTTTCTTTTTTGTAAATATTTGTTTTATTTTTTTTTAATTCTTTATTCATCTATTTGTTTATTCTTTTTTTTCCCTATCTATCTTGTGATCTGCTTAGCAGATGAGGGTTGGGTAGAACCTAGGCCCATAGGTTGGTATGCTCTTCGCACACACTGAACACATACACTATTCTCCTCACACACATTTTGGGCCCTATACCCGGGTCTGTGAGTTCCTTAGGTGAGTGGAAGTTTCTAGCGGTCTCCCTGTGGGGTTTTAAGAACCCCTGAGGTTACTGTGAAGACTTCATCCTAGCTGTTACTTATTTGGTGAGGTTGATCCCTGTGGGGTTTTCAAAACCCCTGAAGGTCAACTTCATCAAGTGGGGTCTTCATCTTTACGATGGGGGCAGTTAGGAGACCTTTATCTGTGAGAATTAGAACCACCTTGAAACCATTGCACCTATTAGTAGAAATTATAGACCTGCCTAATTAATTAGTACCTGCCTTTCTTAGATACTACTAACCTAGGGTCATTCCTAAAATAGGACACTGGAGGGCATATATTTATTTATTGTTAATAATCTTTATTGTCATCCATGCATAATCAATGGAACCCCTAGGATCAAGTGACTAACTGTCGCTTCACCTGAGTATGTATCTAGCATCATTCCACATAAAGATACATCACAAGGACGGTGTATGCATTAGATAGCTAACCTTAGTCTAAGGGTCTATGACCCTAAAAGACCATGATCTCATCACATCAATCATGTTAGAAAACATCTCGATGACGGATAACCCTTTAGGACTCATAAGGCATCATTATATCATCCATTAGCATTTTAACTTCATTTGATATGGGCCTTGGACATAATCATCATTTAAAAAAAAACCTTAACCGCGTGATGGTTTGGGCCATTCGCAGGTTAATGGGCACTTCATTCTCCCTATGAGGTAATAGATCTCTTGAGGAAGTGAAGTTCTTCTTATTAATGTCCATCACCCATATCAAAACTTGAAGTATAAGTCGTCACTCTTTCACGTCTCATGAGGTATCCTTGCATCATCCATTAGCATTTTAACTTCATTTGATATGGGCCTTGGACATAATCATCATTTTAAAAAAACCCTTAGTCGCGTGATGGTTTGGGCCATTTGCAGGTTAATGGGCACTTCATTCTCCCTATGAGGTAATAGATCTCTTGAGGAGGTGAAGTTCTTTTTCTTAATGTCCATCACCCATATCAAAACTTGAAGTATAAGTCGTCACTCTTTCACGTCTCATGAGGTAGCCTTGCATCATCCATTAGCATTTTTCATTTGATATGGGTCTTGGACATAATCATCATTTTAAAAAAACCCTTAGCCGCGTGATGGTTTGGGCCATTCACAGGTTAATGGGCACTTTATTCTCCCTATGAGGTAATAGATCTCTTGAAGAGGTGAAATTCTTTTTCCTAATGTCCATCACTCATATCAAGGCTAGAAAGCACATATAATCATCTGCATAGCATGCATTTGAAAATACTTTCTGACTCTTCCTTCTCTTTTCTTTAATGAAGGGCAAACGAGTAATCCGACAATCGAAAATTTGGCATAAAGGTTAAATGGCACAAAAACCAAGTTTAAATCAAGTTCCTACAGGAAAGGTATATAGAGGGAAGGGCATCAGACTGACTACTAGAGCAGAACCACTTGAAGGCCTAATTCGATTAAGTCGCTACATTCAAGGTTCAGTCAAATTGGGTTTCATGAAGAAGTATGGAAATATCATTGATTTATTACACGTGCCTGTGCATAATGAGGCTATTATAGAACTGGGCCAATATTGGGATGCCTCTTTGAGATGCTTCACTTTCTCCGATTTTCAACTAGCCCCAACCCTTGAAGAATACGGGGAAATCCTTAGGATGCCAATTAAGAGGAGTGATAAGATCTACCATTATCCAGGCCGGCTACCTTCTCAGGGAGGAATAGCGAAGCTGTTAGGGGTTCACATGGAAGAAGTATAGATTGTAGGCACTGGACAGGTAAAGGGGATTAAAAGGACCAAAGTGGAAGCTCGCTTAGCAAGATTTGCAGAAAATGAAGATTGGGAGAGTTTTTGTAGGGTTTTCGCCTTGGCTACTTATGGCATGACCCTCTTTCCTTCATCAGCGGGAATAATCGACTTGGGAGCTATCATTGTCTTTCAATTAGTCGAACACTACCAAATTAACCCGGTACCCACAGTTTTAGTAGAGACCTACATGTCATTATCTCAATACCACCTAAAGAAGGAAGGTCGAATAAAATGCTGTCTTGCGTTGCTTGAGGTATGGATACTGAGTCACGTATATGGAAAGAAGAAGTACTTCCGAGAAAGGCATGACAAGTTTACTAATCCACTTATGGCTTTCAATCATCTTCAATTAAACAAAAATGATTGGAGGAAGGAGTTCTCACAGTTAACAGAAGATTCTCTCTTATGGAAAATAGAATGGTGGGAGGATGAAGAGATTATCCATCACTGCGGGGAATTTTCTAATGTGCCTCTCATGGGACCAAGAGGATGTATTAACTACAACCCTTCTTTAGCTTTAAGACAATTAGCATATCGGCAAAAAGTTCCCTCTCAGGAAGAAGTGCAAGCCATACACTTCTCATACAGAGAAGATAATGGGAAGGACTTATGTCGAGAAATCAAAGAAGCTTGGAGCAAGATAGCATACAAGGGAAAGGCTGAGCTGGGGAAGCGAGAAATAGGTGCAACTCCGGGCTATAAGGACTGGCTCAAGGACAGAATCAAAGGAGCCAATCCATCTTATTCCCCCCAAGATCCTTTATTAGGAAATAATGCCCAAGAAGTAAACAAAGAGTTGGCAAGGTGCCTGGAAACAAGAGAAAAGGAGCTGGAGGAGTTGTCTATGATGGAATCACAAAATAAGAGAAAGATGAGTCAGCTAGAGGATAAATGTGCATCCCTTCAAGAAAAACTGACAGAAAAGAGAAAGAGAAGAGAATTAGAAGAACGCTCAAGGATCATGAAGCTGGAAGAAGAAAACAAAAGCTTAAAAAGGGCTATGCAAGAGAACGATAGGCAAATGAAGAATAATAGAGTTCGACTATTGAAGATGACTACAGCAAAAGAGTTGCTCGAAGAGAAACTGCAAGACAATGCCCCTCTTAAGAAATTGCAAGGGGAAGTTGATATTCTTACTCAACTCCTAGAAAACAAGAAGGGTGAATTGGTTGCTGTAAGGGCCAGTAGCACTGAAACCATCCAGAGCCTCGTGGACAAGCTAAATCACGAAAGGAAAGTTTTAGCCAACTGGGAACTCCTCTACCACAAACAAGTTGTTGTGACAGAAGAATGGGTAAAGAGGTGTGGTAACTTAATCAGCTTTGCTAACACCAGAATCCCAGAATTTGCTAGCACATTCAAGCGCGCTGAAGGCATGATCATCCCTTTGAATCCGCCAGAAGAGATTGTTGAATTCTTCAACTTATGTAATCAAATAGTAGAGGAACTCAAACTTGTAACCAAATTTTGATATTATCAAATAAAAGCATATCTCCTTTTACTGTCATTTTTTATGCTTATTACTACGATCAATAATAAGATCTTGGGCTAGGGTGGGATTCAAGGTCCCCTCTATCTAATGATCAACTCTAGTTCTCCCTGTAGAATAATAGGTTCTCTGAGGAGGCTAGAGGACACTCGTTCCAGAAGACTATGTGCCAACTAAAACACTCACCAAATAAAAAGATCTTGATTAGGATGGGACTTAAGGTCCCTCCTATTTAATGATCAACTCTAGATTCTCCCTGTGGAATAATAGATTCCCTGAGGAAGCTAGAGGATACTTGTGCTAGAAGACCTTTATGCCAATACGTTGTGATAACTCGCCATGCCCACTCGAAATTGTAGGTTTAAATAAACTAATGATATTTTGTTCCTTCCTAAGCAGGTGATACAATATTGCTCCGTCTAAACGTCCTAACCAGCTACCCCCTGCGCATTTATACAACACGCACTCACGTAGTCGTCAGATGGCAGCTAATCCCAGTGAAGCCGAATCTAATCTGAATCATCGGATGTCTCATATGGAGGCACAAATGGCAGATTTGAAAGAAATGATTTCCACTTTGACTATAGCTCTTCAAGCCCAGAATAATGAAAAAGAGTCAGGAACATCTGATCCATTGAAAAATGCTGAGATAAGCATACCAGAAAATGGCGAGAAAGAAAAAATGATAGAAGAACCTCAGAGTAAACAGAATCCTCAAATTCTGAGCAGTAAGGAGGAACAGCCAGGTGAAGATTCAACATACACTTTCAACATTCCCTCCCTATCAGCTGAAAAGGAAGGGTGGAAGGAAGAGTTAGGTGAAGTGAAAGACCAACTAAAAGCACTCCAAGGACCAAACATTTGGGGTTCACTTGATTTAAAAGATTTATGCTTGGCCCCACATGTCTCAATTCCCAAGAAATTCAAGATGCCAGACTTTGATAAGTACAACGGCACAGGGAATCCGATATACCATCTTAAGGCCTATTGCACCAAGATGCTTGTATGGTCACAAGATGAAAACTTTTTGTTACTCTTCTTCCATGAAAGCTTGAAAGGGCCAGCACTGGAATGGTACATGCAACTTGACCAGACAAAGATCAAGAAATGGAGAGATTTGACTGATGTATTCATGAAACAATACAGGTTCAATCTTGACACTGCCCCCACCAGGGAACAACTGAAGTCAATGAGCAAGAAAGCCACTGAAGCTTTCAAAGATTATGCCCAAAGATAGAGGACGGTCGCAGCACAAGTTCAACCTCCCCTTATACCATCTGAGCTCAGTTCTTATTTCATCCGTACTTTACAAGAACCTTATTACAGATACATGGTTGGGACGCATGTCACCGATTTTTCTAGTTTGATTGAGATTGGTGAGCGAATCGATGCAGACATACACGATGGTAGGATTCTTCAAAGTGAGAGCATTACCAAAAAGGGGAACAACGGGAAGAAGAAGGAAGGCGATATTAGCTTCATCCAAACCACTAGACAACCCCAAGCAATACATCAAGGTGGTAATGATGGGTTTCGACAGACGAAGAATGATCTAACACAAAATAGGCAAGGTCAAGCTGGAGGACGAAGAAATTGGCAGCAACGAGATAGTCGGCAGTGGCCGGATTTTGGCATGACAAATACTGAGCTATATTGCCAACTTTTAGAATCTCAGCTGTTAGGGCCGCGTACTTACAAACAGCCTCAACCACCATTCCCCGCTTGGTATGACTCTAATGCCCGATGTGAATACCATATGGGCACCCCGGGACACTCAATAGAGGATTGTGCAACATTCAAAAGGAATGTATTATACTTAATTGATTCTAATCACATTCAATTGAAGAGGAACGACAACTCCACTATCAATGCCAATCCTCTTCCAAGTCATGAAAACCAAGTAAATGTTGTTGATGAAATTGAGTTCTCCGACGATCCTCTACTAATAGGAGAAGATATCCATGCTTGTTTAAAGGCAGCAGGTTATATGCCTCGAGAAGAGAAAGAAGTAGGCATGGTAGAGAAAAGACATGTCGAGTTCGTCATTAAGGAACCGTATGAAAAAAGAAATTCTCATGTTGTCTCTTTCACCATCTTGACTCCATTGCAACAGCCTACAGTGACCATTAAGGTACCAACCCCTTTTCCATATCAAAGTAATCGTGCCGTACCATAGAGGTATAAAGGTATTGTCGAGAATCCCTCAAGACAAGTAATGGAAGCCGAGGCCAGCAATGAAACATTGGTTCGCCCAACAGGAATAACACGGAGTGGGAAATCTTATCTGCCACAAAATGTTGGATTGTCGAAGAAGGGAAAACAAGCCAATGTTAATATTCCATCAAGTTCTGGTCTAAAAGGCATGGAAAATAAAGATGAAGAATTCCTTCAAATCATGAAGTAAAGTGAATATAGCATAGTAGACCAATTGAACAAAACTCCGGCCAAGATCTCAATTCTCTCTTTGATCTTGAGTTCTGAATCGCATCGTCATGCACTACAAAAGGCGCTAGATGAAGCATATGTGCAGTCCAGTGTGACCCCGGAGAAGGTTACAAGCATTATGAATGTGGCAAGGGCATTCTCTACCATCTCATTTTCAGGAGAAGAAGTTGTTCAATCAACCGTTGATCAGTATAAAACCCTCTACATTTCCCTGAAGTGCAAAGGGTTCATTGTGGCCAAAGTATTGATAGATGGAGGATCAGCGTTAAATGTTTACCGCTATCCACATTTGAGCAATTGTCAGTAGAGGCGTTAGAGGTTGAAAAGAGTAACATGGTAGTTAGAGGATTCGATGGTACGCGGAGAGGTGTGTTGGGAATGGTCCGTTTGCCTTTACATATTGGACCAACTTCATTCACAGTAGATTTTCAGCTTATGAATATTGACCCATCCTACTCTATGCTATTAGGGAGGCCTTGGATACACTCAGCTGGGGCAGTACCTTCTACCTTGCATCAGAAGGTAAAGTTCATTGATAGCGGGAAGATAGTGATAATCAAGGGCGAAGAAGAAATCATGGTGAGCAAGCCAAGCTCTCTTCTATACATTGAGGCTATTGAGCACGAGGAAGGGATGGTTTTCCAAAGTTTTGAAGTCGATGGACCCAAGGGATATAAAAATGTCAACTCCATAGTAACCAAGATAATGGAGAAGAATGGGTTTAAGCATGGCGGAGGATTGGTCACTCACCTCCAAGGCATCAAATCCCCTATAAATCTACAAGAGAATCAAAAGCGCCAAGGGTTAGGATACGAACCACCATTGGAAATGCAATTGAAAGAGAAAGCAAGCTTAAAGATAGAGAAGGATGACGAGCACTTTGAAATCCCCCATATAAGGAAGACATTCCCGACATCCTCTGAAGTGCTAAACAAGCCGACTATTGCAATGGTTTCAACAATAAGCAAAAAGACCTGCACATGAATTTCAGCTGATGATTCTGGAAGGGCTTTGGAAAATTGGGAGTTCGAGGACACCTTCAATTCTATCATTTTAGAGTAACATGCCTAGCTAAAAGTTATCTTTTTATGCTTTGTATACGCCTTTAGGCGAGCTCCTATATGAACCATGAATAAAAAATGATATGCAAATAAAATTCACTTATTTATATCCATTCCTTCTTTTTTTCCTTCTATTCATTCGTTGTTCATTTTTCACCCTCCAGGAAATCAATTTCCTCGGAACTCTTGTCCAACGCAAAGGTTCCTGAATCCCTGAATGATGATACGCTTGTTGCCATTGATATGCATGATTACGAGTATGATGATGATGAGATCATTCAAGTATACAAAAAAATCCTCGAATCTGACGACAATAGAATGTGCCCACATGAAGATGTAATTGAAGTAATAAATATAGGCATAGAGGAAGAAAAGAGAGAACTAAAGATAGTAGATAACCCCGAAAGAGAGCAAATGGTTGAACTCTTCAAAGAATTCATAGATGTGTTCGCATGGTCTTATCAAGACATGCCAGGCCTTGATCCAGGGATTGCTTCTCACAAGATCCCCTTATTCCCAGACACTAAGGCTAAAAAGCAAAAATTGAGGAGGCTCACTTCCGATATGTCCTTAGTTGTTCGAGAGGAGGTGATGAAGCAATTAGAAGCGGGTTTCCTAGAAGTAGCTAAATACCCACAATGGATAGCAAATGTCGTTCTTGTCCCAAAGAAGGACGGCAGAATTCGAATGTGTGTGGATTATCAAGATCTGAACAAAGCTAGCCCAAAAGATGATTTTCCATTGCCTCATATTAATGTCCTGGTTGATAATACAGCCCGTAGCTATAGGTACTCGTTCATGGATGGGTACTCAGGGTATAACCAAATCCCTATGGATAGGGAGGACAAAGAAAAAACCACGTTTATTACACAATGGGGTACTTATTGTTACCGCGTCATACCATTCGGGCTAAAGAATGCTGGGGCAACTTATCAGCGTGCCATGGTGGCACTCTTCCATGATATGATGCATAAAGAACTTGAAGTATACGTGGATGATATGGTAGCTAAATCTTCTGAGAGAGAAAGCCATGTTGTGGTGTTAAGAAAGCTGTTTGAAAGGCTACGCAAGTACAAGCTACGACTAAATCCTAACAAATGCGTCTTTAGAGCTTTATCTGGAAAATTGTTGGGCTTCATTGTAAGCCAAAAAGGGATTACAGTAGATCCAGACAAAGTAAAAGCAATACGGGAAATGCCCCTTCCTCAAACAGAAAAGGAAGTTTGAAGCTTTTTGGGGCGACTGAATTACATTGCACGATTCATTGCCAACCTGACTGCAACTTGTGAGCCGATATTCAAGCTTTTAAAGAAGAACTGCACCAGGAAGTGGGATGGAGATTGCCAACAGGCATTTGATAGAATCAAGGATTATTTGCTAAATCCCCCAATTTTGGTTCCTCCTGTACCAGGACGACCTTTAATCTTGTATTTAACAATACGACCAAATTCCATGGGAGCCATGCTGGGGCAACAAGATGCATCTAAGCGAAGAGAATAAGCGATCTATTACTTGAGCAAGAAGTTTAATGATTGTGAATCACGTTATCAAATGATCGAGCGAACTTGTTGTGGTTTAGTTTGGGCTACAAGAAGGCTGAGGCAATACATGCTTTACTACACCACTTGGTTAATTTCTAGAGTAGACTCACTCAAGTACATCTTTGAAAGCCCGCATGTAGCCGGAAGAGTCTCTAAGTGGCAAGTAATATTGTCTGAATATGATATAAGATACGTCATTCAAAAATCCGTTAAGGGTGGTACGATAGCAGATCACTTAGCGGAAAACCCCATAGATGAATACCAGCCACTAGATTTCAAGTTTCCAGATGAAGACATATGTGCTACAGAAGATTCGATCGAGGAAAGCAAATCGAAGGGGTGGGAAATGTATTTTGATGGGGCAGCAAACATGCATGGCAATGGTGTAGGGGCAGTAATCATATCCCCAGATGGAAAGCAATTTCTGATTGCTATAAAGTTAGGATTTGACTGCACCAATAACATGACAGAATATGAAGCTTGTATTAATGGTCTCTAGGCTGCCATAGATCTTGGGATAAAAAACCTAAAATTCTATGGTGACTCAGCTCTTATAATTTATCAGGTGACTGGTGAATGGCGAACTAAAGACCCAAAGTTGATCCCTTATCAAGAGTATTTGATAGAGTTGATCAAAAACTTTGAAGTAATCAATTTTCATCACATGGCTAGAGAAAAGAATCGCTTCGCTGATGCATTAGCTATATTAGCAGCTATGATCCAACTTGATTGTGGGGTCCAAGTTCAACTAATACAGATTGAGACTAGAAGATCGCCAGCATTTTGCTTCAATATTAGAAGAGAGCACGATGAGCAACCTTGGTACCATAGTATTAAGATGTATATGGAGCATGGTACTTACCCTCCAGACACGACACATAATGAAAAGAAGACCATCCGGCGATTGGCCATGGGCTTTTTTATTAGTAATAACGTCCTATATAAGAGAAGCTTTGATGGGACATTGCTACGCTATGTAGACATGAGGGAGGCGCACAAAATTATGGCAGAGATCCATGAAGGCGTATGCGGTACACATGCAAATAACCACTCATTAACTAAACAAGGTCAAAGATCTTGTTACTACTGGATAACTATGGAGAAGGATTGTATCAATTATGTTAGAAAGTGTCATAAGTGCCAGATATATGCCAACAAAGCTAACGCCCCTCCGACTATAATGCATAGTCTCGTATCTCCATGGCCATTCTCCATGTAGGGAATAGATGTCATTGGGCCGATTAACCCAAAAGCTTCGAATGGTCATCGTTTCATCCTCGTTGCTATTGACTATTTCACTAAGTGGGTAAAAGCCAATTCCTTTGCCAGTATTACTCAGAAGGCCTTCATCAAATTCTTGAAGGCTAATATCATCTGTAGATATGGGTTACCAGAGAGGATCATAACTGACAATGCACCAAACCTCAACGGGGCAGTAGTTAAAGAATTATGTGATCAGTTCAAGATCAAACATCATAATTCTGCACCATATAGGCCACAGATGAATGGTGCAGTTGAGGCAGCCAATAAGAATATTAAGAAGATCCTCAGCAAAATGACAGTGACCTATAAGGACTGGCACGAAATGCTTCCATATGCATTACATGGATACCGTACCACGATGCATACTTCAACTGGGGCAACCCCTTACTCTTTAGTTTATGGCATGGAGGCTGTTACTCCAATTGAGGTGGAAATACCATCCCTGAGAATTTTGGCTGAATCAGACCTAGATGAAAGCGAATGGATACATTCTCGATTTGAACAATTAAATATGATTGAAGAAAAAAGGCTCACAGCAATATGTCATGGGCAGTTATATCAGTCACGAGTGGCAAGGGCCTTTAATAAGAAACTACGACCCAGGGGGTTTAAAGTAGGAGACCTAGTTCTCAAAAAGATCCTACCAAATTAAGAAGATGACAGAGGTAAATGGGCTCCAAATTATGAAGGCCCATATGTTGTTAAGCAAGCTTTCTCTGGAGGGGCATTGATATTGACAAACATGAATGGCCAAGATTTACCAAGACCAATTAATTCAGATGCTGTAAAGAAATACTATGCCTAAAAAAAAGCTCGCTAAGTTGAAAAACCCGAAAGGGCGGATTAGGCAGAAGTTAGAGCAAAAAAAAAACAAAAACAAAAAAAAAGCAAAAAAAAAAAGAAATAGCTCGCTAGGTTGAAAACCCGAAAAAGCGGCCTAGGCAAAAGTTAGATAAAAAAAAAAAAGCTCGCTAAGTTGAAAACCCGAAAGGGCGGCTTAGGCAAAAGTTAGAGCCAAAAAAAAAGCTTGCTAAGTTGAGAACTCGAAAGGGCGGTTTAGACAAAAATTAGAGCACAAAATTGGGAGCTGTTAAGTCAAAAACCTCAAAGGGTGGGTTAAACAAAGAAGGTTATCAGTCTTAGCCCCATGACTCTCTTTACTTTATCTATTTGGAAGACTCCATAATCATTCATCGAAAAGTGCATATCTCTGGCAATTAAGCAAGGCACCATCAGGGGGACTACATGGAACTAAAAGCGAAGGACCTCCTAATAACATCACGTCTACACCAATATATGATCATCATCATGCATCCACTTGAATATTGGAAGATCATTTCTTTTAAATGAATCTTCATCCTTAGTATCTCTTTCCCTTCTATTAAATCGCATGTCAAACTTTGTGCCATGATTTGTATAAGGGTAACTCTTTTTAATGAAAGCACAACTTTTGTCTGGATAAACACTCACGTTGATATACATGGTGTCCTCTACTCCCATTTAACATGTGTAATTTCAGGATCATTAGCGAAGGTCCCAACTGGAATTTTTGTTATGGGGTCAAACAGTTGACAAAGGGACACAATCTAAACTAAGGGTTCTAGGCTGTGGCATCTATGTGAAATCTCATTATACACATCTTCATACCTCCGACAAGACTGCGCAAGTAATGGGGTACTGGTTAGGCACCTAGACAAAGAAGGAGCAATATCACCTACCAAGCTATTCTTTAACACCACAATTATTGCACTCATTCTCATTAGCATGTCATCACCTCCATTATCAACATCACCATTAACATCAACATCATCACTACTATCATCATCATCATCATTAGCATTATCATTGTATTCATCATCCTTATTTGGATTCCATCATCACTGTCATCATCATTATTAGTGTCCTCACCTCCATCATGACATCACTATTCTGATATTCCCTTCATTATCATAGCCATTATCATCCTCTTCATCATCATCGTTGTCATCATCACTCTCATCATTATTATCAATGTCATCATCTTCATGAGCATTACTCCAAGGGGCATCACATGTTCATAGCACCCTTTTCAAAGCCCTGTAATGGCAGGCACCCTCAAAGCCCAGTAACAGCTGGCACCCTTTCAAAGCCCTGTACCGACAGGCACCCTCAAAGCCCAGTAACGGCTGGCACCCTTTCAAAGCCCTGTACCGGCATGCACCCTCAAAGCCCAGTAACGGCTGGCACCATTTTCAAACCCCTGTAACGGCAGGCACCCTCAAAGCCCAGTAACGGCTGGCACCCTTTCAAAGCCCTGTACCAGCAGGCACCCTCAAAGGCCAGTAACGGCTGGCGCCCTTTCAAAGCCCTGTACCGGCAGGCACCCTTAAAGCCCAGTAACAGCTAGCACCCTTCTCAAAGCCCTGTAACGGCAGGCACCCTCAAAGCCTAGTAATGGCTGGCACCCTTTCAAAGCCCTGTAATAGCAGGCACCCTCAAAACCCAGTAACGGCTGACACCCTTTCAAAGCCCTGTACCGGCAGGCACCCTCAAAGCCCAGTAACGGCTGGCACCCTTTTCAAAGCCCTGTAACGGCAGGCACCCTCAAAGCCCAGTAACAGCTGGCACCCTCTCAAAGCCCTGTACCGGCAGGCACCCTCAAAGCCCAGTAAGGGCTGGCACCCTCTCAAAGCCCTGTACCGGCAGGCACCCTCAAAGCCCAGTAACGGCTGGCACCCTCTCAAAGCCCTGTATCGGCAGGCACCCTCAAAGCCCAGTAACGGCTGGCACGATTCTTTTAAAGCCCTGTACCAGCAGGCACTATTCTTTCAAAGTCCTGTACCAACAGGCACCCTCAAAGCCCAGTAACGGCTGGCACAATTCTTTTAAAGCCCAGTAACGGCTGGCACTATTCTTTCGAAGCCCTGTATCAGCAGGCACTCTCAAAGCTCAGTAACGGCTGGCACAATTCTTTTAAAGCCCTGTACCGGCAGGCACTATTCTTTCAAAGTCCTGTACCAACAGGCACCCTCAAAGCCCAGTAACGGCTGGCACAATTCTTTTAAAGCCCTGTAACGGCAGGCACTATTCTTTCAAAGCCCTGTATCAGCAGGTACTCTTAAAGCCCAGTACCGGTTGGCACAATTCTTTTACGCCCCACCAAAGTCCTATGCTACTAGGCGCTTCACTTGCATTCCAGGTAATCATCTATCTCCACTTGCGTTCTTCTCCCCTATGAACCAAGTAAAGAGGGGCATGGACACTGTATTTTGTCCAAACCCTCTTTAGTTCCAAGTGGGGCACCTTGTTCTCTGGCTGGACAAAATACGTGTTCTTATCTTTACTTGCTTCATAGACGAGAATCTCACTTTTCTCAGCTATGAAACAAGTAAAGAGGGGCAACTGTGAACACCCTATTTTGTCCGGGCCCTACTAAAAAAAATACAAAATAATTGATAATGATTGGTGTCCAAATTGGCAATCATCATTGAAAGAAAAAATAAAAAAAACGAAAATAAGAAAAAATAAGGAAATCCTCCTATTGATGATGATCGGTGTCTAAATAGGCAATCATCATTGAAAGGGAAAAATTAAAAAAAAAACAAAAATTAAAATAAATCCCCTAATTGATATGATTGACATTGTCATTCATTAAGGGAAAATAATAAATAAAAAAACAAAAAATAAAAAATCTCATTTATGTTGATAGGTTTAAATTAGGAAGTTACTTGTGGGGAGAATAATGAAAAAAATTAAAAACGGAAAAATCTCCACTAATGGTAATTAGGTCAAGTTAGGAAGTTTTATCAATAGAAAATACAAAAAAAATAAAAAAAACGAAAATTAAAAAAAATCTCCATTGATGGAGATTGGGTCAAGTTAGGTAGTTCTTAACATAAAATACAAAAAAAAATTAAAAACGAAAATTAAAAAATAAAAAATAAAAAAGGGAGCATTTATGAAGAAAACCCTACCTTAAGACTATAAATAGGAGTGTAAGGGTTGAAGCAGGGAGGACAAGAACTCCGGTGGAAAAAAAGACTAGTGAGAAAAGGTAGAGAGAATATATTATACTTTTTACTTCTCTTATTCTGATGGTCAAATAAGGGGATGTTTAGGGACACATAATTATCATATGGCTCCAACAATTCCTTTACCCATAAGAATAGTGTCTGTCATCTTTAATGTTATGGTGATGTTGCTTTAATCTATATCCACATGATGTTCTTGGCGCGTATGACTATGTGTGAACCTTTTGTTTTATTACTTGTTTTGCTTGCCTATAACACCTCTTGCGCAGCATCTAAGATCAGGCTTATGTGATCATTCAACTTTAGTATGCAACGACCTCTATTTGTTGCATTCAAGATTAAGAGTGAGTTTAAAGGATAAAAGGTATGCATAAATCTCTTCACCTTTTACTTCCTTTTCTTTTAACTTGTGCTATTTCTTCTTCTTCTTCTTCTTCTTTTATCCCTTTATTAAGTTCTCTTTCAAAAAATGAAAGAAAAAAAAAACATTTTAACACATTTTGATAAATGAAAATAAAATGGAAAAACTCTCTTTTACAAGAAAATAAAAAAAACGTTTTTAAAAAAAAGGTAAAAAACACAAACCCAACAAAAAAAAGATATTTTTCTCAAATAAATTAAATAAATATTTTTCTAAAAATCACCAACCAAGTGACACGCTTTTCTACCCCCCGAACTACGTGAACTTTGATCCCTTTAAAGGGTACGTAGGCCCTAGGTTTTCATCCTAGGTCAAGTCCAATTTTTGTAAATAAATATATTTTTTCTTATTTTCTTGTTGTAAATAAATGTTCCTTTTTTAAAATAAATATATTTTTTCCTATTGTAAATAAGTGTTCTTTTTTTCTACTTTAGTTTTCATTTTATTTAGTTTTGTAAACAGTTTTTTTTATTTGGGTAAATATAATAATGTTAAAGGCCATTTTTATTTTTAAATAATTAACTTAGGGTAACCATTATTATGAATGGGTGTTGTGGGGTGCCTAACACCTTCCCCACACACAATTGACTCCCGAACCCTAAATGGTTTTTGTAGACCAGT
Source organism: Inga oerstediana (assembly GCA_963210345.1). Taxonomy (NCBI): domain Eukaryota; kingdom Viridiplantae; phylum Streptophyta; class Magnoliopsida; order Fabales; family Fabaceae; genus Inga; species Inga oerstediana. The sequence goes on from OY723405.1 coordinate 30,424,806, forward strand.
TTTCGTTTTTTAAATAGGCTTCCAAAATTATCCTATCTTTAAAATTTTGGTGGCGGCTTCATGTTTTTCTAAATTCCGGGCACTACAAATGGTAACTAATCCACTTAGTATGTTCATTCATGTTTTAAAAAATATTTATTATGAAAATAAAATAACGGATAGATGACTACCTAAGTCCTGAGAAAAAATTTTCCTATGGTGTTGGAGACTCAATTTAGATATATTTTTTATTAAAAAAAATGATGAAACTCATTGTTGGCTTCACATATAAGACCAACATCAAGCTTTTCCCGCGCTACATTCTACCTAGACTGATTATTAAACCAAGGGAAACGAGAGACCATCATTGGAATTTCATAAAAGACGAGTATCAAAAGGCAGGTTTAGAAATTCATAATATGGGTTCTTAGCTCCATAGTTTTACTCTGTTTAATTATCGTGCAAATAAGAATAAAATATGTTTACTAAAAGGACATAGGCACAATACGTACAAATTATCAATAATAAGGCGGAACTTAATTTAGAGCCTTCATATGTACAAAATGTAAAAATACTTATGAAAAAACTAAACAATATTAATGTGAATTTCATACATAATTAATTTAAACGGTTTCCCATGACACCGGTCGATGGAATTCATCGTATAATTCTATCCGATCCTCTATGACCAATCTGTGAAACTCGTCGAACGAAAGATTCTGAGTCTGAGGCGGTACATCGCGAGCTGGTGTAGTTTCAATGTTGCTGGTGTTGGCTTGATCAGATAATTCTATCTGATCCTCCATGGTTAATATGTGAAAGTCATCGACCGAAAGATTCTGAGTCTGCGGCGGTACATCGCTAGCTGGTGTAGTTTCAATGTTGCTGGTGTTAGCTTGATCAGATAATTCTATCTGATCCTCCATGATCAATCTGTGAAAGTCATCGAACAAAAGATTCTGAGTCTGAGGCGGCACATCGCTAACTGGTGTAGTTTCAATGTTACTGGTGTTAGCTTGATCGTCGGAAACTGCCTGAAACCACACATTGTCATTGTGCATCGTGGTCGTCATCACAACCACGTTCACCATGCTTGCCGCTGTCGCACTCCTCGCCACTATTCCGCCGCATACGGAGGGAAGAGAAATAACAAACGGAAAAATGGTCTCCTGCGAGTTTGTGGCACCAGATAAGGGTGATGGGGTTGGCACGACGGTACCGGAAAGAGACACTATGGGCAAGGGTCCGGGGATGTTGAAGTTTGGTTGGAAGTAGGGGATGATTTTGGCAAGTTGCCCAGAGGCATTTAACACAGTGACAGAAACTTGGTGACAGCAACAGAGCTTGAGGAGCCATTGCACTATGTTGGCGCCCTCAGGGATGTGGATGACAATCTCGGCGAGTGGTGGTGATGTCTTGGGCTTGTTCTTTAAACCATTGGGTCTTCCCACGGGCCTTCTTACTTGCCGGAGAATATGGTTGTTGCCAATGGCTTCGCCGGCAGGGATTCCAACAAAGGCCTCAAGTGGTGGTGGTAGCGTCCTGGGCTTGTTCTTTGAACCCTTAGGTGTTCCCATGGCTCTTTTTGTTGGAGGTGGTGGATTTGCCGGCACCTGAGAAGATCAAAATTGTTAATTACATCTCTTATTTACAAGAAGAATGGCAAAGAAAACCGCAAGAGATATCCGAGAAGATCAAGATCCCTATTGAAAGAGAGAATGCTATGGATTCTGTACGGGGAGGACAAATTTGGGGGGAAAAAAGAGATTCTCTATATCATGCAAATTATGAGAAATCTTACACAATCTTTAAAGAACTGGAAAACTAAATTGCTGGATCGGAAAGTTAACAAATTAGAAAGAGATTTGGATCATAGAAGAACTCGTGGGTTTGGGAAAAAACCTTTTACTTCAATCAATGGATATACAATACAACAGGGTCCGATGGGGGAAATAAATAACCATATATTCTTAGTCATGCTATACATCTCAAAATCTACACGTTTAGGAAATGCGATTGTGTGTAGTTCCTTCTCAGGGAAAATTAATTTTTTAGTCTTTCGAGTTTTAATTCACTTATAACTATGTCTCTCAACAATGACTCGCGCGACTCAGTTCCTAATCCAGCCATACACAATTTATATAGATATGGAAGAACTTTTAGAATTACTTGCGACTCCTTAACTCACATGTAATCACACAGAGTTGTTCCAAAGCTCTCAATGAGAGTCTTGATATGCCTATATTTTTTGAAGATAAAGTGAATGAATTTATATGGGACAACCCAAAACGCAAGAAATTTGGGAATTTAGACGTATGGTGGCCGGGGAGACTAAGGTGAATAAGGAATGGAGCCTGGCTTTTATTTTGGTAAGAAACTTTATTTATTTTTTTTTTTGCCAACAATTTCGGTAAATCATGAAGTTAACAATTAGAAAGATATTTGCAACATGGAAGAACTCGTGGTTGTGGAAATGAAACTTTTACTTAGATCCATGATTAACGACAATAAAGTCTTAGAAATAATAATCAAAATTATAAGAAGTGTTCTCAAACTTACCTTGGAGCCGAGAATATTTTTGAGAATAGGAATCGGGTGTGAGGGATTGATGCTTAGAAAATCCTCCAAGCTATTTGAATGAATGTGATAGTAACTTTGAAGAGTCATAAGCGTGTGTCTATATATACTGTTTTCAGGTGGTGTGATGGGTTTCTTATCTTCCATGTATTTTTATAAAACTACTAAAATTTAAAAAGATAACATATTTAAATATTTATATTTAAATTTAAATAATCGAGAAACAATATAACATATTACATACTCTAGAACTAAACGTTGGTTTTCCAAAGAAATAAAGTCCTATGTATCAAGAATTCCTCTCTTTCGAAATTATAAAACTTTTTATACAAATAAAAAATTCATAGATTTGACCCAATAATTTTAGATATATAGTTTTATAAAAAAAACTCAAAGATAATTATCATTTAATAAATCTTATATAAATTATTTGAACCTTGAATTCTTGAAAAATTTGTTTTGACTGAAAATTCGTTTGCTTAAATGGAAACAAACATATATTATATTAAATATTCATAGAAAATATTATTCAAATATTTTGTAAAATAATTCTGTTATCGCTTAACCACCGTATGAGTATTCAGCTAAATTTTAAGAATAATAATGAATGAAAGCGAAAAAAATTAAACATATAAAAAACTTAATGTAACACTTTTAGGATGTAAGTTCTTACCTTATCTCTCATTACATGAGTTAGTTCATTCTATGCTGTCCCTCAAGAGGGAAAAACTGGTGTACTTCGCCAAATAATAGCATAGTTATTTTAATTTATAATATTTATTATTTATTTATTTTCATGGTAGCTTTTTTTTATTTATTATTCAGAATGTGTTTATTATTGGGAAAATCCCAGAAAGAAAATTAGGAAATTACAAGGGGACAAATCAGCTGTAGCCGAAACCGCCATGGCCACACAGACACTCACCCTTCGCTTTCTGATAGAAAGGAGAGATTCAGAAAATGGAAAGGAGCATAGGCAGGACAGATTCAGTAATTAGTTGTCGAAACTCTTTGATGTCATACCCCTCACGCACATCCTCCACCTCGCAGCTTAGACAGGGGTTGGCTACGCGATGCAGAACCCGCAATCGTATGTGGATCGCCAAAGCTGCGAATCCCCAACCTATCATTGTTATTAGCAACGATTAATATGACACTTAACATGCACAATGACACGAGGTTCTTACCTGAATTAAATTTATGTATCAAGAATCCGATGCGAGAATCTCGTACGTCTCTATATGACATTTCTTACATATAACACTATCTTTTGTTCCATTGTTCAAAAAGGAGAAAATAATGTCCAAGTTCACAACAATATGCTGTCTTACATGTAACATTTTCTTTTGTTCTTCATTGCTAAGTTCCAATGGTTTCACTACCAACCGAAAGCAGTTGAAATCTTCAAAATCTGTACGTATCTGGCGCCATTGCTGACTTGAATGAGCAATCCAATTTGAGAATAAAGAACAGATTAATCATTCTAATTAACTATGATACCAAGTTTTCCAAATGTTTCAGGATCACCAAAGCAATCCAAATATTGATACTAAAAGAGAAAAAGAAGGGGAGAAGGGCAAAAAAACGGAAGGTTACAACTTTTGAGATGGGAGTCAAGATAATAGCTATACAAGACATCAAGAGAGATGTATAAGGTGACCATGCCACTTGTGCCTAGACAAGTAATGTCATTGAGACATTAAAATTGTGTTAATCCCAGAGTGAGTGCTCCATATTTTCTACTCGTTCTGATATGTGATTAATAAAAGACATATTTACCTAATTTGATTAGATAAAAAAAGTTATTTAATGTGACACGTATTTTCTAAAACACCTTAGACATCTTCCTTAATTCCCTCCTTCCCTCTCCTCCTTGATTATTATTGAGGGAGGATCAATAGGGGTAAATTAAGGAAAAAAAACTAATAAATATGAAAATATGCCTTATATTTAGGATCAATATCTACTCCCCAAATATGTCAATTCGCATTGCAAGTGCACGAGTCACGCCAAGTAATAAAGTGATAAGTAGAGATCATTCCCACAGAGATTTGATTGACAAATTAGTCGAGCAACAAGCTTAATGAATTCAATAAAGTTGAGCTAAAACAAGTTTTTGATGTGGAAAGAGACTTTTGAAAACTATTTTTACGACTAAAAATTAATAAAGACAAATGTTTCTTTGACTTAAAGAATTAAATAGAGCCAATGATTATTTCTCCCCTTTGCACTTCATAAAACTAGATTAATTTCCTCTCAAATTGTATTTTTTTCAATGAATATATGTGCTAGTCTAAGGTTAAAAAGCACTTGACAAAGCTCTCTCAAGTCAAAGTCAAGTTTCTCTTTTCATTAAAAAGCACAATCTCTTGCTACAATTGATGAAAATCAACTTTAAGCAACAACTTTAATGTGACAATGCAAGGTCAGTAAATAGATCTCTATTTTACCAACAAACTATCCGCTTATCAAGTAAACTTCAAGTCAAGTATGATTTTAATCAAGTTCTACACCTAGATTAGCTTTCTCAAGTCAAACCAAAGTGAACAACTTAGTCTAAATGGTGGCCAAACACTTAGAAGCATTAAGCAAAGGATAAAATCAACACATATGTCATTAGCTAACAAAAGAGAGGAGTATTCAAGTCTTAATCCATATAAAGGTTCAAAATAATCTTAGAATGAAAACTTTAATTAGCTACTCATGTTTAGCAAATGACCACAAATACACAAAAGAGCTACAGCCATATCAGAAAAATGAAGAAGAAAGGGAACAGAATTAGCCGAACCAGCAGAAATGAGCTTGAATCTTCTTCAATAACACCAAATCATAGCAAAGAAAGGTTCCCAAGTCGCCCCCAAATAGCCCAAGAAGTGAAGAATGACACAACGCTTTGTGAATTTTAGTGTTTAAAGCCCTAGAATCAGTTCTGATGACCTCAAAAAGCACAGCTTCATTTACTGTTGTTGGCTGTAGCCAAGAGAGTCCTTGGCTGCGGCCAAGCAGTTTCTGCCTTTCTTCTGGCTGATGCTAGAGAATGCTTTGGCTAAGGCCAAAAAGTTTCTATCTTGCTTTTGGCTGAGGCCTGAGAATGCTTTGGATGAGGCCAAAATGTTTTTGTCTTGCTTCTGGCTGAGGCAAAAATCTCCTCTTTATCTTTTGTTGTTTTTCGATGGTGTATTGACTTTCTAAGCTCCTTTCCAACTTCTTAGTCATTGATTTGTGCTTTAAATTGCTCGATATGTGGCTCAAATGATAACCTATCAACACAAGAAAGTCTATAAAAGCCAATGTTGATGAAATGTGGCAAAATATTCACACTTAATCAAAGAGTTCTATCCCTTTATCCCAAATATCAACTAGGCACATGGCCTTTGCATATGTATCCCCAAATATGTATGAATTCACCAAAAAGTGAGAAATTAAAGGCAAATATGCCGAAATGACATGACTTTCATGAGTTTAACACACCCCCAAGCTTGGACTTTTGCTCGTCCTCGAGTAAAACAAGCTAAGTGATGAAAGAGCTAGATTAGTCAATCATCTGCTTAATATACATGCATGATTATTTCCTCATTGGTTGTTCAAGATGATATATTCAATAGGAAAACAATGGAATAGAGAAGAATGCATGGTTCACAATTTAAAGGTTTCCTAGCAATTTTCAAAATGTGTGTGTGTGTGAGGAGAGTTAGATAACAATGTTCTGATCAAGTGCAACACTTCAACATGTATAATGCAACCTCAATATCAGGACTTTATATACCCATATTCTACTCTCTCTCTCTCTCTCTCCACTAATTAGATCATTCGACACAATTCAAAACCAATGGGACTTTATAAGCTTGTAATGTGACCAATGGCTAAGCTCATTGAAAGGATCGGAAAACAAAGAGGATTCAAATTTCTTGAGATAAATGACAATACATAATTCCTCTCTTTGCACAACACAAAATTTTCTTTCAAGAAGCCAAACACTCCCCCAAACTTATTTCAATAAGGTGACCATGCCACTTGTGCATTGATAAACAATGTCGTGAAGACATTGAAATTGTGTTAATCCTAGAGTGCATAGACAACAAGCTCGCCATATATCAGGTAGATAAGGTCCATCTTCCTTTACTGGCAAAAAAAAAAGATAAGGTCCATCTTCCACTTGACATTGTGCTTCCTAAGGCTGCTCAGGCACCTTCGGTAGCAGCATTAGCGAAAGAAGATCCTCCTAAATCTGAAAACATGAAGGTGGGGTCTGCAAATGAGGGTGAGGTTGGTAAAGATGAGGCTAATAAGGCTAATACAGTGGAATCTTCTGCATCTTCTGTGAATGTTTACGTTGAGATGATACCTATTGTTGTCATTGGAGTGGCGTTTATTGGTACATGGAGGCATGATATATATGGAGCGAAAGCGCAGACACTGGATTACAAACCATTTTTTCTTGATTTTGGTTAATATTGCTGTCGGCCATTTCTTTTATATTTAGTTTTAATTTTGATGAGTTATTCCACTCCCACCAACCATGTCTGATAAACATAAATGGAATAAGAGGTCCAGATCTTCAACTTCGGGCATTTACTGAAGGACGCAAGTAGGCTGAGTCGTGTCTTCCAAACGATCGAAGGGAGAAACAAATTATAGGTATACACCATGTGTGACCCACATACACTAAAGTCAAGCCTGTATGCTTCAATCTAACTGCTTTGGTAAAATTGCCCCAATTTGTAATGTTTATGTGTACTTTAATGCCTCTGAAAACTTAATGCTGCCAAATGCCCTGCCATATAACATTGTTGTCAAAATTTCAATTTCACCTTTTTAAAAATTTATTATTTGGGGCATTATAGTCTTTCTAATAATTAATAGCTAATTATGGAATAAAATTAATTTACACAATCCATCCAAATATTACTTGAAACCAAACATAATTTTAAAGTCTCAATCATCTATCATCCCAATCTCAATCCCGGTCCACCAAAATTTAGTGCTGCATACCAAACAGTAGGGCCTAATAGTTCAGGCATTAAAATAATCCTTGCAAAATGATGAAGAATAATATTTCTCAAAATCTCATGAAAAAGATCCTTGTAAGGCTGCCCATAAAATTTTTGCTTCGACGTAAGTGTATAGCCATATCCCAGTACGCTCTCATCACTGACCCTTCTTTTATATTCAAACATTACAAATTATGGACCAATTAATTCTATCACCAAGAGTTGCCTTTCTTCAATGTGCATGGTCCCTGATTTCTAAGGATGAACCTTATTGTATACTTGATATGAGAAGTTTTATGCTCTTCCTAAGTTTTTGCAACTTATTTATTAATTCATTGAATGCATTTATTTTATTTGGCCCATCTCGACTGGATGCTGGAATGGTTAGACAAGCAAAATAGTCAGTGGACCAAATTTAGTTGATGATTATATATTAGATATAATAAGCTATTGCTCTCTCTCTATATGTGTGTGTGTATATGTATGTATGTATATCATATATGTTTGTATCCAAATATGATTAGACTTAAATATGATAAATTGCTCAATGTTGGGAAAGTTAGTGAGGAAGTTGTTGTGCACTCTTTGATTGTAGGAAGGAATTTCTATTTCAGTAGATCTTCAGCAAGCATTTATTTGTGAACACTCACAAACGCAGGATTTGTTTAGTATATAGAATGGAATGAAATTTAAAAAATATATATATATATATATATATAAACACCTCAGAGACGCGCCTATGAAGCATATCGTTATATGCTGGTCCATGTATGTGTATTACATAAAATTTAAAAAATAAATAACAAATAAGATTGAAGTAAGGTTTGGGTATGAAACAGAAAAACCATTTGATCGATTCTGAAGTGAGAAAGGGGCAGAAGATGGAATGAAGTAACTCAAGGGCAATGGCGACTTTGGGGCAAGATCTTATAATCCCAGATTCATCCACCTGGACTGACATAGGATTTTATAAGTTGGAATCACTGATTTGTCTTTTTATAATTTTCAGAGTATTTTTCTAGATTTTCCCCTTTATTATTTCAATACTAGACGTTTTTTTTTTCATTGATTATTCCTTAGGTTTTTTTTATCTATCATGTATTTTATTTGCAAGCTAGAGTGGCAGATTTGTTGCCCCTAAATTGCTGCATCTCTACACATTTAAGAACCTAACAGAAAAAATTCAAGAAAACATTCCCCATTATACCTCCAATTTTTAACAAATTGAAACAAAAGCATAGAAAAAAAAAATATTAAGTAGAACTGCGGCTTAAGGAATATGCTAAATCAGCAGGAAAATAAGTAACCCCGTACAACCTCTTTTTGAACAAGGCGTAAATGACAACATTTCGCCAAATCGCAATATATAATTGCCATATGGTTAGCAAGGATGAATATGACACTTATGAACAATGACACGAGGTTCTTCCCTGAATTAAATGTATTTATCAAATAAGAACACGGCAAATAAAATCTGCCAAAGAAAAATCCGATGCAGGAATCTCGTACATCTCTATACGACATTTCTTACATATAACAGTCTTTTGTTCCATTGGCCAAGAAGGAGAAAAAAATGTCCAAGTACACAATAAGACGCTGTCTTACATGTAACACGTTCTTTTGTTCTTCATTGCTAATTTACAATGGTTTCACAACCAACCAAGAGCACTTGAAAACTTCAAAATCTGTACCTATCTGGTGCCATTGATGACTTGAATGAGCAATCCAATTTGAGAATAAAGAACAGATTAAGCATTCTATGTAACTATGACACAAACCTTTCCAAATGTTTTAGGATCACCAAAGCAACCCAAATATTGATACTGAAAAAGACAAAGAAGGGGAGAGAGGCAAAAAAACGGAAGGTTACAGCTTTTGACGTTGGAGTCATGATAAGAGCTATACAGGACAAATAATGTGACCATGCCACTTGTGCAATGACAAATAATGTCGTTGAGACATTGAAATTGTGTTAGTCCCAAAGTGAGAGCTCCAAATTTTCTAGTCGCTCCGATAATTAATTAATGAAAGACATATTTACCTAATTTGATTAGATTAAGGAAGTTAGTTATTATGACATGTATTTTCTAAAACATATTAGACATCTTCCTTAATTCCCTACTTCCCTCTCCTCATTGATTATTGTTGAGGGAGTATCAATAAGTGAAATTTGGAAAAAAGCTTACAAATAAGAAAAATATGTCTAATATTTAGGACCAAGATCAATTCTCTAAATATGTCCTATATTAAGGACCGGAGGGAGTACTAAATAATGCCTGCATTTGGAAGTAGAATCCCATGTCAACGAGTTCGAATTGGATGATCAGCTCATCCATGAGCTTAAGATGTAAAACTCAATTGTGGGAAGATCGTCTACTTGCTGGAAGGTAAAATGAGTAATATAGGCACTCTTGTTAATTAAAGATACAAAACACAAACACGTCGATGACTGCACAGGGTTTCTATCTATTAATAACTTATCTTGATCACCGAAACAAATAATAAAAATGGAACGAAAGCTTAGAATATAAGCACAGGATGGTGGAGGATGAGGGAGAAGCTTCGAGCAACAAATTCAATATTTAGGGTTGAACAATGATGATGGAGCTATCAACCTCATATCTGAGAGCCAAAGGCTTTGTGATAATTTTTAAAAGGTTAAAGGTGCAATTTTAACAACAATGTTTTATATTAGGGGCACTTGGCACCATAAAGTTTTTAAGGGTGTAAAAATACACATGAAAGTTACAAATTGGGGCAATTTTACCAAAGGCATTAACTTGAAGCAAACGGACATTACTTTAGTGTGTGCATGTCCGACACGGTGCACTACAAAAAAATATTTTATTACCGAAGGATTAGAGGTTGGAAACAAAGCTATTGAATACCGACGGAAAAAATTTCGTCAATAATTCCACATTTTGTAATAGTGATGTACAACTATCATTTGCATATGATTCTAACCCATCTTCCTATCTTCTTTACTATTTATTTCCTTTCATTGTGGGAAGGTTCCCATGAGCAAGTGCGGGAAACCTACCAAGAATTCTTGGGTCGTCCGTATTTATTAATTATTTAATCAAATATAATTAATAATATACTCACATTGCCGCGGTTAATGCCACCCTGACGGGCACAGTGCATAGAAAACAAGCTCGCCATATATCAGGTAGATAAGGTGCTTCTTCCACTTGACATTGTTCTTCCTAAGGCAGCTCTAGCACCTTCGGTAGCAGCAGCAGCGAAAGCACATTCACCTAAATCTGAAAACACGAAGTCGGGATTTGCAAATCAGAGTGAGGTTGGTAAAGATGAGGCTAATGAGGCCAATACAGCAGAATCTTCTGCAGCTTCTGTGACTGTTTACGTTGAGATGATACCTGTTGTTGTTATTGGAGTGGCGTTTATAGGTGCATGGAGCCATGATACATATGAAGTGAAAGCGCAGATACTAGATTACAAAACCATTTTTTCCTGATCTTTGTTTAATATTTTGTCCTCCATTTCTTTTATTTTTTATGTTTCATTTTGATGAGTTCTTCCACTCCCACCAACCATGTCTGATAAACATACATGAAGTCAGAGGTTTAGATGTTCAACTTCAGGTGTTTATTGGAGGATGCAAGTGGGCTGAGCCGTGTCTTCCAAACGATCGAAGGGAGAAACAAATGACAGGCATACACCATGTGGGATCAACATACACTAAAGCCAAGTCTGTATGCTTCAATTTAATTTCTTTGGTAAAATTGCTTCAATTTATAACGTTTATGTGTTCTTTAGTTCCTCTGAAAACTTAATGGTGCCGGATGCCCTTGGAATATAATATTGTTGTTAAAACTTAACCTTCACGTTTTTAAAAATTTATTATTAGGGGCATTATAGTCTTATTTTTATAATTTATAGTTAATTGTGGAATAAAATTAATTTATGCAATCCATCTAAATAATACTTCAAACGGAACATAATTTTAAAGTCTCAATCATATATAATCCCAATCTCACTTGCAGTCCACTGAAAATTAGTGATGCATACCAAACAGTAGGGCCTAACAGTTCAGGTATTAGAATAATCTTTGCAAAATGATGAACAATAATCTTTCTCAAAATCTCATGAAAAAGATCCTTGTAAGGTTGCCCATAAAATCTTTGCTTCGATGTAAGTGTATAGCCATATCCCAGTACTCTCTCATCACTTACCCTTCTTCTATAGTCAAACATTACAAATTATGGTCCAATTCTATCACCAAGAGTTGCTAGCCCCAGCTTTTCTTCAATGTGCATGGTCCCTGATTTCTAAGGATGAACCTTATTGTATACTTGATATGAGAGGTTTTATGCTCTTCCTAGGTTTTTGCAACTTTTTTATTAATTCATTGAATGCGTTTGTTTTATTCGGCCCATCTCGGGAGCTGGATGCTGGCATGGTTAGAAAGACAACATAGTCAGTGGACCAAATTTAGTTGATGATTATATATTAGATATAATAAGCGATTGCTCTCTCACTATATATGTATGTATGTATATATGTTTGTATCCAAATATTATTAGACTTGAATATGATAAATTGCTCAATGTTGGAAAAGTTAGTGAGGAAGTTCTTGTGCACAGTTTGATTGTAGGAAGGAATTTCTATTTCAGTACATCTTCAGCAACCATTTATTTGCGAACACTCACAAACGCAGGATTTGTTTAGTATATAGAATGCAATGAAATAAAAAAAATATTAAAACAATTCATAGATGCACCTATGAAGCATATCGTTATATGTTGATCCATGTATGTGTATTACATAAAATTTAAAAAATAAATAACATTAATCATAAATAATAGCTATAAATATAATTTATAAATTTTATTGTGAGGTTGATGGATCACTCTGGCCCATAATAAATTCTATTACATAAATAATAAATACAAGAGCTAAAAGATATTGATATCACATATTTGGAAAGAAAATAAAATTTTTTCATTAGCTGATACATTTAAAATTAGTTCACAATTCAACCAATAAATGAATTCAATTAAGAACCTCATAGTACAAATGATGATGATGATGATGATAAAAAGCAGTTTATTTTCGCTGATAAATTTCTTCACAGTGTTCATTAATGTTGTAACATTATTATTCATATATTTTTTATTAAAAGGATGATGAAACCCAATGTTGGCTTCATATATACCCAGACTGATTATTAAACCAAGGGAAACGAGAGACCATCATTGGAATTTCAAAAAAGACGAGCATCAAAAGGCAGGTTTTGAAATTCATAATATATGGGTTCTTAGCTCCATAGTTTTACTCTGTTTAATTATCGTGCAAATAAGAATAAAATATGTTTACTAAAAGGACATAGGCACAATACGTACAAATTATAAATAATAAGGCGGAACTTAATTTAGAGCCTTCATATGTACAAAATGTAAAAATACTTATGAAAAAACTAAAGAATATTAATGTGAATTTCATACATAATTAATTTAAACGGTTTCCCATGACACCGGTCGATGGAATTCATCGTATAATTCTATCCGATCCTCTATGACCAATCTGTGAAACTCGTCGAACGAAAGATTCTGAGTCTGAGGCGGTACATCGCTAGCTGGTGTAGTTTCAATGTTGCTGGTGTTGGCTTGATCAGAAAATTCTATCTGATCCTCCATGGTTAATATGTGAAAGTCATCGACCGAAAGATTCTGAGTCTGCGGCGGTACATCGCTAGCTGGTGTAGTTTCAATGTTGCTGGTGTTAGCTTGATCAGATAATTCTATCTGATCCTCCATGATCAATCTGTGAAAGTCATCGAACAAAAGATTCTGAGTCTGAGGCGGCACATCGCTAACTGGTGTAGTTTCAATGTTACTGGTGTTAGATTGATCGTCGGAAACTGCCTGAAACCACACATTGTTATTGTGCATCGTGGTCGTCATCACAACCACGTTCACCATGCTTGCCGCCGTCGCACTCCTCGCCACTATTCCGCCGCATACGGAGGGAAGAGAAACAACAAACGGAAAAATGGTCTCCTGCGAGTTTGTGGCACCAGATAAGGGTGATGGGGTTGGCACGACGGTACCGGAAAGAGACACTATGGGCAAGGGTCCGGGGATGTTGAAGTTTGGTTGGAAGTAGGGGACGATGTTGGCAAGTTGCCCAGAGGCATTTAACACAGTGACAGAAACTTGGTGACAGCAACAGAACTTGAGGAGCCATTGCACTATGTTGGCGCCCTCAGGGATGTGGATGACAATCTCGGCGAGTGGTGGTGATGTCTTGGGCTTGTTCTTTAAACCATTGGGTCTTCCCACGGGCCTTCTTACTTGCCGGAGAATATGGTTGTTGCCAATGGCTTTGCCGGCAGGGATTCCAACAAAGGCCTCAAGTGGTGGTGGTAGCGTCCTGGGCTTGTTCTTCGAACCCTTAGGTCTTCCCATGGCTCTTTCTGTTGGAGGTGGTGGATTTGCCGGCACCTGAGAAGATCAAAATTGTTAATTACATCTCTTATTTACAAGAAGAATGGCAAAGAAAACCGCAAGAGATATCCAAGAAGATCAAGATCCCTATTGAAAGAGGGAATGCTATGGATTCTGTACGGGGAGGACAAATTTGGGGGAAAAAAGAGATTCTCTATATCATGCAAATAATGAGAAATCTTACACAAGCTTTAAAGAAATGGAAAACTAAATTGGATCGGAAAGTTAACAAATTAGAAAGAGATTTGGATCATAGAAGAACTGGTGGGTTTGGAAAAAAACCTTTTACTTCAATCAATGGATATACAATACAATAGGGTCCGATGGGGAAATAAATAACCATATATTCTTAGTCATGCTACACATCTCAAAATCTACACGTTTAGGAAATGCGATTGTGTGTAGTTCCTTCATAGGGAAAATTAATTTTTTAGTCCTCCGAGTTTCAATTCACTTATAACTCTGTCTCTCAACCATGTCTCGAGCGACTCAATCCTATTCCAGCCATACACAATTTATATAGATATGGAAGAACTTTTAGAATTACTTGCGACTCCTTAACTCATATGTAATCACAGAGTTGTTCCAAAGCTCTCAATGAGAGTCTTGATATGCCTATATTTGTTGAAGGTAAAGTGAATGAATTTATATGGGACATCCCAAAACGCAAGAAATTTGGGAATTTAGACGTATGGTGGCCGGGGAGACTAAGGTGAATAAAGAATGGAGCCTGGCTTTTGCTTAGATCCATGATTAACGACAATAAAGTCTTAGAAATAATAATCAAAATTATAAGAAGTGTTCTCAAACTTACCTTGGAGCCGAGAATATTTTTGAGAATAGGAATCGGGTGTGAGGGATTGATGCTTAGAAAATCCTCCAAGCTATTTGAATGAATGTGATAGTAACTTTGAAGAGTCATAAGCGTGTGTCTATATATACTGTTTTCTGGCGGTGTGATGGGTTTCTTATCTTCCATTTATTTTTATCAAACTACTAAAATTTAAAAAGATAACATATTTAAATATTTATATTTAAATTTAAATAATCGAGAAACAATATAACATATTACATACTCTAGAACTAAACGTTGGTTTTCCAATGAAATAAAGTCCTATGTATCAAGAATTCCTCTCTTTCGAAATTATAAACCTTTTTATACAAATAAAAAATTTATAGATTTGACCCAATAATTTTAGATATATAGTTTTATAAAAAAATCTCAAAGATAATTATCATTTAATAAATCTTATATAAATTATTTGTACCTTGAATTCTTGAAAATTTTGTTTTGACTGAAAATTCGTTTGCTTAAATGGAAACAAACATATATTATATTAAATATTCATAGAAAATATTATTCAAATATTTTGTAAAATAATTCTGTTATGCTTAACCTCCGTATGAGTATTCAGCTAAATTTTAAGAATAATAATGAATGAAAGCGAAAAAAATTAAACATATAAAAAACTTAATGTAACACTTTTAGGACGTAAGTTCTTACCTTATCTCTCATTACATGAGTTAGTTCATTCTATGCTGTCCCTCAAGAGGGAAAAGCTGGTGTACTTCGCCAAATAATAGCATAGTTATTTTAATTTATAATATTTATTATTTATTTATCTTCATGGTAGCTTTTTTTTATTTATTATTCAGAACGTGTTTATTATTGGGAAAATCCCAGAAAGAAAATTAGGAAATTACAAGGGGACAAATCAGCTGTAGCCGAAACAGCCATGGCCACACAGACACTCACCCTTCGCTTTCTGATAGAAAGGAGAGATTCAGAAAAGGGAAAGGAGCATAGGCAGGACAGATTCAGTAATTAGTTGTCGAAACTCTTTGATGTCATACCCCTCACGCACATCCTCCACCTCGCAGCTTAGACAGGGGTTGGCTACGCGATGCAGAACCCGCAATCGTATGTGGATCGCCAAAGCTGCGAATCCCCAACCTATCATTGTTATTAGCAACGATTAATATGACACTTAACATGCACAATGACACGAGGTTCTTACCTGAATTAAATTTATGTATCAAGAATCCGATGCGAGAATCTCGTACGTCTCTATATGACATTTCTTACATATAACACTATCTTTTGTTCCATTGTTCAAAAAGGAGAAAATAATGTCCAAGTTCACAACAATATGCTGTCTTACATGTAACATTTTCTTTTGTTCTTCATTGCTAAGTTCCAATGGTTTCACTACCAACCGAAAGCAGTTGAAATCTTCAAAATCTGTACGTATCTGGCGCCATTGCTGACTTGAATGAGCAATCCAATTTGAGAATAGAGAACAGATTAATCATTCTAATTAACTATGATACCAAGTTTTCCAAATGTTTCAGCATCACCAAAGCAATCCAAATATTGATACTAAAAGAGAAAAAGAAGGGGAGAAGGGCAAAAAAACGGAAGGTTACAACTTTTGAGATAGGAGTCAAGATAATAGCTATACAAGACATCAAGAGAGATGTATAAGTTGACCATGCCACTGGTGCCTAGACAAGTAATGTCATTGAGACATTAAAATTGTGTTAATCCCAGAGTGAGTGCTCCATATTTTCTACTCGTTCTGATCTGTGATTAATAAAAGACATATTTACCTAATTTGATTAGATAAAGAAATTTATTTAATATGACACGTATTTTCTAAAACACCTTAGACATCTTCCTTAATTCCCTCCTTCCCTCTCCTCCTTGATTATTGTTGAGGGATGATCAATAGGGGTAAATTAAGAAAAAACTAATAAATATGAAAATATACCTTATATTTAGGATCAATATCTACTCCCCAAATATGTCTATTTGCATTGCAAGTGCATGAGTCACACCAAGTATTAAAGTGATAAGTAGAGATCAATCCCACGGAGATTTGATTGACAAATTAGTCAACCAATAAGCTTAATGAATTCAATAAAGTTGAGCTAAAACAAGTTTTTGATGTGGAAAGAGACTTTTGAAAACTATTTTTACGATTAAAAATTAATAAAGACAAATCTTTCTTTGACTTAAAGAATTAAATAGAGCCAATGATTATTTCTCCCCTTTGCACTTCATAAAACTAGATTAATTTCCTCTCAAATAGTATTTTTTTTTCAATGAATATATGTGCTAGTCTAAGGTTAAAAAGCACTTGACAAAGCTCTCTCAAGTCAAAATCAAGTTTCTCTTTTCATTAAAAAGCACAATCTCTTGCTACAATTGATGAAAATCAACTTTAAGCAACAACTTTAATGTGACAATGCAAGGTCAGTAAATAAATCTCTATGTTACCAACAAACTATCCGCTTATCAAGTAAACTTCAAGTCAAGTATGATTTTAATCAAGTTCTACACCTAGATTAGCTTTCTCAAGTCAAACCAAAGTGAACAACTTAGTCTAAATGGTAGCCAAACACTTAGAAGCATTAAGCAAAGGATAAAATCAACACATATGTCATTAGCTAACAAAAGATAGGAGTATTCAAGTCTTAATCCATATAAAGGTTCAAAATAATCTTAGAATGAAAACTTTAATTAGCTACTCATGTTTAGCAAATGGCCACAAATACACAAAAGAGCTACAGCCATATCAGAAAAATGAAGAAGAAAGGGAACGGAATTAGCCGAACCAGCAGAAATGAGCTTGAATCTTCTTCAATAACACCAAATCATAGCAAAGAAAGGTTCCCAAGTCGCCCCCAAATAGCCCAAGAAGTGAAGAATGACACAACGCTTTGTGAATTTTAGTGTTTAAAGCCCTAGAATCAGTTCTGATGACCTCAAAAAGCACAGCTTCATTTACTGTCGTTGGCTGTAGCCAAGAGAGTCCTTGGCTGCAGCCAAGCAGTTTCTGCCTTTCTTCTGGCTGATGCTAGAGAATGCTTTGGCTAAGGCTAAAATATTTCTATCTTGCTTTTGGCTGAGGCCTGAGAATGCTTTGGATGAGGCCAAAATGTTTTTGTCTTGATTCTGGCTGAGGCCAAAAACTCCTCTTTATCTTTTGTTGTTTTTTCATGGTGTATTGACTTTCTAAGCTCCTTTCCAACTTCTTAGTCATTGATTTGTGCTTTAAATTGCTCGATATGTGGCTCAAATGATAACCTATCAACACAAGAAAGTCTATAAAAGCCAATGTTGATGAAATGTGGCAAAATATTCACACTTAATCAAAGAGTTCTATCCCTTTATCCCAAATATCAACTAGGCACATGGCCTTTGCATATGTATCCCCAAATATGTATGAATTCACCAAAAAGTGTGAGAAATTAAAGGCAAATATGCCGAAATGACATGAATTTCATGAGTTTAACACACCTCAAGCTTGGACTTTTGCTCGTCCTCGAGTAAAACAAGCTAAGTGATGAAAGAGCTAGATTAGTCAATCATCTGCTTAATATACATGCATGATTATTTCCTCATTGGTTGTTCAAGATGATATATTCAATAGGAAAACAATGGAATAGAGAAGAATGCATGGTTCACAATTTAAAGGTTTCCTAGCAATTTTCAAAATGTGTGTGTGTGTGTGTGTGAGGAGAGTTAGATAACAATGTTCTGATCAAGTGCAACACTTCAACATGTATAAAGCAACCTCAATATCAGGACTTTATATATCCATATTCTACTCTCTTACTCTCTCTCTCTCTCTCTCTCTCTCCCTCTCCCCACTAATTAGATCATTCGACACAATTCAAAACCAATGGGACTTTATAAGCTTGTAATGTGGCCAATGGTTAAGCTCATTGAAAGGATGGGAAAACAAAGAGGATTCAAATTTCTTGAGATAAATGACAATACATAATTCCTCTCTTTGTACAACACAAAATTTTCTTTCAAGAAGCCAAACACTCCCCCAAACTTGTTTCAATAGGGTGACCATGCCACTTGTGCATTGATAAACAATGTCGTTAAGACATTGAAATTGTGTTAATCCTAGAGTGCATAGACAACAAGCTCGCCATATATCAGGTAGATAAGGTCCAACTTCCACTTGACATTGTGCTTCCTAAGGCTGCTCCGGCACCTTCGGTAGCAGCATTAGCGAAAGTAGATCCTCCTAAATCTGAAAACATGAAGGTGGGGTCTGCAAATGAGAGTGAGGTTGGTAAAGATGAGGCTAATAAGGCTAATACAGTGGAATCTTCTGCATCTTCTGTGAATGTTTACGTTGAGATGATACCTATTGTTGTCATTGGAGTGGCGTTTATTGGTACATGGAGCCATGATATATATGGAGCGAAAGCGCTGACACTGGATTACAAACCATTTTTTCTTGATTTTGGTTAATATTGCTGTCGGCCATTTCTTTTATATGTAGTTTTAATTTTGATGAGTTATTCCACTCCCACCAACCATGTCTGATAAACATAAATGGAATAAGAGGTCCAGATCTTCAACTTCGGGCATCTACTGAAGGACGCAAGTAGGCTGAGTCGTGTCTTCCAAACGATCGAAGGGAGAAACAAATGATAGGTATACACCATGTGTGACCCACATACACTAAAGTCAAGCCTGTATGCTTCAATCTAACTGCTTTGGTAAAATTGCCCAATTTGTAATGTTTATGTGTACTTCAATGCCTCTGAAAACTTAATGCTGCCAAATGCCTTGCCATATAACATTGTTGTCAAAATTTCACCTTCACCTTTTTAAAAATTTATTATTTGGGGCATTATAGTCTTTCTAATAATTAATAGCTAATTATGGAATAAAATTAATTTACACAATCCATCCAAATATTACTTGAAACCAAACATAATTTTAAAGTCTCAATCATCTATCATCCCAATCTCAATCCCGGTCCACCAAAATTTAGTGCTGCATACCAAACAGTAGGGCCTAATAGTTCAGGCATTAAAATAATCCTTGCAAAATGATGAAGAATAATATTTCTCAAAATCTCATGAAAAAGATCCTTGTAAGGCTGCCCATAAAATTTTTGCTTCGACGTAAGTGTATAGCCATATCCCAGTACGCTCTCATCACTGACCCTTCTTTTATATTCAAACATTACAAATTATGGACCAATTAATTCTATCACCAAGAGTTGCCTTTCTTCAAAGTGCATGGTCACTGATTTCTAAGGATGAACCTTATTGTATACTTGATATGAGAAGTTTTATACTTTTCCTAAGTTTTTGCAACTTATTTATTAATTCATTGAATGCATTTATTTTATTTGACCCATCTCGACTGGATGCTGGAATGGTTAGACAAGCAAAATAGTCAGTGGACCAAATTTAGTTGATGATTATATATTAGATATAATAAGCTATTGCTCTCTCTCTCTATGTGTGTGTATGTATGTATATCATATATGTTTGTATCCAAATATGATTAGACTTAAATATGATAAATTGCTCAATGTTGTGAAAGTTAGTGAGGAAGTTCTTGAGCACAGTTTGATTGTAGGAAGGAATTTCTATTTCAGTACATCTTCAGCAAGCATTTATTTGTGAACACTCACAAACGGAGGATTTGTTTAGTATATAGAATGCAATGAAATTTAAAAAATATACATATAAAAACACTTCAGAGACGCGCCTATGAAGCATATCGTTATATGCTGGTCCATGTATGTGTATTGCATAAAATTTAAAAAATAAATAACAAATAAGATTGAAGTAAGGTTTGGGTATGAAACAGAAAAACCATTTGATTCTGAAGTGAGAAAGGGGCAGAAGATGGAATGAAGTAACTCAAGGGCAATGGCGACTTTGGGGCAAGATCTTAAAATCCCAGATTCATCCACCTGGACTGACATAGGATTTTATAAGTTGGAATCACTGATTTGTCTTTTTATAATTTTCAGAGTATTTTTCTAGATTTTCCACTTTATTATTTCAATACTAGACTTTTTTTTTCATTGATTATTCATTAGGTATTTTTTATCTATCATGTATTTTATTTGCAAGCTAGAGTGGCAGATTTGTTGCCCCTAAATTGCTGCTTCTCTACACATTTAAGAACCTAACAGAAAAAATTCAAGAAAACATTCCCCATTATACCTCCAATTTTTAACAAATTGAAACAAAAGCATAGAAAAACAAATATTAAGTAGAACTGCGGCTTAAGGAATATGCTAAATCAGCAGGAAAATAAGTAACCCCGTACAACCTCTTTTTGAACAAGGCGTAAATGACAACATTTCGCCAAATCGCAATATATAATTGCCATATGGTTAGCAAGGATGAACATGACACTTATGAACAATGACACGAGGTTCTTCCCTGAATTAAATGTATTTTTCAAATAAGAACACGGCAAATAAAATCTGCCAAAGAAAAATCCGATGCAGGAATCTCGTACATCTCTATACGACATTTCTTACATATAACACTGTCTTTTGTTCCATT
The DNA here is from genome assembly GCA_963210345.1 of Inga oerstediana. Taxonomy (NCBI): domain Eukaryota; kingdom Viridiplantae; phylum Streptophyta; class Magnoliopsida; order Fabales; family Fabaceae; genus Inga; species Inga oerstediana. Next base: position 30,446,167 of record OY723405.1, read on the forward strand.
GGCCAAGAAGGAGAAAAAAATGTCCAAGTACACAATAAGACGCTGTCTTACATGTAACACGTTCTTTTGTTCTTCATTGCTAAGTTACAATGGTTTCACAACCAACCAAGAGCACTTGAAAACTTCAAAATCTGTACCTATCTGGTGCCATTGATGACTTGAATGAGCAATCCAATTTGAGAATAAAGAACAGATTAAGCATTCTATGTAACTATGACACAAACCTTTCCAAATGTTTCAGGATCACCAAAGCAACCCAAATATTGATACTGAAAAAGACAAAGAAGGGGAGAGAGGCAAGAAAACGGAAGGTTACAGCTTTTGACGTTGGAGTCATGATAAGAGCTATACAAGACATCGGGAGAGATGTATAAGGTGACCATGCCACTTGTGCAATGACAAATAATGTCGTTGAGACATTGAAATTGTGTTAATCCCAAAGTGAGAGCTCCAAATTTTCTACTTGCTCCGATCTTTAATTAATAAAAGATATATTTACCTAATTTGATTAGATTAAGGAAGTTAGTTATTTTGACATGTATTTTCTAAAACACCTTAGACATCTTCCTTAATTCCCTGCTTTCCTCTTTTCATTAATTATTGTTGAGAGAGTATCAATAAGCGAAATTTGGAAAAAAGGCTTACAAATATGAAAAATATGTCTTATATTTGGACCAATATCAACTCTCTAAATATGTCCTATATTAAGGACCGGAGGGAGTACTAAATAATGCCTGCATTTGGAAGTAGAATCCCATGTCAACGAGTTCGAATTGGATGATCAGCTCATCCATGAGCTTAAGATGTAAAACTCAATTGTGGGAAGATCGTCTACTTGCTGGAATGTGAAATGAGTAATATAGGCACTCTTGTTAATTAAAGATACAAAACACAAACACGTCGAGGACTGCACAGGGTTTCTATCTATTAATAACTTATCTTGATTACCGAAATAAATAATAAAAAAGGAACGAAAGCTTAGAATATAAGCACAGGATGGTGGAGGATGAGGGAGAAGCTTCGAGCAACAAATTCAAAATTTAGGGTTGAACAATGATGATGGAGCTATCAACCTCATATCTGAGAGCCAAAGGCTTTGTGATAATTTTTAAAAGGTTGAAGGTGCAATTTTAACAACAATGTTTTATGTTAGGGGCACCTGGCACTATAAAGTTTTCAAGGGTGTAAAAAATACACATGAAAGTTACAAATTGGGGCAATTTTACCAAAGGCATTAACTTGAAGCAAACGGACATTACTTTAGTGTGTGCATGTCCGACGCGGTGCACTACAAAAAAACATTTTATTATCGAAGGATTAGAGGTGGGAAATAAAGCTATTGAATACCAAACGGAAAAAATTTCGTCAGTAATTCCACATTTTGTAATAGTGATGTACAACTATCATTTGCATATGATTCTAACCCCCATCTTCCTATCTTCTTTACTATTTATTTCCTTTCATTGCGGGAAGGTTCCGATGAGCAAGTGCGGGAAACCTACCAAGAATTCTTGGGTCGTCCGTATTTATTAATTATTTAATCAAATATAATTAATAATATACTCACATTGCCGCGGTTAATGCCACCCTGACGGGCACAGTGCATAGAAAACAAGCTCGCCATATATCAGGTAGATAAGGTGCTTCTTCCACTTGACATTGTTCTTCCTAAGGCTGCTCTAGCACCTTCGGTAGCAGCAGCAGCGAAAGCACATTCACCTAAATCTGAAAACACGAAGTCGGGATCTGCAAATCAGAGTGAGGTTGGTAAAGATGAGGCTAATGAGGCCAATACAGCAGAATCTTCTGCAGCTTCTGTGACTGTTTACGTTGAGATGATACCTGTTGTTGTTATTGGAGTGGCGGTTATAGGTGCATGGAGCCATGATACATATGAAGTGAAAGCGCAGATACTAGATTACAAAACCATTTTTTCCTAATCTTTGTTTAATATTTTGTCCTCCATTTCTTTTATTTTTTATGTTTCATTTTGATGAGTTCTTCCACTCCCACCAACCATGTCTGATAAACATACATGAAGTCAGAGGTTTAGATGTTCAACTTCAGGTGTTTACTGGAGGATGCAAGTGGGCTGAGCTGTGTCTTCCAAACGATCGAAGGGAGAAACAAATGACAGGCATACACCATGTGGGATCAACGTACACTAAAGCCAAGTCTGTATGCTTCAATTTAATTTCTTTGGTAAAATTGCCCCAATTTATAACGTTTATGTGTTCTTTAGTGCCTTTGAAAACTTAATGGTGCCGGATGCCCTTAGAATATAACATTGTTGTTAAAACTTAACCTTCACATTTTTAAAAATTTATTATTAGGGGCATTATAGTCTTATTTTTATAATTTATAGTTAATTGTGGAATAAAATTAATTTATGCAATCCATCTAAATAATACTTCAAACGGAACATAATTTTAAAGTCTCAATCATATATAATCCCAATCTCACTTGCAGTCCACTGAAAATTAGTGATGCATACCAAACAGTAGGGCCTAACAGTTCAGGTATTAGAATAATCTTTGCAAAATGATGAACAATAATCTTTCTCAAAATCTCATGAAAAAGATCCTTGTAAGGTTGCCCATAAAATCTTTGCTTCGATGTAAGTGTATAGCCATATCCCAGTACTCTCTCATCACTTACCCTTCTTCTATAGTCAAACATTACAATTATGGTCCAATTCTATCACCAAGAGTTGCCAGCCCCAGCTTTTCTTCAATATGCATGGTCCCTGATTTCTAAGGATGAACCTTATTGTATACTTGATATGAGAGGTTTTACGCTCTTCCTAGGTTTTTGCAACTTTTTTATTAATTCATTGAATGCGTTTGTTTTATTCGGCCCATCTCGGCAGCTGGATGCTGGCATGGTTAGAAAGACAACATAGTCAGTGGACCAAATTTAGTTGATGATTATATATTAGATATAATAAGCGATTGCTCTCTCTCTCTATATGTATGTATGTATATATGTTTGCATCCAAATATTATTAGACTTGAATATGATAAATTGCACAATGTTGGAAAAGTTAGTCAGGAAGTTCTTGTGCACAGTTTGATTGTAGGAAAGAATTTCTATTTCAGTACATCTTCAGCAACCATTTATTTGCGAACACTCACAAACGCAGGATTTGTTTAGTATATAGAATGCAATGAAATAAAAAAAATATTAAAACAATTCATAGATGCACCTATGAAGCATATCGTTATATGTTGATCCATGTATGTGTATTACATAAAATTTAAAAAATAAATAACATTAATCATAAATAATAGCTATAAATATAATTTATAAATTTTATTGTGAGGTTGATGGATCACTCTGGCCCATAATAAATTCTATTACATAAATAATAAATACAAGAACTAAAAGATATTGATATCACATATTTGGAAAGAAAATAAAATTTTTTCATTAGCTGATACATTTAAAATTTGCTCACAATTCAACCAATAAATGAATTCAATTAAAAACCTCATAGTACAAATGATGATGATGATGATGAAAAGCAGTTTATTTTCGCTGATAAATTTCTTCAGAGTGTTCATTAATGTTGTAACATTATTATTCCTATAGTGTTGGAGACTCTATTTAATTATCGTGCAAATAAGAATAAAATATGTTTACCAAAAGGACATAGGCACAATACGTACAAATTATCAATAATAAGGCGGAACTTAATTTAGAGCCTTCATATGTACAAAATGTAAAAATACTTATGAAAAAACTAAAGAATATTAATGTGAATTCATACATAATTAATTTAAACGGTTTCCCATGACACCGGTCGATGGAATTCATCGTATAATTCTATCCAATCCTCTATGACCAATCTGTGAAACTCGTCGAACGAAAGATTCTGAGTCTGAGGCGGTACATCGCTAGCTGGTGTAGTTTCAATGTTGCTGGTGTTAGCTTGATGAGATAATTCTATCTGATCCTCCATGATCAATCCGTGAAAGTCATCGAACGAAAGATTCTGAGTCTGCGGCGTTACATCGCTAGTTGGTGTAGTTTCAATGTTGCTAGTGTTAGCTTGATCAGATAATTCTATCTGATCCTCCATGATCAATCTGTGAAAGTCATCGAACGAAAGATTCTGAGCCTGAGGCGGCACATCGCTAACTGGTGTAGTTTCAATGTTACTGGTGTTAGCTCGATCGCCGGAAACTGTCTCAAACCACACATTGTTATTGTGCGTCGTGGTCGTCATCACAACCACGTTCACCATGCTTGCCGCCGTCGCACTCCGCGCCACTATTCCGCCGCATACGGAGGGAAGAGAAACAACAAATGGAAAAATGGTCTCCTGCGAGTTTGTGGCACCAGATAAGGGTGATGGGGTTGGCACGACGGTACCGGAAAGAGACACTATGGGCAAGGGTCCGGGGATGTTGAAGTTTGGTTGGAAGTAGGGGATGATGTTGGCAAGTTGCCCAGAGGCATTTAACACAGTGACAGAAACTTGGTGACAGCAACAGAACTGGAGGAGCCATTGCACTATGTTGGCGCCCTCAGGGATGTGGATGACAATCTCAGTGAGTGGTGGTGATGTCTTGGGCTTGGTTTTTAAACCATTGGGTCTTCCCACGGGCCTTCTTACTTGCCGGAGAATATGGTTGTTGCCAATGGCTTCGCCGGCAGGGATTTCAACAAAGGCCTCGAGTGGTGGTGGTAGCGTCCTGGGCTTGTTCTTTGAACTCTTAGGTCTTCCCATGGCTCTTTTTGTTGGAGGTGGTGGATATGCCGGCACCTGAGAAGATCAAAATTGTTAATTACATCTCTTATTTACAAGAAGAATGGCAACGAAAACCGCAAGAGATATCCAAGAAGATCAAAATCCCTATTGAAAGAGGGAATGCTATAGATTCTGTACGGGGAGGACAAATTAGAGGGGGGAAAAGAGATTCTCTATATCATGCAAATAATGAGAAATCTTACACAAGCTTTAAAGAACTGGAAAACTAAATTGGGTCGGAAAGTTAACAAATTAGAAAGATATTTGGAACATAGAAGAACTCGTGGGTTTGGAAAAGAACCTTTTACTTAAATCAATGGATATACAATACAACAAGGTCCGATGGGGGAAATAAATAACCATATATGCTTAGTCATGCTATAGATCTCAAATCAACACGTTTAGGAAATGTGATTGTGTGTAGTTCCTTGATAGGGAAAATTAATTTTTTAGTCCTCTAACTTTTAATTCACTTATAACTTAGTCTCTCAACCATGACTCGTGTGACTCAGTCCCTAATCCAGCCATACACAATTTACATGGATATGGAAGAATTTTTAGTGTTACATGCTACTCCTTAACTCATATGTAATCACAAAAAAATTATTCTAAAGCTCCCAATGAGAGTCTTGATATGCCTATATATGCTGAAGGTAAAGTGAATGAATTTACATGGACAACCCAAACGCAAGAAATTTGGGCATTTAGACTTATCGTGGCTGGTGAGAGTAAGATGAATAAGGAATGGAGCCTGGCTTTTATTTTGGTAAGAAACTTTATTTTTTCTTTTTGCGAACAATTTCTGTAAATCATGAAGTTAACAATTAGAAATAGATTTGCAACATGGATGAACTCGTGGTTGTGGAAATGAAACTTTTACTTAGATCCATGATTAACGACAATAAAGTCTTAGAAATAATAATCAAAATTATAAGAAGTGTTTTCAAACTTACCTTAGAGCCGAGAATGGTTTTGAGAATAGGAATCGTGTGTGAAGGAGTGAATCTTAGAAAATCCTCCAAGCTATTTGAATGAATAGTGATAGTAACTTTGAAGAGCCATAAGCGTGTGTCTATATATATGTTTTCAGGCCGTGTGTTGAGTTTAATTTAAAAATATAACATATTTAAATATTTATTTTTAACTTAAATCAAATAATCAAGAAACAATATAACATATTACATACTCTAGAACTAAAAAAAAAAAATCACAGATAATTATCATTTAATAAATGTTATATAAATTATTTGAATCATGAATGCAAGAAAATTTGTTTTGACTGAAAATTTGTTTGCTTAAATGTAAACAAAAAAAAAAATTATATCCAACCTTGATAGAAAATATTATTCAAATAATTAGTAAAATAATTCGGTTATCGCTTAACCCCGTATGAGTATTCAGCTAAATTTTAAGAATAATAATGAATGAAAATGAAAAATAAACATATAAAAAATTTAATATAACACTTTTAGAACGTAAATTCTTCCTTATCTCTCATTACTTGAGTTACTGCATTCTATGCTGTCCCTCAATCACATTTACGGACTCTCCCTGACCGGCTTGAGATTCTTCACGGTATACGGACCCTGGGGCAGACCCAACATGTGTACTTCTTCTTCACGAAGGTCATATTGCAAGGGAAGACATCGATATCTACCAAAGACAGGAGGCGGAGCCAACAATCTAGCCATGTCCAGTTGTTCATTTTGGCTTTAAGATTGAAGTAAGGTTTGGGTATGGAGCAGATAAACCACTTGATTCTAAAGTAAGAGAGAGGGCGAGAAGATGGAATGAAGTAACTCAACGGCAATGGCGCCTGTTGGGCAAGATCTTATAATCTCAAATTCAACCACCTATACTCACATAGGATTTTGAAAATTGGAACCACTAATTTGTCTTTTTATAATTTCCGGAGTATTATTCTTGAATCTTTCTTTTATTATTTCAATATTAGATTTTTTTTCATTGATTATTCATTAAGCATTTTTTATCTATCAGGTATTTTATTCACAAGCTAGAGTGGCAGATTTGTTGCCCCTAAATTGCTGCATCTCTCCACATTTAAGAACCTAGCAGAGAAAATTCAAGACAACATTACCCATTATACCTCCAATTTTTAACAAATTGAAACAAAAGCGTAGAAAAACATTCACGAGTCAGAGCGGTTTATGTTGCTGGAATTAGCCTGATCAACGCAAATAGGCTCAAACATCACATTGTTACTGAGCAGCCGTGGTCATCACTACCGCCACCTTCACCATGCTTACTGTTGTCGCACTCCTTGCAACAATTCCGCCCCTTACAACACCGCCCTACGGAGGAAGAGAAACAACAAGCGGAAAAATAGTCTCCTACGAGTTTGTGGTACCAAATAATTGTAGTGGGGTTGGCACGATGGTAACAGAAAGAGACACTATCGGCAAGGGCCCAGGGATGTTGAAGTTTGGTTGGAAGTAGGGGATGATGTTGGAAAGATGACCGGCGGCATTTAACACGGGGACGGAGACTTGGTGGTAATGTCTTGGGCTTATTCTTTGAAGCCTTGGGTCTTCCCATGGACCTTTTTGGTTGCCGCAGTATAGGGTTGTTGAAGGTGGTGGGAGGGGTTGTTGGCGGTCGTGAATTTGCCGGGGCCTAAGAAGTAATCAAAGGTGGTGAGCAAGAGATTGATAAAGGACGTGATACTTAGAAAACACATATTTAAACTATGAAAATATAATATATTTAAGTATTTATTCGTGTTTAAAATATTGAAGAAACAATATAATTTTCTAAAACTAATTAAACTAATTCAGGTAGTCAATTAACTTCTGCAACGTGTATATTTATGTTTTGAGCCTTCAATAGGCTTATTTGGATTCCTAATAGTATTAGTGGGTGTTTGTTTAAGCTTTTTACACAGTAAAAACGCACTTATTACGCAAGCCGAGAAAAAACTCCTCTCACATACTTACCTCGTATACCGTGAATCACGAATTATAAGCACGTTTTGGACAAAAATAAGCCATTCCAAACGCACACTATACTCCTCTTGAATACTAGTCTCTTAACTTAGTCAAGGCAATACTTTTCTCATTCTTCAAATTGCTTATCCCTTCCTTTGGGGATTGGGGTATGCAAGCTCCAAATACTAACATTCCAATGCCTCGCTCTTGATTTTGTGTGTGTTGGTTTCAACGTTTGGGACAGAAATCGGCCTTCAACAGTGCACAGAACGGACTTAAACAGTGATTTGGATAATATGGGTGTTTGTTTCAGTGATTAGGTTTAAGATTAAAAAAGTCATAAGTTGGAAAAAGTCATAAGCCTCAAAATGGAGCTTATTGGAGCTTATGTACGTGTGTGTGTGTAAAATAATATTGATAGGAGTATTTTTATATTTTTGAGGATCAATGAGGTACTCAAAATCACTTCTAATCACAAAACTTCTTTTATGAAAAATGTTCCAAAAAATTTTCTCTTTCTTTAGATAGTAATCTTCTGCTAATTAAAGAATACTTTGAGATAAGAGTTTAGGTAAGTTTTGAGTTTTATTAATATATGACTGTAGAAATGTAGAGAATAATAAATAATTAATTTTAATCAGTTTAGATTTATTATTTAGTTGTTTTATGATTTTATAATCAATTTTGTTTTATAAACATATCATAAATTAATTTCTATATAGTGTTTTTACCCATTAAATTTAGTTTAAATAATTTATTTGGATTATTGGAGGTATTATTGAGGTTTTAATCGGTTTATTTTGTTAGATTTTGAGTTATGTGAAAATATGAGTTAGGATTTAATATTTAAATTAGAGTTTGATATAATTTATAAAATTTAAGCTTGAGGTATATAATAGAAAAGACTTTTGGAGTGTACCAATTTAAATTAGAGTTTGATATAATTTTATTTAAAATTGTACCATTACTAAATTTTCAAATTTAATTTTTGAGAAAATTGTGAAAAAATCTCTTCGTGTGTAGATATCTTCCTAGGTCTCATTTGGCAATTAAGTTGCCAATGAGGGCTTTTTTCACAATTATCCTTTCATTTTTTCTTTTTTCATAATTTTTACAATTTTTTCTCTTAAATAATACAAAAGTCACTTATGCAAAAGCCAAACCAAACATCATTCACTTTTACATAAGTTACTTATCCAATCGTCAATCCAAACACTCATTATTTTACCCAATCTAACTTTTTTTCAATTTTAAGATTTTATAAGTATAAGTAAAAATAAGTCACTTATCCAATCGTCAATCCAAACACACCCTTTGTCTACTTTGAGAAATCATCACCCTTCATAGTTTTAGAATGAGTCGATAAGGGAGGGCTTTATAAGACGTCTTTTGTTTCCCTCCACAACCGATATGAAACCTCATACAATCAGCTTAGAGTAGCAAGACAATCAGCTCTTAAAAATATTTAAAAGATAATTTTATTTGATATATATGGAGTAATTTCAAAATAGAATTTAATTTGATATAAAAATTAATCTTATCTTGTCAATCTGCATATGTAATCATTTTGAATGTAATTTACTTCAGAATTAACATAGGAAAGTACAAATAATAATCAAAATTATAAAGTGTTTTCAAACTTACCGGGGAGCAGAGAATGGAAATTTGGTGTGAGGGAGTGATGTTTAAAAAATCCTCCAAACTATTGAATGAATAGTGATAGCCTGTTTGGTTCAATTCTATAAGAGAGGATTACATGTGATCTTGATGCAACAGATCCTTTACAGTATTTGATTGGGCTTATACAATATAAAGAGGATTACATTTTATAATCTTTATTACATCATTTGATATAATTAGGATTATATTGTTAAGGCTGATGAATGAGAATGTAGGTGACAAACCCATATCGTGTGAGTTCTCAAAATATAATTAGGTTTGAAAATGTAGTGTAGTAGCTCAACATAGGTCGTTCTTGTGAGGAGATTAATTTTTAAGTTTCTAAATAATAAAGTGATAAATATCTTAAAGTTGTGAGAAATCATTTTGAGAAATTGTTTATAAAACTAATGAAGTAATCTAATCTAATTCAATATTTTTGTATTTTTTTGTTTTCAAGACAAAGAAGCAAACGGAATTGAAATTAACACTAACAATAAGATAAATTCAATTAACTAGTATAATGATGAAATGGGATTCCCTTGAGTTGAGGTTTTAGTCTTCCTTGCTTACATGATAAGAATTCAATAACATGAGTCAAGAGAATGGAATTAAGATACTACTATCTCTATATTTGCAATAATCATCTAATTCATTCTACGGAAGCAATTAAATGAATACCACCAAATAATTCAGATTCAATAGGAGATGAATAATTAACTTCCGATTCTAGCTTTTAATTACCATTACAAAAATTCAAAGCATTTAGTTTAGTCATTTGCAATTCACTTAACCGAGTTAGAATAAACAACTCAACTTACTCCTAATTTGAATTATACAAAGCTTAATCAACTCTTAGATCAACCACCAAGTTTATTTACTTGGCATAGAACAATCAAGATTACAAACACATACTTAATCAAGCTACATAATTATGAACTAGAAAGAGAGCTCAAGAATTCCATTGAAGTTTAAAAGCTCAAACTGTTACCCAACTCAATGAAATCACCAAGACTTAGCTACTCATAAAGGAAGAAGATGAAGCTTGATGAATAAAGAATGAATTAGCCATAGAAATGCTGCACATGTCTCTTTCAATTCTGCTTCTCCAAGTGCGGCTGAAGCCCTCCAGGACGTCTCCCCACTTGCGTCTATGCTCTCCCTTTTTACACAGCCGCCACACCTTCCTTCTCTTTATTTCGTGTTTCTCCCACTTTTCACACAGCCGCTTGCTTCTTTTCGTCAATTACTTCCATCGGTCCAAGTCATCTCAATTCGGTCAAGCCTTCTTTTCTTGATTCAATTCGGTTCAGCTGTTTCTTTTCTTTTCCCCTTTCCCATTCGGTCCAGCTGTTGCCTCTCTATTCACCAATTCGGTTCAGCTGTTTCTTTTCATTCATCAGCCAATTCCCTCCTTTCTCATTCAACCATTTCGGCTGCATCTCTTTTTCTTCCTTTCTACAACCCGATCCAGCTCTTCCTTCAATTAACTATTCCCTTTCGGTCCAGCCCCATCAATCTTGCATTCTTCAAATCGGTCCAGCCCTTCTTTTTCCCATCAATTCGTGCTCTTCAATTCTTTTTCACAGCCGCCACCCTCACACACAAACAATGGTCCCCACTTCTTTTTCTTTGCAATTCAATTGTATTTAGGTTGAAAGTGAGTTGTGTTTTGCTTGGATGAGAAGTAAAAATTTGTTTTGATATTAGGCACAAAATTACAACCACCAAATAAGGCTCTTACTCATTTAACCTCCTCTTAGGGGAAAAAAAAGTGAAAATAAATTCTGCACTTGTAATGTTTCAATTTTGTCCTTCATTAAGCTCCAAAATTACATCTTTGACCTTGATAAAAGTTGTGCTACATCACCCCTACAAAATTAGATTCACAAAGGTAATATCTTTTACTCACAATTAAAGAATAATGGGAATGACAAATATTGATTAAAAATATAACAATTTAATCAATATAATTCCTAAATTATCATTTCACTAAAATCTCACATTAACACTTGATTATACTCAAAATATTCAATCAAGTCCCACAAAAGCCTAAGATTAATTAATAAAAATATATAAATATTAAGCTCTATCAGTAGGCATCTTGTAATCAAGTGAAAATAACACTATTACCATTATAATTTTTTAAATTGATGAAATTTCCCACCATAAATACTGTTAAATATTAAATAATTTTAATTACCACCATTAAATATTAAGAAATTAATTAATAATATAGAAATTTAAGAAATATTCCCCCATTAAAAAATTAAAAAAATTAGATTCCTCTATTAAAAACTATTAAAATATCCCATTAAATAATATTCTCATAATTAAATATTAAAAAATTATGATGAACCCAATATGTACATTACATAATATTTTCACTATTACATATTATAAAATTACTATGAACCCAACGTGTACACTACACAAAATGAAAAAAATTATCATTAATCTAACGCATACATTATACATATATATGTAGAAATTGGTAATTTTGTCAATTTTGTCTTTTGCTATATATATTATTTCTATATATTCTCAAGTTCGATGTAATCTAACAAACGTTTTTATGCATATACATCATCTTTCCCTAATAACAAGCAAAACAAATTTATATAATTATTATTACATTATATTTTATTATATTACATTATATTTCATTATATTACCTCCAATTCCATCAACCAAACAGCTACGGATAGTAACTTTAAAGCGTGTGTCTATATATATTGTTTTATGGCGGTGCGATGCGTTACTTGTTATCCAATCATTTTTTAACCATGATTATCCAATCAATTTCAAATTAGTTAAATTAAATTAAATTTAAACTATAAAAATATAACATTAAAAAATTCAGCGCAGATATATTTATGGGATCACATTAATTCAACGCTAAAAAAACTTGAGATGAGCTTTAAATCTTTTGTTTTTTTAACAATTTTCTATTTGAATAGATACATAATTGAAAATTAAAATAACTTTATAAATGACACTTTTTAAATTAAAAGATGAATTTATCATTAAAAATTGTAGATTAGAAATTTTAGATCTAAACCATCTAAGTAAGATTTTTTTATTATTATTCTAATTAAGATTTTGGATGGTCCGGATTATCCATATGTTGGTATCGTGATTATGGTAAGAGATAGAATGTAATATAAAGATATTAAAAAATAAAGAATAATGTGATGTGATATAAAGATAAATTTTATTCAATATTTTGACATATTCATCTATAGCATAGAAAGCATTATCTATGTGGTTGATTTTATTTTTCTTTCGTTTTAATCCTGAATAAAAATATTCAAGGCATCATCATTTTAAACTCTTAATTTTTTTCTTTCTTTGGGCGAGATCTTATACTCTTAATTGAGTGGGCCGCACAAGAAAGAGTTCATATCCTTTTCCTTCTTCTCATTTTTTTATCAACATTTTATTTCTATCCTTAGATTAAAAAGTAATTGGTTCAGATTTAATATTTTATAAAATTAGTATTATTATATTTTTAAAACCTAAATTTATGTTATTTTATCTATGTTACAATTATGAATTGTATATATAAAATTTTAATACTTTAATTTAAATTTATTTATGTTTATAATAATAAATTTATAAAATATAAAATATAAAATCTAAAACATCATATCTCAATCTAAATGCATCTATGAGATTCTAAAAAAAAATAAGATCAAGGAAAATGAGAGAACTCAACCCAATAACATAGAGCTATATAAGTATGAAAAAAAATAGTTTTTCTACTAAAAATAATTAATATATCTTTTGTTTTCACATGAATTAACATATCTTTTGTTTAAAAATATGATTTATATACAGACAAATGCTTAATTAATATGTTATATTTTCTTAATTCTTAATTTTTTTTTAGCCTGAAGTTCTATTTTCATAATTTAGACGATCCGATGATGATCCAAAAAGATATAAACCATCAAAACCCCAAACCAACCCCATATATGTGTATGTATGAATCACTCTGACCTAAATTCCTTCAATAGCCTCATGGATTTTCTAAGGGTAAGCATCACCCCCATCGACGATCCCTCACTCACCGCCGGTGATTCTTTCTCCGGCGTCGGCCAACCCTCCACCGCCAACAATTCTATTCTTCGGCCACCAAAAAGGCCCGTGGGAAGGCCCAAGGGTTCAAAGAAGAAGCCCAAGACAGTACCACCACGGCACGAGACCAGATCTCGAAACTCCACCGTCGTCCAAATCCCCGTCGCCAGCAAGCGCACCACTGGCAACAACGATAATCTCCGGCAAGTAAAAAGGACCGTGGGAAGACCAAAGAAGTATTCAAAGAATAAGCCCAAGAGAATACAACCACCCATTGACATAAACTCACCGACCGTCATCGAAATCCCCGCCGGTGAAAACATAGTACAGTCGCTCCTCCAGTTTTGTCGCCGTCACCAAGTCTCCCTCAACGTGTTAAATGCCTCCGGTCATCTTTCCGACATCATTCCCTTACACCAACCAAGCCCCTCCATCCCCGGACCCTTTCCTATACTGTCTCTTTCCGGAATCGTCAGGCCAACCCCACCACCGTTAGCTGGTGCCATAAACTCGCCGGAGAGTATTTTTCCGTTTGTTGTTTTTCTTTCTACGCCAGGCGGTGCTGTATGCGGCGGAAGGATAGGAAGCAGTGCGACGGCTGCAAGCGTGGTGAGAGTGGTGGCGACGATGACGACGGCGGTTCTTAGCAACGTGATTGAGACCTTATGGAGCTAAGAGCGGTCTGATACAATTATAAGATAACCAAAAAAGAAAATTTTAAGGGGAAATTGTTCTAATTAATTTATGTATGAAATTTACATAAATTTTTTTATATATGTTCCCTATTTATTTCTCTCATAATAGTGTATTTTGCCTTTTATAAATATTAAGGCTTTAAATTAAACCCCGCCTTATCAGTGATAGTTTGTAAGTACTAGGATTTTTTCCAATAGGTTCTAGTTTGAGATTTTAACTGCACTTCATTAGATTTTTAATTATTTTTTTAATTTACATATATTTAAATTAAAAATCAATGAGTAAACATTTAATTGATCAGTCATACATGAATGGTAGTGTTAAACTTTCCCGATACTAACCCTTAAAGTACCAAATTAAAGTACACTTTAGCTTTATCTAATTATTTAAGGTCAATTGATGATTGCTTCATGCTTTATCATTAGTTTCACTAACTCATCTTAATTCGTTATTTAAGATGAGTTAGTGAAACTAATGAGGCAGAGAAAATAATTTGGTGAAGAAAAAGAAGGAAACTGACATGATCCATGGTAATGTCCAAGTTGACTTCCTATATATAATTCGAGATGTTCATCTATCATAGCATCTTATTCGATTTAGTCGTACATGAGACTCGTATTCAAGAACCGTTGTTAATTTATATATATAATACGAAACCTTTCTCATTCCATTATTATTTTGAAATGAAAATAGACGTGGATGCCCAAAATATTTAGGAATGCTGTAGCAAATGTATTAAGCATAAAAATTAATAGGAGTTGGTTAAACATCTCAAAGTGTAAAAGAATGAAAACATGGTAAAAAAAGTGTAAAAGAAAAGAATCAATTACTAGTTTTCATGTGCAATGAGCTAGATGGGTAGCCTAATGGTCGGCCCGCAGCCTATCCATTTATTTCTTGATGGCCCTGTTAAAGCCCGTAACAAATGGATTGAATTAAACTCATGCAGATTTGAGTATGGGTAGCCTGTTAGTACATTTTTTTAGAAAAAACATTAATATGCAGCTACACTTCCATTACATTGTTACTACTAATTTCTCTATATGTATTACACCAAAAAAAAAAAAAAAGAAGAAGCTAATAATGAAGCCCCATAATCGTCATCATTCCTCTTTGAAACTACATATAAAATGACATGCACAAATTTACAAATAGTTTGCAAAGTTTTCAATCAGTTCCAAATTTAATCTAACAAATAAGTAAATAACAAAATATATTTGAACTTTAAACTAGGAAACATTCAATTAAATCAGCTTGAAAATATTCATCCACCTCTAAAAGTTGCTCAACCCTCTTAGTCATAGTTTTTGCATTGGCTAAAACTTCTTAATGGGGATCAATGCCACACAATGACATTTTAGTTTCAACCTTTAGGACTAAAGCATTTCCAACATAAGCACTGTTTTCCACTTACTCTAATGCTAACTTAAATTGAGATCGCCATATGCTTCATTACAAGGAATGAAGCTACTTGTATATTGATAATATAAGAGATGCAAAATATCCATAATCTGCTTCTACTTGACTTCACACTGTATTGCATTAGGAAAAATTGCTTTTAAAACAACTTTGACATATGCCAACTTGAATATATCTATTATATATAATAAAATATATATTGCCAAAATGGGCAATTTTTCACTGGGTTTGGGCGGGCCAAAATATGAGTTCGTCATTTTGTTTTAGTTTTTTACAAATTAAGATGTGTATTTTTCTTGAAAACAAATTGAAATTTGAATTTTTTTTTTTTTCATGAGTCACATTCTAACAAAGATTAAAATGATCTTATATGTTATATTTTTATTAGATAAAGTTCAGATAATGTGGTAATCTTAAAGTATGTAAGTAGTTCCCGAGATGACAGACGTCAAGTAAGCATGATATATGATATAAATTAATATTATTTTTTGGCATATGATATAAATTAGATTAAATAATTAAGTAAAATCTCTCCAACTTTAATTAAATCATTATGCCACATCAAATTATAATAATATGATTTGTTATATTTTAATTTTAATTGGGAAGAGTAAAATGATGTTGTGCACCAAGAGCATTATAAGTATATTTTGTGAACGTTTAATTGCTAAATCACCATAATAAGACTAACTGTATTAAAATTAAAAGACTAAAAATATACTTTAAAAATTTAATGGATTAAATTGAAACTTGATCCAAACTTAATGACAAGACAAACACAAACTTTAGCCTAAAACAAATTTAATTTATAAAATAATGATGATGATGATAATAATTTTATAAAATATTAAATCTGACTTATCTTTTTTTTATCTAATTAAGTACATGGATGAGATACTAAAAAGAAAAGGAGGAGGAGGATAGTATATCCGTCCTGGGTGGCTCTTTCAATTAAGAGTCAAAAATGTTGAAAGATTGAATCTTTTAATTCATGATTAAAGAATCGACCTTTCTATTCCATTTTATCTTTTGCCATTTTAAATACACGTGCTGCGTACGGAGAGAAAATTTAGCTAATATCAATTAATCTAGAATCAAAAGTCGCCATATCTTTTTTTAAGGAAAAATCACGATATCTTTAATTGAAAACATCACCATCTCAACATAAGGACAATTTGGACATCAAAAATCTTATTTGAATCTTCCAGATTTAAAATTTTTTATATAAATCTTTTAATGATTTTTTTTTTTTGGAGATATACCAGTAATCGAACTAACAACCTCTTGGTCAGTTTTAACTTTAAAGTCTCAAACCAAAAGGACCGAAATTACTAGTGATAAATTCATTTTTTAATTTAAATAAGTGTCAGATATAATATTATTTTTATTTTAAATTATGTAAATATTAAAATAATAAGTTGTTAAAATATAAAAACATAAAAAAATTTAAATTAAACCAAAATAAAAAAATTGAATAAATATTTAAATAAATTCATTTTAAATTTTAATGATTTGATAATTTTTTTTGGAAGTTAATTTAAATGATTTGATAATAATCCGATAAGGTATCGGATATAATCAATCAAACCCCAAATAAACATTATGTTTATTATATACGCACGCACAGTCACAAACATTTGACCGTTCCAAGCTACGATAACTCTAACACCCGATTCCTTCGGTAGCCTCATGGATTTTCTTAGCGTACGCATCAGCCCCATCGACAATCCTTCACTCGATGCCTTTGATTCCTTCTCAGGGGTCGGCGAAACCGCCGCCGCCCACAATTCTATTCTCCGGCCAGGAAAAAGGCCCCGGGGAAGACCTAAGGGTTCAAAGAACAGACCCAAGACAGTACCACCACCGCTCGAGACCAGATTTCTAAACTCCATAGTTGTTGGAATCCCCGCTGGCGAACCCTTACCGCCATTCGAGACCAGATTTCTAAACGCCGCTGCCGCCCTCGAAATCCCCGCAGGCGAACCCTCTAGCAACGCCACATCCGCAGTCGAAATTCCCGCCGGCGAACCCTCTGGCAACGACCATATCCTCCTACGAGTAAAAAGGCCCGTGGGCCGACCCAAGGGTTCAAAGAACAAGTCCAAGACAGTATCACCTCCGCTCGAGACCAGATTTCTAAACTCCACGGCCGCAGTTGAAGTCCGGGCCGGTGAACCCACCGCCAACAACCATGTACTTGGGCGAGTAAAAAGGCCCGTGGGAAGACCCAAAGGTTCAAAGAACAAGCCCAAGACAGCACAACCGCCACCCCCACCACTCATCGAAATAAACACAGAGATATTCATCGAAATCCCATCGGGAGCCGACGTAGTGCAGTGGCTCCTCGAGTTTTGTCGCTACTACCAAGTCTCCCTCAAAGTGTTAAATGCCTCTGGACAACTTTCCAACATCATCCCTTATCACCACCCAAGTTCCGTCATCCTTGGACCGTTGGTGATACTGTCTCTTTCCGGTATCGTCATATGGACCACAAACACGGAGGAGACCATTTTTCCGTTAGAGGTTTCTCTTGCTTCGCTGGACGGTGTTGCATGCAGCGGAACTGTAGGAAGGAGTGCCACGGCAGCTAGCATGGTAAAGGTGGTGGCGACCACCATGACTGCTGAGACTGGTTGCTACAATCCGCCTAACAACAGTAATGTAGAAACTGCACCGGTCAGCAATGCACCGCCTCAAACTCTGAATCTTCTGTTCGATGAGTTTTATGAATCTATTAATCCCAATGATCCCATAGAAGTTGGCATGCAATTGTACGATAAACTGAAAGAAAAATATGAAGAAGAACGTGATCGGATGATGAAGGAAACGAATAATGATGAGTTGATGATCCATGAGGATATCCGGCAATACGAGGAAAATCTGACACCTGCTTTAAGAGTTGAACCATATCGATTCTAATGGCAAACTGTTCAAATTCATTGTGCATAGGCTCTGAGTTATGTATTTTTAAACTATAATCTTTTAAGGCCTAAATATGCGCATCTACTACTCTCTATGCTATTAGAATTATATCTGTTGGGATTCTTCAACTTTGTAACATCAATTATAGCTATTTGTCCTTAAATTGGAGGACGTGGATTGTATTGATAATTGAACTATCTCAAAAAATGTAAATGGAGGAGAAAATATAAAATTATCACTTGTACATGTTTCTCATCAAAAAGGGAAAATATACACCATTACAAAAAGACGCTTATTTTTAAACTAATTGTGGCGCTTAAGAAGTGACATATATCTTATCACCACTAAAAGAAACTGTGGCGCTTCCATATATATATATATATATATTAAAAAAAAACACTTCATATGGCTCTTCCTCACAGGAAGTCTGCACTTAAATCAAGAGGCCTGAGTCACTAAAAACTTAGAAGAGTCACTACAAAAAAAATGATATTTTGTAGGGTGAAATTGTAGCGGTTAATAAAAAAAACCGCTACAAATATGGCGTGCATTTCCCCCCAAAAATTGTAGCGGTTACATAATAAAAGCCGCTACAAAGTTCCTGCCACTTGGCACAACCAAGACTCGTCAATAGTGTAGCGGTTATTTGTAGTGGTTTCACCAATTAAACCGCTACAAAATTCTAAACATCACCTATTTGTAGCAGTTATAAAGTTGTAACCGCTACAGAATTTCAGAGATCGTAAAAATTATAGCGGTTATGTATAATAACCGCTACAGAACTTCAAAGGTCTTGTAATTTGTAACGGTTATTATAAAACCGCTACAAAGTTTAGCCGCCCTAGCTTATTTGAACCGCTACAAAATCGGCCAGTATATAAGGCCACCCCTTCCCTTTTTCCCATTTGGCTATTTTGTTTCTTGAAATTTCTCTGAGTGTTTTCTTTTAGATTTGAGCGTTCAGACGTATGTGGAAGAGTTTTTGATGTAGCATTTCTCATTATTTGTACTTGAGGTACAGACAATACGTATTTTATTTGTATTTTTATTTGTATTATATTTTTGCATAATAATGTAACTAAAATGTTTTTTTTTAATTTTTGTAGTTGATATGGCTTCAAGACAGAATAGGGGGAAGGAGCCCGAGGTCCCAGACCAATTTTTCGGGGTGGTAGCAATAAGCAGGGGGTAAAGGGATGGAGCAGCGCAGAGGGAGGGCGACCGTGGCATTTCAGCCCATCCCCCCACAGCAGCCACAAGAGTCGGCCCTATCACAGCCACCGCAGAAGATCCCACAGGAGACGACCGCACCAGAGGTGCCTGATTTGGGGGAGGGAGATATCAGCGTCGATGACTATGACGCGAACGAGGACTTCGACATCCCGATTGGGATCATAGAGATGGAGCAGTTCCTCGATGAGTAGGAGGCGCGAGAGCAGAACAACCCACGAGGGTCGTCTTCGTGGTCTACTGGGTTTGAGGTGCAGGTCCAAGGTAAATAAATTTTTTTATTTAATAAATTATTTATTTAAATTTGAATTACAATTTATCTAATGTGCGGTAAATTGAGCAGATGAGTAGGGGAACGTGTTCCTGAGGAGGCAGGACATGGCCGGTCTGAACAACATGGACCAGACACTACAAGTTGTAGTGCCATGGAATGAGGGCACGGACCAGCCCATCGACAATGGGGGTCACATGTTCAACTGCTTCCTGAACTACTTAGGCTCGAATTGGATGTGGTTCCCCCTTTTACACAATTTCTGTATGGATGGCAAGGATGAGTGATCAAATTCAAATTATGTTTTTGTCTTTAAAAAAAATACTGCAAAAAATTTTCTTAAAAAAAATAAAAAAATATTTGTAGTGGTTTTTAAATCGCTACAAAAATAAAAATAACCGCTACTAATTAAAAACCGCTACAGAATGGATACATTAACCGCTACAAATGTTACGCGGATCCCTATAAATACCCCCACCACATCTCATTTCAAACACTCACCTATTTCTTTTCACCTTACCCCTCTTTCATTTACAAATTTTTTTGTATGAGTTGAGGAGCTTAACAATATGATCAAATATATATTTTTTATTTGAATACTTCTTTTCTTCGTATAAAATTTATTCTCACCATTTTTTTCAGAAATTTCAGAGCTTTATCTCATTTTCATATATTTTAGTTCCTTGTTACTTACGTATCCTTAATAATATTATCAATACAATCTTTATATTTATCCAACTAAATTAAATTATTCCTTTTAATTTACAAATGAGCTAAACTATTGAATAATAAGCTAATTAAATTAGCTAAACTACTAAAAAAAATAAATTATTTAATTTAATATCAAAAAAAATAAAACAAATGATTGTATTTTTTTTAAAATTTTCTTAATTTTTGTAACGGTTACTAAACCGCTACTAATTAACGCACCTTTTTCAAACTGAAATTAATTTTTTTGCTGAATTTCAAATTTTGATGAAATTAGTAGCCGTTATATAACCGCTACTAAATAAAGGAAATTCATGAACCGCTACAAAATAGCAAAAAAAATTCTTTTTCTTTTCCCGCCTTGAAAATTTCACATTTTGATATTTGTAGCGGTTATATAATCGCTATAAATATCACAGAAAATGATTATTGGTTATGGCGATGTTGTAGCGTTGGGATTGAATCGCTACAAAAGGAAGTAGCGGTTATTTTGCTTGAGTAGCGGTTTTAAATAACCGCTACAAAACCGCTTGCAACATACGATTTAGTAGTGGTTTTATAAACCGCTACTAATGTTGTTTGTAGCGGTTAAAATCGCTACTAATAACTATTTTTAACCACTACTAAATCACTTTTTTTTGTAGTGGTTGACTAAAGAAAAAACAAAATGGAATTGGAATTAGAGGCCCCATTGTACAATTGAGACCTAACCATTAAGCGAGAAGCGATGGGAACGACGGAACCAGTGAATGCCTAAGATCTTATTAAAAACAAATCTGAATGATTCATTAGGTGGGATGGCGGAAGGAACCAAAAACCAATCCATTTATTCTAAGGAATTATATTTTAAGGAGTCATGGGCCTACACCTGAAATAGATAAGAGTAAATATTCGCCTGCAAAAATTTGGATTTTATTGGATTTCTAATAAAATGAAAAACAAAATAAAGATTCGTTAGAACCTTATAACATAAGAAAAACAACATTATCTATTTATATCTAAATAACAAGAATTGTCTATAATAGAAAAAGAATATTTGTAACAAAGAATATTTGATTAGTTATATATCAAAACAAAGATATACAAATTTTCAATAAACCAATGAATTAGAAGAAATCTCACAAAGTCCCACCACAATTCGATATATTATTCATGAAATCCATGTATATCTATATACTATTTTAATCGTTTCATTCGTGAGGAGCCGTATGAGGTGAAAATCTCATGTACAGTTCTGTAGTAGAGATGGAATTGAGAAAAAATCATGAACTATAACCCAAAAAAAAAAAAGATTCCGTAAACTGTAATATCCCAAAAAGTGATTAAGGGCTAATGACTTCAAAGTGGATGTAATTATTATTGAATAAACACTTTTGGAGAATGTGTGATGGGAATTTGGATATTTTAATGATTCCAATGGCTTCCTTGTGAAAATTCGTGTGGGGAGAGTGTTTATTGTGAAATTGAAACCATTGTGAACAATCGTGCAAAAGTTGAAAACTCTGTCCATTGAAATTCTGTATAGGGTAGCCGATTTGTATGGACGTTTTTTAAAGTTCACATGTCAAGCTTCAAAATGGACATATAATTTGTATCATTTTGATTTGTGAGCTAAGAGTTATGGATTTTTGAAGTTTGCCCAGCGAAATTAATTATTTTCTGAAACAGTATGCAAAGATTGAAATTTTGGGAATTTTGTGATTCCATCCAGAAAAATTATATATTTTTCCTTAAAACTAGACTCAATAAGGGTTCTATAGGCTTTGGAATCACTCCATTTTGATTTTTCTAGAATTAGTTATGATTTTTCAAAGTTTGGGTAGAAATCTGCCAGAATTTTGTAAAAATCCGAAATTGTTGGAAATTAATCAATAATTAAATATCATATAATATATGATATTAAATACCATCAACCTTATTTCTCCAGCCGTTTTCGTGCTGTTCCAGAGCTGAAACAAGAGAGATAAGGTGAGAGAGTTTAGAGAGAGAAAGGAAAGAAATCTCATAAGGTAAGCCGATTTCTCCAACGATTTAGCTCCTAACGCGTATAACTCCGACTCTAAGCTACTCCTCTTTATTCTTTAAGGTTGTGAAGCTCAAAATTTGGTGTTTCAAGGGTTAGGATTCAGCCACCTTGAGGAAAAGCTAGTAGGAGCTTAAGGTAACTTCCATACCTTCGTATATTAACTATTCTGGCTGCTGTGAGCAATTTAATCGGTGAAATTTCGTCGGATTGCTATTGGTTTTAAATTTTGGAAATTGAGTTTCCTAAGGGTTATGATGCCCAATTTTGGTTCAAATGGTAGTTATAACCTAATGTAATAGTTAATAAAGTGATTAGGAGTAGAAAGAAACGTTTTTACGGAGCCGAAATCGTAAAACCCCGATTTTCTCTGGAGAGCTCATAAATTTCGCCCAGCTCTAGAAATGGGTCTTGGAGTTGGATTTTCAATGATTTGATGGTTCCATTGAGTTCAGGAGCGAAAATTAGGTGGGGTTACAGTTGGTCACTTTTTCGGAAAAGGCCGAAAAAGCATAATTACGAAAACGCCCCTGAAACCCTTGAAGTAGGGCTGCCAAGGGTAAATTTGTAATTTTACATTGAATTTGATAATTCTGAATCCATAAATGGATTCATTGGGTGGAAATATGTTAGGATAGCCCAGATTATAATTTCGGAAAAAGTGCAACCGGACCGAGTACGGCGGACCCGGGCTGGGTCCCCGGGGCATTTTTGTAAATTTTCATTATAGACTCATATAACCCCAAGAAACACTATGAAAGTGTCTAAATGGTGCATTTGGAATTGTAGGATTCGATATTTGCCCTATTCGTAATCCACCTGCGCTAGAGCACAATCGGAAAGAATAAGGTAGTGACTCTTTCTCTTATACTGTGTGTGAAACATTGTATGTATGTTTGTCATGCATTGAGAATACTTTGTGAATACATTGTGATGCTTTGAGTTCGCAGTGAAAGCTGACGCATAGAGATTACAGCCATGAGTACTGTCGTTTGTGGCGAAAGCCATGATACATTGTGATGCTGCTTAACATGATCATATATGCTATGTGTTTATACACTGTATGAGTGATTTGTTACTACAGAGATTCTTTTGAATCTCATTCTTTCCATTGACTAACATTTCAGACAGGGCAAGTGGCTCCAAGGAGAAACGAACCACCAGGAGCGGCTAGGATCTTGTAGAGATGTGTTGTTAGGTTGTTGGTTATCTATTTTGGACTTGGGATTACTGTTTATTTTTGAAATATAGATATTACATTGATGTTGGTCATGTAATCCCCTAGTTGGAACTTACAACCCTTAGTTTATACATGTATGAAACTTGGGAGTTGCCGGGAATTTGGCTATACACTCTGATATGTATGAATGTGATTGAACTACGTAAAGTAATTAGATTTGGAAGATGAATATGAGCCATGTTAAACGAATTTTAGAAAAGAAATTTGAGAAAAACGTAATCGTCTATCTCTAATTCCTTTAAATTACACATTTTTGAATCTTAATTACGGTTATCAAAGTAGGGGATTACATAAACAACATAGAGGAAGAATGAAAGGAATATCCTCTCAGGGTAATCATATTTGCTTCAGTAGATATGCTCTTCAAGCACTTGAACCCACTTGGATCACATCTAGACAAATAGAAACAGGGCGGCAAGCAATATCATGAAATTCCCACCGCAGTGGAAAAATCTGGGTACACATATTTCCAGACAAGCTAGTCACAGTAAGACCTATGGGGTCAGCAAAAGGATCTCCCGAATATTGGGTAGTTGTCGTTAAACCAGGTGAATACTTTATGAAATGGGTGAAATCATAGAAAATATAGCCAAAAAGCTTTGCAATAGCAACATCCAAGATGCCTATACGAACTTGATTCATTATTTTGGCATAATAATTAAAATCAAAGGAAAGAGGTCTTTGGGATGGAAAAAAATAACAATTGTAGGTTTTTTTTAAATACACAATATTTCTTTTTTTTTACTTCGCCCTTTGCACTAAAAGAAAAGGAAAAAAAATTGATATGATTCAACCTCAAACCCATTTGAATGTAGCCAATAACAACGGGGCTCGTGAATTGATGTGGATTCAAATCATAGGAACTAGTAATCGATGATATGCCTATATTGGTGATGTTATTGTTGCTGTAATCAAGAAAGCAGTACCAAATACACCGTTAGAAATATCTGAAGTGATCAGAGCTGTAATTGTACGTACTTGTTGTTAGATCTCATGTTTTGATGATAACAAAAGAATGGTTTGAAAAGGAAATGTTTAATAATCAAGCTTGAACTAAGTAATGACAGGAATAAGCTTTACTTGAGATAAAGCATGGAAGTAGTGAAGATTGGCCAAGAGAAAATGCTGAGGAACTTGATCAGAAGTGCATTTTCTAAGGCATTACTCGAGGAGCTACTCGAGTAATGACCCAAAACTTGAAGTAACCAGGCAAAACTTCCAGTTACCTGACACCATTACTCGAGGCGCTACTCGAGTAACCAGGTAAAACTTTAAGGTTGCTCTCAGCCTGCTAATGTTACTCGAGGAGCTACTCGAGTAACCATGTGAAAACTTCCAGTTGACTTCAAGTTTTCCCCATGATACTCGAGGAGCTACTCGAGTACCTTTGTATCCTAAAATGTGGACCTCTCGGCATTTTGTACCACTGCTAATGTTACTCGAGGAGCTACTCGAGTAACCAGATCAGAAACTTCCAGTCAGCCTTCAAGTTTTCCCTGATACTCGAGGAGCTACTCGAGTAACCGTGTATTTGAAAATGTGAAGCTCTCGGCACTTTGTACCACTGCCAATGTTACTCGAGGAGCTACTCGAGTAATGCACTAAGGTGAATGAAAACTTGAGGTTTGTACCCGATTAACTTGATTTCTATTTTTCATCTTCCTCGAGTATGTACCCCAGTATATGCAAATGTTTTCAAGTTAAACTTCAAGGCATTACCAGAGTAAATCACTTTGAAAAGTTTCAGTTACTCGAGGAGCTACCCGAGTAACCTATGCAATAATGAATGCATTACCCGAGTCCCTACTTGAGTAATGAGGTAATTGCTCTCGGCCTTGAAATCCTGCCAACATTACTGGAGTAAAGCATCGAGTAATCAAAAGTTTTTCAAAGGATTACTCGAGGTGTTACCCCAGTAATCCATGAAGTTGCAGAAGCATTACTGGAGGCGCTACCCGAGTAAGTAACTATTCACAAAGGTTTGAAATTTAGTTTACTCCATGCACTACCCGAGTAACCTTGTTACTCTTCATTGAATTTCAAACAAACAGTGATTTCACGATGTTACTCGAGGAGCTACTCGAGTAAACTTCAAGGGTTACTCGAGAAGCTACTCGAGTAAGCATACCCAGAATTTTAGAAATCATTCAAATCTTCATCATATTGTTTCCTATATGATTAACCTTTCATTGTATTAGCATTCTTAGTATATTTACAGAGAAACAATGAAGAAATCATATCAAGAGATGAAAGTCAAATCAAACGTTCAAATGCCAACCACCGCCAACGGATATTTTTCAAAAACTTGAAAAGTCAACAGTGGCTGCGCACTCACCAACGGATGAAAGGAAATGTTCCAACGGTCATCAACAACATATCTATATATATGGGAACCTTCAAACAGAGAAGAACAACTAAGCATTCATACAAACGATTCATTAAGTTCATTGCTCTGTTTTTCACGTTGAAATTATATGCTTCAGTGATTATCATTTACTCTTTGAGAGAGACACTTCATTCAAACTCAATATTTGTTATTGAGATAACTTAAGGTTGTGGAACCTTGAGTTGGGATTGGATTACAACCTGTAAGGGGGAGCGAGTGTCCAGGTGTAAGGAACTTGCTTGTACTGAGGTGCCAAGAACCCACTGAATCTTGGAAGTTATAGTGAAACTCTCAGAGAAGCTCTGAGGACTGGACGTAGGTCAAAGTGGTTGTGACCGAACCAGTATAACTCCCGGTGTACACTTCGGTGATATTTCTCCTTCCTTATTACTGTTTTAATTCTTGTGTCAAAGTTTTATATTTTCGAACGAAATTTCAGTATCACCCAATTCAGCCCCCTCTTGGGTGAAACGCTTGATCTAACATTTGCAAGGTGATTAAACCCGGACCGGTCAGTGAACCGGTCGGGGTACTGGGTCAAGGGTTAGTGGGTCAGACCGGAGTCAGCCCGGAGTCAACCCGGACCTAAACCGGTGAGGAGGAAAAAATTGAAAAATGTTGTAACTTCTCATCAAAATATTTATCATAAGTTCATAACAAAATATCAAGAGTAAAGCACATGATGTTGCAACAATGTCAGTTAGATTTTATAATACAAATAAATGCAGTGAAAACTCCATGTGCCATAATCATGCCAGAAGAACCAGTCAGGTATGTTACTAACCTGCATACCTTCAACTCCACTAATACCAACGCCAATATCTGCTTCTTGAATCATGCCAACATCATTTGCACCATCACCTATTGCTAGAGTGGTCTTTCCAGTTCCTTCCTTCACCAACCTTGTTACCTGAAACCAAAGGATTATTAGACATTGCATTGCAGTCACAATTCCGCACAATTGAACTCCTGAATCCATTTGCTTTGGTTGGCCTTATTTTTTCCTATTAATATCAAATAAATAAATGGTGTAGTTGAACAAAATTGTGACCCAACAAGTATAATAGTAGCAGTATTCATACTAAGCATCAACTATTCAGATGCAGAATCTATTCAGCAGAGTCAATTAACAATTTAACATAAACAAATATATACGGGGAGTCAATTAAGTAATTAACATAATCTGTTTATTGAGTCAATTAACATAAACAACCATCTCAGTTTTCTCTCTGTTTTCAGCTGCCACGAAGACAGAACACTGACCTTAATGGCTTAATCACCAGAACATTCTCAGGTCTCAGCTCCTTCATTATGTCCTTCTGGCTCACAAAAAAAAAAATTAAAACAGAGCATCACATTCACGGATTCACCGCACAGCCATAGAAGAAAAATAATGAAGGTAGGAACTATCATTAGAAAAACTGAAATAGAGATCAAACAACATACAAAGTAAACCACAAAGCTCAGACCCTTCTTTTCAATCGGAACGGCCAAACCCTTCGTTTCAATCGGCTGAAGAAACAAATGAAGGAGAAACAATGGAGGACCGAAGTTCATACCTTTTTGACCCTAAAGCTCAGAAATTGCAACCGGCCATGGCGTCCGACGGCGACACCCACGATGAGAAGACCACCAGCGAACGGCGGCAGGTCGAGCGATGGGGAAGAAGAAAGGCGAACTCCACCGACGCAAACGGCGACCCAACACCGGCAGACTATGGTCGCTCAAGCGCCGTTCGACAGGGAGTTGAGAGCGAGACTGAGAAGAAGAAGAAGAAGGCGGCTTCGGTGGCCGGTGACGCTCGGAGCCTCGGACTCGGGAGATTGAGATTTGAGAATGAACTGAAGCAGAAGAGAAAGTGAGAAACTGAGATTCTGCGAAAGTGAGTCAGAGGATTTTCAAATTTTTTTTTAAAAAAAAAAAAAAAAGAACGAAACGACGTCGTTTCGTCCTTCCAGAGGGAAAAAAAAATCAACCCGGGCGACTCGGCGGGTCGGCCGAGTCGCCCGGGTTGATACCGGGTCACACCGGGTCATGCCGGGTCGACCGGTTCGGTGTGACCCCGGTTCATTCAGTGACCCGGACCGGTTTTTTGGCCGGTTCGGCGGTTCCCGGTCCGAACCGGCCGGTCCGGTCCGGGTCTAATCACCTTGAACATTTGGTATCAGAGAATAGGTCTTCTTGTTAAGGTTTAACAGCCTAAGAAGGATCCAATGGCAAGCATGGGTGAAGGAATTCTTCCCGACAGAGCATCCATCACTAGACCCCCTGGTTTCAATGGAGAACACTTCTCCTTCTGGAAAGCTAAGTTCAGAGTGTTCTTGATGGCTACTGAATATGGGCTATGGGATGTAATTGAGAGTGGAAATTATCTACCTACAAAAGTTGTAGATTCTCAGAAAATTCCAAAGACGCCAGCGGAATACGATGAGAATGACAAGAAACTTATCACTCTTAATAGCAAAGCAATTCTGATGTTGCAAAGCGCTTTGAGTCAAAGTGAATATTTCAGAATTTGCACACTCCCAACAGCAAAGCAAATGTGGGAAGCTCTAGAAATAGCTCATGAGGGAACTTCGGGAATTAAGGAGAATCGAATCAACACCTTGGTCACAGAATTCGATTTACTTCGAATGAAATCAGGTGAGTCAATTTCTGAATTCGAACTTAGATATACTCATCTTGTTAATCAACTTGCAGCTCTTGGGAAAGTCTATGATCAGTACACCCAAGTACGAAAGATTTTGAATATTCTTTCTAAAGAGTGGGAAGCAAAAGTTACTGCCATAGAAGAAGCGAAAGGAGAATCAATGAGATCAGTTGCTTCTCTATTTGGAAGTCTTTCTGAATATGAAAGCAAACTAAAGTTTAAAAGAGAACTAGATGACATTGGCGACAAGAAAAAGAAAGGTCTTGCTCTAAAAGCGAAAGAAGAAAATCAGGATGAGGATGAAGAGTTTGACGATGACGAAATGGGTTTAATCATAAAACGATTCAGAAAATTCTACAAGAAAGGTCAAGGATTCAAACATTTTCAGAAAGGAGGAAATAGTAGCAAAGATCATATCATTTGCTATGAATGTGGGAAACCAGGACATATCAAGTCAGAATGTCCAGATTTGAATCAAAAGAGCAAAGAAAAGAGAAAAGGTAAATTCTTCAACAAAAAGAAAGCCTTTGTATCTGCTATATGGGGTGACAGCTCCTCAGACGAAGAAAGCGATGAGGAAGAGGTAGCTAATATATGTCTTGTAGCTCAAGAAGAAACAGAAGAAGAGGTAAATGATTCTGAACCTACCTATGATGAATTACTTTCCGAATATAATGCTTTACATTCTGAATTCATCAAAGTAGTTAAAGAATTGATTGTTGTTAAAAAGAAAAACAAGGCCTTTGAAACTGATCTTAAGGAAAAGAATTGTGAAAATTGTTCATCTTTGAAAAAGA
This sequence comes from Inga oerstediana, assembly GCA_963210345.1. Taxonomy (NCBI): domain Eukaryota; kingdom Viridiplantae; phylum Streptophyta; class Magnoliopsida; order Fabales; family Fabaceae; genus Inga; species Inga oerstediana. The sequence continues at coordinate 30,475,946 of OY723405.1, forward strand.
AAAACATTGATCTCACAAAAACTCTTGAAAAATTTACACAAGGAAGTGAGATGCTAAATGTTATTTTAAAAGCTGAACGATTTGTAAATGATCGATCTGGAATTGGATATGATCCAAAATCAGATAAAAGAAAAGGAAGAAAGAAAGCAGGAGGTAAGTTATATTTGAATTATTTCCAACATTCTGTGCATACATCAAATCCTTTTGCATTTTGTAATTACTGTAATAGAAAAGGACATCATACATCTTCATGCATCCATAAGAAGAAAAGAACAATAGGAACCTATAAATGGGTACCTAAAGGCACATATGTTCAGAAAATCATTTATACTAACCCAAAAGGACCCAAAAAAAAGTGGGTACCTAAGACTTAGTCATTTGATTGCAGGTATGTCTCAAAGCATCCAAAAATAACAAATGGTTCATAGATAGTGGATGCTCTAGACATATGACCGGAGATTTTGAAAGTTTTACCACATTGCAACCTAAGGAAGGAGGAAAGGTAAAATTTGGAGGAAATCAATCCGGAAAAATAGCAGGAATTGGTGAAATCAAAAATGACAAAGGCATTCAAATCAAAGATGTATATTACGTTGAAGGCTTGTGTCATAATTTGCTGAGCGTAAGTCAAAGTGCTGATAAAGACAACTGGATAATATTTGATTCAGAGGAATGTCTAATTGTCAACAAGAAAGACTTACTACTTGATAAGAAGGATATCAAGGCTAAGCTCAGAGCAAAAAGGGAAGGTAACTGCTATACCTTAGATATTAGTATAAATGAATCTGAAAATTGTTTTCTGAGTAATGTCGATGAAAGTTGGCTATGGCACAAGAGATTGGCTCATGTCAATATGCATCAACTAGGCAAATTACTCAAAAAGGATTTAGTACTTGGTTTACCCAAAGTAAACTTCAAAAATGATTTGATTTGTGATGCATGTCAAAAGGGTAAACAAACTAAATCATCTTTCAAATTGAAAAACGAAATTTCAACAAATAGACCATTACAATTGTTGCATATGGATTTGGTAGGTCCAGCAAGAGTAAAGAGTCTTGGTGGCAATTTATATTCATTGGTCATTGTTGATGATTTCTCTAGATTTACATGGGTAATTTTTCTATCATCAAAAGATGAAACCTTTGATGAATTTATTGTTTTTGCCAAGAAAGTGCAAAATGAGAAAGGTATGTCTATTGCAGGTATTAGGACTGATCATGGCGGAGAATTTGAAAATCAAGCCTTTGAAGAGTACTGTGATACTAATGGTATTGATCACAATTTCTCTGCTCCAAGGACGCCTCAACAAAATGGAGTTGTGGAACGTAAGAATAGAGTACTCACAGAGATGGCTAGATCATTGCTAAATGAAAAGAATGCGTCTCAAGTGTTTTGGGCTGATGCTATGAGTACAGCATGCTATGTTTCAAACAGAGCATATATCAGAACAAAACTTGGAAAGACACCATATGAACTATACAAAGGAAGAAAGCCAAACATTGCTCATCTACACATCTTTGGCTGTAAGTGTTTCATTCATAACAATGGTAAAGATAACTTAGGAAAATTTGATTCTAAAACTGATGAAGGAATTTTCCTAGGATATTCTAACCGAAGTAAAGCATATAGAATTTTCAATAAAAGAACTTGTGTTGTTGAAGAATCAATTCATGTTGTATTTGATGAATTTGAATCCTCTGACAAAACCATTGATGAAGAACAGGAAGTTGTTTTAAATCAAGAAAATGATCAATCTATTTCTAAGTCTCTTATTCCAGAGGTTGATAAAACTAAGGAAGAAGAGCAATCTCTAGGTCAACCTAAAGCCTGGAAATACAATAGGAGTCATCCCTTAGATCAAGTCATAGGAGATGTGAATGAAGGGATCAAAACCAGAAATAGAGTTTTCAATGAAGTAAGTTTTTCTGCATTCATTTCTGAGATTGAACCTTCTAACATTGATGAAGCCCTATCAGACAATGATTGGGTCATAGCAATGCAAGAAGAACTAAATCAATTTGAAAGAAATCAAGTTTGGGATTTGGTGCCCCGACCCAAAGATCATACGATCATTGGTACTAAATGGGTATTCAAAAACAAACTCGATGAATCTGCAATTATTGTCAGAAACAAGGCAAGATTGGTGGCCAAAGGCTATAATCAGGAAGAAGGAATTGATTATGAGGAAACGTATGCTCCAGTGGCTAGATTGGAAGCTATACGTGTACTCTTAGCCTTTGCATGCATCAAAGGATTCAAACTCTATCAAATGGATGTTAAGAGTGCTTTTCTAAATGGTTACATCATGGAAGAAGTGTATGTAGAACAACCTCCAGGATTTGAGGATGTCACTAAACCAGACCATGTTTTCAAACTCAAAAAGGCCTTGTATGGTTTAAAACAAGCTCCTAGAGCCTGGTATGAAAGGCTTAGTAAGTTTCTCATCGATCAAGGTTTTGTACGGGGAAAAGTTGATACAACATTATTTATAAATCGAAAACGTGATGATATTTTAATTGTTCAAATATATGTTGATGATATTGTTTTCGGTGCTACTAATGAATCTCTGTGTAAGGAATTTTCTGAGATTATGCAGGGAGAGTTTGAGATGTCAATGATGGGAGAATTGAATTTCTTTCTTGGTTTGCAAATCAAACAAAGAAAGAATGGAATCTTCATATCTCAAACAAAGTATTTAAAAGAGCTATTGAAGAAATATGGAATGGATGAAGCAAATGGTTCAGACACGCCTATGAGTTCAACAACATTGCTTGATGCTGATGTCAAAGGGAAAGACTACAATATCACAAAATATAGAGGAATGATTGGATCATTGCTCTATCTCACGGCAAGCAGACCAGACATCCAATTTAGTGTTGGCATATGTGCAAGATATTAATCAGCACCAAAGGAATCACATGCTGAAACGGTCAAACGAATCTTTAGATATCTTGCTGACACACCAGAATTGGGTCTGTGGTATCCTAAAGGAAGAAGTGAGTATCTTGTTGCATATTCGGACTCTGATCATGGTGGATACAAAACGGACAGAAAGAGTACCAGTGGACAAGGACAATTTCTTGGAGGATCACTTGTCTCATGGTTCAGCAAGAAACAAAATACAGTGTCTCTTTCGTCAACGGAAGCCGAATATGTTGCAGTCTCAAGTTGTTGTGCACAAGTAATATGGTTAAAACAACAACTACAAGATCTTGGTATATATCTCAAAGAAATACCAATCTATTGTGACAATACAAGTACAATAAGCTTGGCAAAGAATCCAGTTCAACACTCTAGGACCAAGCATATCGATGTCAGACATCACTTCATCAGAGATCATGTTCAAAAGAAGGATGTGAAAGTGATATTCATTCCTACACATCTTCAACTAGCTGATATCTTCACAAAACCCCTTGCAAAAGATCAATTTTTATTCATTAGAAGAGAATTGGGAATGGTAAATCCCAATGAGTTATAAGTATTTTCAGCATTTCATAATATTAGATGAAGTCATTTGATAATGTTTTGATGATCACTAACTTAAGCTTCGGAGTATATAGAAACATGTTTTGCAGGAAGAAAGAAACTCTGTTTTGGGAAACAAAAACAGAGGTGATCAGAGGACACATTTACTGGAGTACCAACTTGAAGTTATGGGTAAGACAGAAGCAATACCCGAGGAGCAACTTGAGGTAAAGAAGCATGTTACTCGAGTATGTACTCGAGTAATGGCCCCCAAAACTGGAAGTAACGGATCAAGTTACTTGATTTTCAAATATAACGGTTCAGATTTCAAGGAATTGAAGAGTCAGAAATTGAGAAGCTATTTACTCGAGGCAGGCCTCGAGTAAACTTGAAGCTTACTCGAGGAAGGCCTCGAGTAATGACGGAGTACAGATTCTCAAAGTGTTCAATAATGACTCAAATCTGAATCAAATGGACTATGAATGATCGAGGGAACATCCATGGATAATTACTATATTATTCATGCCAGGTACGCAATTTAAATGAATTTTTTTGAATTTTTTTTGTATGAACACCCGAGGAAGGCCTCGAGTAACTTTGAATGTTACTCGAGTAAGGCCTCGAGTAAAGTCGGGATTTAGGTCTTTATCTTGCGTAAACTTGGTCATTTCCACAAAATCTCCTCGAGTAAATCACTATACACCCTTTCAAAAAATTTTCCCAATCGATTCCTTGCCTCATTTCCGTCAAAACCCAACTGATTTCAAGTCCAAAAACTTCCTATTTTGTTCAAAATCTCTCTGCCCTAAACTTGCGACAGTTACCCTGTTTTTCTGAGATTTTTTGATTTTCTGTGATTCAAAATGGTTAGAACCAAGAATCTCAACTTCACTGATTCCTCTGATTCTCAGCAAAATCCTGATCTTCTTTCTCCTCCTCCAACAAAAAGAAGAAAGTTGATTCCTAGACCAAAAGCCAAAACCCCTCTTAAACCTCAACCACAACCTAAAACCAAAGGTGTGGTAATCAAAGAGCCTATTGTGACTAGGGCTCAATCTAAAAAGAGCACATCTACAGGAAGGAGTAAAGGTGTCAAAACTCCCTCACCTTCTCACTCAGACTCATCCACACCTTCTTTTACTCCAAAACCTCCCAAGAAGCCAAAATATGACAAAAATGTGGCTAAGGCAATGGCTGGGATCATTGACCAATTGGAGAAGGGTCAATCTTCTAAGAAATCCAAGATTCCAGAGGCAGAGATCACTACCCCTCCCAAAGGATTCAATGTGGGGAAACTGGTGGAGTCCCCCAAGTACCTGACACAGTTCTCCAGAAGGAAAGTGTGTAAAACACACTACGTTGATCTGAAGCTTCTTCAAGAGGTAGTGAAGTTTGACCTTAGTCCTTATCTTAATCCATTTATGCCTTGGTTGTCTGTCAGATTGCCTTTTTGCACAAAGGTAATCACCCATTTTTACTGTAACCTAGAAATAACTGATGAGCCTGACCGAACCTCAGTTGAGGAAGAAATGACTACCACAGTGAGAGGGCAAAAAATACTTATATCTCCCTCTAGGATCAATTTATGGTTAGGAATTGAGAATCCCCCGGATGATATCTATTCTGAGCTTGAGCCAAACCAAATTTTCACTATTCTTAAGCCCGGTGAGTTAGTTGGCCCCCTCAATTTTAAACCGAGTGATATGTGTGATCATCACAGGGTCCTATGGTACATCTACTCTAGGTCCCTAGTGAACAAAGCCAACAACTATACCCACTTCTCGGATAGGGATTATAGATGGTTTGCTTCACTCCTCTTGAAAGAAGAAAAGGATCTGGGAGAGTATATATTCTCAGAGATGAAGAGGTATAAGGTGGATGGAAAAGGGACTACTCCAATGCCATATCCCCAAATTGTGTCTCTTATTCTGAAAGAGAACAAAATATGGTACTTGGACAGTAAGGAGCCAATTGAGAGGGTGACCCCAGTGGGGAGGAACCAAATTGGTAAACTGAACATCGACATTCCTCTCAAAGGCCCACTAGAGTCTGGGTCCAAGAAGAAGAGAAAGGCTACTGAGGCAGAAACCAGTAGAATGGATGACACTCAGTCATCGGCTCCAGCTGGTACCACATCTTCACCATCTTTCCTGAATGCCACTCTCCAGCACTTTATGGAGAATATGCTGAGAGGCTTTCATGTGGACATAGCCAACACCAATGCTGAACTCATTACCCACATGAACACCAAAATGGGAGAGTTGGTTGAAAGAATGGATCGAAGGCACGAGGAGCTACTAGCAGAACAACGTGCCCAGGGAGAGACTTTGAGACTGATTCTGGCACGTTTGGATTCTCTGGGTCCTGGACCTTCTGCCGGTCCTTCTTCTTCTGCACCACCACCTCCAGAAAACCCTTCTTCAGACACTCCCATTCCTATTTCTACTTCTGAGGCTGAACCATCTACTCCTCTGGTTTCTGATCCACTTGAGCCCCAAGAAAAAGATGTTTTATTCACAGTGGATGACCCTGATACCCACAAAACCACTCACATTATCATTGATGATTCACCTCAAAAGCCACAGCCTGAGACCGCTCCTAAACCTATTCCCTCTCCTACCCAAACAGAGGTAGTATCATCTTCCTCTTCTGAGCATCTCACTCCAGCATTTGACACAACGCCAGAAGCTCAGACCACTATGGTTGTCTTTCAACCTTCTCCTCTCCTGCCTAGAGATGATATCCAAATTCCACCTCTCAATCTTCCTGAACCAGAGTCATCCAGTTCCTTTGATTCATCTAGTTCAGATGGTGGTGGGTTGGTTCTTCCAGTCAAACCTATCTCTATGGTGAAGCCTTCTAACCCTCAACTTGAATGATGAAGCCAAAAAGGGGGAGAAGAGCTTGAGAGTGATTTTGTGGACTTGTCCTTGTTTATTTTGGGGATTTGGCTGTATATGGGCTTTAGGGTGCATTTTGTTATTAATCCTTATTGAACTTAACTTGTAATTTGAATTTCTTAAATTTCAATACAAGTATGTCTTCATTTGTTTTCATTTAAGTTTGTGATTTGTGATACTTGTTTGGACTAATGAAGTTGTTATGTATGCAAGGTTTAATCAACTTAATAAGAAATAATTAATTAAGAATCCAATTTAAAAAACCATGTTCAAAATCACCAAGTTTTGTCATCATCAAAAAGGGGGAGAATGTTAGATCTCATGTTTTGATGATAACAAAAGAATGGTTTGAAAAGGAAATGTTTAATAATCAAGCTTGAACTAAGTAATGACATGAATAAGCTTTACTTGAGATAAAGCATGGAAGTAGTGAAGATTGGCCAAGAGAAAATGCTGAGGAACTTGATCAGAAGTGCATTTTCTAAGGCATTACTTGAGGAGCTACTCGAGTAATGACCCAAAACTTGAAGTAACCAGGCAAAACTTCCAGTTACCTGATACCATTACTCGAGGCGCTACTCGAGTAACCAGGTAAAACTTTAAGGTTGCTCTCGGCCTGCTAATGTTACTCGAGGAGCTACTCAAGTAACCATGTGAAAACTTCCAGTTGACTTCAAGTTTTCCCCATGATACTCGAGGAGCTACTCGAGTACCTTTGTATCCTAAAATGTGGACCTCTCGGCATTTTGTACCACTGCTAATGTTACTCGAGGAGCTACTCGAGTAACCAGATCAGAAACTTCCAGTCAGCCTTCAAGTTTTCCCTGATACTCGAGGAGCTACTCGAGTAACCGTGTATTTGAAAATGTGAAGCTCTCGGCACTTTGTACCACTGCCAATGTTACTCGAGGAGCTACTCGAGTAATGCACTAAGGTGAATGAAAACTTGAGGTTTGTACCCGATTAACTTGATTTCTATTTTTCATCTTCCTCGAGTATGTACCCCAGTATATGCAAATGTTTTCAATTTAAACTTCAAGGCATTACCAGAGTAAATCACTTTGAAAAGTTTCAGTTACTCGAGGAGCTACCCGAGTAACCTATGCAATAATGAATGCATTACCTGAGTCCCTACTCGAGTAATGAGGTAATTGCTCTCGGCCTTGAAATCCTGCCAACATTACTGGAGTAAAGCATCGAGTAATCAAAAGTTTTTCAAAGGATTACTCGAGGTGTTACCCCAGTAATCCATGAAGTTGCAGAAGCATTACTGGAGGCGCTACCCGAGTAAGTAACTATTCACAAAGGTTTGAAATTTAGTTTACTCCATGCACTACCCGAGTAACCTTGTTACTCTTCATTGAATTTCAAACAAACAGTGATTTCACGATGTTACTCGAGGAGCTACTCGAGTAAACTTCAAGGGTTACTCGAGGAGCTACTCGAGTAAGCATACCCAGAATTTTAGAAATCATTCAAATCTTCATCATATTGTTTCCTATATGATTAACCTTTCATTGTATTAGCATTCTTAGTATATTTACAGAGAAACAATGAAGAAATCATATCAAGAGATGAAAGTCAAATCAAACGTTCAAATGCCAACCACCGCCAACGGATATTTTTCAAAAACTTGAAAAGTCAACAGTGGCTGCGCACTCACCAACGGACGAAAGGAAATGTTCCAACGGTCATCAACAACATATCTATATATATGGGAACCTTCAAACAGAGAAGAACAACTAAGCATTCATACAAACGATTCATTAAGTTCATTGCTCTGTTTTTCACGTTGAAATTATATGCTTCAGTGATTATCATTTACTCTTTGAGAGAGATACTTCATTCAAACTCAATATTTGTTATTGAGATAACTTAAGGTTGTGGAACCTTGAGTTGGGATTGGATTACAACCTGTAAGGGGGAGCGAGTGTCCAGGTGTAAGGAACTTGCTTGTACTGAGGTGCCAAGAACCCACTGAATCTTGGAAGTTATAGTGAAACTCTCAGAGAAGCTCTGAGGACTGGACGTAGGTCAAAGTGGTTGTGACCAAACCAGTATAACTCCCGGTGTACACTTCGGTGATATTTCTCCTTCCTTATTACTGTTTTAATTCTTGTGTCAAAGTTTTATATTTTCAAACGAAATTTCAGTATCACCCAATTCACCCCCCCCTCTTGGGTGAAACGCTTGATCTAACACTTGTAAAGAGCTCAAACGTAATAGAGGTATGATAATGCTGTAGTTGTCATTGATCAAGAAGGAAATCCAAAAGGAAATCGAATTTTTAGTTTGATCGCTCAGGAATTGAGATAGTTAAATTTCACTAAAATAGTTTCATTAGCACCCGAAGTATTATAAGACGAGACTATGATATATTTATAGTATTTGAATGAGATAGATTAATTAATAGATTGATTATGTCTCAATTAATAACTATTAATTGAGACATAATCAATCCATAATTAATATATATATATATATATATTTAAAAAAACACTTCTTGTGGCATTTCCTTGAGGAAGAGCCATAGGAAGTCTGCACTTCCTGTGGAGCTTCCTCAGATGTGGTGCTTTTTCAAAGAAGTGTCACCTAAAATATTATTTTTTAAAAAATATTTTTTTTTTATATTTTTCTTTTAGAACCCTATAATTATAGTTGATAACACACTTTAAACTTATTTTCTTATCCACAACAAAATGAAAAAAGTAAACCACAATCAAATAACTTCAAAATGATATAGATTAACAAATAACTAATTAACAAAATCACTACTAAGTAAAATACAAGTGTTAAAAATAAATAATTATTTTACTTATGCAAATCATCAATGTTAACAATTACTACAAAAACTAAAAATTATAACTACTACATATCTTCAGACACAACCTATATATAATAACATTTAATTTTATCTCATTTATTTTTCAGTATATAAAAATGAGAATATTTTTTTCAAATTTCATAATAAATAAAATATAAAAGACATTGAGCAAATTAAACTATTAACTAGTAATAAAATTAAATGTGTAAGCTTAAATTAAAAAAACTTACAGTGTATAGGAATCTTGAATAGAGTAGGGTCTTTAAAATAATGTGTTCTACGTAGCTTTAAAATATATATAAAAAAAGGGAAAACTGAGTGGGGGTAAATGAAAAAAAAGGAGACAGTGGCCATATATTTGAAATATCACAATCCTATTACCGATTATTGAATAGAGAATTTTACATTTTCCACTTTCCAGTTAGTCATTTCATCATCAACATTGTCCTCCACACACTATACTAAGAAAACTTCAAGACCAGCTCCCCCAACTATGTATGTGATATGCATAATCCCATTGCCAATTAACTTGGATGAGGGAACACCCTTCCATGTATTGGGTCTCCAACCCTTGAACTCTAACCTGCAAGCCCAATCATAGTAAGCACAAGGTTAAACCAAATATGACTTAATAATAAGCTCACAAAAATGACTAATTGGAAAAAAAACTATAATCAATAAGGAGGAGTGATGAAACAAAGGAATAAGGAGGAAGTGTCGATCGAAGTAGGGACGGTGATGAGAGACAAAAAGAGAAGAAGGAGAAAATTTGGGGACTAAGAGGATAAGGAGTAGTAACACAAGTTGGATGAGGAGTGGGGGCTAAGAGGATAAAGGTGATGGAAGCAGATTGCATATGAGAGAGATTTGAAAAAAAAATTAAAAAAAATATTACTTTGTATGGCGCTTCCTAAGCCAAATGCCACACAAAGTACGTAGTAGCTGTGGCACTTCCTTAAGCAAGCGCCACAGCCGCTGCTTCTTTTTTTTATTTTTTTGAAAAAACCATGGCTTTCGAACCCAGACCGGACCGGCCGATTTGGACCAAAAACCGGTGAATCAGCCGAAAAATCGGTCCAGTTTGCTGATGAACCCGGGTTAAGAGTTGACCCCAGGTTAACCCAGCAAACTCAGCCTGACCCGGCCGAGTTGGCGAGTCAACTCGGGTCATCTCTATATTTTTTTTCCCTCCTACCTGATGAAACAACGTCGTTTATGTTATTATTATTTTTTATATTCAAACTTTAGTTGACCGATGGTGTTGGCTTCAAGTCTCTGGTCAATGATCAAAATCAAACCACTCACTTCACTTCATATTCATTTTCATTCATTGATTCATAGTTTCACACTCACAGTAAAAGGCTGTTTTTTTTATGATATTTGTTCTTGATTATGAATATTTGAGTAAGCAGGTTTTTTAAATTTTTAGCAAAATTGGATTGATTTATTTGAATTTAAATTATTATTCAAGGATGAACGTACAACATTTATTTATTTATATAAAATATTTATTCTCATGCAACTCTCCGTCAATTTGTAAAGAAAATTGTAAACAATATGCGACAAGTATTGGAGTATATGACTATTTTGTTTGTAATTTAAAGTATAGAAATGATATATAGTATTTAAAATTTTTGCCGGTGCGATGAGAAATTATATTATTTTTCAATTTCTTATACCTCACCGGTTTAGGCCCCGGTTTGACTTCAATCTAACCCACTGACCCTTGACCCAGTATTCCAGCCAATTCAATGCCCGATCCGGGTTTCAGAACCTTGGAAAAAACACCTTAGGTGAGGAAGCGCCACCTAAGGTCACCAAGCAGCTATGACACTTCCTTGAGGAAGCACCACCTAAAATGTTTTTTTTAAAAAAAATTCTTGAAAGAAGCTGTGGCACAAAAAGTGCACCACCAAACCCTATTTTTGTAGCAGTGATAACTCAATATAGGGAACAAAAAAATTTGGACTTTGAGCATCATTAATTAGCAAACTTTCTCATATAATTATAGGAAAATTTTGTATTTTTTATCAACCTCGATTTGATATTTGAGTAGATGTAGGTTCATGAAAATCAATTGCTTTGAACGCTGTTTTTCTAACCTTTTTTGAGTAATGTTATTTAGTTTAATTCAAAAAAGGACTCTAGAATGTCAAAATTCCATTCATAATACTCCCTTCGATCTTAAATATAAGACAAAGTTGACTTTTTTTGGGAGAAATTAAGGAAGTCAAATAAGTTACTTAATCATATCATATGTTATGTATCATTAGATTATATATTACTCCATCCGTTCCTAATTATAAGACAAAGTTGACTTTTTTGGAGAAATTAAGGGGGTCAATTAAATTACTTTAGAGTGTTTATATTTTTAGTATCCTTAGATTATATACTAGTTTATTAGTTAAATTAATTAGTTTGGAGAAAAAAATAAAAATAAAAATACTCTAAAGTAATTTAATTGGCTTCCTTAATTTCTCCAAAAAAGTCAACTTTGTCTTATAATTAGGACCGGAGGGAGTAGTTTATTGATCAAACTAATTAGTTTGGAGAAAAAATAAAAATATAAATACTCTAAAGTAATTTAATTAGCTTCCTTAATCTCTCCAAAAAAGTCAAATTTATCTTATATTTAGGACCGAAGGGAGTATAATGTAAATTCTATGACTGCCATCGCAAGATATGTATGGAGAGCACATTCAATTTTAGTGATGGCATTTTATATGTATCAGAGTATTATATAATACTCCTCCGGTCCTAATTATAAGACAAAGTTGACTTTTTTGGAGAAATTAAGGAAGCTAATTAAACTACTTTAGAGTATTTATATTTATATTTTTTTCTTCAAACTAATTAGTTTGACTAATAAATTAATATATAATCTAAGGATACATAGCATATGATATGATTAAGTAACTTATTTAGCTTTCTTAATTTCTCCAAAAAAAAAACCAACTTTATCTTATAATTAGGGCCGGAAGTAGTAGTATATGGGGCAGTCAAGTTATAGGTGGCATGCGATGTGATAAAGCTACCCGAGTCATGTCATTCAAGGAGAGCAAAGCCTAAATGAAGAGACGGTGGCATACGATATGATAAAGTTGCCCAAGTCAGTTCATTCAAGTATAGCTAAGCCTAAATGAAGAGTCTCATATTTAAGAGGTATTATAGTTATAGTAGTAGAAATCTAAACTCAAGACATAAATATACGCTTGGAGGGGTAAATTGGACCCCTATTGAAAGAGGGAATGCTATGGATTCTGTACGGGGAGGACAAATTTGGGGGGAAAAAAGAGATTCTCTATATCATGCAAATAATGAGAAATCTTACACAAGCTTTAAAGAACTGGAAAACTAAATTGGATCGGAAAGTTAACAAATTAGAAATAGATTTGGATCATAGAAGAACTGGTGGGTTCGGAAAAAAACCTTTTACTCAAATCAATGGATATACAATATAACTGGATCCGATGGGGGAAATAAATAACCATATATTCTTAGTCATGCTACACATCTCAAAATCTACACGTTTAGGAAATGCGATTGTGTGTAGTTCCTTCATAGGGAAAATTAATTTTTTAGTCCTCCGAGTTTTAATTCACTTATAACTCTGTCTCTCAACCATGACTCGCGCGACTCAGTCCTAATCCAGCCATACACAATTTATATAGATATGGAAGAACTTTTAGAATTACTTGGAACTCCTTAACTCACATGTAATCACACAGAGTTGTTCCAAAGCTCTCAATGAGAGTCTTGATATACCTATATTTGTTGAAGGTAAAGTGAATGAATTTATATGGGACAACCCAAAACGCAAGAAATTTGGGAATTTAGACGTATGGTGGCCGGGGAGACTAAGGTGAATAAGGAATGGAGCCTGGCTTTTATTTTGGTAAGAAACTTTATTTATTTATTTATTTATTTATTGCCAACAATTTCGGTAAATCATGAAGTTAACAATTAGAAAGATATTTGCAACATGGAAGAACTCGTGGTTGTGGAAATGAAACTTTTGCTTAGATCCGTGATTCACGACAATAAAGTCTTAGAAATAATAATCAAAATTATAAGAAGTGTTCTCAAACTTACCTTGGAGCTGAGAATATTTTTGAGAATAGGAATCGGGTGTGAGGGATTGATGCTTAGAAAATCCTCCAAGCTATTTGAATGAATGTGATAGTAACTTTGAAGAGTCATAAGCGTGTGTCTATTTATACTGTTTTCAGGCGGTGTGATGGGTTTCTTATCTTGCATGTATTTTTATCAAACTACTAAAATTTAAAAAGATAACATATTTAATTATTTATATTTAAATTTAAATAATCGAGAAACAATATAACATATTACATACTCTAGAACTAAACGTTGGTTTTCCAAAGAAATAAAGTCCTATGTATCAAGAATTCCTCTCTTTCGAAATTATAAAACTTTTTATACAAATAAAAAATTCATAGATTTGACCCAATAATTTTAGATATATAGTTTTATAAAAAAAACACAAAGATAATTATCATTTAATAAATCTTATATAAATTATTTGAACCTTGAATTCTTGAAAAATTTGTTTTGACTGAAAATTCGTTTGCTTAAATGGAAACAAACATATATTATATTAAATATTCATAGAAAATATTATTCAAATATTTTGTAAAATAATTCTGTTATCGCTTAACCACCGTATGAGTATTCAGCTAAATTTTAAGAATAATAATGAATGAAAGCGAAAAAAATTAAACATATAAAAAACTTAATGTAACACTTTAGAGCAAAGCCTAAATGAAGAAACGGTGGCATACGATATGATAAAGTTGCCCAAGTCAGTTCATTCAAGTATAGCAAAGCCTAAATGAAGAGTCTCATATTTAAGAGGGTATTATAGTTATAGTAGTAGAAATCTAAACTCAAGACATAAATATACGCTTGGAGGGGTAAATTGGACCCAAATGCATGTCTCCTATCATACCATATAAATTAATGAGTGTGAATAGCACACATCAAATGCATGTTCTAATGATCATGAATATTCATAAGTGTGTAAGTACTTGGAAGAGTATTATTGGGTCTTAAGACGCCTTACTTGGAGTTACAAGAGACGATACTTGAAGACTAGTTTAATTAGAGTACATTAATTTTATGTAAATGAAATTTTCTATTTAACACATTGTTTGGCCTTTATAATTTGATTAATTTTATTTTGATTTTTGTCCCTATCGGTTCAAAACATAGGTTTTGATCCCTGACTTTCCTTCTGTCTAAATTAGTGCCTATGAATTTTAATTCCATGGCACAACAAGACATGCACTTGGCCATAAAATTGCAATATTATGACTCAATTTACCTCCTTCACGTGTATACTTATGTCAGTGACCTTTAATATGGTGATTTAGGTTCCCAACACATATAGGTTATAAGTTCTTTATTTAATTCCCTAATTTAGATAAATATTTTTTATATAGGAATATAATGTAGGATGCCCACATGGAAACCATCTTGAATTACATCAAATATTATTGGCATTGTTAGAGTTTGATGGGAAAAAAATTTGATTCCAAAATAGGAAAAAGATTATTAGGGTCAGATGTTGGGCATCTATTCCGGACCGGGACTGACCTCATTCGGCCCTTGCCACATGTACTAGACCCAAACGTTAATATTTGAGTCAATACAATCCAACTTCACCGGATTTTGATTTTTTTTTTTATACATAAATTTTAGGAAAGGAGTTGGGCTCACCCACGATAGGGGTGTACATGGGCAGGGCTGGGCTGGGCAGGGCGAAGCCCTTGCCCGATGCCCTGCCCCAAAAATCATTTGGCTGCATTTTACAGCCCGATGCCCTGCCCGTAGAAGCCCAGACATTTTTGGGCTGGGCTTGAGCAGGCTGGGCAAGGGTGGGCTTCGCCCTGTCCAACATTTATCAACCCAACTTTAAAGTTACTCTTCAAGGGAGTATAAATAGGTTCACAACCAAAAATGCCCTACACAGACCTTATGTGGGAAAGAAAAAACAACTTCCATGACAATAATCAATATGGAGAGCTCAGGAAAAAAAAAAACCTCTTCAATCACCATTAGCCAACCATACCCATTATATTCTTCCTTCTCCAACTGCTGAAAACAAAACCCTCGACCTTAACAGAACCAAGCTCAGGAAAAAAAAGAAGAAAATCATATGGAGAGAAATTACAAGCTTTACACAACAAATAAATGCTGAAAACAAAACCTTCGATCTTCTGTTATCCAGAAAAAAAACAGAACCAAGCTCAGGAAAAAAAGAAGAAGAAAAGAAAATGAGCACTAAGTTCTAAAACTATCACAGATAGAACCCTCAAACCCTAAGGATCTAGACCAAGCCGAGAAAGAAAGGATCTAGACAAAGAAAGAAAAACAAAACCATAAATAATATATAATACCAAAGGAGCCTAATAAAACAAAACATATAATATAATATAATTATATAAAGTTATAAACTGTTACACAAAAAAATATTATATCACATATTTTAATATATATAATTATATACCTACTGGACAGGGCCAAATGGGCAGGGCGGCATACCCTGCCTGATGCCCGGCCCTGCCCGCTAAAATACCCAGCCTGATTGTGCCCAATTTTTTTCGGGCTGCTTTTTTTTGGGCTGGGCAGGACAATTTTTTATTGGATCGGGGTGGACATACCGGGCTCTGGGCTTCATGAACACCCCTAACCCACGATTCAAGGGAAGGGGAAAATCTCCCTTCCTCCTAAGTCGTACCACTATTGGGCAGGACGAACCGTCAATTACCCTCAGGCGTTTATCTAGACACTCAAAAGTTAGGATGTCTCCCCAAACACCGTAACGGGAGATCGAACCTTCTCCCTATTGGTGACGGGATTTCGACTTTGATCCGAGGGTTCGTGGAAACATATGAGCTGGGCCTTGAGTTTCAGTTTTATGATCATTCGATGTGTTTTTTTTTTTTTTGTTTCAATTCAAAAACCGCAATAAGCCCAAGTAGGCTGAAATGTCAGGTCAAACAAGCTTAAAAAGACCAATTTATCATTAGAGACAAAAATTTCAACCACCAATCAAAAACAAAAGTTAGAAACGGGGTTTGAGTCTAGTAAAAAGAGTTAATCCCTCATATTATGGCGAGCCAAAGTCCAAAACCTTATTGAGAGAGGTACCCATATTAAGGGCCGATAATACTTTAAACAAGATTGTCTTTAATAAGAGGATACATGTGCTTAGCAAAAAACAAAAGTTAGAGTTGTTTGATATATATATTTTTTTTTACCAAAGGGTTGTTTAATTCTACACTCTTATCTTTTTGTTCTTCAAATAATTTTTATATTAATTTCTTAAAACAAGTTTTTAAAATAAAAAATATATATTTTTAAATCATTATTTCAAAAAAAAAAACATATCTAAGTTGGTAAACTGAATAATAAAAGAATTGTTTATTTTACTAACATAATTGTCGCTTATGTAAAAATGATGTCATCCACCTTTTTTTAATATTGTAGGGAAAAAAGTAACCATACATAAAAAAGAATAATTTTTCTAAAAAAACAAATGTTATCTTTTTCAATAAGACACAACTAAAATACAATTTCAAAAAAAAAATTATTTTTCATTTTTCTAAACAAAAATTGTTCAAAAAATAAGAGCAAAAGACATACATATTCACACACACATTTTCTTTTCCCTTTTAATATTCAGAGCGTCAAGTCCAGGACACCGAACAAGTCTATAGATAGATAGGAGGGGAGCAAAAAGATAGATAGATACACTCTATGACAGGCAAAAAAAAAAAAGATTTATGACTATTAAAATTGATCTTGACAAGATGTATTATAGGATTCGTTGGAATTTTATTTTCAAGTGTTTTGAGGAGACTAAGAGCCCGTTTGGTTCGACCGCATTGCATGCCTGCAATGGCAATCATGATTGCATTACCTAGAGAAGAGTGTTTGGTTGCTCTTTAGCATGGTAATAGGGTTTACCATGATAATGATGATTACCAAAAAATTGGTAATCCACATTCATACCTCCCCCCCTATGAATCCTCATTACCATCCTATTACATGGTCTAAAAAGTCTAATTTACCCTTTAGTTTTCCTTATCTTTATTTCACTTGCCGTATCACGTCACAACTGCCACCGCCATAACCTCTTCCTCTTCCACCACCGTCACCTCCACCTTCTACTGCCACCACTACCTCTTCCACCGCCGTCACTTCCACCCGCCGCCACCCCCGGCCCAGCCACCGGCCCACCGCCACCGTGGCCACCTCCCCCTCCGCCGCCGCCTCACCCCCCGCCGCTCGCCGCCGCCGCCACCACCACCTCCTCCTTCACGGCCACCAGCCCACCGCCTACCACCACCTCTTCCACCCCCGCCGCCCACCGTCACCACCACCTCCTCCTCCGATGCCACCCTCACCCCCGCTACCGCCACCACCACCACCACCTCCTCCACCCCCGTCGCCTACCGCCACCTCCTTCGCCGCCACCGGCCCACCGCCCATCCCCACCACCGCCACCACCTCCTCCACCACCCTCGCTGCTACCACCACCACCACCTCTTTAGCTGTCGTCAGCGGCGGCCCACCACCCATTACCACCACCACCACCTCCTCCTCCACCCCCGCTGCCCACTGCCACCACCACCACCTCCTCCTCCCCTGCCACCCCCATCATTGCCACCACCACTACCTCCTCCTTCTCCATCCCCTCCATCATCGGCTTGTAACTATTTTTTCTACAAAGATTATATTAAGGGGTAAAATGGACTTTGTGTAATATATTAATTTTAAATAATTGTTAAAATATTAACTCATTGCATGTTGCTTAAAAATCAAACCAAACACTACCCTTGTAATTAATATTACATTACATTACTATTACATCGCATTGCACTGCATCGCAGGGTGTAATGGAATCGAACCAAACGGGCCCTAATTTGCCTATGTTTGGCAAGCATCAAAATCATAGTTTTTACGTAACCCAAAACAAAACTCCTCTCACACACTTATCTCGTAAGTCGTTAAAACTATTAAAAAAACCTAATCCAAATCCAAACACAGTCTATATTATCCTTAATGTCATTAGGCGTGCATCTCTTCTCTCGTGGTGGTGGAGTGAGAGAGGATGAACTCCGGCTGTGTTGGTGTGTGTCTTTGCATTTTTTTCTTCCCCTTTTTAACTCCTTGCTTGGTCTATTGTTCTTCCTTGCGATTTCATTATATGTGGTTTGGTTTTTAGATATATTGATCTTTTGGTGATGCTATTTGTAAGAGCTATTGGGAAAGCAACTGCGGGCTCACTTGCTCTATTAATTTTTATGCCACCTTAAATTGATTTTGTATTAGGCATTTCTGTAAAATTTCAAAATGTAGTTAATTGGCTTTGTATAAAGAGAGAGTCTCTGAAGGATTCACGAGAGAGAGAGAGAGAGAGAGAGAGAGAGAGAGAGAGAGAGAGAGAGAGAGAGAGAGAGAGAGAGAGAGAGAGAGAGAGAGAGAGAGAAGTGTGGCTTAGGTGTATTTTATAATCTTCCATGTCCTGCAGGTTCGGCTCGAAAACTGGCAAACCGATCGGCAGACCGGTCTAGTCCAGGTTCCTATTTTAAAAAAAAATTAAACTTTTTTTTTAGAATTTTATATTAATAAGCCTAAAATCTTCAATTTCTTCTCAGTTTAGCTCCAATTTGGCCATGATCTGACCCACTGACCCTTAATCCAATACCCCGACCAGTTCAATACCCAATCCGAATTCATGAACCTTGCTTAGAAGTGATACTCGCAACACCTCAATAATGTGTATATTTTTTTTATTTTTTTAGTAATTTTTATCCCAAGCAACTCTTTCTTTATTATTCTCTTTATCAATGTCACATTTATGTATTAATTAATATTTATATACTATTTAATAAAAAAAATCCTTAAATACTCCTTGAACTTCAAAACCTAAATTTGAGATTTTTCAAAAATCTAAGTTGTCAATTGATATACCTTTTTTGTCAATCCCCTTACTCTTATTGTCAACAAAACTAATTTAGGATTTTGAAGTTTACATGGTATTTAAATATTTTTTTCCTATTTAATAATGTACATATATTAATATATTATTTTACATCGATTTATTTAATACTTTATTTTAATTATTTTACATCACAGTTAATTTTTCCTACCAAGGGAGGGAGTAATATTTTTTTGGGTATTTATTTAAAAAACAAAAAAAACAAATCCAGGTTTCATCTTCCCCCCATCAATCCGTCCAGAGCATGGCACACATACTCCCAGAAACCCTAGTCAGTTCACGCGCACACACCCTAGCGAGGAAAACCGATCAATAATCGAATCGACAGATCATACAAGACGATCCCGCGCAGCATTCTTGCCGTTTTCTGCTGCTCGCCGGCCGCCCACGTCAGTTGGTCGAGTTGGACTTCTCGGCGGTGAGCCGTAGAGGTAATTTTCGAATCTCTCTCTCCCATCCTGGAAACTCTTCTCCTCTTTTCCGTTTTTCTTGTTGGCTTCAATTTTAGTCGGAATATCACTTTCTTATCTCAGTTCTTAAACCATTGTAGCTATTATTCTAGTTGTAGCATGACTTGAGTTCTCGCCTTCTCGTTTTGCTGTCAATATGTTAGCTTCTTATTTTGTTCCATAAACCGTTGATTCTGAGTGGATTCTCTGTCAGTATTCTGAATTCGATTGGAACCTGTTGAGTAACTTAACAATGTCGATGACAATCATTTGTTTGCAACCTTTATCGAACAAAAAGGAAAGAAAAGGAGAAAGGAAGCTCTGATGTAATGATGTATTTAAATGGTTTTGAAGATGCAGGTATTCTTCCTGCATCTGTTAGGGTTTTAGAGAGTTCCGGTTTGCCTTTTATTTCTTTTCACTTACCTGTGACCCCGAGTAGGAGGCCGAGTTGACTCGGTTCTTCAATTTATACTTCATTGTTTTCACACATAATTGACTGCATTCAACATTTCAATGGAATATTCTCTTTATCCATAGTTCATCTCTGTGACTAGAAATAAAAATTGATCATGGTGTCAGTTTTTATGATACAGATGTACGATGTATTTTTCTTTTACTATCTGTCTCTGTGTTTTTAAATTTGTTTACATTTTAGTACCTTGTATTGAACTAGTTTGATAGTATTTCTTATGTATTTATTTCATTGCAAGATGGTTGCTTCATGCCATTGTTTAAGCTATGCTTTGCTTGCCATCATGGCATGATGTTCTGTAGCTGATCTGACAAAATGCTTTGAAAAGGGGGAACAAGATTTCTTTGTACGGGTACCCCGGCCTTGGGTTTCATAGACCTCTTGTTGCTTGTGATACTTTTAGAAAATGGGAAATTTTGGTCTAAGATAGACAATGCTTCATATGAAATTGATATGTAGAATATAAATATATTTGATATTTAGGGATTTAGGGATTTTAATTGTAATCAGGGATTAATTAGGAATTTTAATTAGGGATTTAGGGATTTTAATTGTGGCATACCGTTGAGTCTATGAGCCACGTGTGATAGGAATAAGGAGTTAGTGATAGTTGCCACCTAGGCCTATATAAAGGAGGGACTAGGCTATTATTAGTTGCTTGTGATGATATGATGATCAGTGAATAAAAGAATTCTTTCTCTCCTCTGTTCTCGACTCTTTCTTCTCTTCCTCCCTTCTTCCTAATTTCTACACCCTACCTACCAGTGGTATCAGAGACCACGATTCCTCGGCCTGCTGTCTTCTTGCTTTCTCATTCTTCTTCTTGCATGGTTACCACCCGCTCTCAAGTATCTGTCACCGGCATGGCCGATCCTACCGAGGCTCGTTTCCAAGCCATCGAAGATACCTTGCACCACCTTTCTAGATTGCCGGTGGCAGTTCAGGCTCTTACCGACCGGATAGCGGCCTTAACCCCGGGCACAGGTCCGCATGACACAACAGGCCCACGCCAGAATGATCGCAATGGACACCATCGTGCGGGAGAATATATCCCGCCTACAAGATCAACAAAACTGGAGTTCCCACGATTTCTCCGTACCGATATCGAGGGATGGATTTATAATTGCGAGCGATATTTCGACATTGATGGGACACCGGATGCGTGGAAGGTGCGACTCGCCAGCGTTAATCTTGATGAGAAAGGCTATGTCTGGCACCGCGCGTACATGGAAGAAGAACAGGGTAGAGCGGTTTCTTGGCTCGAATATAAGCATGCTCTTCGTGTCCGCTTCGGCTCCCCATATGACTCGCCAATGGGCGACTTTAAACGCCTATATCAGACAGGGTCAATTGAGGACTATAACGATGAGTTTGATATGCTTCGTTATAAACTTCGATTACAGGAAGACCATGCTACTCAGGCTTACATTGAAGGCCTTCGGGGTGACTGTGCGCGACAGGTCCGGCTACAGCGACCTCGGTCCTTGTTGGAGGCCAGAAGTATAGCAAAGATTTATGAATATAATCTCCAAGAGGACTCTGTTTTTAAGCCAGGGACGAAACGCAATAACGGTGACGTGTCGGGGTCTTTTTCCAGGTGGAAGCAGTCCAAGACTCCATCTTTTTCCAATGGGCCCCATCTTGCCGACGCCAAAACGGTGACTACCGCTAAACCGAATTTGTATTCGGCAAATTCTGACAATAATTCCAGCCTTGCTTCTTCCACGGCCTCGACAGCACGCAAAGCATTTCCGAATTTCCGAGGATCAAAGACTTTCAGTCAGGATGACTTGGATGAGTTGCGTGCGAAGAACTTATGTTTCTATTGCCATAAGCCGTTTTCGCGTGGTCACACCTACCCTCAGCGTCAACGGATGCAGGTGCAACTAATCGAACTCGATCAAGAAGGTGCGCACGATGATGACACGTCGTGTGAAGAGGACGCGCGACCGTAAGTTGAATCCCTTCCAGAGGAGGATGAATGTCTCCAGATATCCCTGCATGCCATTCAGGGGAGTGTTGGCATCGTCTCTATGCGAATTCAAGGGTATGTGGGACGACGGCCAGTGCAGATACTAGTGGATAACG
This sequence comes from Inga oerstediana, assembly GCA_963210345.1. Taxonomy (NCBI): domain Eukaryota; kingdom Viridiplantae; phylum Streptophyta; class Magnoliopsida; order Fabales; family Fabaceae; genus Inga; species Inga oerstediana. Next base: position 30,498,174 of record OY723405.1, read on the forward strand.
GTGCTTCTCATGGGTATCTGGACTACAACCTCGCTAGGAAACTTGGATGGCAAGAGGATGCTAAATTGTGTGGGGAGGTGGAGGTCGCAGGAGGTTCACGGCTGAAGCTTTTTGGCATTTGGAAAAATTTTAAATGGAAGATGCAGGGCCAAGATTTTGCTTTTGACTTGCGCGTGATGGAGATAAAGACATGACATCGTCCTTGGGCTTCATTGGTTGCAAGAGGTCGTGCACCATGCCTCTTGGAATTACGATGACCTCTCTATGACGTTTTGGTATAAAGGATCAATGTGCACTTTGCGGCCCACCCCTGTTTCTGATTGTAAGTTGGTACGGCGAATCGATAACCATGTCTCTGCAAGTAGTCAACTCTTCCTCTTGCATTCTGTTGAAGAATCCGTAACCCAGACTTGTGTTCTCAAGGACAAACCTCCTGACACCACGGGTAGTATTATGCAATTACTGAAAGAATTTCAGGATGTTCTTTCTGAGCCTAGGTCGTTACCACCTCTCCGTGAGGGTCATAACCATCCCGTGGTTTTACTAGAGGGTGCAGACCCAGTCAACTTGCGACCCTATCGATATCCTGCTACACAGAAAGATGAAATTGAGAGGCAAGTGAAGGGGTTGCTAGAAACAGGGGTAATACAAGAAAGTTCCTCTCCTTTTGCTTCTCCCATAGTCTTAGTTAAGAAGAAAGATGGCTCTTGGCGTATGTGTATTGACTATAGGGAACTTAATAAGAGGACAATTAAGAATAAATATCCTATACCATTGGTGGAGGAATTGTTGGATGAACTTAGGGAAGCTCGTTGGTTTACCAAGTTGGATCTGCGAGCGGGTTACCACCAAATAAGAATGGAACCTCATGACTCCTACAAGACGGCCTTTAGGACTCACTCGGGGCATTACGAATGGCTGGTTATGCCATTCAGACTCACCAACGCCCCAGCCACTTTTCAAGGTGCCATGAATAGCATTTTTCGGGATCACTTGCGCCGGTTTGTTCTTGTCTTTTTCGATGACATCCTTGTTTATAGTTCCAGCATGTGTTTGCACTTAAAACACTTGAGAATAGTTCTGGAACTTTTGAGGAAGCACCAATTCTTTGTTAAGGAGAGCAAGTGCACCTTTGCTGCTACAAAAGTTGAATATTTGGGACACATTATACATGCTGGGGTTGTTTCCACTGATCCGCAGAAGGTTAAGGCTGTCCAAGGTTGGCCGGAACCCACAACGGTCAAGCAATTACGTTCTTTTCTGGGGTTGGCAGGATATTATAGGAAATTTATTAGGGGATATGGGGTGTTGGCCAAACCATTGACCACTTTACTGCAGAAGGATCAGTTTAAATGGTCAACAGAAGCTACTATTGCTTTTCAGAACTTAAAAGACGCCTTAAGTTCAGCACCAGTGCTTGCCCTTCCTGATTTTTCCAAGCCTTTTGTGGTGGAAACAGATGCGTGTTCATCTGGTATTGGGGCTGTTCTTATGCAGAGCGGTCAGCCGTTGGCATTTTTCAGTAAAGGGTTGGCATCACGTCATCATGGGTTATCCATTTATGAGAAGGAATTGTTAGCCGTTGTCCAAGCCGTTGAGCATTGGCATCAATACTTAGAAGGAAGGCGCTTTGTGATCCGAACTGATCAGCAAAGTCTAAAATACTTGCTGGATCAAAAACTGAAAACTTCATTTCAGATGTATTGGATCTCTAAATTGATGGGTTATGATTATGAGATCCATTATAAAAAAGGTTCTAATAATAATGTTGCTGATGCCTTGTCTAGGATGCCAAAATTACAGTTTTTTCAGATCACTTTATCCACTTGTTCAGGCGACTTGTTGGAAGACATTAAAGGTAGTTGGAGGTCTGATTCTGAGATAGCTGATCTTCTTACAAAACTTCAGCAAGGTTCTGATTCTGGTGCTAACAGTAAATTTCAATGGGATGGAACATTGTTGAGAAGGGGAAGCCGTCTTGTGGTGGGTAACGAGCCTAGGGTTCGTCACAATATTTTGGAATGGCTACATGCCTCTCCCCAAGGAGGCCATTCGGGAATACATGCTACATATCAGCGTGTAAGATCTCTCTTTTGGTGGAAGCATTTGTTTGAGGAAGTGAGGGAATTTATCAAACAGTGTGATGTGTGTGCTCGCTGTAAGTATGAGACCGTGGCTTATCCAGGCTTGCTTCAACCATTACCGATTCCGAGTAAGGTTTGGGAAAGTATCACCATGGACTTTATTGAGGGTCTCCCAAAATCTAATGGACGGGATACTATTTGGGTACTTAGCAAGTATGGTCACTTCATTGCCCTGGCACACCCGTATTCGGCATCTACTTTAGCTCAGCAATTTATGGACAGTATCTATCGGTTACATGGGGCACCAGTAGAAATCATATCAGATCGGGATCCTATCTTTATCAGCAATTTTTGGCAAGAATTTCTTAAAGTGCTGAAGATTGATCAGAAACTTACTTCCTCTTATCATCCTCAAACGGATGGCCAATCAGAGGTTTTAAATCGATGTTTGGAGACCTATTTGCGTTGCATGTGTTGGGAGTTACCGAAAGAATGGTCTCGGTGGCTGCCTTTGGCTAAATGGTGGTACAATACCACTTTTCATTCATCTACTAAAGTTACTCCTCATGAACTTCTGTATGGGCAGAAACCATCTGTGTATGTTCCATATTTGCCACGATCTGCTGTTGTTGATGCAGTGGATAGGTCTTTTGTTGAGCAAGAAGCAACTCTCTTAGTAGCTAAACATCATCTTGCTCGGGCTGTTAACATGATGAAGTAGAAAGCAGATTCTCATAGAACCGACCGAGAGTTCCAAGAAGGTCAGTGGGTTTTTCTTAAGCTTCAACCCTATAGACAGGTTTCGGCAGCCGCTAGGAGCAACCAGAAATTAGCTTCTCGGTTTTTTGGTCCTTATAGGATTAAGCAAAGGATAGGGCCTATTGCTTATAAATTGGAGTTGCCGGTGGAATCTCGAATTCATGATACTTTCCACATTTCTCTACTTAAATTGTGTCCAAACCCATCTGTTAAGCAGCGTCATCCGCCCATTAATTGGCCAGACCCTCCGGTTTGTAAGGAACCAGAAAGGATTCTGCAGAAACGAATTGGCAGAAGGAAGGGTCGAATTGTGACAGAAGTTCTTGTCCAATGGAAGCAGTTGCCTGAAGAAGAAGCTTCATGGGTTCTGCTGTATCAGTTACAGCAGCAATTTCCTACTTTTCCAGTGGTTGACCCTTGAGGACAAGGGTTCTTAAGGGGGGAGTATTGATATGTAGAATATAAATATATTTGATATTTAGGGATTTAGGGATTTTAATTGTAATCAGGGATTAATTAGGAATTTTAATTAGGGATTTAGGGATTTTAATTGTGGCATACCGTTGAGTCTATGAGCCACGTGTGATAGGAATAAGGAGTTAGTGATAGTTGCCACCTAGGCCTATATAAAGGAGGGACTAGGCTATTATTAGTTGCTTGTGATGATATGATGATCAGTGAATAAAAGAATTCTTTCTCTCCTCTGTTCTCGACTCTTTCTTCTCTTCCTCCCTTCTTCCTAATTTCTACACCCTACCTACCAGAAACCAATTTACCAAGCATATAAAGTATCCCTTAGCATTGCTATAAGCAAAGTAACAGTTACCCAGCAATATTTGATCGCATGAATTTTTGCTTTACTCTTTTCCTAAAAAAATGAGCTGATGCATTTTATTTGTGTTTTTGTCTTTTCAAAATTTGACTTTTCTTTTAAAGCCTAATGTCACTGAAGTTACATTTTCACTTACTGATCATTGAGGTGTTCAACAAGACAGTTGAGACAACCAAAACTAATTCTGGTACTTGGTATTGCAATATTATCTTATATTGTCAGAGCATTTTGTACTTAAGCTAAAACCTGAGATTAGACTTATTACTTTGGTTTCTATTCAAATATGATATTTATGTTGCAGGAACTACATAATTGAATCTGGCGCATGATCCTACCCTTTGCAATGGCTGATTCATCGTCTGATTCATCATTTTTTGATCGTATGATCAGTCAGCTTCGTACAACATGCAAGTATGACTTCATATATCTGATGCTTAATTAAAACTGTTCTTACTGCTACTGCCAATGTCTCTTTGTTATAAAGTTGTGTAACTTGACTGACTGACTGCCTTTTATTAATTTTCACCCCTGCAAGTTTTTCTGTCTAGTATGTTTCTGTCTCTAATAAGCACCAACTTGCCAATTCTCTTAAACTTTTTCCCCATATTTCCCCCTTTCTTTGGTGAAAGTCTACAATTTATTTTCTTGTGTTGATCATAGGTATTATACTGGCTATCCAAAGGGTCTTGGACCATCACGGGTTATTCATTTTACCTCAGAGCGTGAGTTTATCAGGCTCCTTCATGAAGGTTATCCTGTTGTTGTTGCATTTACTATCAGGTAGGCTTAGCCCTGATTTTTTTTTTCCTTCCTTAATTTGCAGTTGACTTTAGGTCCACATTGTGAAGAAAATGAGAAAGAAAAAAGATTTGGAATAACCACAAGCTAATTATAATGCAGGGGTAACTACACAAAACATCTTGACAAAGTATTGGAGGAAGCGGCTGCTGAGTTTTATCCACATGTTAAATTTATGCGTGTAAGTCATTAATGGCCAATTGTAAGTGCTGAAACTTAATTCAATGACAGGACACTTTATATAAAGCATGCTTTTCACATCTCTATTGACACAATCACATTCACAAAAACATATATAGAGGAGGCAATCTCCAAATTTAGGGACATCTAATGACTTGTAATTTTACTTTCAAGAAGTTTAGGCGTGAAGTGAATCATCTCTTTGTCACATTCTCCTCTTTGTATTGCTTACTGCTTTTTATTCTTATTTGCTTGGGTGTTTGCCAGTTGAACCTATTTTCTCATTTACTACACTTCTCTGTGCTGTCTAGATTTTTCTGATGCACTGATGAAATGATTATGTTCTGCTTTTTTCCAGGTTGAGTGTCCAAAATATCCTGGGTTTTGCTTAACACGGCAGAGAAAGGAGTACCCGTTTATCGAAATATATCACAACCCAATACAAGTATAATACGCCTCACATTGTTCACTACAATCTTCCTGCTCTGTCTCAAATTTCTTTGGCAGAGATTGTAATAGTCTAATAGACGCATTCCATGGCATGATTAGCCGGAAAGCATGTTCTGTCATATGTTCTGCTTTTAATAGGATAATCTTTGTAGTGACTAACTGTCCAGTAAAACCCTTACTTTGTTTTTTTATACAGGAAGCTAACCAGGGAAGGATGGGTGATCCAAATGTTATTAAATACAATGTGACGGTCTTGCCTGTAAGTTTTGGATCTTGTTTATAAATTATCCCCCCTGTTGACTGCTCTTTATAAAAACCAAATAAGATCTTCTACATTCATATATCTATGCATTTGGAAAAAAAGCAATATAAAAGAATATGATTATGTTTATGGTTCACATTTATAATGTATTTTCGCTTAATCTCTCTTCAAATACACTATATGCACCAATGGCTTTGTAGCTTAGTGACATGAGAGCTTCCCTCTAAGTGGAAGGCTTCGGGTTTAGTACCATTTGTAGCCCTAGGCCAATTGTGTCTGTTAAATGTCAGCGAAATCTGCACCGACTGGCACACAATATTTGACACTCACACACACCTCCGTCTATCACTCACCTATCCTATGACTTTCGTGTATTCAGTTTTCTATATCCTTTCCTATATATACATTGTAATCCTTCTTTCATTTACACAATTATATGAATGAAATGAGAATGAGATCCTAGAGTCTCATATAGCATCAGAGCCTGGTCCTAAAATCCCTGGCTGCCAGAAATGGTGAGACGAGAGAGACAGAGAAAGCAGAGCCAGCACTGACCGGAGTGCTCGAGACAGAGAGAGCAGAGCCAGCACTGACCGGAGTGCTCGAGACAGAGAGAGCAGAGCCAGCACCAACCGGCGAGTAGGCATACACCGCCGGCCAAGGGACGATCGCAAGCCGCCGATTGGCGGATTCCAAAAGCCTGCTGTCAATCTGAGCAGCGCGTGGCATCCATGTGCCACACGCGCCACGTCCGTACAGCGCGCGTGACCTCACGCGCCGCCGTGAACAGTGCCTCCGACATCCAATTTTTTGTTCCAGAAAATAAGCCACAGTGTTTCCAACCACCATTTCTCCCAAAAAGACATGGATCCTTCAAAATTTTCTCCTCTTTTTGGGTCTTTTCCTAAAAATCAAATCATAACCGGGGCCACACCAATGGCACTTATGTCTGGTACAAGTGCTGAAATTCAAGACTCATCTTCCTCCTCTCATTCTTCCACTACTAGTAACACAATAACTACGCCAGGACTTTCCGATAGTCAGATTATGGCCATCAACCATAGGTTCAATGGAAGAAACTATCTCCAGTGGTCTCAAACAGTGCTAAGATATATTCGAGGTAAGCGAATGGAGAAATATATCAATGGAGCAGCTCCTCAACCTCCTCCTAATGACTCCAATTTTGATACATGGTTTGCTGAAAACAATCAAGTTATGTCTTGGTTGTGCAACTCCATGACTGATGAAATCAGTGAAGGTTATCTCCTAGCAACCACTACAAAAGAAATCTGGGATGAAGCAAAGCAAACTTACTCTTCCCTTGATAACACCGCTGCTCTAATCCACCTGAAGCGACAACTTCGAGATCTGAGACAAGGTAACTTGACAGTTACTAATTATTATAATACCTTAAATAAACTGTGGCAACAGCAAGATCTCTTCGATTCTCATCCATGGGATACTGTCAAAGATGCTCAGTTACATAAGAAGATCGTGGAAGAAGAACGAGTGTATGACTTCCTCCTGGGTCTCAACGATTCATTTGAAGAGATAAGAGGTAGAATCATGGGACTAAAACCCATGCCACGTCTGTTTGAAGTAGTCAACCATGTGCAATTTGAAGAAAGCAGAAAACTCTTGAATCAAGGCAGCTCAAGCTCAACTGAAAAATCAGATTCAAGCTCAATCGAAAGATTAGCCCTGGCAGCAAAACGACCACAAGAAGAAAGACGAAACAAATGGTGTAATTATTGCAAAAAGAAGGGTCACATCAAAGAAGAATGCTGGAAACTTCATGGAAAGCCAGCAATCAACAAACAAAGCCATACTACTACAACTGAGCCAGAAACTGAAGATAAAGATTCCCTGAGCAAAGAGGAACTGCAGATGTTTCGCAGGATGCTAGATAGACAAAATAAGTCTAACTCTAAGCCTGGTATCAACCTTGTGCAATCAGGTAACTCTATCATAGCTCTAAATACAATATGAGCTAGTGAAAATGCTTGGATTATTGACTCAGGAGCAATTGATCACATGACTGGTAATCATACATTGTTTGCAACTCTTAAATTGATTCATGAGAATCTTCGAGTCAAAGTTGCGAATGGCCTATACACTACAGTTGAAGGAATTGGCACAGTCATACTCTCTAATTCCTTGAAAATTCACAATGTTCTATTTGTGCCTGCACTCACTGTCAATCTTATATCTGTGAGTAAATTAACTAAAGATCGAATGTGCCGAATCATCTTTGATAATGATGTCTGTGTTTTCCAGGATTTAAATTCGAGGAGGACGATTGGAACTTCTAGAGAATGGGACAGATTGTTCTACCTTGAAGAATCAAACTTGAAATCAGAAGATGCAAGGCAAAAAGAGCACTGGTTAGCTCCAACTCTAAAAATGATGTAACTTTGTGGCATTGTCGCTTAGGCCACCCTAGTTTTGATTATATGAAGCACTTGTTTCCAAATTTCTTCAATAGAAATTCTATTCCTTTTCATTGTGAAACTTGCCAAATTGCAAAACAAACTAGGTCTTCTTATCCAAAACAACCCTACAAACCTTCCTCACCATTCACACTAATCCATAGTGATATTTGGGGTCCTGCACGACTAAAAACCCTTACCAATGCTAGATGGTTTGTTACTTTCATAGATGATTACATTAGAGCCATATGGGTTTATTTAATGAAAGACAAATCCGAAGTAGTTAAGGTATTTCAAAACTTCTATACCTTTGTGCGAACCCAATTTAATGTCTTCATTAAGGTACTTCGCAGTGATAATGCTAAGGAATACATGAGCAACACCTTTACCAACTTTCTTGATCAACAAGGCATTCATCACCAAACTTCCTGCCCATACACACCTCAACAAAATGGAGTAGTTGAGCGAAAGAACCGTCACCTATTGGAAGTAACCCGAACCTTACTAATGGAACGAAATGTTCCTACCATTTTTTGGGGTGATGCTCTCCTCACTGCAGCTTATCTCATTAACCGCATGCCATCCAAAGTCCTCAAATTCCACACCCCTATTCAAACACTCCTTGAACACTTTCCAAATTGCTCCATAATCACTTCCTTGTCCCCTAAGGTATTTGGTTGTATTGTCTTTGTTCACAACAATGATAGCAATAAATTTGCTGCCCGAGCTACAAAATGCCTATTTCTTGGTTACTCTCCGACTCAAAAAGGGTACAAATGTTACTGTCCTACTTCCAAGAAACTTATTGTCTCCCGTGATGTAGTCTTCTTGGAAGAAAAAGCATATTACCCAAAATTACCCATTCAGGAGGAGTACACTGACAATGAATGGATAAACCTGCACTATCACCACCACAGCCTAATCCTATACCCATCATTGACTCCTTACCTTCCACAAACCAACCTAGTCCTATGCACCTTAATGATCATGAAGCTAAACATCTTTCATCTCAACCTGAACCCACAACTAATGAATTGGAAACAAATGTTGAGATCAATTCAGGGATGGATACTGAAGGAGATGAAGAGTCCAGAGTACAAGCCAACGATGAATCAAACACTGGTAGAACTATCTCTCCCATTCAAAGGAATGATCATGACTCCAATTTAGGATTAAATCCTGAAGAACTGGGTTAGCCTATTGCATTGAGAAAAGGGGTAAGATCTTGTACTCAGCATCCAATTCAACGTTTTGTCTCATATGGTAATCTATCTGCAAAAATGCAAAGCTTTGTTGTAAACAGCGCGCAGATTAAAATCCCAAGCACGTTTCAACAAGCTATAGCTGATCCGAATTGGAAAAGAGCTGCAGAAGAAGAGTTGAGGGCACTGAAAGAAAATAAAACGTGGGAGATCACAACTCTTCCCGAAGGAAAGAAACCAGTAGGATGCAGGTGGATCTTTAACCCAAAATACAATCCTGATGGTAGTATCAATAAATACAAGGCAAGACTTGTTGCAAAAGGATACACCCAGACATATGGAATTGATTATCAGGAGACATTTGCTTCAGTAGCCAAGCTTAATACCATCCAAGTGCTATTATCAATCGCAACTAACTTGGATTGGTCTTTGCATCAACTTGATGTGAAGAATGCCTTTCTAAATGGAAACTTGGAAGAAGAAGTTTACATGGAGATTCCAGATGGAATCTTAGCTCCTGACAACTCTGTGTGTAAACTCAACAAATCATTGTACGGACTTAAGCAATCTCCTCGAGCATGGTTTGGTAGATTCACCAAAACAATGAAAAGACTTGGGTATACTCAGGGACAAGCAGATGACACATTGTTCATTTAACGTGTTAATGGCAAAGTCACCATCTTGATTGTCTATGTTGATGACATGGTCATTACAGGAAATGATGAAGAATCCATTATTCATTTGAAAAAAGACTTGTCAACTGAGTTCCAGGTGAAAGACCTTGGACAAATGAGGTATTTCCTAGGCATGGAAGTGGCAAGAACTAAAAAGGGTATCAATGTATCACAGCGGAAGTATACCTTAGATCTGTTGCATGAAACTGGAATGCTAGGGGCACAACCTGAAGGAACACCAATGGAAGAAGGTTGTCACTTAGAAATCAAACCAGATGGTGTCCCAGTCAACACAGAACGGTACAGAAGACTTGTTGGGAAACTCATATACTTGACTCACACACGTCCAGACATTAGCTATGCAGTTGGAATAGCAAGTCAATTCATGCACCAACCACAAGAAGAACACATGGCAGCTGTATACAGAATCTTAAGCTATTTAAAGCTTAATCCTGGAAAAGGAATCTTCTTTAAGAAATGCACTGCAAAAGATATTGAAATATACACTGATGCAGACCATGCAAGGGATAGAGAGACTAGAAGATCAATCTCAGGATATTGCACATATGTGTGGGGAAATCTTGTTACATGGAGAAGCAAGAAACAGACTGTGGTGTCACCAAGTAATACAGAAGCCGAACTGAGAGCTGTTAATCATGGAGTACGTGAAGGACTTTAGGTCATCAGATTGTTAAAGGAGTTGGGAATTCCATATGAGGGACCAATGCAAATTTGGTGTGACAACAAAGCCAGCATTGAAATGGTCAAGAACTCAGTCTATCATGATAGAACAAAACATGTTGAGATAGATAGACACTTTGTTAAAGAGAAAATTGAAGCAGGCATCATGAAATTGTCCTACATCAGATTTGAAGACCAAATTGCAGATGTGCTGACTAAACCACTAGGCAGAGCTACGTTTGAAAAGTTTTTGTGCAAGCTGGGTATGATTGACATATATTCTCCAGCTTGAGGGGGAGTGTTAAATGTCAGCGAAATCTGCACCGACTGGCACACAATATTTGACACTCACACACACCTCCGTCTATCACTCACCTATCCTATGACTTTCGTGTATTCAGTTTTCTATATCCTTTCCTATATATACATTGTAATCCTTCTTTCATTTACACAATTATATGAATGAAATGAGAATGAGATCCTAGAGTCTCATAGTGTCCACCACTCTAATTCGAAAAAAGAAAACATATATGCATTTCTTATTTTGAAGGTAGAAGATCTAAGTGGAAGTGTCTGCCTGAAATAACTTGCTGAAAGTTTGTTGGATTTATCTATATCTGTTGAATACTGATGAGCTGTGTCAAAAATTTCATTTAAATATGCAGTTTAATTACGACCTCAGTGCGTATGGATTTAGAGAATATTTTAAGCGCCATGGAATACAGGAATCAAGTCCCAAGTAAAGATATCTGCGAAAGGTTTGAATTTAACACAACCATTAATTAATGCAATAATATGTGCATACTTGCATATTTCTTTGTTTGGTCCTTTGAAGGATTTATCTGCTTTAGTTTATTTTCTGTTTTAAGGAATGTAGGAAACTCGCGCAAAAGGAAAAAGATATGTAGTAGATTTATTCTGACTATCAAAGCTGTAGATGGCTCTTACTAATAAGAAACCTGTTATGTTACTTTTGGATTTGATTTATGTAGTTTCAAGTATGTCTTATAAATATTGCAAAAAAATAGGTTATTTCTGATGATTTCTATATGATAATATTGGGAAGGAAGGGGGCGGGAGGGGGTGAGAACTGAGAAGCATTCTGTAAGGAATACATATAAGTTTGCTCAAATTAAGATAATAAATGATAAAAATAAAAGATGGTTGAGTTGAATATGTTCGGTAACTTCAAAAAAATACGAAGTTCAAGAAATATTGGAGTATAATATTAAATTCAATTATATAATACTACATCTTTTTAGAAATAAAAAGGATTACCAACCCTCACTATAACTTGGCTTCAACTCCAAGTATGCCTAACAACAGTGAAGATGACAATTTTTTTTTGCAACTTTTTTTACTAGCTAAGAAGAAAACAAACACATTGTCTTGGGATTTAGCAACCCCTTCCAAAAATTACTTTTGCGCTTGATGAGTCGAATCTTGTTTCAAAAACAGTTTTTCATACAGCATAAAATTACTTAAAATAAACTAATTTAAACACCTGTCAGAAACCTTGATTCAGACTTGCAACTTGGAAACAAGTCATTTATTTTGCATTAGCTAGATTTGGAGAACAATTGAAATCAGATTAACATGAACTTGAAAAGAATCTATTCTATGTAGCATGAAAAATGTCCAACATTTGTATTAAGCCTAGAGGTGACACATAGCTCCCTATCTCTACCAATCTACTAATGGCTGAGTTGGGATGTTAACTAATAACCACAAGGCTAAATGCCATGAACGTAGGAAAGGGTTACAAACCCAGTTGACAGCAACCTGTATTGTGAATTCTGTGACCAAAAAATAAATGGTAGAGTGCTTTCCATTATGTAATCTGACAAAAATTAATGTTGAAAAGCATTCAGATTTCAGAATATGAAGACCATGTTTTGAGCCTATGATCTCACTGTGCCCCGTTTGGTTCACAGAATGGAATGCAGAAGGAAATTGTATGAAAAAAGTGATTTTACACATGTGAATTGTCCTTGATGTCCCTAAATTTGGGGGGGGGGGGGGAACTGATGGGAGACAAGGTACTGTTGAGTAATTATAAAAAATGTTATAAATAATGCATTTGTTTCATATTATAAAGCATCACAACTTCCTCGCCTCTACCTCACCATTGCAAACAGGCCTAAAAATTGATAGCTATCTCAACAGGAAGAGTTTGAATCGGGTAAGGGACTTCTATAGGATTGATATATATGTGCAATGAGATTAAAAGGGCGAAGTAGTAGTTCCCATTCATGATAGTTTTGTTATAATAACTTGAACATCTCTTAAAACTTATAGCACTCGACGTTTCATCCTCCTAACCAAATTGCTAAACAGATTTTGTATGGGTACATTGGAAGTTTAAACTGATTACCTTTCCACTTCTCATTTCCATTTCATTAACCATTTATTTCTGTCCTTTCCATATTGGATGAGATGGCGTTTTTGTTAATGATGCATTTTCTGAGTCAAGTTTTGGTTGTGTCCCCATGATTTTACACATCTTGGTAGTGAATTTGTTGACATGAGTGCTGGTCTGCTGATACTTGTCAGATTTATCATACACTCCTTTGCTCATGATTACTTTCTGTCATCCTCACTATTAATTGTATCAAAACTTAAGTCTATTTTTGGTGCAGGGATATATTGTCCTAAATGGACCATGGGCTTTTGTTCAGTGGCTGGTGAAAGCAACCATTGGGGAAGAGCGAGCTTATTTTGGTTTTCCAAATTTCTATACTTCCTCTAAGAACAAAGTCTAAAAACAATACAATTTGTGTTGTTTTTTTTTTTTGGCCATTGCAATACAATTTGTGATTGCTTGTGCAGATATATTTTAATGGCAGAGCCTGACCACAAATGATCTGTGCACTCTTACCATTACTTGGCAGTGGCAGCTTGTGGACAGATGCAGATCGCTGGATTGAAAGCGGCGCTTGCCAGATATAGATGCTATCCTGGCCTCGATATTTGGAAGTCAGTTTCACAAGAATGTGAAGGACACATGCCCAACCAGCTCAAAAACAAATGAGATCATTTGCAGTAGAGTTACAGAAGATATCGCGAAGCCAATGGACCATAGGGAGAATCAGGGAGACCATGGTCCATTGGCTTCGCGATATCTCTTGTAACTCTTCCGCAAATAATCCCATTTGTTTTAGAGCTGGTTGGGCATGTCCTCCGCATTCTTGTGAAACTGTCTTCCAAATATCGGGGCCAGGATAGCTGCATCTGTCCACAAGCCGCCGCCACGGCCGAGTAATGATCTGTGCATTTGTACTTCAAATAATCGGAGGATATATATTTAACTTAACCTCGTCACGTGTCTCTGTGTATCTGCATAACCCAACCCAAACGCTGGTTAGCCAAATTATTGGTGCACCCTCTACAGTTTGTACCTTGTGTGTGTGGATATTTCTATTTTCTAGTCCCTTTATGTGTGTGTGTGTGTGTGTGTGTGTGTGTGTGGTTTTTAAAGTTTGGGATTTTATTTCCCAATTCCCAGTACATTTGTGGACGCAATGATGATCATCTATGGGGTGGTTGGAGAGTTGTAATACCCGGTATTTTGGGATTTAAGGTTAAAGAATAAGCCTGAATTAAATCTATTCCTTAATGTTTCTTATATCTTTAAAGTATTAAAGCAAATAAATAGTGGATATTTATGGTCACATGAATTTTATATTTGAAATTGAAAGTGAATAGTGTTTTATTGAAATTGCTTGTGAGACAGTAAGCTTATCATATGATCTTGTATAATTAAATGATGAGCAAAAATTATGAGATTTTAGAGAGTGAAAATAGACATCCTAAGCTTTAATTGATAGGTCGTGGGTAATTTTTGGAGTTGTATGCAAAAAATTATGTATTTTTTAAATTTACCCAGAAAAATTGGAAAGTTTCTGGAACAGCATCCGAAGAATTTAATTTTGGGAATTTTGTGTTTCCAATTGGATAAAGTTTATGTTTTGCCTTGAAACTAGACTCAATAAAGATTTTATAGCCTTTGGAATCACTCCTATATAAGGGCTACAAAATTAGTTATGATTTTTTAATGTTTAGGTAAAAATCTATCAGAATTTCCAAATAAATCTGAAAATAGAAAACATTTTATTACCAAATGGATCAGCCCATTTTGGCTCTAAGTAGGATCCCTAGATGTGTAAAGGGCTGACTCGAGAGGAAAGGAATTGTTTACATGTAAAGTATTATTTATTTGGAATAGCTTATTTTTTTATTTATAAGTGCTTATAAATTATGATTCACAGTATATGAGGTAAATATGTGAGAGAAGTTTTATCTCGATTTATATAATAAGCACTTATATCTAAAAAAATAAGTTATCCCAAACATACAAGTAATGCTTATGACTTAGTACATGTACATAATGGGCTTATGACTTAGTACATGTACATAAAGTTGTGTAAACCAAAAAGTCAAAGTTTTGAACTTTGGGCTAATTAAATAATAGAAGATAAAGGCAAAACAATTATAAAACAATTTCCTCATCCTCTTCCCTACACAAAACCATGATGGAGAAAAATAGAGAGAGAAAGTTTGAGAGAGTTTAGAGAGAAAAGGAGAAGAAAATTCACAAGGTAGGTCGATTTCTTTAGTGAATTCATACCTAACGTGTATAATCCTTCTTCTAAACTTCTCTTTTATGTTGTTAAAAGTGTTTGAAGCACAAATTTGGTTGTTTAAGAGGCTAGCACCTCAGCCACATCAAGGAGAGTCAGAAGGAGTTTAAAGTAACCTCCGAAACTCCGAATATTGATTGTTCTGGTTGTTCTGAACAATTTAATTGGTGAAATTTCGCCGGATTGACTTTGGTTTTAATTTTAGGAATTGAGGTGGCCTAGGCGTTATGTTGCCAAAATTGGGTCTAAATGGTGGTTATAACTTAATTAAATAGTTAATAAGGTGATTAAGAGTGGAAAGGAGCATGTCTACGAAGTCAGAATCGAAAAATCCAATTTTTTCTGGAGTTTTGTAAGTTTCGGCCATAGCTAATTGGAGGGGATAGAGTTGGATTTTTGATGTTCTGATGATTCCATTAAGTTCAGGAGGGAGAATTAGGTGAGGTTGCAGTTGGTCAATTTTTTGGAAAAGCCCGAAAAAACATAATTACGAAAACACTCCTGAAACCTTAAAATAAGAGCTGCTAAGAGCACTTTTGTCTTATGAAAGTGAATTCGGTAATTCCGAGTCTAGAAATGGATTCCTTGGGCGAAAATATGTTTGAATAGACCCAATCAAAATTTCAGAAAAAGTACGGTTGGACTAGGTACTGCAGGGCTGAGCCGAGTGCTGGGGGCATTTTGGTAAATTTTCACAATAGACTACTATAACCACTAGAAACACTATGGAAGTGCCTAAAATATTACATAAATAAGTTTTAATCTAATTCTTGTACATTTGACATTTTAGGACCCAATTGATATCCAAGCGGCGACACGAAGTTCGAGGAGCTTATTTAAAAATCAGGGAAGAACAATTAAGGTAGGGAACTTACCTCTCCTGCGTGTATTTGATATTTGTGATGGTGTATTGATGCATGTTATTGCTTTGCTTGATTATGTGAAATATATATAAATGATTAAAGCTCTGTTTCTATTTATGCTATAGCCATAAGTATGTTGTTTGAAACATTGAGCACGGAGATATGTCATTGTGTTAGCATGAGTTTATGTAATGCAAGCATGTCATGCATTAAACACTTATCCTATATGCATATTGGTACTGTTTCCTACTGAGATTTTCTTAAATCTCACCATCCCTTACTAACAATTTAGACAGGTGAATATGAAAGGTATGCAGAGATCAGAGAAGAGAACTATATGAGAGGATTGCAGTGGTGGAACGAAGACGGGAGGATGTCTCTGTTTCACTAGGACGGGTTTAGACACCCAAGTAGCTCTGTGTAGCTACATTGATGGTAATTATCATGTACGAACTCCTATGGGGAATTTTTGTAATCATGCACATACTATCAGTATAATTATGTTATTTCTGTATTATCCACCAAATCATTCATTAATATTCTGTTGTAAGTCAAAATAAGTAAGGGTGTGGCAAGAGTGATATGAGGTTAATAGATGGATTGTATGTTATTGTTTGTTCAGAGTTGATTTTAATTTTTCCATTGACGTTTTGGATAAGCACCAAGTGTGAAGTGGGAGCCATATCTGTCATGAATCCAGTATTTAGTGCACTCCCCTTTTGTTTTGGTCAAAAAACAGAGTAATTAAACATATAGATAGTTTAATTAATATTGGGTTTAAGGTGTAAATTTATTTCGTTAAAGAGTAATGTTGTCTCAGTAGTTTTTTTAAGTGTTACCTCAGAAGTTTTAAAACATAGCAATCTTGTCCCATTCCGTTAAAAAATTGATGTTGATTGTCAACTTTTTAATGATAAAGAGCAACATTGAACCTAAAAAAAACTTCCATGACAACATTGCTCTTCAGCAAAAACTTCCTAGACAAATTTGCACCTTAACCCTTAATATTGAGATGATGTTTGTTTTTTTCCATTTTTTTTTTTTTTTGGTCAGAGCATTGATTCATCTGTTAACTATATATATACTTGGATGACTTACACTAGAAAAGGCATATTTTTTTTGTCAGAGCATTGTTCATAAAGGGGTTTAAGTGATACCCTTCAAGAAAAGAAGCATGCATATAAACTGTTTGAGAACCCCGTGCCGTTATAGATGGTTGTTCATTGCAAACAAGGAACTCTGCCGCATTGGCATGAAAATCACTTCAACGTATTCCCATCATGAAACGGATTTGGATCCTTTTCTTTTTCTTTCCGGTTTGCTTCCGTCTTTTTCTCTCAAAATATACTATTTCAGTGTAAAATACACAAGCTTCTTACTTTTTTTTTTTGAAAACAACATTGATCATCCTAAAATATTTTTCAGTACCAATCAGTTCCCTAAAATATTTTTTTAAAGATCCTAAAAAATTAGTTCAAGATACTGGATAATACTGAAAAAATATTTTTCAGTACCAATCAGTTCCCTAAAATATTTTTTTAAAGATCCTAAAAAATTAGTTCAAGATACTGGATAATACTGAAAAAATATTGCAGGGTACTGACTAGTACTAAAAAAATATTTCAGGATGATCAATATTGTTTTTCAAAAAAAAAAAGTGAGGAGCTTATGTATTTTACATCAAAACAGTGTATTTTGAGAGAAAAGGACAGAAGCGAATAAGAAGGGAAAAGGAGAGAATCCAAATCCGAATGGAACATGCTACATGGGGCGGGGTTGTGTAGGCCAGCATTTCAGATGCATTCAGCATGTGAAGATACTCATTACACAGTTAAACTCATCTATGGGCAGCACCAAATAATGTATTTTACAGTAGGACTGCACTCATCATTTATCGAGTTCTCCATTTCCTCTAATAAGGAGTTTTCTTGTGCATAAAGCCTAATTAACAACACATTTAGCCATGGCTTGTACTCCTTTTCTGGAATCAACTTCAGTACTCTATCTTCTTAGTCTCAGAACTTTTACAATATGCGCATATCATACACCTGATCAAACGAATGTCATTCTCATTTACATAATCCCTCACTAACTGATATGTTTCTTCCAACTTCTTCAGATTGCCTGAACAAGCATACCCTTGTAGCATCAGCAGGTATGCGTCAGTGTCAGGCATCAAAGGGCCAGACTTTAGAATTTGAAAAGATTGTTGCATTTCATCCCACTTCCACGCTGTAACATACCCAGAAATCAGATAATTATAAGTGCTTATATTCTGAGAGATTCCTGAATTATGTATCTCCTCAAATATTGGTTCCATACGATATATTAGTATCAAGCGACCAAAAACAGAAATAAGAATATTGTAGGTTATGATGTGAGGGCTACAAGTTTCATCTATCGTCATTCGCACAAGCAATGACTTGCATTTCCCATGAAGACCATTGAACATATAAGCAGCCAACATCGAATTATAAATAGCCGTTGTTTTTATTTGCTTGTTTGCAGCAACATTAAATAGTCCTACTGCAAGATCAATATTTTTAGATCTACCAAATATGAAGAAGAACGTGATCGGATGATAAAGAAAACGAATAAGGTTGAGTTGATGATCGATGAGGATATTCGGAGCTTTGAGGGTCGAACCATGTGGATTCTAATGCATATTGTTTGAATTCATTGTATATATATGAAATTCACAGTAATATTGTTTATTTCTCCCACCATATATGTATGGTAAAATTGCCCATAAACACCTTATTGGAAATTTATTTACCAAATGGAACCTTGTGTTCAAACAATCTTCCGCGTATGTAAAAGATTTTTCCTTGTGTTCAAACAATATTCCCTGTACTAAATATATATTCTTTATGTGATCTTCCCTTATGTTCAGACAATCTTCCTTATGTGCAAAAGATTTTCTCTTAAATGCTTTAAAGTCCTATTTGGTAAATAAATTTCCAATGAGGTCTTTATGGGCAATTTTTCCTACATGTATGGTGTATTTTTACCTTTTATAAATATAAAGGTTTTGAATTATGTACTTGTACATTTTACAAATACGAAGGCTTTGAATTAAATTCCGCCTTATTAGTGCAAAATCGAGGAAGCATGTGCCAATAATTCTACATTCTACCTAGGCCGATTATTAAACCAAGTGAAACAAGCCCCTTTATTGAAATTTCAAAAAGCTGAGGCAGTTCCCGAGGTAGGATTATAGAGCCCGGACGCTATAAAACTATGATCTTTCAAGGCCGAAATATTCGTGTCTACTACCCGCCATGTTATTAGTATCATATCTGTGGGGATTCTCCGACTTTGTAACGTCAATTATATCCATTTGGGGGGTTTTCACTCCTCCACTAGATACCTAGCTCTTCTGAAAATTGGAGTCAGTAGGCTCTTGTACAAGTTTGTTCTGAAAAACAGAAAGAATTTGGACCTTTGAGGCCCATCAATAAGCAAAACTTTCTCATAGAATTGAACGAAATTTGTCTATTTTTTATCAACCTCTATCTAGTATTCGAGTAGATGTTGGTGGAAGAAAATCAAGTGCTTTGGATGATGTTCTTGTAATCTTATTCAGTTTTATTCAAAAAAAAAAAAAAAAAGGACTATGGAGTGACGAAATTCCATTTATCGGTAGGGATAATGTAAATTCTACGGCTGCGATTGCAGGATATGCATGGAGAGTGATGTTACTGTAGGATAATGTAATCCCTTTTTGAGTAATGTTATTCAATTTTAGTGTTGCATTTTATACGTATCAAAGTATTATATAGTAGTATACGCGGCAATTAAGTTGTAGGCGGCATGCGATGTAATAAGGTTACCCAAGTCAGTCATTCAAGTAGGACAAATCCTAAGTAAAGAGATTTGTATTTAAGAGGGTATAATAATAGTAGGGAGAATCTAAATCACCTTATTGAAGGCTCAAGACATAAATACTCGCATGGAGGGGTAAATTGGGGCACATTATTGCATATTTTTGCCCAAATGCATGTCCAATCATACCACAGAAATTTTTGAGTGTGATAGTACACATCAAATGCATGTTCTACGCCTCATCCTTGGGTTTAGCTGGCGAAAGGGTCGGATACTCTAACCAATAGGAGAGGGTTCAATTCCAAAGAAGTCAACTTAATTGTGGTCTAGTCGAGACGTTGGGGGAGGCATTTTAACTTGGAGCCCTGCCCTTGGATTTTAGATTGTGAGTTAGCCTAACCCATTTCCTAAAAATTTTGTACCAAAAAAAAAAATGCATGTTCTAATGTAGCATGAATATTCAAGAGTGTGATTTGGAAGAGTATTATTGGGTTTGAAGACACCTTACCTGGAGTTACAAGAGATGTTACTTGAAGACTAATCCAATTAGAGTCCACTTATTTTATTTAAGTCAAATTTTCTATTTAATGTAATGTTTGGCTTTCATAGTTTGATCTTATTTTAATGGGTTAAGGTGGAAATTTACTAATGAAGTTTTGTCTAAGAAGCATCTGGCACAAATATCTTTTAGAAGGGGTAAAAATACCAATGAACAATTAAAAAGGGGCATCCACCACAAAAACCGTAAAATCCGTACTAACGTCGTTAGGGGTTTTCTTCTTTTATAATTTAACGCTGTTAGTACGGATTAACGGTTTTTGTGGTGGATGCCCTTTTTAATTGTTCATTGGTATTTTTTTTTCCTTCTAAAAGATATTTGTGCCAGACGCTCCTAGAAAAAAATTTCATTGGTAAATTTACACCTTAACCCTATTTTAATTTTTGTTTCTATCGTTTCAAAACATCTAGGTTTTGATCCCTAAGTTTCTTGTTATTTAAAACCTCAGTGCTAAGGCCCAATCTACCTACTCCATGGATATATTTATGTTAGTGACCTTTAATATAGTGATTTGGGTTCCCAATAAACATAAGTTATAACTAAGTACTTTATTTAACCATCTTTAATCTCCCTAATTTAGATAAATATTTCTTCTATTAGGGATTATAGGAGTACAATTAAAGATGCCAACTTGGACACTATCTTACATTACAACATAGATTATTGGCATAGACGGAAAACAAATTGATTAAAAATAGGAAAAAAGGTTATTAGTGTGAGATGTTGGGCATCTAATCCGTACTGACCTCATTGGGCCCTTGCCACAAGTATTAGACTCAAACGTTAAATTAAAAATATATTTTTATTATTATGTTTTATTTGAATCAATACAATCTAGGATACTAATTAAAATTCAACTAAATAATTAAATAATATAGGAAAATGTTTATTCACGGGATTTTCATTGAGATTAGCGGGCTTGTGGAAACATATGTGGGCTTTGAATTTCAGTGTTATGACTTATGATCATCAGATGTGGTACAGAAATTTTTTTGAAAAAAAAAACAACCACCAAATAAGCTCATATTAAGTGGGCCCAAATATCAGGTCAAACAAGACAGAAGAAGACAAAATTGGCCCAATTTATCATTATAGACAAAATCTTCATAAAAAAAATATGGGTAGTTTGATTTTCTTTTTGCCAAAAGTTTGTTTGATTATAAACTCTATCCTTTTGTTCTTCAAATAAGTTTTTAGAGTAATTTTTTTAAAGTATTCAAAATAATTTATATATATTTGAATCATTATTTCAAAGAACATATATAAGGTGCTAATAATAAAATAATTTTTTATTTTATTAACATAATTGTCACTAATGTTAAAGTGATGTTCTCAATCTCCACCTTTTCTTTTAATTTTGTAGGGAAAAAAAATTAACAAATCATGAACAAGATGTTCTAATTTTTCTAAGAAAACAAATGTTATTTTTTTCATAACAAATAACTAAAATTCAATTTTTTTAAACAAAATTATTTACATTTTTCTAAACAAAAACGGTTCTAAAAACAGGAAATCAAATAAGGCTTATTTAATATCATTTTTTCTTGCATAAAAAAAAATAATAAGCCTTACATCTTCTTTTCCCTTTTAACCCAACAAGTCTTTTATATATATATAGAGCGAGAGAGCACCCCGGGGTTAGGGGTTAGGATTTAAAATTTAGGATTTAGGATAATTGGGCTAAAAACGGTCTATTTATTTATTTATCTAGCGATATTTATCTATTTATGGAATTTTTTTTTCCAAATGATTACAAATTACATATAGTCGGCATATCAATCAACATACTAATATATGGTAAACTTATTCCTCCTATTATTTAGGGTAATGAATGGTGGAAGGTTTCTGAGATGGGGATAAGATGAAGATGGGAATGAAGAAGGGTATTGCAAGGAGAAGGATTAGAGTTTGAAAGCAGATATACTGAAGAGAAGAATACAAACTAAATACATGATCACGCCATCATTAAGAGTAGGGGTGGGTATGAGTGGGGTTGGGTAGGGTGAGACCCTTACCCGATGTCTAATCCAAAAGATGAATGAGCTGCATTTTGCAACCCAATATCCGGACATGCCTGATAAAAGTCTTAATCATTTCGGGCAAGACAGGGGTGGGCTAGGCAGGGCAGGGCAGACTTTCCTGCCCAATTGGTAACTCCTTAACCAATACCATATGTATAAAAACTATAATTATACCTAATAAATATTATTAAAAATTTTAAATACATTTCATAATTACACACCTTGAAATATCTCAAAATAAAGTTATAACTTGAGTATTGCAATTAAAAAAAACCAATATATGTCTTAATAATCACATGAAAAATTATGAAATAATATGTGTTTATGTATGAATATCAGTGTAATCAAACCCGGACCGAACCAAAAACCGCTGAACTGGGAAGTAGACCGGTCTGGTCTGGTGACCCGATCCAGTCTGATTGTTTTTTTAAATCAATTTTTAAATTTCTTTTCTTTATAATTTCATATTAATAAGCCTAAAATCTTTAACCTCTCACCGGTTGGTCCCACTTTAACTCCGATCTAACCCACTGACCCATAATCCAATATCCTAACTGGTTCAGTGACTAGTCCAGGTTTGATTACCTTGATAAATATTGATTGATATGAATAGGTGCAATTGCGATAAAGACTCCAAAGAAACTAAAATTTGTCTTTGATCTTAACTTTTTAATGCTTTGTATCATCCATCCAAATCAAAAAATCACGTTCATCTAAAATGCAATGAGTTATATGTAAACTGTGGTGGATGAATATTAGATAATAATATAAAATGTTTCATAAAAATGAAATAATATATATATATATATATTAAATAAAATAATATGTATAGAATACTATTTATTTTATATAAAATCATATATATTTTAAATAAATTGTATATAATTTTTCAGGTAGGGCCAAATGGGCAAGGTGATACCCCTTACCCAATGCCTAGCCCGGCCCGATAGTTTGTTTGGTTCCAAGATGCCCAAATTTTTTTCGGGCCACTTTTTCTAGGCTGGGCAAGGCAATTTTTGACCAAGCTCGGATGGGCATACTTAACTCTTAGGCACTATGCTCACCCCTAATTAGAAGTATCAAGTACAATTAATGGCCATGGCCCATGAGGCATATAATTTTTTATACATTTTTAAATACCAATCCCTCCCATTCTTATTAATATAGGATTTATTTGGTGAGTTAATTTTAGTTTTAAATATAAGACATATTTTTTATATTTATCAAAATTTTCATAATTTACCCCAATACTACCTCAATAATAATCAAGGAGGAGAGTGGACGAAGGAATCAAGAAAGATAATTATGATGCTTTAGAAAATACATGTCATATTAACTAATTTAGTTAATTTCATTTATCTAGTCAGATTAAATAAATAGTTGTTATATTAAATATGGGGGGAGTACTATATGAAAAATGAAAGATGGCAATATTAACAAAAAATATTTATTTGGTTAGATAATATATACCTGAAATTTTATTCTAATCAATTTATCCCTTATTGAATACAATTTTTTTTCCCGGGGGTATGGGAATATATGGTGGAAACCTTTGTGGCCCAAGGACGATGTTAATAAATATTCCATCAAGGATTTTGATTTATAAGAAACAAATTATTAATTCATAAAAATCATGAACTTTATTTACGATTAATTAAGATATGTTATAGATTAAATTCTATTTTTAAAAATTCCCACATTAAATATTCCACATAGTAGCATTATATTTAATGATATTAACTTAATTATACTCTATAAATAAAGATATAAAATGAATAATAAAATAAATATACCAAATAAGGGGTCATTATTTTCTTAATTATATTTTCCAATGTTTCTTTTAAAAAGGATGGAGGGATAATATATATAATTATTCATTCTGGAAAGTAAACATAGTTTGTCTTTCATAATTAGTAATTGTATTTGTATAATATATACTCTTTATCATTTAAGTAAATTATTTGCTATACATGTCAAATTCAATATGTCCTTTGTGTTCTCTATATGATATTGCATCCTAATAAAATTTTATAATTTATCACTAAGCATTTTTATTTAACTAGTAAGAGGTTTATACCAGCTTAATGTTCATGTCTTTAAAGGGAAAATATTGCTTTCGAATTTCAAGTATTTCTTACAAATATACTAATTATTAACAAATTAGGAGTATAGGGACTAATGTTATAATTGAGGAAATTGTAAGGACCCAATAAAAAAACAACACTACATAGACCAGATTATATAATAAACAAGTGAAACCATACATATTGATGAAAGATTTAATATTTTTCAATTTTATATATGCTCTAAAATTTGATTTACTCTTCATTCACACCGTATACAAAAATTATGTATCGTATGAGCTAAATGTTAATTTAGCTTCACGATAAAATCCATGCAAACCATAATTTTGATAGAAGCACATGATTATAATCTTGACTTTTAATTTGATTATTTTCTGTATGAAACCAAATAAACTCCAATCTAATATTCCAATCTGATATTCAAAGTTTGGCAGATTAAATATTTCTCGCCTATAATATATCTCCAATTTGAACAACCAAGTTTGGCCAAGGGGAAAAAACTTGAACAATGTAATACTCTCTCGGGTCCTAAATATAGGATAAAGTTTGTAGTGTAATTTACACTATAAATTTTATCCTATATTTAGGACCGGAGGTAGCATTAATTAGTCACATAAAAATTAAAAAGCAATGTGGTGTGTGTGTGTGTTGATTAGGCCATCTATCTTCTCGTTAACCTCTATCTAGAAACAAAGGAACAGACAATATGTTCAGAAATATTGATCTGTACCATTATTATTGTACAATAATAAATTCTCATGATGGATATGAATTATTATGAGATCGAGAATTCTGAAATAATAATAATAAAATAACACAAATCCACAAAGATTTAAATCTGAAATTTATTCATTCTTTATTAATCGAACCACCCTGAACGGAACTTGAATTACTTCCTCATTTTTCCTCTGTGGGCAAATCCCATTCACAGAAAATCAGCCAAAAACTTTATATATCAGCCCTGATTGCTATGAATAAAGTCTAAAACACGAAGCTGTAAGATCAGTTGGGGAAAAAAAAAGATCATTATGCATAATTATTATCATAAATTTTACATCTTTATATTTTATTACTATAAATAAATTTCAAACACTATAAATCAATCTCTCTTTTTTATATATATATTTATATAAATTGTCATCCATTTATCTGTTTTTGTTTTAGGGTTAGTGGCTTGTCCCTTCCAACACATAAATATCTCCTCCAGATTCGAACTCAAGACCAAAAGAATCTAGGCAGGCCTTACCCACTAGACGAAGGCTATCTTAGTTGCCAATCAATCTCTTCGTAACACATCTAAACAAACACAAGCAAATGATAAATATATATATATATATATATATATTGAAGAATCTGACTTCGAATCAGATGAACAAGAAATAGAGAAACATGAACCGGCATATATATTGAAGGTCTTGATCTTCTCTCAAAGTCAGCTTATTACATTTATTTTTAGAGAGAGAGAGAGACTACTACTGAAACTTCATATCATTGAAACGAAGAGAAAGAAAGACCAGAGAGAGAGAGAGAGAGAGAGGAAAAACCCTCGAAGCAAAAACAGGGAAGAGAGAGAGAGAGAGAGTAACAGGAATGATTGAAATGTAGCAGAAGATGATAAAGAAGAAGAAAAAGAACCCATTGTGCTACTTCAGGTGGATTTTCCAGGCGGCGGAGGCTTCTTCGCCGGCGCCGGAGGGTGGGTCATAGAGGACTCTTGTTTATGGGCTTGAGGGTTGGAAATGGTAGTGCCTGAGGTGGTCCCTCCTCCCGTGCCAAGCTGGTTGTCGTTCAGGTCAAATGGCTTGGAAAGATCCTCGCTGCCGGCCATGATCTCGGGCGGAAGGACCTGTGAGGCTTGTCGCCGATGGCGGGACATGGTAGTCGAAACGTTTTTTCAGAGAGAGAGAGAGAGAGAGAGTGGAAAGAAATGTGAGACAGAGAGTTGAATGATTTATGGAGGTTGGGGATTTGTCTGGTGAGTGAGAAAATTCTAAACCACGCGCTATCTGAGATCGGGGACAGTGAATATAATTACTCACAAAACATGCTTTTCCAAAAAAAGTAAATAAATAAAAATAAAAATGGAAAATTTTCACTTTGGTCTTAGAGAAAAGAAAATATAATAAAAAGACCCTTTAAAATATCAAAATTACACTTAAGTCTTATAGAAATTTTTTACAATAAATTTTAATTGTCAAATGCTCATGAATATGTTAATGAATATCTATAAACTTATTAGTGTAGCGCCTATGAACTTATTAATAAACGCCTTTGAATTTATCAATGGATTCTTATGAACTTATCATTGAAATTGGAATTTACTGTAAAAAAATTTCACAGGATTTAAATATAATTTTAAAATTTTAAGAGATTATTTTATTGTATCTTCTCTTATCCAAAACCTAAATACAATTTCCCCGTAAAAATTTCTTGATCTGATACCACATTTTGGAGTTAACGTGGCTGTTTTATTTATTGCATACAAATTAAAATAAGTTTTACTATTTATAATTTACTAAAAAGAAAAATTGTTGAAAGTACATGAAAATTTATTGGCTAAAGTAGAACTCATATGCAACATGTGCAATTCTGTATTAAGTGTGCATAGTCAATTTTCAATACTTCAAGTCTTTAATTATTAGTAAAAGTTTTCAAAACATATATAATTTGCATATAGCTTTATATATATACATATATGCATGGGCAAAATACTCACACACACACATATGTAAATATGTATATCAGATTATCAGTATATGTATGTATCAGTCACACAACACATACAGCTATAAAAGTTACATTCCTTAAATTCATGTCTTTTTTCCTTTATTAAAAAATAGTAGGAAAAAATATAAGAAAATGCTACTTGAACTTTAAAACATTAAATCAATAATTTAATTTTAGTTGTCAATTGATATACTCTTATATTTAATGCCTATACTCTTATAGACAACAAGATTAATTTAACATTTTGAAGTTTATATAGTATTTTCTTATCTTTTTCCCAAAATAATATATCAATTTAGATCAAAGTCTTTCTAATTTTTTCATTAAAGAATTATTTCCTCTTATCCATATTATAAGACACATTCCACGAGGTATTTTTTTTCCTTTTTATAAGAAACTTTGATAGTTTCAACTTTTAATGAGAATTAAATAATTTCTTTTATATATATGAATATTTAATAATGGTAGTGAGAGAGTAGAAATTAATATAATACTAAATTTTAGTGTAGTTAATAAGGCACTGTTCAAAATCATTTCAATTGTATAATAAATTTAATACTTTTAACTATTTTTATTGTTATACATGAATTAGTTTAGAATTCCCTACCTTACCTCCTATCCAAAATGTATGAAGTTTTGGTTTAAAATATAAGAAATTAATAGGGTAATTACTAATTAATGATTTTATATCAGTTTCACCCCTTGTAGGAAAAAGAGAGCGGTGAGAGATAATAAATACACATTTGTTCATTAAAAAATAAATACATATTTAAAAACGCATTCTTTAATTAAAGTAAAATAAGTATATTTTAGTTATAAAAAATAGGTAAATTTTATTAAGAGAGGGGCATGGTATTGATTTTGCTGGTGTTTAAACTACTTTCAACTTTTCGTCTTTGCCGTTATGTTTGAAAATTTTAGTTTTTTTGGTAATGTGAATGTCACTAATGTAAACGTAATTAACTATCATGCATTCATGCTCATTGTTTAATAAGAATTGGATCAAAGTTGGCTACAAGTTCAAAGATGGATTCCTTTTAATCAAATTGACCAAAACTTGGGGTCCAACAAGTACATTTTCCATTTAAAATTTTCAATTATATTTATATATATTGATTAGTACTTATAGATCAGCAATATTTTCAAAAAAAAAAAATTATTATCAGTATATATTATACGGTACAATGCAATTTATTTCACAATATTCTATGTAATGCACCGAGTAGAAATCTAATTTCAGTAAAAGAAATATAAAATACTATATATTCATCTTGTCATCAAGAACTGGCTTGTAAAAAATATTTATTTCTCATGATTTTATCAAAAACTAAAATAATAATAATTTTTCAAAGGTAAACTACCAAAAAAATGTTTTTTCATCAACAAATTTTAAAATATATCTATATTTTGTTTGTGTAACCTATGCTTAATTTGAATGTTGAGAGTAAAGTGGGTGAACCTCATGATAATATGATATGATACAAAATTTGTCTTCTAACGTTTGTCATTTTTTCTTCTGCTTAGTAGTTTACACAAAGAAATGTGTAGGAATTGATGAATATAATGAATCAATTTGCACATGCATCTATATAGTGTTGTATATATAAAAACAAAAAAGGTGTTGCGTTGGGTTGAGTTTTTTTACCATGCTTGGCCTTTGCTTGCAAGAAAATATTCATTCTCTCATTCAAAATTTCCAAAATTAATAATTTTTTTAGGGAGAATTGTTAAAAAACACGTCACCAGCAACTTATTTGTCAAATGAGACTTGGGAAAATTATCTGCACACGAAGGGAAGATATCTGCACACGCAGGGAAGATTTCTGCACACATATAGGGAAGAAGTTTGCACACAGGGAAGATCATCTGCACACTAGGGAAGATATTCTACACATGTGGAAGATGATCTACACGCAAAAGTACAATTTGAAAAATAAGTTGCTGGTGAGGTCTTTTTTCACAATTTTCCCTTTTTTTGTATGACATGTAGCATAATAATCTATATATAAAATAAAAGTTCTAATAAATATCACGCTAAAGACAAGAATACTACTAGCTCTTTTTCTAATATTCTATGCAATGCAAGAGATTTGGAATAACTTTTTTTTTTTTGTATATAAGTGTTTATTACATAAATTGTGTAAAACTCCTCTCACATACATATCTCGTGTACCGTAAATCATGATTTATAAATACTTACAAGTAAAAAATAAGCTATCTCAAACGAACACTTATACTAATAATTTAATATATTTCGACAATCGAATATGTATTCTTTTTCTTTTTCTTTTTGCAAAAACCATACAATCCTTCCATACTTCTATATTTACACTAAAAATGATGATGATGATGATGATAAAAATGTAAAAGATTATATATAATTTTTTCTTAAGGAAATCAGTTTATGCCATACAACAATATATTATTATCACTTGTGAGTTGGGGTGAAATAGGATATAAATTGATTTACTTTTATATATGTACGTATGTATATATGGGCGATTGTGATCTTGAGGTTATTTTTACATAGTTCAATATTTAGAGGACATTTGTGCAATTTACTCCAATTTATATGGCGTGATCTTTGACACTTTTTTTTTGATGATAAAAGATATTCTACAAATACATCAGAAGCTATCCTCCTGAGTCAACATGAAAATTCATCCTGTTTACATCATTAATTAAAAGGGCGGTAATAGCATCAGGGGGCGAAAATGTGATATGAAGATTCACTACTACAAACAAGACCTTCTACGTCCCTAAAGGACGTCCCCTTTTTAAGTTAGGGACGTCCAAAGTTAAATATTTGGCGGGTGGATAAGGCGCTGGATGAATTTGACCAAAAGTGTAAAATTTCAACACTTTAGACGTCCCCAGAGAAACTGGGGACGTCTAAAGTGGGGTTTAGACGTCCCCAGGGAAACTGGGGACGTCTAAACTGCACTTTAGACGTCCCCAGTTTCCCTGGGGACGTGTAAACTCAACTTTAGACGTCCCCAGAGAGATTGGGGACGTCTAAACACCCCAGAAACATCACCTCATTCACTGTACATGGCAGCTTTACCTTCTGTGCCAAAGCCATACCCGTTAATGTCCCCTGCTGCATTTGTTTTCTCTCTTCTCCTAAACCCGTGAGCTGCATTTCATTTCTGCTGCACTGAACAAATTCCAAAGCCATACCCGTGAGCGTATCAGATTTGCATTTCCCTTGCTGTATTCGTTTCCTCTCTTCTCCCAAACCCATGAGCTGAGCTTCAGAACTCATTCACTGAGCAAAGGCGCACCTCCCCTCCCCTGCATTTGTCTTCCCTCTTCTCCCATTCCCCTGCCCGTGTGGGTCTTCCCATTTGCTGCTGCTGCAGCATTCTCAGAATTATTCAGGTGCGTTTCTGGGTTTCTTTTGATCATGTGCATATGAGGCGTGAGTTGGATTATTATGTGAAGCAATTAAGAATTTACAATCTGCGTTTGTAGAATATTGTTGCTGCAATTGGATTCTGCGTTTCTGGATTGTTGGTGTGTGCACTTGATTCTGCGTTCTGGGTTATATTGTTGCTGCATGCACTTGGATTCTGAGAAAATCAGGTGCGTGGGTTAACAATGTAAATAATTATTGTTAATGTAAATAATTAATTAATTTGGTGAACAAATGTTAATAATTATTGTTAATATTGTTAATGTAAATAATTATTCTGCGTTTGTAGAATATTGTTAATGTAAATAATTATTTTGGGGAACAGATGTTGTTATAATTAACAATGTTAGAATTGAATTAATGTTAGATTAATATGTCAAAGGTTATGTATGTTGGGGTGATTTATCATATTTGTTTAGACTTTTAAGAATCACTTGTGATCTAACATAAGTGAACCCTTACAAAATTGTTAAATTGTGTTTTTTTTAAGTTTTAAAAATTTATAACTAATACTATATATTAAGTTTGCATAACTAATTGTCTTTTTTGCTTTTATACATATAGAGAAATTTTTTTGCAAACTTTTGAACAAAAAAATTGCGTTTAGGAAGTTTGGATTTTGATTTATGAATATTCTAAAAGTTGTTTGATTTGATATTGAAAGAATTGAGTTTGATTAGGATTTGGTTCTATCTTGTTAGAGTGTTAGTAGGTAGACATAGAATTTGGCTTTGATAATTAATTGTAGGAAGCCAAAGACTAGTGAGGAATTGAGGCTAAATTTTTATTTCTTTTAAGAAAGGGTATATTTATTGGCACTAATTAAAGTATTCGTCCTTTTGTTTGGGTTAGAAGAATTAATATTAGCTTCCTGCTTTTTACTCTTGTTTTACTGTTCTGAATTTTTATTTTACTCTTCTTAATTAGTTTAGTTTAGTTTAAATTAAGTTGAGATGGTTTGTTATTTTGATTTTGGGATGTGTCACTTTTAAGGGGAAATGCTGCCAAAATTTTGGAAAACAAAATAGTAAAAGGCAATTCCCAGTGTTGACAATGACTCTAAACTTGAGTGTGAATGGCATAGGTGGTAATAAAATGGATCATAGTTGGATGAATGCTTTGAGAACAAGTGAAGAATATGAGAATGGGGTTGAAGAGTTTATTGAATTTGCTAGAAGGAACGTTCCAGCCAAAAATGGGAAGTATTTTTGTCCCTGTGTCAATTGTTTAAATGAGAGAACACGGGATGTTGAAGTTATAAGGGATCACCTACTTTGTGATGGAATAAATCTTCGATACACAAGGTGGATATGGCATGATGAGGAAGTAACTGATTGTCCGTCACACAAGAAGGAAGCTGTGGATGTCATAGATGAAGATAGAATGGAGAGAATGATTCACGATGTTGAGGTAGAATCCTTTGCGCAATCGCATGAATATGACAGCCTGCGGAGTGATGCAGAGACACCGTTGTACCCTGGGAGTAAGTACACACGGCTCACAGGAACATTACATTTGGTTAACTTAAAAGCAACTTGTGGGTGGACCGATAGTAGTTTCACATTGCTGCTTGAACTGTTGTGTGATATGTTTCCAGACGATAATGTACTTCCAAATCGTATGTATGAGGCCAAGAAAATCCTATCGACAATGGGTATGGAGTATAAAAAGATACACGCTTGCCCTAATGACTGTGTACTGTACAGAAAGGAGTATGAAGGCCTGAGTGAGTGCCCTAAGTGTCAAACCGCACGATACAAAGTGAAGAAAGATGGTGGTTGTGGTGATGGGAAGACTAAAAGGCAACCTGTAAAAGTTTTGTGGTATCTTCCAATAATACCGCGCTTTAAGCGTTTATTTGGCACTGCAAAAAAGGCGAAGAAGTTGAGATGGCATTCGGATGATAGAATATCCGACGGAAAATATCTTCGGCACCCGGCTGACTCTCCACAGTGGAAGAAAATAGATGAAATGTTCCCTGAATTTGGCAGCAAGCCGAGAAACCTTTGGCTTGGGCTCTGTACAGATGGCATCAATCCGTATGGAACTCTTAATAGCACACACAGTGCGTGGCCAGTACTCCTTGTAATATACAACTTGCCTCCCTGGCTTTGTATGAAACGCAAGTATGTGATGCTTTCTATGATGATTTCTGGACCAAAACAGCCAGGAAACAATATCGATGTCTACCTGGCGCCTTTGATTGAGGACTTGAAGAAGTTGTGGGAGGAAGGCGTAGATGTGTTTGATGCGTATAAGAATGAGTCATTCAAGCTACGTGCAATGCTGTTCACCACCAGAAATGACTTCCCTGCCTACGGAAACCTCTCAGGGTACAGTGTGAAGGGGCATAAAGCGTGTCCGATCTGTGAAGCAGACACTCACTTCCACCAACTGAAACATGGAAGAAAAACGGTCTACCTAGGTCACAGGAGGTTCCTTCCTAGATTCCACCCGTATCGTAGGTTAAGAAAGCGTTTTAACGGCTTGCCGGAGCATGGAATGGCTCCAAAGGCATTAACCGGAGAGGAAGTTTACAGTCGGGTTGAACGTATCAATGTCTTACTCGGTAAGAATCATAAGACTTCGGGTGAGAAGAACATATGGAAGAAGAGATCAATTTTCTTTGATCTTCCATATTGGCGTAGTCTTGACGTGAGGCACAGTATTGATGTAATGCACGTGGAGAAAAACATTTGTGATAGCCTTGTCAGTACACTTTTGCACATTCCAGGGAAGACCAAGGATGGGATTAATGCGAGACTAGACCTTGTTGATATGGGAATAAGAGAACGGTTACATCCACAGCTACGAGATGATGGTAGGAGGGCTTACATGGAGCCAGCAGCGCATACACTATCAAAAGCGGAGAAAAGAAGTTTGTGTGGGTGTTTGCATGAAATTAAGGTACCACAAGGATATTCTTCGAATGTGAAAAGGTGTGTGTCAATGGACGATTTGAAGTTAGTGGGAATGAAGTCCCATGATTATCATGTGTTGATGCAACAACTGTTACCAGTAGCTATTAGAGGGATTATGAAAGATGAAGTTCGAAACACTGTGACAAGATTGTGTGTTTTCTTTAATGCTATCTGTAACAAAGTCATTGACACTGAAAAGCTGGATGAACTGGAAGCTGAGGGTTATATCATATTGTCCCAATTAGAGATGCACTTTCCTCCTTCTTTTTTTGATATAATGGTCTATTTGATAGTTCATTTGGTAAGGGAGGTAAGGCTCTGCGGTCCAGTTTACCTGAGGTGGATGTACCCTTTTGAGCGATACATGAAGATCTTAAAAGGGTACTCTAAAAATCCCTATCGACCAGAAGCCTCAATAGTTGAAAGGTATGTTGTTGAAGAGGCTATGGACTTCTGCAGCGATTATCTATCAGGGAAGAAGGAACAATCTCGGCATGAAGAGGGGAGGAGCAAGGGAACACGAGGACTGAAAGTGAAGACTATGCCTCGTGAAGAGGTGTTGCAAGCACACCTTTATATCCTGAATAACATGGCAGAAGTGCAACCGTACATAGAGGAACACAGAAACAGATTGAAGAAAGAGAATCCGAGGAAGAATGACATGCAGATTACTATTGAGCAAAACAAGACATTCATTCAGTGGTTTGAGGAAAAGGTTTTGCATGAGTCCGGTGTGTCTGGGACAATAGAGTGGCTAGCCTGGGGGCCTTCGTTTCAGATCATTACTTGGAGCGGTTATGATATAAACGGGTATTCTTTCTACACAAAAGACCAAGATGACAGGAGTACCATGCAAAATAGTGGGGTGATGGTAGAAGCTGAATCCATGCACTTTTCCAGTTCGAAAGACAAAAACCCCATATTAGCATCCATGGCCTATTATGGAGTGATAGAAGAAATATGGGAAATCACTTACAACAAGTTCAAAGTTGCTTTATTCAAATGTAAGTGGGTTAGCAATAATGCTGTGGTAATAGATCAACAATTTGGATTTATCTCAGTTGATCTTGAAAGAGTAGGTTATAGGGATGAGCCCTTCATTCTAGCAAGCCAGGCGAAACAAGTATTCTATGTCACAGATCCCGCAAATAAGAAAATGTCCATTGTACTTCAGAGTAAAAAACAGAAGCATGGTGATCCGACCTTCAACCTTGACGACACACCACCTTTCACAATTAATCCACCTACAACAATTGAAGAAAGAGAATTGGTAGATGATGAAGAATATGCTGTGAGAAATGATCATGGTGAAGGAATATGGGAAACAATCTAGAGTAAGAGCTTAACTTAGAAAATAGTAATGTGTGCTGTTTGTTTTATTACGTCTCAGTTTATTCATTTACTTACAATTTATTCACCTATCTGACAATGATTTTTGTGCTTACAGGAATATGGACGACTCTGGTGACTCTCCAAGTGATAGGGACAATGAAATGAATAGGCCTGAAGGTGATGCGACACGTGAACCGGTTGCGAGACGAAGGGTTAGAGGCAGTACAAAAATGCCTGCATTGGTAGCACGCCATAACCATCAACAGGAGAGGTTGCATATTGACTTTGATCAAGATATGAAACCAATTGGTCCGGAGGAAGACCATTTCATTAGCTACGTAGGTTTTTTGGCTCGAAGCAAAGTTCGCATTACCTATGCTAATTGGAAGTTGGTACCACCAAAAACCAAAGACTTGATTTGGCAACAACTTTTGGTATAAAGTTTCAATACATCTGCATTATATCTTTATTCCTATCGCTTCAAATATAATTAACGTATGTTTTTACCTTGCAGCAAACCTATGATGTCCCTGACACCGCGGAGATGTACAAGGAGTGGATGACGGAGGTTCGTCTACGATGGAAAGATTTCAAGAACAGGCTCACACGAGATTACATTCGAGGGGACTTGAGGGGTCAGGATCCATGTCATGAGTATCCATTTTTGTCTCCAGAGGACTGGAGGTTGTTTATGGCATCACGAGAAGATCCAAACTTTTTGGTAAGATTTCTGTAATCATAGTGTTTTATTTGAATATAGTTGACATTATTGATTCGGTGTTCGTTGTTTTCCTTTAAAAGGCATTAAGTGCAGCAAATGCAGAGAGGCAAGCAGCTAATAACTATCAACATTACATGTCTCGTGGTGGTTATCGGAAGCTTCAGCGACAAATGATGGCAGAAGAGTTGGAGAAATTGAAGGAAGCAGCCACATTAGATCCTACCGTTGTGGTCCAGCCCCCGCCACCTCCACCACGTCACAAAAAATGGAAAGCAGGGAGGCTTAAGGGTGGGAAGTACGTAAATCCGACTGTTGCTGAGGTTGCCGCAAGAATTGTAAGTAGTTAGAGCATAATTACAAACTTATTTTTTCATATTGGGAGTGCTTACGATAACTTTTATGCTACAGGATGAACTGGAAGATCATAGTAGCCAAGGTTCGTTCACTCCAAGTGGACGGATGGACATCTTGTCAACGGTGATTGGGAAGCCAGATCACCCTGGTCATGTTCGAGGGGAGGCAGTTGGAGTTTGTGTCACGAAGTATTTTGGCCCAGCCTCACATCCTTATTCGTCACAAGCTGAACCCAGTAGGGAGCTTGTGGCCAAGATTCGTCAGGAAGTCTCACAAGAGCTCGAGGCCAACCT
The DNA here is from genome assembly GCA_963210345.1 of Inga oerstediana. Classification (NCBI taxonomy): domain Eukaryota; kingdom Viridiplantae; phylum Streptophyta; class Magnoliopsida; order Fabales; family Fabaceae; genus Inga; species Inga oerstediana. The sequence continues at coordinate 30,534,280 of OY723405.1, forward strand.
TCGCGACAAGCTCCGACAAGAGCTGTTGCCAGAGCTACGTCTTGAGCTGATGCCTGAGCTACGAGCTGAAATGCAGAAGATGTTTGAATCGCAGATGGCAACTACCGAGCGTAGAACCCATTCATCCCCGGCCTTCCACAGCACCAAAGGAAGTTACAACCCGGCGGAGGAACCACTTGGCGAACCTTCTCATACTCCAGCGCCGGGAGAACCTGCCATCCTCTCTTTGGATGCCCCAGTGCTGCGTGTAGTTGCAGATGCTCTCGTTCACACAGAAGCTACTACCCACCATCATCAGCAAATTCCACAGCATTTGCGTAGGGTGACTGTGACGTGTGTTCGAGCGAGGGAAGAAGGTACAGCGATCCCTATTCCTGATGCCGAGGTTGCCATGATAGCTCAGGCGAGAGGATCTTTCATCCTTTGGCCTGTACATCTTATTGGCTTGTTACCACAAACACCTCCAATGGTATGGAACTACCTCACTTTTACTTGAGATGTGTTGACATCCTACTAACAGTATGTGTTTTTATGTTCTAAAAGAACGAGCAGGAAGCAGAGAAATAGCCCTTCTTAGCACGATTGCAGCATATCTATAAAGGCATTCGCCAGATTGATTTGCATATGCCTCCAGGGATTCTGGGCCAGAATACAGAGTATCACTTCACAATTGATAAACAAGATCTTAAACAGTTCATGAAGTTCGAGGAGCTAGATATTGGATGGGGCAAATTTGCAATCCTGTAAGTTTTTTATTTCCCATTTTTTGATTCATTTAGTTAAGTTGATTTTAACTAGCTAATACATTCATCATTTTAATTCTATTATAGCTCCTTCCGTCGTATATGCATTGACTCTCAGAAAGTTGATTTATATGGATTCTTGTCTCCTGCACATACGACTAAGGTTGAGAATACATTGAAACGAAGGACGAACTATGTGGGCTTTACATTGTCAGAGGACGAGTATACTTGTTATCTAGCACCGATTGTTCAAGGGTACTCATTTTAATTTTGTGTATTTGAGATTTTTAGTAAATAATTGCCTTGCCATCTAGATCAATTTTAATCTGTATATGTTGTGATAGTTATCACTGGAGTTTGTGTGTTGTCTGTCCTCGGTCGCACGTTGTTTACTGGTTTGATTCCTTAAATAGAAGACCAGACAAAGAAACTAAAAGCGTCTTCAACCAGTAAGTTATTTTTTTGTATTTCATTGCTTCTTGATTCTTGACTTAATGAATTATTCTAATTTATGTTGATTTTCATTTTCATGATAGTGCATGCACGATGTATCGAGCGCTTGGCGGGCCACGCGAACGTAGAGGTGGCAAAGATCCAAAATGGTTGTTTCCAAAGGTACGTAGTTTCAAATCAAGTTCTTTTGATTGACGGTCGTTTTAGATATACCTTTATTGATTTTAACCATTTGCTTTTGATTTATAGTGCCCTCGACAACCTGGCGGCTGGGAATGTGGATATTATGTCTTGCTTTATATGTTTAACATCATTCAGAGTGGCATTACGACAGATTTTGAACAAGTAATCGCTTCTTCATTCTCTGAGGATAATATTCTTGGTGTTGTGATTCATTGGGAATTCATTCACTTCATTCATTATTTCATCTAAGCTTATTTTCTAATTTACAGATTTTTGACAATGAAGATGCCTACTCATATGAAGACTTAAATATGATCAGAGACTTTATGGCTGGACATCTTCTTCAACGTGTACCAGAAGAGTAAAGTCTTTAGTAGTTTGTGTAGGACATACTTTTGTGGTAGTACATATAATTAGCGTTATTGTTGTTGGATATGGATTGGATTTTAGTCTTGGTTATTGTACAAACTGGGGACTTGGATATAGATTGCTGTGTAGTTTGTCTGGTTTGAAAGTTTGTGTGGCATGTAGTAGACTTGGATATAGATTGTTGTGTAGTTTGTGTGGTTTGAAAGTTTGTGTGGCATGTAGTAGCCTTGGGTTGATCACTGTGTTTGTTGTTGTTTTCATTCTGCTGAACTGCTGTTGTTTTACTCTGTTGTTGGAATTCTATTTTTGCAGTTTACATATTTTCCAGACAGTGCAATATGTATAAAAGGTCCATTTTAAAAAAAAAACTTTCAACGTCCTTAATAAAAAAGGGACGTGGAAAGTACTGCTGGCGACACTTTAGACGTCCCCAGGTTCAACTGGGGACGTCTAAGGTCCCACTTTAGACGTCCCCAGTTCACTGGGGACGTCTAAAGTCTGCCTTCTACGTCCCCAGTTTTACAGACGTTAATGACGTTTTTTTCTACGACCCTCACATAGACGTCCCTCTGTTTTCAGACGTTGAAAGGCCAAAAAAAGGGACGTTAAAACCCTTTTTTCTAGTAGTGATTAATCGCCATCTTCCAAGCTTCTTTTGCCATAGCGTCTGCAACCGTATTAAACTCCCGAATGCAATGTGAAATTTCCACGTCTCAATCTCTATCCAGCAGCGTTTAAACCTCCACAATAAGCTGAAAATCAAGGTGTTCCCGAGAAACATTACCATGAATTATATCCATTATTTCACTATAATCAGACTCAATCATGATTTTTCTGTATCCTCTATCCCATGCAACTTTTAGTCCCCACAAAACACCCCAAGCTTCCGCAGATACTACCGTTCCTTGCCTAATCTGATACATAAACCCCATCAAAAATTCACCATTGTGATCTCTCAACACACCTCCACACGTGCAAGTCCCTAAGTTGTCATTCCTAGATCCATCGGTATTAATCTTCACCCACCCAAGCGGTGGTGGCATCCACTGTTGTTGATTCCTTTCTGCACTCTTATTTTGAACCAAACTTGTATTTCCCCATGTTAAGCAGGCACAAGCACGGGCTAATATGGAATGACTACTCCAAATGTTATTAAAACATCTGTCATTTCGAGCTAACCAGATATGTCGGCATAGCACCGAAAACCAAAGACGAAACTCGAATCCCTGTATAACTTCTTTTCTCCCCGCACACCATGTAAGCCAGTCATTTCTCTCAAAAGAGCCAAAGAAATGATCATGCCAATCCACAGGTAAGAATCCTTTCCATAATTCAGAAGTGAAAGGACAACCCTGCAAAACGTGGAGTACAGACTCACTTGAGTTATGACATATATCACAAAAACCCGTCGGATGACTACCTCGCTGATAACGCATTAAGTTTGTCATTAGACAACCATGAAAGCACAACCACAAGAAAAAACGGTACCTTTGAGGGACTTTCAATTTCCAAACACATCTCCTCCAGTTATTACTGTGAGGTTGTGGGGTGCCTACTAGATATTTGTAGGCGGATCTGATGTTGAACATTCCATCTGAAGACCATCTCCATACCGAAAAATCCTCCACATTACGCTGATTAATATTAACACGTGCAATAGCTGTACATACATGACTTAGAAGTAGGTGCTGAAACTTTCTCATATCCCACTGTCCGGATGAAGTGATACAATCAGCTACTCTCCATTCAATAGCATCTCTAGGAAATTCTCTGATTACCAAACTCTGAAGCTTATCAAAATGTGGGACCCAAATGTCATTCCAAAAAGAAGTGTTCTGTCCATTGGTAACTCTCCATGTTAAGCTATCATTGATCTTGTCCCAACAATTACGAATACCCCTCCACGTACTAGACTCAGACCGGCGCTTCTCAACTTTAGGAATAATATCATTCCCGGCTTTATATTTTTCACGCAAAATCCTAACCCAGGGCGAATCTCTTCTATTAATCATATTCCATCCAAGCTTCATCATGAACGCCTGGTTCTGGTACCGAGCCAACCTAAGACCAAGGCCTCCATTCTCCTTACGTGCACACACACTATCCCAGGAGGGGTATTCGTAAACAATTAAAATTACATTTTTTTTATCAATTTTCTTATGAAACATTAAAATTCCTATATATTTAATCAATCCACTATAGCCTTTGCCAACTAAAACGTTTAAGACATGATATTGATAGGCATCAATTTTACAATCAACATCAACCAATCAATATTGAACACATATAGTCAGCAATACTACTTCTTTCATAAACATTTTATGATTCATACTCCATGCAAATGCAATTTATACCAAAACCCATCAAATTAAATTAGTTTCAAGATATATATATATATAGTGCCAATAATTATGGAAGTCATGTGACTCAAAGATCTCATACATAGAAGATAATGATATCTTTTGTTTATTAGTTTGTATTTTTTTAAAGATGGTTTATAGGAATCTTTCATGATTTGTTCGAGAAAGGTAACCCACGGGAGAAGATTGTTTTGTTAATGATTCTATAATATATTGATAAAGTATTATATATTAGATTTTATATATGGTTTTGCTGATTACAAAACTATAAAATTATACATATAAATATAATGTTTCAAGGGGGTTATAATAATTAAATACATGCACTGTATAAGAATGCTGACACTGTAATTTCTATTTATTATTACCTTTGGCGAATCATAAAGGTATATTTATTATTCGGTGTATAAGATTAAGTGATGTATCTGCGTAGGTCCAATGAATGTGTCCATATTTCCATTTATAGAGCTTAAATCCTCTTTCAAAAGTTATGGATCATTAATATTGTATGTGTTTATATATATAGAAGCTTACTTATATAAACTAATTAAATAGAATGCCATGAGTTGCTTTTGGGTTATGAAAACTTACCAAAATAGATGAAAGCACCATCGATTAAAAGATTTAGAAGCAAAATATAATTAAGCATATTGCCAGCCGAAAAAAATGAAGCATTATCAAGTATTATTGTTGGCAAGGAAAAAAACCAGCGTTTTCAAGACCGGACCGGACCGGCCGGTCCGACCATGAAATCGTCCGACCGGTCCGGTTTGGCTACTGACCCCGGTTCAATCAGGTTTCACGTGGTTTGACCGGTTTTTTTAATTTTTTTTAATATTTTATTCAAATTTTCATATAAATAATTCTAAAATCTTCCCTTCCTAACCTATATAGCCTCAGTTTAGCTCCGGTTTGGCCCCGATCTGACCCACTAATCCTTAACCCACTGAATCGGTCCGGGTTTCAGAACCTTGAAAAAAGCATTAAGGAACAAGAGATTAAATAGTAATTTTATCAAATTTTATTAATTAGTGAGCACACCTAACTTTATTTAAATTGCCATGTACGTAGTTGAAAATATCTAAACCTTTCAATCTCGTTCAAACTAATCCATTCTATCCTCTAGCGAGAGTCATAAAAAGACATCAAAGATCTGATATACTCTATGTAATATGTGTGACTGAACCTAACTCTTGGTTTTGTACTTTTAAGAAATTATATTAGAAATAGTTAAATCCACAATTAACATTTGCAAGCACAGCTAGAAATTGCTAATAAATAAGAGAATTAAAGTGATAAATTCCAGAAGTCCTCGGATAATATTCAAAATAATTGAAATTAGATTATTTAAATCCACAATTAACGTTTTGATAAATGAGCACTAAGGGTTTTTTTTTTTTTGGACAAAGAGCTCTAAGGGTTTACGTCTCAGTAATATTCAATAAGAGTTTATATAGATTGAGGCTTAAGTATTATTTTGCAAATTTGAAGGAATCATGCCTCATTAATTTTTAAATAAAGGACATCGTTGTTATTTTCCCTTATAATTACGCCAACGATTAAAATAATTAATATTTTTGCGTTTACCTAATATAGGTTTATTCATTGCAAAACAATTTTAAAAAATATAGTAACACTATTTATTCATCAATGATGTATATGATATGTTAATCTTTACAATATCATAAATAGATAAATAAATACCACTCATCCTTCTTACCATTCATAAATGTGATAAACGTGTCATTTGAATGTCATTTTCCTTTGGGGATGAAGAGGAGACATGCTGTTTCATATATTGTGTACAGTTTGGGTCACCGTATTAAAAACTTATTAACACGCGTTGATAGCTGATACTAGTGAAAGATGAATGAAAAAAAGGGGGATTACACTCAGATCCCAAAAAAAAAAAAATGAAAAAAATAATCCCTGAAGATTACAAAATGAAAAAATAGTCATAAGGAATTGTCAATACAGGCTCCTGGAGTTGTTAACGAGTTGTCAATACAGGCTCCTGGAGTTGTTAATGGAACCATTTTTTCATTTTGTAATATCTACGGACAATTTCTTTATTTATTTTTTTTTCTGGGGACCTAAGTGTAATTCTCCAAAAAAAAAAAACGTTTTGAGAAAAACTTCCCTCGATTTAGCTTCATTTCTTTAATCCCTAATTTAAAAGTCAGTTGAACAATTATATTTGATTCCAAATGTAAGCAATCAATCTGCTATGTATTATACATGTTAAGGGAGTTACATCAAAGGTAATTTCAACACAAATGATTTGAGAAAATATTTAAAAAATAATAACACACATTTTTGACAAATACATAATTTAAATGAGGATTAAGTAGATCTTATGTTAACGAGGGGTAGTATATTAGATATGGAAAAAAGTTATATACTAGTAACTCATAAGTAAAGAAAAATTGGGGACAAGGACCTATTAAAAAATTGGTTAAAGTGTACCTTTGATCTTTTAAATTTATATTAAATTTCAGTTTAGTCAATTTCAATTTCGTCCCTTTAATTTATGAAGTATATTTCTTTTTATTAATCTACCGGTATGCGGCACTATTAGCAACTAACTAATCCGATTCGTTGGAATGTAAGCCCACAATAGGAGGAATCTTGCTACTTCTAAGTAATTATCGTTACTGTTTATGAAGTATATCTTTAATCTCTTAATATTAACATCATTAATCTTGTTTAATAAAAAATACTGACTCGACAAATTTAAATAGTGGCTCTATAATTAAACTTTTACCAAACATGCTCAAATTTAAGCATTTAATTGGAGAGCTAGTTGGGACTTGGAAGGTTGAATATGGTCCAAAAAATAATAAGTACAGTATTTCAGTCTGTTTTATTTGTTTTATATATTATTTTTTCTCTAAATTAATTTACATAATTTATAAATTGATAAATATTTTTTTATTTGATTAAGGAGTTTCTCTTTTAAAGTTTAAAATAAAAATGGTTTCCGCCTCTCATAATAAATATGCTTTCTAAAATTTAAAATTACATTTTTCTCTTTATGAGGAAAGCCACTCACTATATTAACCTATAACTTATTAGTAATTGATAAAAAAATAATATTTCAGGGAGATCATCACATTTATTTAAATCAATCAATTTATTTTATTTTCTTAATCTATTTAAATTAATTAAGTAACTTTTACACCATGGTAGTATAATTTGGTATTGAAATTCAAATCTTCCATGGAATTATTGCACATGAGCATCTTTCCTTTGGCTTGAGCCCCAACTAAAGTCTTCAATTTAAATTAGTTATCATTTTTGTCCCAAACAACGGAACAATATCACCACAAATTGCTTCCCCAGACTCAAATTTTTAATTAATTACTTGACTTTAATATTTCATGACAATAACAATAACAATAATTGCGACGATATTGATGGATCAAAAGGTTGGTCACGCGCGACAGTGCGAAAGAGAGGAATCTAGGTAAGTGACGTGGGGATAGATGTGACATGGTTAGGAAAGTAAATGAAAATAGGAAAAAAGTAACAGCAGGATTATTTTTTGGGAAAATTGTGAAAAAATCCTTTATTGGTAATTTATTTATCAAATGGGACCTTTACGTGCAAATTATCTTCCACGTGTGCAGAATATCTTCCCTTGTATGTAGATAATCTTCGCTGTATGCAAAATTCTTCCCTATACGTGTGCAGAAATCTTCCCTACGTGTGCAAAAATCTTCCCTCCGTGTACAGATATATTTCCTCCATGTGCAAAATATTTTCACAAGTCCTATTTAACAAATAAGTTATCAATAAAGTCTTTTTTAGCAATTCTCCCTTATTTTTTTACCTTCTAAGGATTTTAAAAATGAAAATTAGAAATTGGGGAAAAATTGGAAGGCATAAAGCGTGGCGAAATAGGAGCCTCAAGAGAAAAATATTTAATATATGTGAGGCAGTGATATAATACAGTTAGGCATTTGGTTACCTACCTCTGTCTAAAGCATATCATATTGGCAAAAAAAAAAAAAAAAAGTCTATTGCATTTCATGCACACCCACTTCCCTCTGTTGTGTTCTATTTCAACCATTCCTATCCTCCCTCCCATACCCTAGGGCCTACATTTTTGGCTCTTTGGCGCGTGATGATTAGAATTTCATACATGAAAACAAGAAATTTTTTTTATATGAAAACAAGATATATATATATATATATATATAGAATATAACTACACATTTAAAATGATAAAACATAAGTTATAAAGTAGCGGAATAATATACAGATGTATCTAAAAAGGTATTATAAAATCCAACAAACATTTCTTCTTTGAGTAATTATTTTTATGTGTGATAGTTTAACCAACTTGCAATATATAGGAAAATGGTTAGGATAATCGACATGACTTTGCCAGAGGATAAGAGTCATTATTTCATGGAGTGCCTATAGCTGCAATTGAAGGATTTCAAGTTTGATCAGAGGAGCAAGCAACTAGTGGTAAAAGCGAAGATTGTTGAAAATGATGGTAATAAAAATGGCATGCAATTGGTTGTTAGTGTTACTAAGCTTAAAAGTAAACATCCTACTTGCAAGAACAACTTTATAGGATAGATTGCCAGTCTCAACACTGTATGTGTTGTTGATGAAAAGTATTTTCTTATTGATGTTGTAGTGCCAAAAACTTATTAGTGAAGGCACGTGCTTTAAGTTGTACTGATTTAATGACCTACAAAGGAGAAATTCAGGAACCTACAAAGGAGAAATTCAGGAACCTACATGACAAAGTCTGTTCCTTACAAATAAGAGAGAATCCAAAATCTAAAAAAGTAAATAGGTCAGAAAGTTGCTAGGGTCATTGTGGTTAATCAACCATATCTCTATCCAATCTTGTAACCTTTATTAGGGATAAAGTCAATCCCAAGACCAACATTACAACCAAACCAACAAGCTTTCGGTAGAAGCCAAGTGTCAACAACATAAGAAGTGATTGGGGGGGGCAAGATACCTCTAACCATCTTCCACAAGAACAAATGGATCCTAAAAGGTAAAGACAAGTTCTAAATTAAAGTGCATAACACATTGGCTGATTCATTCGATTGTCCAAATGTAGATTGAAGAAGTCTATAACCATCTCGAATAATGTATATTCCTGAATTAGTAGCATACCATCTAATAATATCAAGGGACCTAGATAAAGGAATTGGGTGCTTTAAAATTTCTCGAACCGCTTGCCCAGGGTAGAGTGAGAATGGGTATATACCCGAAGATGGGTATATGCCTAACCACACAGCTGCAAAGGCCACCAAAGCTGACTATTAAGAGAGATAGAAGTATCCTCACCCACTTGTCAGGTGAGATAGTTAGTAATAATATCACCCGATTTGATAATGTTTTTCCACAATGATGAACTATTATAAGCAGGCGTAAATATATGATTATGCTCTAGATCTAGATATTTTTGTAACATTAGTGTACTAAGCAAGGGAGATTTGTTAGAGATGACTTGCCACAAATGCTTTGCTCAGAATGCGGAATTAAAGGCATCTACTTGGACAATTTTGAAACCACAATTCACTTTAGGAAGACATAACTCACCCCATCAAAGAAAATGAGCCATCTTCATTTCTATTGCATCTTCAGTTCTATTGCATGACATAATTTAGAAGAGAACTTGAGACAGGAAAAGGGATATACCAATAAGGATGACCAAGAGTGCTCTATCAAGACTAAACGACATGTTTGTAATATCAAAATACCCTTCCATCCTACAAGATGTTTATCAAGTTTCTCTTAAACCTCTAAATATTTCCATTGTTCTGATTTGGGATCATCTACATATATACCTAGATATTTCCCCAATACAAATGAAATCTGATTTGGAGCAGCTCAGACAATTGACGCTTCAATTAGTGAGAGACTGAGGGACTACATATCAGAGATTATTTTTGGTAATTAGTGTGTTGACATGAGATGAGGGAATATCATTAAGTAAGGCCTTAACTATACAACAATCATTTTTTTGTAGCACGGTAGAATAGAAGAGTATCATTAGCATACATCAAGTGGGTCAGCGGCATCACACCTCGAGAGATGTAGATACCCTGCCACCAATGATAATTACCCGCCTGATGAATCATGCAAGACACACTACAAAAAAAAAAGTGATTTAGTAGCGGTTTAAAATGTGTATTTGTAACGGTTTTAACAGCTACAAACGATATTGTAGCGGTTGCAAAAACCACTATAAAATCTATTGTTGTAAATGGATTTGTAGCGATTTACAATAACAGCTACTCACGTACCACAACCACTACAAATTTAGTAGCGATTCATTTCAACCGCTACAAGTATTGGCGTCATAATTTCGTGTGGCTGAAAATGAAAAATGAAAATTTGGCTCCAACCGCTATTAAATTCAAATACAAATTTTAATAATTTGGCACCAACACCTTTGTAGTTGTTACTAAACCACTATTAATATAGTATGAAATTTTAACAGTAGACCTAAAAATTTAATCCCGCTTTGAGTTTAAATTTGTAGTGGTTCTAAAACCACTACAAAATTTTGGGAAATTTAAAATAAAATTATACAATTATTTAAGTCTATTGTTATAATATTGTGTTGAATAGTTTATTATTTAAGTAACTTAAATTATAGTAGTTATTATTTAAAAAGAATGATTGAATTAAGTTAGATATGTATAAACTTTATATATGTAATATTATATTATTGAGAATGTGCAGATAATAAAGATTTATTATGTTGTCTACTATATGTTGATTATTATGGAAGGAATATTGAAAACGTTGAGGAAAAGTTCTTCAATTTCTAGACCCAAAAAAATATAATAATGAGTATAAATATTATGAGAGGGGAAAAATGTTGAAATCAAAGAATTAAAACTTTTTTTTACCATATTTGATTATTTTGCTCAGCTCTTTGGCTCTTAAAAAAAATTTCAGATGAGAGAAAATGAAAGAGAAGAAGGGTTAAAAGAAATGAAGGAGTGTTTGAAATAAGATGTGGTGGGGGTATTTATAAGAATCTGTGTAGCACTTGTAGTAGTCAATGTGATAGGTTTTGTAGTGGTTGGTATTTGTAGCAGTTTATGTGACATTATTTGTAGCGGTTTCATATTTGTAGCAGTTTTATTTGATTTTGTAGCGGTTTCATAACCTCTACAAATATTGGTCTGAATTTTTTTTATAAAAATATTTCAAATTTCAAATGTTCAATTTATAGCGGTTTCATCCATTTAACCGCTACAAATATTTATACTTTATAGCAGTTTATATATAAAAACATCTACAACTGGATTTATTTATTTATTTTCATACATATTTATTTCAAATGCATTCTATAGTGGTTATTGTCATAAAAATTGCTACAAACTTTTATGACCGTTGGCGGGATATGAAATTCCAATTTCCAATGTGCAATACTTTGTAGCAGTTATGTCCCAAAACTGCTACAAATGTTCATGACCGTTGACGGGAATTAAAATATTCAAATTTTAAAAGATGACCAATCAAATGAAAGCATTAAGAACAATAATTAAAACTCAATCATGAAGGAGAAATTAAAACTAGATTTAATAAGTTAAGATTCAATCCGTCATTAGTAAGCTACATCATCACCCTAGGAAAATAGAAATTTAGATCATGATGAAATAAAATAAAATAAAAAATTAATATTATATAAAGTTAGAATGAAATCCTCATAAATACTACATAAAACTTGAATATTAAATTCTCAAACATAAATATACAACCAAAAGTTGCATGAAAATTGAATAAATCTAGCCATCACTTTAGGAGGTGAAACCTTCCATGTAGGTGGCATGCAAAAAATAATACAATCATAAGTCTTACAAGATGAAGGCATGCAAAAAGTAATACAATGCATAAAATTATATCTAAAATATGAAATAAAATATTTAGAATTTTCGGACAAAGGATTGAAAATTTGTTAGAGAAATATCTTCATGCCCCCTAGTCTCTGCGCCTGATACTCCTATATATAGGCACTGAGTGAATAACGTCATTTCTTTTTTTTCCTTGATGCTACAGTGCCTTGTCATTTTTTTCTATGATTGAATAGTATCCTGTCGGTAGATTTACACGTTTTTTCCATGACTGCTACAGTGTTTTGTTGCCTGCTACAGTTCTTCCATCTACTACAGTCACCTCCGTCTGCTACAGTAACGGTCAGCTACAGTGATTCCGTCATGAATAGTGGACATTGAATAGTGACGACCGTATCTTTTTTCCAGCTGCGCCTTTGTCTTGTTTCAGATCTTGTGGGTCTGTTTTTATGTCTCCTTTTTTCTCTTTTCTCCTTAATATGGTGTACACGGTTATCAAAAGAAAAGTAAGGAAATATTTATCAATTACATCCAAATTAATTACATTAAGCTCAAATATTGTCCACAAAATCATCATATAAGGGAAAATAAATATGCAAATATTTTATATATCACAAAGCATACCGTTGCAAATTTGTAATGGTGTTGCTTAAAACTGCTATAAATCTTGATATTTGTAGCGGTTTATTTTAACCGCTACAAATGCATCACTACGAATTGTCATTTTTTTTGTAGTGACAAAATATTGGCACATAGCAGAAAAAGATAAGGAGAAAGAGAACCACCCAGTCGAAGACCTTGTGATGGTTTAAAAGGAACACCTGGAGATCTATTAAGTATAACCTGATAGGAGACAATTGAAACGCATTGCATGACTAATTGAATCATTGCTGGCAGAAAGTTCACGTTCAAAAGAATTTTATGCAGAAAAGATCAAGAAACTTTGTCATATGACTTTGCAATATCCAATTTGATCGCACATCATCCATCTTTGCATTTGCATGTACCATGTAGTTTGGCCATACATTCTGAGGCGAGTATAACATTTTATCGGTGATACGCCGGCTCTTAATGAAAGCATTTTGATTTGGAGTAATAAGGTCATCCAAGATTTCCTTTAGACAATTGCAAAGGATTTTGGAAATGAATTTATAAAGAACATTATAAAGGCTGATAGGCCAAAATTTTTTGAAGGTATAAGGATTATTGCATTTGGGAATCAACACAATGAAGGATCTGTTTAATTCCTTAAGGAGAAAGCCATGTTGAAAAACTTCAAAGACCATTTCAATGATGTTGTGTTTTAAGAAAGACCAAAATTTATGATAAAATCGTGCATGGAAGCCATCCGGTCCTGGAGCACTATCAGTCTTCATCTCAAAAACTACTTTCTCAATTTCCTAGATAGACACATTGCGATTTAATTTTTCACAAAAGGAGATAAAGTGGGAAGATTGATGTTTGATAAGGTCTGGTCCATATATAAATATATATATATTGAAATTTAACAAAGAAAGCTTGACAAAAAAAATACCCCCAATTGTAACTCTGAAATGGCTTAATTACTTTGAAGTTTCTAAGAACTAGTTTGAAATTAAATTTTGTGGTAAAATCACAATAATGTCTTAATATGAAAAAGAACCAAATGATAGTAACAATTTAATAAGTAACAATAACAGTTGAAGTAGTGACAACTTATCTCATTAAGGATAAATGGACAATAATATTATTTTGACAAAAAAAAAAGCTTAATTCTAAAATAGTGTATGAGGTTCTTCATAGGAATCAAGTCATTTTGAGATTCCCAGTGGCTCTTGTTTGTCTTTTAATTTTCCCTTTAACAAAACCTTAAATAAATTTAAGAATAAGTTACTTGTATTGGTTATCAAAAATAAACCAATCAATGTAGTATATAAAAGATATGGAGACAAGAGAATGAAAGAGCTATGTTGTATTACTTCACTTGCTTCATAATACAAATGACATGCCCTATTTTTTTTTGGTATAATCTTACCCATTGGTTACACTCGAACCTAAATGATTAATAGGGGACAATAAAACATAGATGTGAGTAGCAAGACTAAAATGAGTATTTGGGAAACACTCAAATCATGGTTTCAAAAGCTATTTTCCGCAAGTCGAGACAAAACTCCTCTCACATACTTATTTTATAAATCGTAAATGCTATTCTCAAAAACTAATCCAAACACAAGTGGAGGGGTACCCCGGCCCTATTTTTAAGATCTAATTATCTAAATAGTAAAAAAACAAAAAGCTATTTAGAGTGGAGATGCGAAAAATGGTTGCTCTCTCTTGAATATCGCGCCGACTTCCTTTCACCCCAGAATGGATGACCAAAGCCACCAGAAACTTCCACCGGACCGGCCTTCTGATGTCCTAGCCAATAGTAGCACTAAGAAGCCAAAAAATAATTCTACTCCAATCACCATGGATACTAGTAAGCCTGAGGAGCTTTCTCCAGTGAATGACACCTCCATGGTCCAAGTTGAGGTCCATACCTAGCGACCTCCAACCAGTGCTGCCTCCTACAAGGAATCACTCATGGGTTTTAATGGTATAGCTAAAGGAGGATATTGTATGGAAGAGGAAGACCTACTGTCTGACACTCTTAATATGGAATGGGACTTACCGGAGCTATCTGAGGAAGTGAGGGCACTCATGCAAATTCACCCAGTGGTCCCTGTTACAACAGAGGAGTACAATGACTGGTACTGTCCATGGAATGCTGCATTAATCATCACAGTATTAGGCAAGAAATTCAATGTTTACACATTGAAGACATATCTTAGCAGAATATGGCAAACTTCCCAATTTGATCTTGTAGACCTCCCCAACAATTACTTCCTCATTCGTTTTCTACACAAAGAGGGGTGGGGGCATTTGTATAAGAAAGTATTATATGGTGGCCTATGGGTGGTGCAACAGCACACAATCTTGGTGCAAAAATAGTCCCCCAACTTTGACCCTTACAACAATCCACTTGGCAGAATTATTACTTGGATTAGAATCCCAAATGTCCCAATGCAGTGTTATAACAGAGAGTTCATTACTAGATTAGGAAATTGTATTGGCAGAACCATGAAAGTGGATTTACTTACCCCATCTGTCACGACTTCAGACTCTGCGAGAATTGAGCGCGACAAATATGCAAGGATTTGTGTGGAGCTTGATCTCCGGAAGAAGCTTGTTTCACAAGTAATTGCTGCTCATTCGATATACCAGGTAGAATACGAAGGATTGGGTCTCATTTGTTTCTCTTGTGGTCACTATGGACATCACAAGGAGCAATGCCCCTAGGCATATCGAGATTCGGAGCCCTCGAATACCCCGTCCGTGCCAACATCGGCCTGACCCATGCCTCCACCGCACTGGAGCATAGCACCACCACAGCACAAGCCCACCACCGAGGAGCCGTTTGGAGATTGGATGCTCGTAGGGAATGGGCGGCGCTCTCGGATGTCATATAGGAAGAACCAGATGGGGAACATGATGGAAAAGAAAAGTGGATCAAGACCGAGGAAGGAGCCGATGGACACCAGGGCTGGCAATGAAGACGGCAACGGAGTCACGCGATTCCAAGTTCTCACCGATCTAGACTCTGCAAAAGGTATAGTGATGGGACGGAGTGGAGCAGAGGCGCCGCTTGAATCTGAGGATGATGATGATGTGAGGCGCCGCTTAAATCTGAGGATGATGATGATGTGAGGCGCAGCAGGGACCCAAACCCAAGGGCAGAAGGGCGCAAGTCAAGGTAGAAAAGGAAGGAGCACGTGTGAATAAAGGAAATGGAAGGGAAAAAAAAGATTGGGCCTTATTTAGTGAATGGGCCTGGACAAATTGTAAGGGCTCAAGTCTATAAGGAAAAACCGTGTTGGGCCAGGACATAGGAAAAAAACGGAATGGGCCTTCTAAGAGTTATATGGGCCAGAGAGAACACTTGGTGGTGGGTGGGTCCTTAACCCAAGTTCAAACCTCTTCCATTTTAGCACTAAAACATCATCTTGGGCCTGGCACATATTCTCTTTTACTATTAGAAGGCCTTAACCAACAAGATGGTAACTCAAAGGATGCATTTACTAAGGAAAAATGTGAACAGAATATGCGTGTGGAATCAAATCTTGCCCTTATGCCTCCATTATCCATCGCATTAGATGATTGCATTGGAGATGACTTTATGGAGGCCTCACGGGATGAAGGAAAATAACATGTTTTGGTGGACCAACTCACGAGTTGACAAGATTCTTGGTGCTCAGTAAGTTTCACCTTTTTCTTTATCTAGTATTATTAATATCAATATTTTATCATGGTAATTGCCTCTTAGAATTGTAGGGGTGCGGGGAATAGGAATTTCCCCTGCATCATTAAAGATTTAGTGCATACTCATAATATTGATATTTTGTCTTTGCTCGAAACTCATCTCAGTGGTCCTAGGGCGGACATGGTTACCCGTAAATTAGGATTTAATAATTGGATTAGGTTGGAGGCCACTGGTTTTACGGGTGGCATTTGGATTTTGTAGGATGAAGCTAATACTCAGATTGATTACCTTTTCTCCACTACCCAATTAATTCACTGCAAAGTGTTGGACAAGCGTGCAAATGATTCTTTTTTTGTTACTTTTGTTTATGGGGAACCTGGGGTTAGTAAAAGGGAGCATTTGTGGAGCTCTTTGCAAGAGATTGCCCAGGATGTTGAGGAGGTGTGGATGGTTATTGGGGACTTTAATACTTTTTTGATTCCAGCAGATAAGATCGGAGGTATGGCACCCTCTTTTCGAGCTATGACACAATTCTCAAATTGTATCAGGAGTTCAAATCTACTGGAGATACCCATTACTGGTGAGTGCTTCACATGGGAGAAACAAGGGGTTAAAGAAAGACTGGATTGGGTGTTTGGCAATCTTGAATGGGAGCTCAATCACCTACGGGGCAAGGCCTTTCACCAACTCCGATACAAATTTGATC
Source organism: Inga oerstediana (assembly GCA_963210345.1). Lineage (NCBI taxonomy): Eukaryota > Viridiplantae > Streptophyta > Magnoliopsida > Fabales > Fabaceae > Inga > Inga oerstediana. Next base: position 30,551,217 of record OY723405.1, read on the forward strand.
ATAGGCTTGCGTTGGTCTCAAATGGCGCCAACTCCACGGCTCAAAACTCCAAACATCGTTTTAGCTATCACCCTGTATGGGCATCAGAAGATAGCTTCTCGAATGTGGTTCGTAAATCTTGGGATAATAGGACTTGGACTCAGGGAAGATTGATCTTTGAAGGTGAGGCATCCAAATGGAATTCTAATGTCCTGGGTAGTATTCCTAGGAAATAATGTCACCTTCTTCACCGATTAGAGGTGATTGATAAAGCTCGACAAAACAATACCTATACTGGCCTCTTCAAGATTGAAAAACAGCTTTGGCAAGATTATAGCAAATTGTGTGCCCAGGAGGAACTTCTCTGGTACCAAAAATCTCATTGTAAGTGGCTTGCTTGGGGAGACAAGAACACAAAATTCTTTCACACCTCAGCGATGATCAAACGTAAAAAGCAGCGCATTGAAGCCCTTCAAGATGAGGAGGTAAATTGGATTACTGACTCGGATAAGCTAAGAGATATGGCTGCCCATTTCTTCAAAAATCTCTACACTAAGGAGCTTCAGGTTCCTGACTCCACCTATTGGTATGCCAATTTTCCGTCGCTGCAAGCCTGCAGCCCATGGATGATGTCATGATTCACAAGGCAGTGGAGGATATTGAAATAAAAAATGCTGCTTTTCTGATAGGGGCTCTAAAAGCTCCTGGCCTAGATGGCCTTCAGGCACATTTTTTCCATACCCAGTGAAATCACATTAGGGATAAGGTGTGTGCACTTATCCGGGAGATTTGGCAACAACCTGAAAGGGTTAAGGATATTAATCATACTAACATTGTTCTCATTCCAAAAGTTGATAACCCTATCACTTTCAAGGACTTCCGCCCTATTTCTCTGTGTAATGTCGTCTTTAAGATTGTTACTAAGATTATTGCAGAAAGAATGAAAAGGGCAATGCAATATTTGATCCAACCTCAACAATGTGGTTTCATTGCAGGACGCCAGAGCTGTGATAATATTATCATTGCATAAGAGGCTATCCATACTATGCGGAGTAGGATATGGAAAAGAGGAGTGGTCGCCATCAAGGTTGACATGGAGAAAGCTTACGATCATCTTGATTGGAAGTTTTTGCAATCTAATCTTCTCTGTGTTGGGATACAAGAAGAGATGATTAAGCTCATCATGGCATGTAATACCTTAGTGTCCATAAAGATCCTTTAGAATGGCACAGGATCCCAGGGTTTCAACCCTACACGAGGAGTTCATCAGGGTGACCCTCTAAGTCCCTATTTATTTGTGCTTTGTATGGAGCGCCTGGGTCAATTGATCAATAAGGAGGTCAGAGAGGGCCGTTGGAAGGGGTTTAGATTTAATAGTCATACCCCTCCAATATCTCATCTTTTCTTCGCAGATGACCTTCTCTTGTTTGGTGAGGCTACTGGGGACCAGATTGATCTCATGTGGGACACAATGCGAGCCTTCTATCAAGTTTCCGGACATCAAATCAACTTGACCAAATCGAAAGCATTCTTCTCCCGCAATGTCCATTTTAATAGGGCTCTTGAACTGAGTCAATCGCTGGGGGTGGGGATCACCGGTGACCTCGATAAATACCTTGGGGTACCACTTTTACATCGTCGGAACACTAAGGCTTTGTACTTCGCCATCATACAGCGAGCAAAAAAGAGGTTGACAGGTTCGAAAGGGAGATATCTAACCATGGCAGGCAGGACCGTGTTAATTAAGGCCGTCTTATCAGCTCTGCCGAGCTATCATATGCAAACCATGCTATTGCCCAAAGGCATCCTGGAGGAATTAGAGAAGATCAGTCATAGCTTTTTATGGAACCAAGATCAAAAGGGTCACAAAATGCATCTCATTTCCTGGGATCAAATCAAATAGCCTAAGGAAGCGGGAGGCTTATGTATTAAAGACCTTCAAAGACAAAACGTTGGTTTCATCATGAAACTCTACTGGGGCATCTTAACCCAACCCGAGGCCCTTTGGGTTCGCTGTTTAAAAGGAAAATATGGATGTGGGGGTAGTGACTATCACATGGTTTGCAAAAAGGCTAATTCCTCTCGTGTGTGGCGCAGCATTGCTACTGTTTGGGATACCTTTTATAGTGGAATTGGCCGAATTTTGCGTTATGGGACTACAGCTAATGTATGGTGGGATTTATGGACCCTGCTTGAAGAACCCCTAATCCAGTTTGTTGATCATAATTTTCATTGCTTAGATCTGGGTGCCAAAATTAAGGATTTTGTCTTACTTACTGGGATGTGGAACATCTCAAAATGGAGGGATTTCCTCCCAGATTGGGCGGTCAATATCATACTTCAGATCCCCCTCCTCGTGAACCTGGAGATGATCCTTTCTGCTGGAGAAATGCTTCGGATGGCAGATTTAGTGTTCGGGCAGCTTATAACTTCATTTCTACTCAGCGGGATCAGAATGGCTCGGCTCTGTGGAAGAAAGTGTGGAAGTTACCTGTTCCGGAGTAAGTGAAGATGTTTTTATGCAGATTATTCATGAGATACTGCCTACCAATTCGCTGAGAGCTAGGAGAGGTTTACCAGTCAGTGAGGAGTGTCCTTTTCAATGTGAGAGCACAAAATCCATTATACACATCCTTCGCGACTGTGAGATTGCGAGAGCAGTGTGGTTATATTTTGTTGCTCCTAATTATCATTTTAGTTTTTTTCGCTCTGATTTGCAGGTATGGCTCAAGGATAATTTGTCACTCTCATTGGGAAAATCGTATTATCATCGTTGGCAATGGATCCGAATTTTCAGCATCGTCTGTTGGCTTCTATGGAAGAACAGATGTAAGGGTGTCATGGAGGGAGTTCATGCTCAGCCCAATGAAATTATTCATGGTGGACTTTACCAGATCATGGAATCCAATGCTTTGGATAATTTGCGGCACCAGCTCTTCTGCTATACTGATGGAGACAACCACTCCTGGACGTTGCCACCAGAGGGATACGTTCGACTAGATACAGATGGACCAATTGATGCTCAACGTAATGCTGCATGCGGAGGGCTTGTTCGTGATCATAGAGGCAACTGGGTCTTTGGCTTTCAACGCAGACTAGGATTTGCTCTAACTACTGCTGCAGAGCTTTTAGCCTTATGCCAAGGTCTTCAACTTGCAGGCAATATGGATTTCAGAGAGTTGTTGCTTACACAGATTCCCTTGAGGTGTATCATCTAGTTATGCGGGACAGCGGCCTTCACCATCCACTACGATTGGAAATTAATGCAGTTAGGGATTTGCTTTATTCAGAGTGGGACATTCAACTTCACTATACACCACGGGATATGATCAGGTGTGCTGATTACCTAGCCAAGGATGCACAAACTTTAGTTCAACGTTTGGCTATCTTGCCAATTCCACTTTCGGGGTGCCTTCCTATTATGTGGGAAGATCTTCTACACTATTCTGATGTTTAGTGTATTTTGTTGTACTTCATATCCAATCTAGCTTGGCCACTTTATGTATCAAAAAAAAATTATCTAAATAGTACAATTGTGTGTGGTTTGAGAAATTAGTTTTAAAATTTAACAACTTTGCAATTTTTTCCTTAATTAATATATACTATACTCTAAGATTATAAAGTCTTCTAATAATAAATGAACGGTAATATTATACATTCATATGAAAAATTTTAATAATATGACTTAAAAATAAAGTTAAAACAAATTTTGTGACTACTTTATAAATAGGACCGGATGATTTGATAAGTGAGAATGTGATTGGAAATTGGAATTGAGATTTGAAATACTACCTTCGATCCAAAATATAAGTCACTTTAATTTATTTATCAGAATTAAGAAATGATAGTTAACTCATTAAATTTCTCCAAATTGGAAAAAAATAGCAACTTTCCCTATATTGAATGAGGTTTTGAATGAGAGATAAATACAACAAGTCATATTTATATTATAAACCAAGTCATTCATCAAAAAACTATGTTCTTATTTGGGATCACGTTTAGGTCTTAAAAAGTGCTTATTCATGTGAATTGAGATAAAACTTCTTTCACATACCACTCTAGTCATATTTATAAGTCTCTTTCAATTAAATCTCATATACTAAAGAGAAGTAGTTAACTCAATGATTATAATGTAAATTTCCAACTATACCCTCATCTATGAATGAGTACTTTTCAACTTCTTCTTCTCTATCTATCTTTAAATTATTTCTTCATTGGTACAATAAATAAAGATAAAATTGTCACATTCTCATTTATTACATTGAAACTTGACTTATAAATGCAGCCAAATTTTTTTATAAAAAAAGATGTATAAATATGATCAGAATAATACTTACTTTATATACTATAAATCACGACTTAAAAATTACCCAACCACTGTTCAAAACAAAGACAGCCATATATTGGGGTACTGGAGAAATCAAAGGATACAGAATAGTGAGATTTTGTTGTGAGGTGTTGTGTGTGAGGGGAAAAAACTGCGATTTTTGGGGAAGAGAAACTTGTGGCGGGAAAGAGGACCCGAAGTGCAAGGAGAATCCAATTCCCAGAACATTAAAGTGGGGTGTCTGAAAGTGACCAATGCGTGCATGGTGGGTGTACGGAGTAGGCACGTGGATGATTTGCAGAAACTGGGGCTTCTGATACAGTTTTGTCTTGAGCGATGCGTTTCAGAGGCACAGAAACAAAAAGTACGAGAGCTTTGTTCTGCCTTATCCGTTTGCCTCATTCATTTTAAATTTCTTTTTCTCAAAGATTAATTTATTTAATGTTTATTTGAGATAACTTATTTTTAAATAATAAATACTTATAAATCATAATTTATGATATACAAAGTAAGTATATAAAAAAAATTTTATCTCAACTTACATAATAAATATTTATTCTTAAAAAATAAATTCATCCAAACATACTTTTAATTCCTATTGGTCACGCAGCACTCCCTCAATAAAGAAACAAATACTCCCTCTAATCCTTTTCATGAATAATTTTGACTTTTATTATATATAATATATTGACAATTAAAATTAGTTAAAAATAATAAATATATAAAAAATATTATATTTTTTTAAATATACCCCTATTTATGAAAAAAAATATAGGAAAGAGAATGAGCGACAAATATGAGAGAGTAAAAGTATAAAATATGAGAGAGAATGTGTAATAAATGAGTAAATGAAAGAGAATTAGTGGTGAGTGGGAGATAATTAATATAAAAATGTATACTTAATAGAGGTAGAAAAAAATAGTTTAAATTTTGAGATATAAAGAGAAAGTTGTTTATAAAAAAAGGTCAACCCAAAGAAATAGAAAGTTATAGATAAAAAGGATCGGACAGAGTACAAGTTTAAACTTGAGAAGCACTTAAAGATAATGAATAAAAATCAGATCGGACTGCCGGTTGAATCAGGAACAGTCGGCGGTTCAGTCTGGTTTACCCATTAGACTGTGAATTGATCTGAATCGATTGGACTGCTCTGAACTAGTTAAAACCGGGAAAACTGGTGGTTTAACTGGTTGGACAGGTTTCATTTTTTTTATTTATTTTTTTTAATTATTATTTTATGCTATTTTTGAGGAAAAAATAAAAGGTTGAAGATCAAGATAAAGAGAAAAGTAGGTAAAGAAAGAATAAATCTAAAAGAAGAAGAAAAAGATAATGAAAAAAATTATTTAAAAGGATATAATAATTTTAGGAAAGGAGATATTATTGTATAAATATAGCCATTATAACTTATACTAATAGATTTTAAGCATTTTTTTTCTAAAGATCTTCATTTTTATCAATAAAAGTTTAAAATATATATATATATATATATATTGTCACTAATAAATTATAATATTTTAATATGACCTGTCTGACCACCGATAAGACCCCGGTTAACCCATTAACCCTTGAACCTGTGCCATGACCGGTTCATTACCCGGTCTGATTTTTTGTTCCTTGCTTAAAGAGGTAAAAACTCTTTTCACTCTAAGCCTAAAAAATACTTTCTCCGGTCTTTTTTATAAACAACTTTTATCTTTATTGGGTAAAATGAATAGATGGTTAAAAAATAGTTAAAAATAATAAATATATAAAAAATGTTATGTTTCTTCCAAATATACCTCTATTTATGAAAAGAGTTTAAAGGAGAGAATGCGTAACAATATTAAAGAGTATAAGTATAAAATATTAGAGATAATATGTAATAAATGAGTAAATGAAAGAGAATTAGTTGTGAGTGGGGGATTTGGATAATTAATATAAAGATGTGAATTTAATAGGGGTAGAAAAGGAAAAAAATAATTTAAATTTTGAGATATAATAAGAAAGTTATTTATAAAAAGGACAAATCCTAAAAAAGAGAAAATTATTTCTAAAAAGGACCGGAGAGAGTAATCGATCTTAAATACAAAGTGATTTGGGGATACACTTGATCAAATAAAAAAAAGATTAGCTTATTTAGTTATGTAATTTTAAATTGAACTAATACAAGGTAATCCTTTGAATTTAATTTAGTGCTTATTTGAAGATGATTATTATAAGTATGCTTATACAAGTTGAGTTAAATTTTTTTTTATATATTTATCTCGTATGTAATAAATTATGATTGAAATGTTATTTTTATATACTTAAATCATTATTTCAAACACCCCTTTAGTGTAACTGTGCATTTCTCAAAGTTTTAACCGGCCTTTCAAAGTAACAACTAGTTCAACTTATTAATCATACATTTTATCATTAAGTTACAACACAATCATTTTATGGCCGTTTGATCCAAAGAATTGTTGGGAAGCTCATGGAACCAAATGGTGATTAGTTGAGGACATATCATTTGTTTAGTATAACAATTAAAAAAATTAATGAAACGTAAAATTTATTATCTTTTTAATTTTACGTGTAGAATCAAATATCTAAGTGCTTGTTTGGAATAGCTTATTTTTGGGTAATAAGTGCTTATAAATTGTGATTCACGGTATACAAGATAAGTATGTGAGAGAAATTTTATCTCGGCTTACATAATAAGAACCTATTTATCCCAAAACGTGTTTCCAAACACAACATAAGTCAAACAAGTCACGATTTGAATTCCTGGTAAAAGAAATACCCACATTGTATAGTAACGTCTGGAATAGAATCATCTCCACTATGCAGATACCTATATATGCCTGTGGAAAAAGAAACAATAGGATTCAATTTAGTGGAAGTTGCCCGTGATTCACAGAATCAATATTTAAATCCTCACTACCAAAAAAAAAAACAAAAGTGTATACATTTAATATTGGGTTAGGGAGTAAATTTATCAATGGAGTTTTATCTGAGAAACGTCTGACACAAATATATTTTAGAAGGAACAAAAATATCAACAAACAATTAAAAAAGGTCATCCTACACAAAAACTGTTAAATCCGTATTAATGTCGTTAGGATTTTTTTTTCTTATAATTTAACACCATTAGTACGGAGTTAACGGTTTTTGTGCTGGATGCCCTTTTTTAATTGTTCATTGATATTTTTATCCATTCTAAAATATATTTATGTCAGACGCTCCAGGAACAAAACTTCATTGATAAATTTACTCCTTAATCCTTTAATATTTGTTTGAGTTAGTGTTTAAAAAATATATTCACATAAATAAAAACAAAACCTTTTTTTATATATTTATCTTATATATAATAAATTATATTAAAAAAATAATTTCTACCATTAATCCAATCACACTCAATATCTCATGTTTAACATGATAGCTTCCAATAAAACGATAAAACAAGCATACGAGGGAAGGGGAAAGATATTTAGTTGTAGGGGTGACATTTATCCTATCCGTTTGGGTACCGTTCAGAGGGTGACAGTACAGTCAGCATAACAATCAGATATTTGTGGGGCCAGGAGTGTTATAAGCCACAGATTCACTTTCCCTCTGTTCTCTCTCTTCCACGTGAAGCATCAATTCCTAAGGCCATCTTTCGAGGGCGTGTGACTCAGAAATGAACTTCGGATTCTATGCCTATTGTATTGACTTGCCCTCCTTTGTTTTTGTTTTTAGTTAGTTATTCGGTAACTTTAAAATTATTTCTTCCGATTTTATTTAAAAATAATTTTCTGTTTTATAGAGTTGATTCCTTTATAAACAGTTTTCATTTTTTATCTGAAAATATAAATTTTTTTTTCTATTTTATTCTTATTAAAATACTTATTCTCTCTTATATTTTATATTCATTATCTCTCATACTTTTTATCTATTCTCTCTCCTATACTCTTTTCATAAATAGGGACATATATAGAAAAAACATGACATTTTTGACACACTTATTGCTTTTAACTACCGGTTTGTTTTGCATAATCAAGAGAAAAGTTGCTTATAAATAAAATCGAAGAGAGTATAGTTTTAGAAGTTCTTTTTTTAAATTGAGATAAAACTCCTCTCACATACTTATTTTATAAACCCTATTCTCTTAAAAGTTAATCCAAACCTACACCTAGACATCATCACCATTCATGATTCATGAGTAGCTAAAACAAAAACATACTATATTACAGGTCGTTTTTTTATGCTTCCCAGGTATTTTTAAATTAAGAAAAGAAAGTTAAATTATTAAAATAATTTTTTTAAAAAATAAATTTTCAGAAATGTATAAAAAAAAAGAAGTATAGTTAAATCATTAAAATAATTTTTCAGATTTATCCCCATTTTAAAGAATGAATTAAAAAGCAAATCCTTCCAAATTCTTCCTTCTCTAATCCTATCCTATTTATAATATAATAAGATAAATTTTTTTATCTCATTTATATGTCACATCATTAAATTTTTTACTTGAGCTCATGATTTATTTATTATGTAAATTTTATATTTTTTATTAGAGTTTATATTAAATAATGGTGAAGTTAGAATTTTATTAAATTTTAAAAAAGAATTAATGAGCTTAAAGTTTTTTGCTTCAGTAAAATATGTTGAAAGTGACTTATAAATAAAATTAAAAAAATACATTTGATCTTAAATGTATGAGCTGAATAATTAATCTGTATGTATTTTGATAAAAATTAGTTTAAGTTAGTTAATTATTTGTTAAGAAAAGTGTACTAGTTTTCTTAAGTACTCCTTTTAATTATTTACATTGGACAGTCCCTTGATATAAAACCCTGTTCATTCATATAATCAGTGTGAAGAGATTAGGTGGGAAAAAGTTGTACATTTGAGAGACAAACTAAATTGAGACATTATATTTAGATGGAAATAAACCCCTTTACTAGTTTATATATTTAGGATAAGAGGAAATATATGATAAGAGTAATTTAGGAAAAAATATAATTAATACTCTTCTTTTTTTATATAAAGAGACTAATACATAGGATCGCCAAATTGTGTCTAGAAAGAGACTAATATATTTAAAAAAGAAAAAGAAAAGAAAGAGACTAAGAAAAAAGGGTTAAATATTGGTTATATTTTTAAATTTGATAAAAAAAATCCAATGAAAATGTGGATTTTCCATGAATCATTGGTCCCCCAAAGAAGCTAAAGCCAAAAACGAAACCTAGAACGAAAAAAAGTAATAGCATCATGTCCATTGTACAAGTTGGGAATCATAAGGTCGTTGTTACAATCTAGATGAGGGGTTCCAACATATTCCCTCCCATTTTATAAGTTACAAATTAAATAAGCTAACTATATTGATAAAAAAAATTCATTAAAATTGGTTGAAGACAATAAATGGATAGGAAATATATATTTTTCGGAGTAAACTCTTACTTATGAAGAGTGTAAGTTTGAGAGAGAACTAGTAAAAAAAAAAAAAAAAGATACATAATTAATTAAGTGTAGATAAAAAAGTGAATTAAATTATTCAGGGATTGCTATTAAGTAATTCGACAGCTTATTACTCAACAAAGTCTATTCGCATGTTAAAAAAGAAAAAGAAAGTTTAAGTCTTGTGTGAGTAGAAAATTGTCATGGATAATGTTTGAATAAGATTTTTCTGGGGTCAACCATATATATCCTTTTATTGAAAGTAATTATGTTTAAGGTACTATCGGATACTAAATATGTATATCTCTTTTAAATAGAAATTCAAATCTTATTTTCTCATATTATGAGAGATTAACTCTTTCAATTAAAACCGTTAATATTTGATAGAAATTTGCTGTGGAGAGAATTTTCCTTGTATGAGATTTGGCCCAAGTCAATGATGATCAGTCGAGACCCAATATTATATTACTTCTGAAAGACCATCAGCATCACATAAAAAATTTAACAAAAAATTCATTTACCAAATAAATTAAGTTTGGAGGAGCGTCATTTAAAAATAAAAGTGGGTTAAAGGTCATCAATAAGGGTTTGATTTAACAAAAAGGATTAGTCCCTAATACCATAGCAAACCAAAATCCAGACACTCATTAAAAGATATCCCCGCATTTAGTTCTGTTGCATTTGCAAGAATCACCCATTTGCCCAGGTTCTTCAAACCTTGTTCTCTAAAAATTATAAATTTAATAATGAAGTAGAGTGGGGTATTACATTTAAGATTAAAGTAAATTTCTTATCTAGCTTAAGTTGGGAAATAACTCAACTGATATATGACGAATAATCATAAAGTACTCCTTCTAGTCCTTAATATAAGACACTTCACCTAATTTATTAGATTATGGAAATTAGTTAGGTTAGTTAATATGATATATATTTTTTAAAATACCCTAGCTAGTCTTCTTTCTTAATTTCTTTTTTCACTCTCCTTCATGATTATTGTTGATAGAGTATTAATAGGGGTAAATTAGGAAATTACTGACAAATATTAAGATTGTATCTCATATTTAGGATCAAGATCAACTCCCCAAATATGTTCAATATTAAATATCTAGCTAGCCTGCATGCAACTATGATCTTATTCCAAGGGACTAGTTAGAACTATCTTCATCCCTATGGAATGTTAAAAAAGGGAGACAGAGCAAGAGCTGATATGCTAATTTAAGTTCTTCTTAAAAGTTTTGATATTAAAGGTTTGTTTGGATTAATATTGGTAAAAGCCACTTTTAACCCAACTGACTTTTATAAACTGAGTAAAAATCAATTATTGTCATATGATTTATGTTTAAATATGTTTTTATGAAAACCAGTTGGGTAAAAAGTCATCTCTTCCCCCTCAAAAAAAAAAAAAAAAAAAAAATCCTTGCTCAACGTATTTTTTCCCATTTAACTATTTTTTGTTCCAACTAATTTCTGAGGCTTCCAAAAACCATCTCAACAAAAGCCCTAAATTAATAACATTGATATGTAAATTTTAGGTAACAGATATACAAACCCCGTTATTCTAGGAAAGAGAGAGCTAACAATCAAATATTAAGAAAAGGTTGTAAATTATATTATTCTAGGAAAGTTGTCAAAGGCAAGAAAATACAACAAATTCACGAGATACAATCTGAAGATGAACATTGAGTTCCTCATAAAGTGATCCTGTACGGCAAGAACGCAAGCAGGTATGTTCATATTCTGCAGGATAGATGACATAATTAGAAGTTAAAAGGTCAATTCTAATACATTACAAAGTAAAAGCCTCTTCCATATACAATGTACACAATCAAGCAACCTGACAATTTAATCTTGTTCTCGTAATGTACATTATAAGAGAATGAGATTCAACCTCACAATATAATTAACAAAAGATTCAACCTCATATTGCTCTCATCAAGCATACATGAGAATTTCAAGCGACTAATAAGTATTTTACTCGGGTCAGTAAATTCTAAACAAGAAAGAATAACTTTTTTCCCTTTATTTTTGAACACCCAGTATTCCTAAAGGAATTATAAACCATACTAATCTGGATCGGGTCATGATAGGATCCATTCAGATGACAATCCTATCACCTAGATTGCTACATTCTCAAAGGACTGAACCTATAATATTTGGTTATGCTGGAATTATAAACCATACTAATCTGGATCGGGTCATGGTAGGATCCATTCAGATGACAATCTTATCACCTAGATTGCTGCATTCTCAAAGGACTGAACCTATAATATTTGGTTATGTTGGAATTATAAACCATACTAATCTGGATCGGGTCATGGTAGGATCCATTCAGGTGACAATTCTATCACCTAGATTGCTGCATTCTCAAAGGACTGAACCTATGATATTTGGTTATGCTGGAATAACTCCTACCAATTGTTGCAAGTTGATTAGTTGTTAAAGTAACCTGCTGACTTGATAAATGACCATAACCCATAATGAATCATTTAAATTCACATCAATTCAAGCGTAATAAAACTCCTACATAGAAGGACAAAAAATCTTCATGCAAAGTCGGTGATTAAAGCATGTTTATGATAAATCCAAATAGAAATATCACGACCATACACATAGAGAATATATGATAACTCCTATCTAGAGGGGCAAATTAAAAAATCTTCATGCAAAGTGGGTGATTAAAGCATGTTTATGATAAATCCAAATAGAAATATCAAGACCATACACATAGAGAATATATGATAACTCCTATCTAGAGGGGCAAATTAAAAAATCTTCATGCAAAGTGGGTGATTAAAGCATGTTTATGATAAATCCAAATAGAAATATCAAGACCATACACATAGAGAATATATGATAACTCCTATCTAGAGGGGCAAATTAAAAAATCTTCATGCAAAGTGGGTGATTAAAGCATGTTTATGACCAATCCAGACAGAAAGATCACAACCATATACCTGGAGAATATATGATAACTGCGTACAGATTCAAGGCTTGAGAATACTTCAACGGACTTCTCTAGTTCAAAGGCCACATGTAGAGCAAACGGGAGAAATCTCATCTGCCTACCATTTTCAGTATGGCACCTGCCATAGCCTATAGCTGGTAGACAACATGGCCATTGACAACAACACTGGTTTGTCCAAAGCAAATTTTAGAGTTTCTTTCTTTTTCTTTTTTTTGTCTGAAAAGAGTGCTTGAAGTCCTGAAAATTCAATTGGACCATAAAAAAAAACAAACAAATAAAAGGCATCCAAACTCCAATGCATCATCATCTGTTACAAGTTCTAATAAGAACATATACAGAGCAATCACCATACTTTGTTGTATCAAAAGGTAAGAGGTAATAGCCAAGATGAAATTCGTGAATTTGTACATGTTAACTAACTCCTATTTCAGCATCAACCGGATCTCTTCATAGCTACTTCCTGCTAATTAGTAATCACTATATTAAGGGAATTTAGTTCCACCAAGATGATGATATATTGATTTCCTTGGCAAGGCAATGGTTTTGAACACCAATTTGCTAGAAAAAGTTCTAATAAGAAACCGCACTTCTATTGTTACAACACTCTTTTGATGACATAAGATCTAGCGATTAATTTTATGATATCCCAGTAGTTTTTTTCTCTTCTTGGTAATACTGCAATCAAATTCTAGGAAATCCCTAGAAACATTGTTTGTGAAGACTACTGTTTTGTTCCTCAATGTCTCTTCCTACTCTCTTCTGTTAAAAAAGCCTTCTCAAACATCTTTTTTATGCCAAGCTTGTTAACACATCAAACCTATTGACACAAGCATAAGCTATCCATGTCAAAGTTTGTTCTAAACCTTTTGAGCCCTGATCAATTTTGTGTGCCACTTTTCTGTATAGGGCACCATTTTGTGTGCAAAACTTCCTACCTTGACCTTAAACCAACATATGTTATGACCCTTTATTTAAAAAGCACAAACACGAGAGGCCATGCAATAAAATGTGTATAGACCAAGTACAATGAGAAGTGGAATCAAACATGCATAATATATAATGTGAAAGCAACTCAGGAATTGATCTTCTCTGCAATAATTAATGCCATCAAATCAAACCAGCATACAAAAAAGGGATAGAACAGTAGTGACAGTTATTCAGTTTACCAGCTAGTTTTTAAAAATGAAAATATATATATATATATATATATATTTTTCTTAAGAGATAGAAGTACAACTAGATGGAGGATAGGGTATCCTATAGGCAGAAAACAAAGCTGTCCAATCCTCCGTGGCATTATGTACCAAAGTCTTTACTGAGAAGAAAAACAGGCAGAGTGACACCCTTCAAGAAAAGAGGCGTACATATAAACATTTTGTGAACCCCATGATTTTAGAGATGGTTGTTCTACACAAACAACGAGGAACTTAGCTACTCTTTCTTATCTTTATTATAAGGCACCAACTCATAATTCTTACAAATAAATAGAAACAGTTAAAGTCATTAAATTTGTTCTAAAATTTAAGTAATTTTTAATATTACCTCTACTAATTGCACTGAACTCTAATATCATGTTAGTTATTACTCTCACCCACCGCCTTTATTAATTATGGGTATACATGAAAATTTAACACTCTTTGGAAACAAACAAGTGTCTTATAAAAAGGACCAAGAATATTTGTTAGTTGGTGCCTTGTAATAAGGACTAAAGGGAGAATATTGGCATGAAAATACTTGAATGTATTCCTAATTAACAACACATTTAGCCATGGCCTGTAATCCTTTTCTGGAATCAACTTCAGCAATTCCTCTATCTTCTTCACTCTATCAGGCTCAAAACTTTTACAATATGCACATTTCATACATTTAGAAGAAAGCTCTCATTCTAACTAATTCTTCAAACTTTTTTGTAAACAAAAAAAAAAATTATGAGACAAAGTTTATTGGGGTCTTACCATTTGGAAGGGGGAAAAAAGTAAACCTCTTCTCTATCTCTTATATTAGGCACACAGCAAAGTTGGAAAATACTAGCAAGCAAGCAATCTTGGAACAGCCTTTATCAAACTAGAAAAAAAGAACATCAATAAGATCTTATTCCAAGGGACTAGTTAGCACTGTCTTCATCTCCAAGGAATGATAAAGAAAGGCAGACAGAGCAAGAGCTGATTTGCCAATTCAAGTTCTTCCTTATCAGTTTTGCCCAATGCTGTTGAATTATGTTGCTTCAGTTTAAGGCTTGTTTGGATTAATGTTGGCAAAAGTAACTTTATCCCAATTGACTTTTACAAACTGAAATTGAGGTGATAGCAAATCAGTATAATATAATTTATTCTTGAATAAATTTTTATAAAAAAAGTAAGTTTGGCAAAAACTTATTTACATGATATACAAATTAGTTTCAAAATATTTAGATATTTAAAAAAAAAAAGTCAAAAGCTAAAAGACAACAAATTGCTTTAACTTTAAAGTGATTTTTAGACAAAAAGTCAGTGGCCCCTAAAGTTATGCCAAACGTTTTTTTCTATGCTACTTTTTTTTTTTTTTCCAGCATATTTCAAAGGCTTTCCAACACTATCCCAAACGAGCCCTAAATTGATAGCCTTGAAATGTAGCTTTTAGGTAATAGATATAAAAACCCTGTTATCAATCCCTCACTTACCTTCAGCATGCCCCCTCATCTCCAAGCTAAAGGTAAAGCTTGTGGCCTTGTGGGGTGGGGGTGATAATGAACGCAGGTAGATTGTTCAATACATTAGCATTAGATTTTGAAACAACACATTAATAAGGTACATAATGAATGCAAAATAGAATTAGAAAATCGCGGCCCATTGTAGAAAGTTCCACTTGATAGGGTATGGGGAGGGATAGATATATGCAATTTTAACCTCATTGTTTCTCAGATTTGAACCAATAATCTCTATATTACATGGTAATAACCTTACCATTGATCCAAGAGTCAAGCTCAATAAAAACATCAATGTTGGACAAAATAACATCTACACCAACCATAACCAGCAAGGTTACATCTACATTATAAAACGGTTATCTCAACACAAGTAACCCAGCAGAGGGTCAAAAAGGAAGAAAGAAGTTTTATCTGAACTACAAAATGACCTGATGGATAGCTGAAACTGCAATTGACAACAACTTACTGGAAGAAAGTATGTACCATGAGGATGATGAGAACCACCATTGCCTTCATACAAAATGGTTTAGAACCATGATGTACGGTAAAAAATAATTGTGATGAAAGCCTTTTTATATAGTAGTGATAATGGATATAAAAAACTTAACCTAAGTATTTTACCAAAACTAAATATGAAGCAAAATAAAAAAGAAGCTATTTTTATTTTTTTATTAAGAAATTGATAATTTGTCATGCTGCCATGTTGGAACTAGTACTTTTTAATTGTGCTCAAAGGGGTGAGAGCGTACTTACCGACAATTGATGGTTCCGGTGCTGATTGAATAAGATTGTTGGTTATATGAAGACCATTTTAATTATTTCAAGGTTTGTAATTGCTATTCACACACCTTGTGGGGGATTCCTCTAAAACAATCATGTACATTTTATCAGTATATCTATGCTATTCTTATATACCTGCTAAACCGTGCATTGCTATTCTAATTAATATCAATGATAAGTGGTATGTAAGATAGAGACTTACACTCCAAGGTTCAACCTCAATAAAAACATCAATGTTGGATAAAATAACATCTACACCAACCATAACCAATAAGGTTACATCTAACATTATAAAACAGTCATCTCAACATAAGTAACCCAACAGAGGGTCAAAACAGAAGAAAGAAGTTTTATCTGAACTACAAAATGACCTAATGGATAGCTGATACTGCAATTGACAACAACTTACTGGAAGAAACTATGTACCATGAGGATGATGAAAACCACCAATGCCTTCATACAAAATGGTTCAGAGCCGTGATGTATGGTAAAAGATAACCGGGATGAAAGCCTTTCATGTAGGAGTGATAATGAATATAAAGAATTTAACCTAAATATTTTACTAAAACTAAATATGAAGCAAAATAAAAAAGAAGCTATTTTTATTTTTTATTAAGAAATTGATAACTTGTTATGCTGATGATGCGCATTTAAAGTAATACTTTTTAATTGTGCCAAAAAAAATAATATATACGTTCTCTAGACCTTAATATAAACATATTTAGAGAGTTGATATTGTTTCTAAATATAAAACAATATTTTTTATATTTGTCAATTTTTTTTCTGAATTAACCCTATTGATGCTCTCTCTCAACAATAATTAAGGAGGAGAAGGAATGAGAGAAATAAGGAAAATGACTAAGGGGTCTTAGAAAATACATATCATATTAACTAATTTCTTTAAATTAATTAAATTAGATAAATATGTCTTATATTAAAGAATACAGAGATTACTTTTTAGTTTTTATCTTAAAAGTTCTATCTTTTGAATATATGGCCAACAAAGCATAAGCAGAAAAGACATTTTCATTCCTTATACTTTGAATATTCCTTACATTTTTTGTCACATTTCATTTCTTAATAATAAAATAAAGGGAAAATACCAGTTAGGTCCCAAGGAATAGAATTAATACCAAAAAAGTCCCTTTGCAAATTCCAATGTCAGAAAAGTCCCCAGGGACTTTTCTGACATGGATTCCCAATGACCATTTACCAAAATACCCCCACTTGTATTTACAACTTCATAAGCGGCGTTTACAACTTGGGTGGGAGTGGTTGTAAATGTAGCTTAAAAACTTGTAAAAAGAGCTAAAAGTGTTGTAAACGTAGCAACAAGTGTTGTAACATAAACCATTTAGATTTTCTTTCTCCCAAGTTGTAAACGCCGCTTATGAAGTTGTAAATACAAGTGGGGGTATTTTGGTAAATGGTCATTGGGAATCCATGTCAGAAAAGTCCCTAGGGACTTTTCTGACATTGGAATTTGCAAAGGGACTTTTTTGGTATTAATTCTGTTCTTTGGGACCTAACTGGTATTTTCCCTAAAATAAATGATTCTTTTTTAATTGGGGGGCCTAACATGACTGTCTCGAGTTCATCTAGTTCCTTACGTTGAGGGGGAAAAATCAGACTATGATTGATTTCTATTTCAGAAAAAAAAAATGATTTGAAATATAATTTACATATGACCTCTGTTTCTTTTCTTTTATAAAGTATTTAATATTCGAAATTACTAGATTACATTTGAGTATGATTGTGTTAAGGCAGGATTAGCTTTCTCAAAGATGTTCTTTACATTATTTGATCTCAAAACCTCGTATTAAAATGAATATAGTTTTCTGTCAGAACCAAGGCTTCTTAGTTATATGACAACTTTTTTTAATTGAAAGTTGAAAAGCAAAGATATTTGAGCAGATTCAGTTAGCTACTTAGCTAGTTACTAAACGTTAAAAACAGGTTAGCTACTTTGCTTTCCTTTTAAAATTGATCAGACCGTGTTTATTAATTCTTTTGATAGAGTTAATGAAAAACATTTAGGAATAATAAAACATACATGAAACCAACGAAAAAAACAATGCCTGAGCAATTACCATCTAACTTTTTAAACAAAACTTGAAGTGTATTTTCCAAGGTATTAAAACTCGGACCGGGCATTGAACCGGTCGGAGTACTGGGTTAAGGGTCAGTGGGTCAAACCGGGACCAAACCGGAGCTAAACCGGGACCAAACCGGTGAGAAATTGAAAATTTTAGACTTATAGTGTGAAATTCTAAAGGAAAAAATAAAAAATAAATTTTTTTTTTAAATACCAACCCGGATCGGACCGGTTTACCGGCTGGTTCCCGGGCTGGACTGGCCAGTCCGGTCCGAGTTCAACATCCTTGGTATTTTCTTATATTTTTTTATTAAAATCTTTCATAAAATTATAGCAAATGTAAAATAAATATATTATATTTATCTAACAAATTACATTACAGTATTTTTTTTTTGGAATGAAAGCTGGAATTCATTAATAACTCAAAAGAGCAAAAACAACTAGGAGTCCTATAACCTATTGTCATTCATCAACTATCATCTCATGATAAGAAGGTGGTGGGTGATTGAGGAAAGAGTATTATTATGGTATTTCTGTTATGAAACAATAGCCATTTTGAAATTTTGACTTTGTTCTCAAACATTTGTCTTTTAGAATTTCAATGACCCTTTAATTAATGTTTTTTTAAAATAATAATTAGTACAAAATATTAACATCAATATAATTATCTTTTTTTTCTTAGTTTACTTTTATTATCTTTCTTAATCTCGATCCAAAACCAATTTGTAAAAAATAATTATAACAAATCATGTTATTTTTGTAAAAAAGACAGTGCTCATTCAGTGGGCCCATGTGCTTAAATAAATAAAAGAAGGGTTAATGGGCATATCCACCCTAGAAGTATTAACTTTTTTTTTTTTTTTTGTCTCAATGTTATTCTGAAAGTTTTAAAACGTAATAATATAGCCTCTCTCTTAACAACCGTTTATTTTGACTATTAGTTTTGATATTATTGCTTACATGGCAGCCACAAGCTTTCTCAGTCGTCCACCTCAACCCCTCTGATCTCTCTTTCTCTCTCCCTCATTCACTCTTTCTGGAAAACATTATTCTTACATTGTGTATCTTCAAAGGGTTCCAATTGGGTAAGCAATATAAATGATTAGATTAAACAATTTGGATTAGATTGTAAGACACATTGTAAACACTTGGTTTTTAAACACCTATCAAACTATGGGTCGACAAATGATACTTCAGCTTTATATTTTCCCTATCTTTTTTTTGCCTAAAGAAGGGTTAACATCAAAAGCTATTTGTCGGCTTATTGCCAATTGCATCCATCACTTATATATATAAACATCAATTAGTACACATTTTATTTTATTTTAAGATATTTTTAATGTAACTGGACATATATTTGGCACCATGAGTGTCACTTGTGCTTGTGTAATCAAAATCCTTTTTTTTTTTTTGGTCTAGAACTGTTAAATGTTATCCATGGTGTTGAAATTTGATATATGTCTTCGACCAAAAAACAAAAAATTGATATATATCCACCATGAGTGTCCCTTGTGTAATCAAAATCCATATTTTTTTTGTCTGGAACTGTTAAATTTTATCCAAGGTATTGAAATTTGATCCTCTTTTGTTGATTCCATTTTTCAGTTCCTTTTTCAAAATTGATTTTTTTATTTCTTAATAATTGTGTGAAATATACAAAGTTGAAAACTGCAGTGGGGGAAAAATACTCCTTCCATTTTTTAATATGAGATCTATTTATCTAATTTGATAAGATTAAGAAAGTTAGTTGATACAACATTTTTTTTCTAAAACACCTCAATCACTTCCTATATTCCCTTCATTTTTCTCTTACTTGATTGTTATTGAAAGAACATCAATATAGAAAAATTAGAAAAATAGTAACGAATATGAAAAATACTTATATTTAAGATCAATATCAATTCTTCAGTTAGGTTCTATATTAAGCACCGGAGGGAGTAATAGGGAATCTAAAGGGAAAATCAGTTTAACTGGACTATTATTCTTGATGCCTTTTTAACTTGATCATGTTATATTACTCAGCTGGTAGATTAAATATGACAATATTTTGGCCATGATGGGTGACTAAGTTGAGCGTTAAGCTTCTGCCACTTGGTCTTTCTCTTTCTCTTTTTCTTAGCCGGGGAGCGGCCTCCGGCAGCCAGCCATCCGCCGAGTCGTTTCTTTTCAACCCCCAAACATACTTTAGAAAAGGACAAGGGATGGCAATCTAACATAGATCAGTGTCATTTCTGTTATTAGCTCATTGAGGAAGTTACTTGAGTTATAAGAAAAACCAAACGGTTTTGCAGTCTAAATGTATTCTTATTAGAATCATGATCTAGCATTAAATTCTTTCATGAAAATGCTATGGAAATCTTATTTATAATATAGGGCCATTAGTTTAAACATAAAACTTGAGTGATTGTTGGCAAAAATAAAAAATAAAACTCGAGTGATTTTGAAACTTTAAACCGTCCTAGATACCCTTAACCGCTTTTTTTTTTTTTTTAGAAGGCATAAGACGCATCCAATGAATGTCCAACTTGGTTCAGAAGTTACGCTTGTTCGTACCAGCTGAGCCATAACAAACTTGACATTAAACAAGAAATGTCTAAGCCTCCTGCAAAAGCTTAGGAGAGATGGACCCCTAATCTAAGCTGTCAAAATATGACATATACAATCATGAGATGCAACCAGCAAGATGTGTTATGCATGTAAAATTTGAAAAACTTGACAATCTAAAGTAGGGATCGTAATAACTAATAAGCTGCTTTTAGGCTAGAAAACTCAGTTCGATATCACACTATATAGCAAACAAGAGTTTACAAGATGGAATCATCCAAGTTTCACAACTCACAAGCAAAGTTTTCCCTCGGTCATGAAGGCATCAACGAAATAGCCCTGCTAAGCTTCAGTTGTTTCAAATATTTTTTCAACATCATCAATGGTGATACGAGCTTCATCAATTTCAGGGCCTTCCTTCTTGTTTGCCTCCTCTAACTCCGCCTGAAATTGAAGAAAATATTCCCAAGTAAAATAGTGGCACGGGACAAGAGAGCATTTTCCAGCAAATTTCAGTAAAATACCATCTTTAGTTATTTACATTGGAACTACCATTTGATGGAAACCCTTAATACATACAATCAACATTAGATACTTTTGGGTTTGGGGGGGGGGGATCATATATATGAGAGACAAAGTGGATCAATGTCTTATATTAAAGACGAGAGGGGGGGATCATATATATGAGAGACAAAGTGGATCAATGTCTTATATTAAGGACAAAATTAAACCCCATCTCCAACTTTTATATTAGGCACCAGAGGGGGTATTATCTGCAAAACAGCCGAGTTGGAAAATAGAAAGCAAGCAAACTTGGAACTGCCTTCTTTAATTAAACAGCAAAAGGCCCTAACAAAAGCCCAAAAAATACGCCAAAGAAGGGTCCTGTGCAGTTGCTGAAAATTGGGAACTGCACTTTAAGATGCAATTTTATGGAACCTGATAGAGGGTATGTTAAGAAAACGTTTAAGAACCTCACTTTACAGTTTAAACTTGAAATAAACTTTGGCAAGAAACTCATTCCGGAAATAACTCAACTTTGGCAAGAACCTCAATTAGCTAGACAGCATGCAATATGAAGCCAGTTGAAGTTGAGGATCAACATGTGTGTGTGTGTGTGTATTGAGCACAAAAAGGTAGTAATTAGATCATTCTAGGAAAGTTAATCAAAGGCAAAAAATACAACAAATTCAGGGGATAAAATTTGAAGATGAACCTTGAGTTCCTCATAAAGTGCTGGGCAAGAACTCAAACAAGTGTGATCACATTCGGCAAGATAGATGATATGATTAGAAGTTAAAAGGTCAATTTTAATACATTACATAGTCAAAACATCTTCCATATACAATATAAATAACCAAAAAATGTTTTTTAATAAGCACAT
Organism: Inga oerstediana; assembly: GCA_963210345.1. Classification (NCBI taxonomy): domain Eukaryota; kingdom Viridiplantae; phylum Streptophyta; class Magnoliopsida; order Fabales; family Fabaceae; genus Inga; species Inga oerstediana. Next base: position 30,573,377 of record OY723405.1, read on the forward strand.
ATTCTCTTATTGGATGTAATCCTATTTGAGTCATAAACGGGCTTTAAATGTGGACACTTTTTCCAACAGAGACTTGATCCTTGGTTTGTCATCTTGTGGGGAACTAACCCCTTCGTCTAACCCAACCCCATTGGTACACATAATCAAATAATGTTGCCAATAAATGAATTCATTATGTTTAATAGAATGAGTAGCATGCATAATATCTTGGACTTGTTCTGGTGGACAATGACACTGATGCCAAGGTTCATTAAAAGTATATGGGCCCGGGAAATATAACTTATGCACAAGATTTTGGGATCCCTCATTTCTATGTTTCTATCCACTGCCATTTTTACAAGTAACAAGAGGAAATTCCTACAAAACAGTTTGCTTAGGGTGTGTTTGGTTTGAGGGGGGGGGGGGGGGAGGGTGGGGGAGGGGGGGAGGGGAGGGGGGTTAAAATTTAAAAGGAATGAGATGATAAAATTTGGGCAAGAAACCAAATTTAAAAGAATGAAAGGGTAAATTTTAGATTTTTTTGTCCAATATTGTAATTTTACCCCCCTCCTCAAACCAAACACACCCTTAGAGTGCAATCAACCAAGTTCAAGCATCTCAGGAATTGATATTCTCTATCTCGACCAAAGAAATGCAGGTTCTGACAAATATCATACTGTCACAATGCACAACAGTAGTCAATTACAAAGGAGAGCTAAGAGAATGAGATTTTAATCTTATTCTCATAATGTATATTATAAGAGAATGAGATTCAACCTCACAAGATTTCGATGCCCTAGTCCAGTAACGGCTCCATTTTTTCCCAGGAAGACCCCAACCGCCACCAAATCCTCCACTGAATCAGAAATAGAGACTCAGAAACAGAATAACCTCACAGGTCAGAGGTTAGAAACATGATACAAATCTGCCTACAGTAGGTTAAAAACCTTGGAGAAAATAATGGGCTGAAAGGGAAGCGAAAGAGAGAAGTAGCAGTAATGTGTTCATGTAGTTTCAGTCTTGAACTTCATTCATTACATGTCACATCTGTTACTTTTAAAGCATAATGAAAAAGAAGAAAATTAAGCAAGCTCCATCTTATTTCTCCTCCTGTGCAACTTATTCAAGCATACATGAGAAGTTCAAGGCTCCGATAAGTACCTTGCTTGGGTCAGTTAGATCTAAACAAGAAAGAATTGCTTTAGTTGACTAGTTGTTGAAGTAACCAGCTGGCTTAATAAATGGCCATAAGCCATAATGAATGACATTTAAATTCATATCAATTCTAGTGTCATAAAACTCTTACCTAGAAGGACAAAAAATCTTCATGCAAAGTGGGTGATTAAAGCATCTTTATGACCAATCCAACCAGACATGTCACAACCATACACCTAGAGAATATATGATAACTTCATACAGATTCAAGGCCTGAGAATACTTCGACAGAATTCTCTAGTTCAAAGGCCACTTGTAGAAATCTCATCTGCCTGCCATTTTCAGTATGGCACCTGCCATAGCCTATAGCTGATAGAGACACCACGGCCATAGAGGCCTTGTCTAGAGAAATCTACAGCGAGGATCCCCAAAACTACAACACCTTTCCACCACAGCAGCTGCCATTAACAACCACAATGGTTTGTCAAAAGCAAATTTTACGCTTTTTTTTGTCTGAAAAGAGTGCTTAAAGTCCTGAAAATTCAATTGGACCATAAAAACATACAAATAAAAGGAATTCAAACTCCAATGCATCATCTGTTACAAGTTCTATCAGCAACATATGCAGCGGAATCACCATACATTGTTGTATCAAAAGGTAAGAGGTAACAGCCGAGATAAAATTTGTGTATTTGTACATATTAACTGACTCCTATTTCAGCATCAACCAGATTTCTTCATAGCAACTTGCTGCTAATTAGCAATCACTATATTAGGGGGAATTTAGTTTCACCAAAAAGAGAATATACTGATTTCCTCGGCAAGGCAATGGTTTTGGACACCAAGTTGCTATAAAAAGTTCTAATAAGAAACAACACTTTTATTGTTTCAACACTCTTTTGATGACATAAGATCTAACGATTAATTTTATGATATCTCAGGGGGTTTGTTCACTTCTTAGTAATTTAATGTAATCAAATTCTAGGAAATCCATAGAAACATTGTTCACGAAGATTATATTATTTCTCCTCCGTTCTGTCCTCAAGTTCTCTTCCTACTCTCCTGTTAAAAATACCCTTTCAAACATCTTTTTTATGCCAAACATGTTAACACATCAAACATATTGACACAAGCATAAGCTATCTAAACCAACTGAGCCCTAATCAATTTAGTATGCCACTTTGCAGTATAGAGCACCATTTTGTGTGCAAAACTTCCTACCTTAAACCTAAACCACCATACGCTTTTATCCTTTATTTAAAAAGCACAAACACGAGGCGATGCAATAAAATGTGTATAGACCAAGTGCAATGAGAAGTGGAATCAGACATGTATCATATACAATACAATTCCTACAACACAGTTTCCTTAGTTAGAATGCAAGCAACCAAGTGAGAGCAACTCAGGGATTGATCTTCTCTGCAATAATTAATGCCAGCAAATCAAACCAGCATACAGAAAGGAACGGGGGTTAGAACAGTAGTGACAGTTATTCAGTTTATCAACTAGTTTTTTAAATGAAAAAATATATATATATTCATAAAAGATAGAAGTACAGCTAGATGGAGGATAGGATATCCTCTAAAGAAGAAAACAAAGCTGTCCAATCCTCCATAGCATTATGCACCGAAGTCTTTACTAAGAAGAAAAAAGGCAGGTATTTTGAGGATGAGTTATTTCCACCGCAGTTGCACAAAAAATGCAGCTCCTTAATAAAACCTTTTAAGTGACACCCTTCAAGAAAAGAGGCGTGCATATAAACTGTTTGTGAACGCCCTGCTATTAGAGATGGTTGTTCATTACAAACATCGAGGAACTTTGCTACATTGGCATGAAAATCCCTTGAATGTATTCCCATCATGAAACATGCTACATGGGGCTGTGTAGGCCAGTATTTCAGATGCGCATTCCGCAGACCAATGTGAAGATATTCATTACACAGTTAACTCATCTATGGGCAGCAAAATAATGCTCCAAATAATGTATTTTACACCGGGACTGCACTCGTTGGAAAATCAAATCCACGCTTGCACATTAGTCCCAATATTTTCCCAACCTTGGATCTTTGATCACAGCTTACATAAGCATGATACAAAATCCATAATGTTTTCTTTGTGGAACTCATGTTGACACTTTCCATCTCATTCAGGACATTTTCCATCTCCTCAATGCGTTGTTGTGTTCCATACATGACCATCTTACAATGGTATAAGGAGCGGCAAATTCTCCAGTCCGAACGTTCAGCATGCCTCACAAAATTTTCTAACCTGTCCACTAAATTTTTCCTAAAATAAGTCGCAATGATGCATCGCATTATACCACTTGTTCTTATTGAGACTTTGCGCTCAAATGCATCATTTATTGAGTTCTCCATTTCCTCTAAGCAGTTTTCTTGAGCATAAAGCCTAATTAACAGCACATTTAGCCATGGCCTGTACTCCTTTTCCGGAATCAACTTCAGCAATTCCTCTATCTTCTTCACTCTATCATGCTCAGAACTTTTACAATATGCACATATCATACACCTGATCAAAGGAATTTCATTCACATATACATAATCCCTCACTAATTGATATGTCTCTTCCATCTTCTTCAGATTACCTGAATAAGCATACCCACGTAGCATCAGCATGTATGTGTCAGGGTTAGGCATCAAAGGGCCTGACTTTAGCATTTGAAAAGTTTGTTCCATTTTATCCCACTTCCAGGCTGTAACATACCCAGCAATCAAATAATTATAAGTGCTTATATTTGGGGAGAGGCCTGAATTATGTATCTCCTCATATATTGCTTCCATACGATCCGTTAGTATCAAGCGACCAAAAACAGAAATAAGAATATTGTAGGTTATGATGTTAGGGCTACAAGTTTCATCCTTCTTCAACCGCACAAACAATGACTTGCATTTCCCATGAAGACCATTGAACATATAAGCAGCCAAAAGCGAATTATAAATAGCCGTTGTTTTTATTTGCTTGTTTGCAGCATCATTAAATAGGTCAACTGCAAGATCAATATTTTTACATCTACCAGCAACTTTGATACCCTTAGAGTACTCTTCAGGAGCCATGGGAGCGCCAGCAAGAGACCTTTTTCTTCTCCAATTTAAAACCTGAATGTTAAAAGAGATAACAGAGGAAAATGTCAAAAGCATTTTAAATTTTTATTTGCAACAGGCTTAAAAAACACCACTATACACCATAGTAGTCAACTATCACTTGTCACCAACTTGAAATGTCCTGACACACTAAAACATGTTAAGTTATCTAGCCAAATATCTTAGTCAATTTAACGGGTCTTACGAGCTTAAGAGCTCATGCTTTTCATTGATGTGTATCAAAATAGATGTACAAATGGTATTTATAGAAGTAAAGAATGAGAAAATGGCGCGGGAATAAGAAACAGAGACAGTGGACAGCGGAGAGATTGAAGGAGAGATTTCGGTGCAAGTCAATAATGTCAAGCTTGCACCGAAATCCTCTTCTGACTTCTAACACTCCCCCTCAAGCTGGAGAATATATATCGATCATTCCCAGCTTGCACCTAAATCCTTCAAACTTGGCTCTGCTTAGTGGTTTTGTCATAATATCCGCAATTTGGTCATCAAATCATATGTGGGACAATATCATGATACCTGCTTCAATCTTTTTTTTAATGAAATGCCTGTCTATCTCAACATGTTTTGTCCTATCATGATAGACTGGGTTTTTTACCATTTCAATGCTAGCTTTGTTGTCACACCAAACTTGCATTGGTCCCTCATGTGGAATTCCTAATTCCTTCAGTAATCTGATAATCCAAAGTCCTTCACGTACTCCATTGTTAACAGCTCTCAGTTCTGTTTCTGCACTGCTTGTTGACACCACAGTCTGTTTCTTGCTTCTCCATGTAACCAGATTTCCCCACACATATGTGCAATATCCTGAGACCGACCTTCTAGTTTCCCTGTCTCTGGCATGATCTGCATCAGTGTAGATCTCAATACCTCTGATAGTGCCTTTCTTGAAGAAGATCCCTCTTCCAGGATTAAGCTTTAAATAGCTTAGGATTCTGTACAAAGCCGCCATGTGTTCTTCCTGTGGTTGATACATGAATTAACTTGCTATTCCAACTGCATGACTAATATCTGGACGTGTGAGTCAAGTATATAAGTTTCCCAACAAGTCTTCTATATCGTTCAGGATTGACTGAGACACCATTTGGTTTAATTCTGAGGTGACAACCTTCTTCCATTGGTGTTCCTACAGGTTTTGCTCCTAACATTCCTGTTTCATGCAATAAATCTAGGGTATACTTCCGCTGAGATACATTGATGCCCTTTTGAGTTCTTGCCACTTCCATGCCCAGAAAATACCTCATTTGTCCAAAATCTTTCACCTGGAACTTAGTTGACAAATCTTGTTTTAGTCGAGAAATGGATCCTTCGTCGTTTCCTGTAATGACTATGTCATCCACATAGACAATCAAGATAGTGACTTTGTCATTATTCCGTTTAATGAACAAAGTGTCATCTGCTTGTCCCTGAGTGTACCCAAGTCGTTTCATAGTTTTGGTAAACCTGCCAAACCACGCCCTAGGAGATTGTTTGAGCCTTGTTGAGTTTACACACAGAGTTGTTAGGAGCTGAAATTCCATCTGGAATCTCCACATATACTTCTTCCTCTAAGTTGCCATTCAGAAATGCATTTTTCACGTCCAGTTGATGCAATGACCAATCCAAGTTAGCTGCGATCGATAGTAGCACTTGGATGGTATTAAGTTTCACTACTGGAGCAAATGTCTCCTGATAATCAATTCCATATGTCTGGGTATATCCTTGGCAACAAGTCTAGCCTTGAATTTGTTGATTGTGCCGTTAGGATTGAATTTAGGAGTAAATATCCACCTGCATCCTACTGGTTTCTTTCCTTTAGGAAGCGTTGTAATCTCCCACGTTTTATTTTCCTCAAATGCTCTTAATTCTTCTTCTGCAGCTTGTTTCCAATTTTGATCAGTCATAGCTTGTTGAAACGTGGTTGGAATTTTCATATGTGCACTGTTTGCAACAAAGCTTTGCATTTTTTCAAAAAGATTACCGTATGAAAACGTTAAATTGGATGTTGAGTACACGATCTTACCCCTTTTCTTAATGCAATAGGCCAACCCAGTTCTTCAGGATTTAATACTGGATTAGAGTCATGGTCATTCCTTCGAATAGGAGAGATAGTTCTACCAGTGTTTGATTCATCTTGTAGTCTGGATTCTTCCTCTTGCCCCGATTCTGCATCCATCCCTGAATTGATTTCAACATTTGTTTCCAGTTCATTCAATGAGGGAGGTTGAGATGAACTTTGTTCGGTTTCAGAATTACGGGTAGGACTAGGTTGGTTTGTGAGAGGTAAGGGGTCAATGACAGGTATGAGATTAGGTTGTGATGGTGATGGTTGTTCTGCATCCAAGATTAGCCATCCATTGCATTCATTGTCAGTATACTCCCCCTGAATGGGTAATTTTGGATAATATGCTTCTTCTTCTGAGAAGATTGTATCCCTGGAGATAATAAGCTTCTTGGAAGTAGGGCAATAGCATTTGTACCCTTTTTGAGTAGGGGAGTAGCCAAGAAATATACATTTGACAGCTCGAGTACCAAGCTTGTTGCCATCATTTTTGTGGACAAAGACAACACAACCAAATACCTTAAGAGGCAATGAGTTGATGATGGAGCAAGTGGGAAAGTGTTCTAGTAGTGTTTGGATAGGGGTGTTGTATTTGAGTACTTTGGAAGGCAATCGGTTGATGAGATAGATAGCTGTGAGTATGGCATCACCCCAGAAGATTGTAGGAACATTTCGTTCCATTAGTAAGGTTCGGGTTACTTCCAACAGGTGTCGGTTCTTTCGCTCAGCTACTCCATTTTGTTGAGGAGTGTACGGGCAAGAGGTTTGGTTATGTATTCCTTGTTGGTCAAGAAATTCTTTAAAGGTGTTGCTCAAGTATTCCTTGGCATTATCACTTCATAGTACCTTAATGGAAACATTAAATTGAGTACGCACAAAGGTGTAGAAGTTTTGAAAGATTTTGGCTACTTCGGATTTATCTTTCATTAAATAAACCCATGTGGTTCTAGTATGGTCATCTATGGAAGTAACAAACCATCTGGCATTAGTGAGTGTTTTTATTCGTGCAGGTCCCCAAATATCACTATGGACTAGTGCAAATGGTGAGGAAGGTTTGTAGGGTTGTTTGGGATAAGAAGTTCTGGTTTGTTTTGCAATTTGGCAAGTTTCACAATGAAAAGGAACAGAATTGTTATTGAATAAATTTAGAAACAAATGCTTCATATAATTAAAACTAGAGTGGCCTGAGCGACAGTGCCACAAGTATACATCATGATTTTGTGAGTTGGAGCTAATCAGTGCTGTTTTTGCCTTTCTTGCATCTCCTGATTTCATGTTTGAATCTTCAAGGTAGAACAATCCATCCCATTCTTTAGAAGTTCCAATCTTCTTCCTCGATTTTAAATCCTGAATAGTACAGACATCGTTATCAAAAATGACTCGGCATAGTTGGCCTTTAGTTAATTGACTCACAGATATAAGATTGACAGTGAGTGCAGGCACAATTAGAACATTATGAATTTTCAGGGTATTAGAGAGTATGACTGTGCCAATTCCTTCAACTTTTGTGTATAGGCCATTAGCAACTTTAACTCTAAGATTCTCATGAATCAAATTAAGAGTTGTAAACAATGTGCGATTACCAGTCATATGATCAGTTGCTCCTGAATCAATAATCCAAGCATTCTCACTAGCTCGTGCAATATTTAGAGCTAAAATAGAGTTACCTGATTGTACAAGGTTGGTGTTGGGCACAGAATTAGACTTATTCTGTCTGTCTAGCATTCTACGAAACATCCGCAGTTCTTCTTTAGTCAAGGAATTGTTATCCTCAGCTTCTGACTCAGTAGCAGAGATATGGCTTTGTTTGTTACCTCCTGGTTTTCCATGAAGCTTCCAGCACTCTTCTTTGATGTGGCCCTTCTTCTTGCAATAACTACACCATTTGTTTCTTCGTTCGTCTTGTGGTCGTTTTGTCGCCAAGGTTGACCTTTCAGTTGAGCTCGAACTACCTTGGTTTGCTGTCAGGGCTGACCTTTCAATTGAGCTTAAGCTACCTTGATTCAAGAGCTTTCTGCTTTCTTCGAACTGCACATGGTTGACAACATCAAAGAGATGTAGTAAAGGCTTTAGGCCCATTATTCTGCCCCGTATCTCCTCAAATGAGTCATTTAGTCCAAGGAGAAAATCATAGACTCGTCCTTCTTCGACTATTTTCTTGTATAACTGAGCATCTTCCACATTTTTCCTTGGATGTACTTCAAACAGGTCCTATTGTTGCCAGAGTTTAATCAACGCATTATAGTAATCAGTGACAGATAGAGTACCTTGTCTTAAATCGCGAAGTTGGAGCTTCAAATGGATCAAGGCTACAGTATTATCAAGAGAGGAATAGGTTCTTCTGGCTGCATCCCAAATTTCTTTTGCAGTAGTTGCGAGGAGATATCCTTCGCTGATGTCATCAGTCATAGAGTTGCACAATCAACTCATAACTTGATTGTTCTCAGCAAACCATGTATCAAAATGAGTGTCATCAGGGGCAGGCTAGGATGCTTCTCCATTTATATACTTCTCTTTTCGCTTGCCACAAAGATATCTTAACACGGTTTGAGACCATTGGAGGTAATTCCGTCCATTAAACCTATGGTTAATAGCCATAATCTGACTATCGGAAAGTTCTAGGGTCGTCACCGTTTTGCTTGTAGTGGAGGAATGAGAAGGAGAAGATGTATCTTGAGTTTCAGAAGTAGTACCGGACATTAGTGCCAATGGATTGACTCCGAGACTTGTGGGAAAAGAGCCAAAACGGGGATGAAAAGCTAAAGGATCCATTCTGGCTCAAAAATGGTCGCCGGAGATATTGCAGACGGCGGCGCGAGGGTGCCACGCGCCGGCAGAAGTGGAGGCGTGTGGGGTCCACGCGCAGCTCAGATTGCCGCTGTTCTTCGGGGTTGTGCCGATCGGCACCTTCTGCTTCTGTCTGGGTGGGCGGTGTGCTCTAACGCGCCACCATGAGGGAGATCGGAGCACACCGTCCCCTCCTCTGTTTCTTGCTGTCGTCGCTCTCTCTCTCGTTTTTCTGGTCGCCGGACCTCTTAGTGAGGTGCTCTGATACCATATGAGCTTAAGAGCTCATGCTTTTCATTGATGTGTATCAAAATAGATGTACAAATGGTATTTATAGAAGTAATGAATGAGAAAATGGCGCGGGAATAAGAAACAGAGACAGTGGACAGCGGAGAGATTGAAGGAGAGATTTCGGTGCAAGTCAATAATGTCAGGCTTGCACCGAAATCCTCTTATGACTTCTAACAGGTCTAAATGATATTAGTGGGTAGAACTGAAAACAGGTAACAAGAAACGAACAAAGCTTCATATTATGGTCAAATAGCCCTAACAATTTAACAATCAGAACCTATTGTTTCTCGAGTGTCCAGATATACTAATAGTATTCATTCATGAACATGCAAATGAAAACACGTATTCCTTATACAAATGACATACAATACTCCAGGTATGTGTCCAAACATTCAAGAGATATATATAAAGTAAATTGTGACACACACAATAATTCAACCCATTAAACGCATCTGTTCAAATGTACCATTAGAGACAATTGAGGCCATGATTCCAACAGATCCAAAAGATAAACAAGGGCTGTTCCATCTGGACAACTCCAAAACCAAGAGTGAGAATTCTCCTCCAAAACATTAATAACAGCACCAGAGTCGTCGGCTACCCGAACCAATTCACATCCCAAGTTGGCAACTGGCCTTTTAAAATCTTCTCGGTCTATCCAATTGTAGTAATAAGGGTTGCGGGAGAATAAGCCAACCATCCCTCGGAGCACGGAATGTTCGGAGAATTGAGGTTGGGTATTGACGTGGGGGGTGCATGCGTAATTCGCAGAGCTTAGGAGGAAGATAGGAAACGGGTTACGGGGTTTTGATTTTGCTGAGGTTCTGTGGAAGCAGAACAACTCTGCTTGTGCTGCGTCGGAGAGTTTCCACGCTCGCTTCATTGTCCAGTGAAAGCGGTGCCTGGGAGATACGGTAGCCGCCGCAAATAGCTAAGGAGGAGCTTCTCAGATTCGGATTCAGATTGGGCTTCAACTAAAGGGAGACGGCTGTTATGCTCAGAACTACGAAAATTATCAAAATAGCGCCTTCGCTGCTTTAGGATTCTCTACCATTTTCTCAGTAGTCATTAATCACAGGTCGGACATCAATTCCATCCTTATGAATATCACCTTCGATTATCTCATGAACGGCGGGATGGTAATCGCTGCGCTGATGGAATGGCCAAACTGAGCGTGGGATTGAGTCGGCGGTGGAGACGGCGGCTCTCCTTTGAAGTTTATCCGGCAGCAGATCTGGCGTTTAGGGCAGACAAGTAGTTTTCGCCGTGGTGATCGGATGTTTGAGGTTTTAAAGATTTTTCACGCATTTTAAGTGCCTCCAGCGCGGTTAGGAAGTTCATATTTTTCAAAAGCCTTTTTTTTTTCCATAAATCTTGATAAAATTTCCCTCACAGATTAATAATTATTCTTTAAAAATTAATCTCAATACACACTAACACTCTTAATACGTTCATTATCTTAGTTATGTTTAGTAGTGGAAATATAGAAGATAAATACATTTAGTTAACAGATTTTTTTGAGAGTTATCGCGGAGGTTTTTTTTTTTTGGACTGAACGCGGAGGTTAAATTGCTTCTAAAAAGGTATTTTAAAGACAAAATTGAATCACAAAATGTTTTAATATATTAGCCGTATTTTTAGATATTGTATACATATGAACAAATACTTTAAAGTGCCGGAAGATCCACAAAACCCATGAAAAATACTACTTCACAAGAATGGAAAAATCTTAACCCAAAGTATGACAAAATTTGTTTTAAGAGCGTTGTTCGACAAATTTTCTTGAAACCCAATTGTTTGGGGCCGACAAATTTTTACTTATGTGCTTACCACTTTTTTTTTTTTTTTTTGTGAACCAATTTCCTATCATTATTTGGAAAATATAAAAGGCAAATTTGTCCATATCTGGAATTCTTCTTGTTTATTCCTGCTTGTTTCAGCCCGCACATATGGGTTTGTGGGAGTGAAAGCAGCTTTATCGTTGAGTGTCTGGGTAACTCTAAAATTATGGTTTCAGAAACTTTTTTCTACAAGTCGAGATAAAATTCATTTCACGTATCTGAGAGTGTTTGGTTTAGCTTATTTGGACATAATAAGCCCGATTTTACAGTATAAGCTTGATACATAATGCAACTCAAATAAAATGAGTGTTTGGTTGAGCATAAATTGAATAGGCAGTTGGCTAAATTTAATGGCTTTTTCAATAAGGCAAAGCAACCAACTTATAGCTTATTGAATATCGATTTTTGACTATTAAAATGCAAAAAATGTTGGCTAACCAACAATTATTCCTTCGATTGGCCACCAGAAAGTGGTGGAGAGGTGGTGTTCGTCAGGCTAACGGATCTTGTAGTGTGTGCGATGTTGTGGCCAGTAGTGGGCCTTGTACCGCTGTAGCTCATGAACGCGACCTACGGCTGACCGTTGCTCGAGGTGAAGTCCGACGGTGTCTTGTAGAATCCGATCAATGGCTTTTGTCACTTACGGTGGCGGATCTGTTCAGTGTCGGCAATTTTGGAGTGTGTAGTTGGTGTTTTGTGCTCTTTCTCATCCGGACGTGGGTAGGTGCCTCTACTCGGCAATCTGCTCTCGGCTTCCACGGGCATTTGCAAAGTAAGCTTCAAAACTTGCTCTAATCCAAAGACACAAGCGGATGTGTAGTTTCTGGTCCTAGGTCGGTGTCTCCTCCAGTCGTGGGTAGGTGTGTGTGGTCGTGCCATTGATTGCTCACTTTAATCGATTCCTCTATTTCTTTGTTAATGTTATGTTGGAATTGCTAGGAAGTAGGATATTTGGAGTAGTAGTGTAAGTTTTGTTATTTTTTTCAACAACTTTGGTCATCTTGAACAAGTGTTTGAATAAAATCAAAATGGAGCTCATAAGCATGAAAATACCTTTGTATCAGGAATGCCGAATGACTGAGACTTCGGATTACTTTCAAGTTTCTACTGAGATCTGATAACTAATTTGAATGCCTGGAAATTCTTGTTGCAGTTGGTTTTAGATACAAACAAGAAAATAAAAGGTTGGTAATCCTTGGTTTAACTTCTTGCAATGGCACTAAAAAAGCTATCATTTTCGTTAAGAAAATAGTATTGAAGAATTCAAAAATTGTATCACAAATCCCTTCATTCTTGTGTCATACAAAGTTATGTCACAAATAGAAAAGCTATTATTTTCCCCTTCTTGCTGCTTTTGTTTTATGTTTTTGTGCTATCTATTCTCACATATGTTTAGGTGTATGTAATGTGGTCTTTGCTTCATGTTAGTTTCCCTTATGATCAGTAATTTGATCCAATGTATTTTGAAATGCAATCAAATTTGAGCACGTAGAGGGAAGACATAAGGCTCAGGTTGCAATGGCATTTTCTACTTCAATGATTGATGATGAAGATTATATAACAGAACACTATAAGTAGTTCATTGTAGCCTTAAAATTAGCATTTTCCCAAATATGTATATATTTACTCCCTCACGTGTGTGTAAAGATTTTTCCTATCATTTTTGTTTTTGTAATGAATCCGCTGCAACAATTTCACTTGAAATATCATATGGGTACACCTGTTAGAATTAAAATAGGCATGTATGGTAATTACTTTTACAAAGACATGATTGTTGAATTTCAATAGATATGTTGAATAAAATATATGCCTATGCATGTGTCCATTAACATAAAATAGACAACTGTAGTTTAATGAATTGAAATATAACATATGTTATATTTATAGTCCACACTACTACTTTGAATGCTCTATTTTTTGTTTTTTTTTTATTTGGTTGCTTCATGAGAAGGCAATAACTAACATATATTTGTAGTCCACACTGCAAAGTGAAACTTTTCCATAGAAAGATGAATGACAGAGCATTATGGAATGATGAGGCAACTGAAATATTTATCCACGCATGCCTTGAGCAAATTTACAAAAAAGAATGGCGAGGGTTGTCGTTTTCGAAGCCTAGATGGGACGGTATTGTCTCCACATTCAATGAGAAGGATGGGAAATTGTATGAGAAGAAACAGTTGAAGAATAAGTTCGATATGCTAAGGAAGGACTTGAGGACTTGGGATTCATTAACAAAAGAAACTAGTGTGAGTCGAGACCCTATAACAAATAATGCCGTTGTTCAAATGAGTGGTGGTGACGGAAATGTTAGGTTATTAATTACTACAGTAACTCATAACTTTGGTTACTAATGATTTAGCTGAATCAAGTATCTTGTTTTTTTAATATAGGTAATGATTTTGGTTACTTGTATGCATACAGGAGAATTTGACATATAAAAAGTTTCGTCGTTCAAACCTCAAGTATGAAAGAGAATTAAGGATTATATTCAAGGATGTTGAGGCAACGGGAGAGGATATACGTTCATCGTCTTTCATACAGACACAGACAAAGGAGGCAAGGTAGGAAGATTCTAAGAATGTCGGTGTCGAAGAAATGATTGCGATATTTTTGCTCACAGTTAGCCACGGAGTTGACAATAGGGTGGTCCAAGAGCTACTTCAGCATTTAGGGGAAACTGTCAGTCGGCTATTGCACTGGTAATTACAGGCTTGCCTTAGCCTAGCACGGGAAAATATCAAACCATGCGGTCTCGAATTCAATGGATGCCACCATAAAATACTTAACAATTCTTAAGATTATCCCTACTTCAAGGATGTCATTGGAGCAATAGATAGAACTCACATAAAGTGTGTGATCACTAGTCCCAACCGGGATAAATGTATTGAGAGAAAGGGATATCCAACACAGAATGTAATGGTTATATGTGATTGAGATATGTGCTTTGTGTTCATATTGGCGGGTTGGGAAGGTACTGCACATGATGCTCATGTGTTTCAATCTACTGTTTCAAATCCAGCTATGAATTTCCCTTATCCACCTGCAAGTATTTTTTCATCCTATTCACTTGAATTACTTTCAGTTCACACTTTGCTTAATCTAACACCTTTAAAATGATTTCAACGTTTATTAGGCAAATATTATTTGGTCAACGTTGGTTATTCTACACCAGTTGGGTATCTTAGTCCCTACAAATGTGAGCGTTATCACCTACCAGAATTTCAATGTCAACCTGCCTTTGGAAATGCTAAAGAGACCTTCAATTTCTATCATTCCAGTTTGAGGTCAGCTATTGAAAGGACTTTTGAAGTGTGGAGGAACAGATTCGAATTATTACAAAAAATACACAAATACAGCTATGAAACGTAAGTCTGCTTAGTTTGCACAACAATGACCATACATAACTTTATTAGGGGAAATTTTCAAAGTGATGTTAATTTTGGTGCAGCAGAAATTGGCAATGTAGCTCATTAAGATAATAATACTATAGAGGATGCGGCTTCCTCGAGCAATGATGCTGGGACATCTTCAACTCGTATGCATTTGTGATATGATTAGAGATCAACTTGTAGAGGACATATGATACAATTAGTATGTAATTTTTTTTGTGAAATAATGTATTTTGGTGTCACATTTTCTAACTTCAATCTTTTCACTTGTTTATCATATTAAATATCTCGTTTTCTTATAATTAATACAAAAACATTTATATAATCGCCTATCTAAACAAGTTTTGACTTTTAAAAAAGTACTTACGCAATCACCAATCTAAACAAATTTTGACTTATATAAAAGCATTTATTCAATCGCTCATCCAAACATAAATCATATTACACAAATTGGTCATTTTTAATAAGTCAGATTCAAGATAAGTCATTTGTCTTACCACTATCCCAAACACACACTTTACTTTATAAATTGTAAAAATTATTTTCTAAAAGTTAATCTAAATGCGCATATTGAGACCAAAATGAGAATGGGGGAAGCATTTTTTTGGGCCTTTATCCCATTTTCTTCTGTGACACAAGTCGAATGCTAAAGAACGGAGTTAGCCTCCGGTTCTTTTTCTTCTCCGTCATTGTCTTTGTTGGGAGTGAAACTCGCAAGCAACTATGCCGGGGAGATGGGAGCAACTCTTTCTTTATTCCCCCCCCCCCTCTTTTTTATATCAATTTCTTTTTTTTTGGCCGGCTTTTTTATATCAATTTCACATTTATATTTAATTAATGTTTACTGGAATATGGGACAGAGAATATGAAACAAATAACTGAGTAATTTAATATTTATTTTTTGTCATTATTTTTACTATTTAAGATGTTTATTAGGATTAGTTGCTATATTATTATTATTATTATCATTATCATTTGGATTTTATTATTATTAGTGAAAATAATTTTAGGGTTTCATTTGTAAGTAGTTTTGGATTATTGGATTGATTATCAATTTTTCTCTTCTGGTTCTCTTATCTCTCTTCTCCCTGGTCTCTTCATTTCCTCTTCCCTCTTTCTCATCTCTCTCAGGCCTTCCCCTTCTTTGTTCTACATCAATATTCATACAATATTTTTTTTTTTTGTTGATAAAAGTGAAGAGCATTAATATCAAATGATCACACTTCAAAAATCTATAACCATGCAAGGATTTTGATTGTAGTGAACTAAAAACTTGTGGTCGAACATATTCTAAAAATAAAATCCGCTGAATAATGAATGAAGTGATATGGATATATCTCTATAAAAAAATTTTCCTTGTGAAAGCTAAGGAGCACATCAAAGATGCATGACTAATTTCTTTTATGACCAGTGAAGGTAGGGGTGTTCGGGATCGGATCGGGATCGGGAAATGCCATTCCCGATCCCGATCCTGAGAAGGGTTCGGGAATGATTTTCATTCCCGATCCTGATCCCGATCCCGAAAATTTCCCGTCTCGACGGGATGGGAAATGTTCGGGATCGGGATCGGGAAATTCCCGATCCCGAAATTTCTTTTATTTTTTTTAAATTCCTATATTAATTTTTTTGTTTTATTTTCTTTAGTATAGTATAAATATATAATTTATCTAATATCATATTGTATTAAATTAGTCAAATACAAATATATCATTAGTCCAATATATATTTAAAGTTGTCGATTAAGCTACAAAAAGCACAAAGACAAGAACAAAAAATTAGAATTATTTAATAAATAGTAAATAAAATTAACTAAATTAACTAAAAGAATAGATATTACCTTGAGGGTGTTAGAAATTTTCACATTTTATTTTGCATTTGGTCTTGCTTTCTTAAATAATTTAAAAAATTATACATAATATATATATATATATATTTTTGGGATCGGGAATGGGAAAATTTCCCGATCCCGAACTTTTCCCGTCCCGATTTGCTCGGGATCGGGACGGGAAGACCGGGACGGGAAAAACTTGCACACCCCTAATGAAGGAGAAGCAGAAATTCCTTGATGCACATTCAAATCATTAATGTTGTGGAATGAAACAGGTATAATGTGATAGATATTTATTTAATATATAATAATGTATATATTATCATATATTATTTTATATAATACTCCATTCGGTCCTAATTATAAGATAAAGTTGACTTTCTTGGAGAAATTAAGTAAGTCAATTAAATCATTTTAGAATATTTTTATTTTTATTTTTTTCTTCAAACTAATTAATTTGACTAATAAACTGATATATAATCTAAGGATACTAAAAATATAAGTATTTTAAAGTGATTTAATTGACTTCCTTAATTTTTTCAAAAAAATTAATTTTATCTCATAATTAGGACCGGAGGAAGTATCTTACAACAACAACAAACTCTTACGTGAGATTAACTACATGGATCAAATGGGACATTAACCTCTTCACTTTCCTTGTCATCCCCGGTTCTCATTTTTTTTATTCTCACCAGTAACCAGTAGATTTATTCTCAGCTGGAGGAGTTGGGCCTGTTGGCGGTGAGCCGTAGAGGTAATTTTCGAGTCCCCCGGGAAACTCTTCTCTTTTCTGCCACGCGGGTTGGCTTCTATTTTAGAGGGAATATGAGTTTCCTATTTCAGTTCTTGAACCATTGGCGGTGTTATTCTAGTTGTAGCATGGCTTGAGTTCTCGTTTGCTGTGAATATACTAGCTTCTTATTTTGTTCCATCAACCGTTGATTTTGAGTGGATTCTCTGTCAGTATTCTGAATTCGATTGGAACCTGTTAAATAGCGTAACAATGTCGATGAGAATCCTTTGTTTACCACCATTATCGAACAAAAAGGAGAAGAAAGGATAAAGGAAGCTCTGATGCAATGATATATTTAGACTGAAAATGGTTTAGAAGATCCAGGTATTCTTCCTGCATCTGTTAGGGCTTTAGAGAGTTTCAGTTTCCTTTCATACTTGCCGGTGACCGTGCGTAGGAGCCCAAGCTGATTCGGTTCTTCAATTTACACTTCATTGTTTTCACGCATATTTGACTGCACTCAACATCGCAATCGAATATCCTCTTTATCCATAGTACATCTCTGTGACTAGAAATAAAAATTGATCATGGTATCAATTCATATGGAACAAATGTACAATGTATTTTTCTTTTATTAGCTGTTTCTGTTTTTTAATTTGTTTACATTTTGGTACCGTGCATTGAACTAGTTTGATAGGATTTATTATGCCTTTATTTTATTATAAGATAGTGCTTCATGCCTTTGTTCAAGCTATGCTTTCCATCATGGCATGATGCTCTGTAGCTGACTTGACAAAATGCTTGAAAAATGGGGAACAGGATTTCTTTGTACGGTCACCCTGGCCTTGGGTTCCATAGACCACTTTTTGCGTGTGAGACTTCTAGAAAATGGGAAATTTTGTTCTAAGAATAGACAATGCTTCATATGAAGCCAATTTACCAAGCATATAAAGTATCCGTTAGCATTGCTATAAGCAAAGTTACAGTTACCCAGCAATATTTGATCGCATGAACTTTTCCTCTACTCACCTAAAAATTGAGCTGATGCATTTTACTTGTGTTTCTGTCTTTTCAAAATTGGACTTTTCTTTTAAAGCCAAATTTCACTGAAGATACATTTTCACTTACCAATCATTGAGGTGTTCAACAAGACAGTTGAGACAACCAAAACTAATTCTGCTTCTTGGTATTTCAATATTATCTTGTACTGTCAGAGCATTTTGTACTTAATTATCATACTGAGTCAAAACCTGAGATTAGACAATTAATACTTTAGCATATATTAAAATATGATATTTGTGTTGCAGGAACTATATAATTGAATCTGCTGCATGACCTTATCCTGTGCAATTGCTGATTCATCGTCTGATTCATCATTTTTTTGTCGTATGATCAGTCAGCTTCATACAACATGCAGTATAACTTCCTATATCTGATGCATAATTAAAACTGTTCACACTTCAACTGCCAATGTTTCTTTGTTATAAAGTTGTGTGACTTGACTGACTGACTGACTGCCTTTTATTAATTTTCACTGCTACAATTTTTTCTGTCTAAGATGTTTCTGTCTCTAATAAGCACCAACTTGCCAATTCTCTTAAACACTTCCGCCCCATATTTCCCTCTTTCTTAGGTGAAAGTCTAAAATTTATTTTCTTGTGTTGATCATAGGTATTATACTGGCTATCCAAAGGATCTTGGACCATCCAGGGTTATTCATTTTACCTCAGAGTGTGAGTTTATCAGGCTCCTCAATGAAGGTTATCCTGTTGTTGTTGCATTTACTATCAGGTAGAATTACCCTGATTTTTTTGTTCTTTTCTTAATTTGCAGTTGGATTTAGGTCCAAAACTGTTTAGAAAATGAGAGAAAAAATAGATTTTGGAATAACCACAAGCTAATTATAATGCAGGGGTAACTACACGTAACATCTTGACAAAGTATTGGAGGAAGCTTCTGCTGTGTTTTATGCACATGTTAAATTCATGCAAGTTGTCATTAACGGCCAATTGCAAGTGCTGAAACTTAATTCAATGACATAACACTTTATAAAGCATATTATTCACTATTCTATTGATAGAAACACAAAAACATTTTAGAAGAGGCATTAGCATCTGATGACTTGTAATTTTACTACCAAGGAGTTTAGGCATTAAGAAAATCAATCTCTCAAGCCAAATCCTCCTCTTTTTATAGCTTACTGTTTTTTATTCTTATTTGCTTTGGTGTTTGCCAATGGAACCGATTTTCCCATTTACTACTTCTTATTTTTGCCAAAATTTTCCCATTTACTACACTTCTCTGTGCGGTCTAGATTTTCGTTATGCATTGATCAAATGATTATGTTCTGCTATTTTCCAGGTTGAGTGTCCAAAATATCCTGGGTTTTGCATTACACGGCTGAGAAAGGATTACCCGTTTATCGAAATATATCACAACCCGATACAAGTATAGCACACCTCACATTGTTCACTACAATCTTCCTGCTGTCTCAAATTTCATGGGAAGAGATTATAATAGTCTAATAGATGCATTCCGTGGCTTGATTAACCGGAAAGCATGTTCTATCATATGTTCTCCTTTTCATAGGCTAATCCTTGTAGTGATTAACTGTCCATTAAAACCCTTACTGACTTTGTTTTTTAATACAGGCCGCTAACCAGGGAAGGATGGCTGATCTAAATGTAATTAAGTACAATGTGCCGGTTTTGCCTGTAAGTTTTGGAGCTTGATTATAAATCCCCTCTTCATAATATCCAAATTAGATCCTCTACATTCATATATCTATACATTTGGAGAAAAAGCAATAAAAAAGAATAGGCTAAAGTGTATATTTAGTCATTTATGTTTATATTAAGTATCAGTTTAATCCCTTAAGTTTATAAAGTCAATTTTCAGTCCTCTAATGTTAATGTTGTTAACTATCACTAATAGAAAATGCTGATATTATGAATTTAATGTTGACTAAGTAATAAAATGCAGACAAATCATACTTGAATTTTTTTTTAAATATGATGATTTTTATATTTTAAAATTAAAATATCGCAAAAATTGAAAATGGGTTATCTCTTTCCGGTGGTTGACTGTGCCGTCTCCCTCTCCAAACCCTTGGACATGAACAGAGAAACTACGAATTGGGTCTTCGGGTAAAAAATAAAGACATAGAGTGTTATGATTGTAGGGGTGAATTACAAGAAAAGAATCATGGGAGCCTTGATTTCATATTCATCGATGCAGACAAAGACAACTAATTGAACTATCACAAGTGGTTGATCGAATTGGTGAAGGGTACGATAATATCTTGTGAAATTAATGGGTTTGTAAGTGAAAATAAAGGAAGGATAATACCTTGTACTAATGCATATGCATTAGTGGGTCGGAGAGGAAGACCCAGTTGTCGACTAGAAGAGAAGATCATTTTCATTTTTTGTCTTTATTTAAATTTTAAAATATAAAAGTTATTAAAGAACTGAAATTTAAGTATCATTTATCAGCAATTTATTGCTGAGTCAACATTAAATTCACCATGTTAGCATTTTCCGTTAGTAGGAGTTAACAGTGTTAACATTAAGGGACTAACAATTGACTTTATAAACTTAAGGGACCAAACTGATACTTGACATAAACATAAAGGACCAAACGTATACTTTAACCAAAAGAATATGATTATGTCTGAGGTTCACATTTATAATCTACTTTCACTTAATCTCTCTTCCAATACACTATATGCACCAATGACTTTGTAACTTAGTGATATGAAAGCTTCCCTCTAAGTGGATGGCTTCGTGTTCGATCCCATTTGTAACCCTAACCCAATTGTGTCTGCCCCTCTAATTCCAAAAAAAAAACTACGTGCATTTAGTATTTTGAAGGTAGAAGATCTAAGAGGAAGTGTCTGCCTGAAATAACTTGATGAAAGTTTGTTAGATTTATGTATATCTATGGAATAGTGATGAGCTCTGTCAAACTTTTTATTTAAATATGCAGTTTAATTACGACCTCAGTGCGTATGGATTTAGAGAATATTTTAAGCGCCATGGAATACAAGCATCAAGCCTCAATTAAAGATATCTGTGAAAGGTTTGAGTTTAACACAACCATTAATTAATGGAATAATATGTGCATCCTTGCATATTTCTGTTTGGTCCTTTGAAGGATTTGCCGCCTTAATTTTCTTTTTTGTGTAAGGAATGCAATGAACTCGCTCAAAAGGAAAAAAGATATGTGGTGGATTTCTTCGACTGTCAAAGCTGTAGATGGCTCTTTACTAAGAAGAAACACCTTATTTACTTTCCCTTTGAATTGGGAAAATGACATTAAGATCTCACTTAAGGAAAATAATATCAGAAAAGCCTCACAACTTATTAATGGTTACTCTTTTACTTGTCACTGACATGTTATAGGACTTCTCTAATATTGTTTTCTTTAATTGGGATTTTGGCGTGATTCTCCTTTGAATTTGATTTTATGTAGTTTCAAGTATGTCTTAAAGATATTGGCAAAAAATAGTTATTTCTCATGAATTCTATATGATAATATTGGGAAGGGAGAGAAGCCTTCCGTAAGGAATATATGTTGTGGGTTTGCACAAATTTAGTTAATGAATGATAAAACTAAAAACTGGGTGAGTTTAATGTGTTCAGTAACTTCCAAAAAAAAACAAATTTCAAGAAATATTGGAATATAATACCCCTCATATTTTTAATATAAGACATATTTACCTAATTTAGTTAGATTAAAGGTATTAGCTAAGTTAGTTAATATGATATTTTTTTTCTAAAACACCCTAATTATCTTCTTTAATTCCCTTCACCTCTTTCTTATTTGATTATTGTTAAGAGAGTATTAATAGAAATAAATTGAAAAAAAATTGATAAATATAGAACATAAGTTATATATTTAGGATCAATATCAACTATTCAATTAATTTATATCCTAAGGATGTGAGGGAGAATTAAATTCCATGATATAATACATCTCTTTAGAAATCAAAAGGATTACCTACCCCTCCAACCCCTAGTACGCCGCCATTAGTCTCAACTGTGAAAATGACATTATTTTTTTAATTTTTGAAACATTTTTTTGACTGGCTAAGAAGAAAGCAAAAACATTGTCTCAGTGTGTGTTTGGATTAGTTTTTTTTAATACTCCCTCCGGTCTTAAATATAGGACATAGTTTGTAGTGCAATTTACACTACAAACTATGTCCTATATTTAAGATCGGAGGTAGTAGCTTTTACGACTTACGAGGTAAGTATGTGAGAGGAGTTTTATCTCGGGTTGCGCAAACCATGGTTTGGGATGTTGCCAAACACACGCTGAGGCTCACGCCACAGAAACAAGTCATTCACTTTGCGTTCAAAATAATGTGCTGGATTTGGAAAACAAGATTGAAATTGGCTCAACATGAGCCTAATCATTTCAATACCACGAAATTAATGCTCTACAACAGCTAATGACTGAGGCACGTTGAGATTACTTAAAGGGCAAAGTATGACTGATAGGCGATTAAGTTGTGTATGACTAAATGCATATTTGGGAATATTTATTTTTTGAATATAAGTGCTTATTAAGAAAGCTGAGATAAAACTCCTCTCACATACTTACCTCATATACCGTGAATCACGATTTATAAACACTTATTGCCCAAAAATAAACTATTCCAAACAAGCACTAAGTAGGCGCCTTATCCTTAATTTGTGGGTTAACTATGAACCCAACCCCTTATCTAAAATTTGTGTTATAAAACAAATGTATTATTTTATGTAGCATGAAAAATGTCCAACATTTGGATTATGACTTGAGGTGACACAATAGGCCCCTATCTCTATCAATCTATTAATGGCTGAGTTTTGGATGCTAACTAAAAAACACAAGACTAACGTAAGGAAAGGGTAACAGAACCAGTTGACAGCAACCTGCATTGTGAATTCCATGACCCAAAAAAAAGGGTAGAATGCTTTCCATTATGTAATGCGACAGAAATTAATGTTGAAAGAGCATTCAGGTTTCAGTAATGAAGACCATGTTTTGAGCCTATGATCTCACTGTGCCTCGTTTGGGTCACAGAAAATGAAAAGGAGAACAAAATTGAATAAAAACAGTGATTTTATATATGTAAATTATCCTTTATGTCCCTAAACTTTGTGTTTTTTTTGTTTTTGTTTTTGTTGGGGGGTGAATAATGAGAGACAAAGTACTGTTGAGTAGTTATAAAAAGAATGTAATAAATAATGCATAGGTTTCATATTTTAAGGCATTTTGGAGAATTTTTAAGGTAATTAACTTTTTTATATAAAATGCCTTTTAAAGTATATCAAAACTACTTCCTTGGAAAGAAAGTAATTATCAGAAACAGATAATCAATAATTAATATTAAAAAAAAAGGCAAAGTTGAAGAAAAAAGAGCTCTTAACTAATTATTTTTTTTCATTGATGTGTATGGATTAAATATAAATGCTTTATACTTGTTGGTCATAATAGAAGGAGCTCTGACCATTTAAGTATGAGTTTGAGTTTGTGTGACTGCAAAAACAAAAAACAAAAAGCGCTTAGAAGATTTACCTCTAATTTAGCTTGATAATGTTTAAATCTGATTTACTTTGCCGTATAAAAAATGTAAATGCTTTATAATATCAAAGATAGGGAGTGTTGCCTATCTCGACATGGTACTTTAAAAAGGTATACTCTTTCATAGTTTAAACGAAACTTAAGACTCTTCATGCTAGAAAAAAGTGTTTATGTCCTTTCGGTGCCATAGATTATGAATTGAATTCGGTATATCAAGTAATCAAACTGCTTGCTTTAGTAAATTAAACCTTGCATATATTGGAGAAATGTTAAAAAAAAAAAACTTAGATATGTAAACTTAATATTCGAGTACTTTACTCTTGTCAAGTTAGGATAAGCAAATTTTATATGCATTATTTATTATTTAATTAGATTTTATTATTATCTTGATAGTTTACTTTTTAATTAAGAATAAAAATTTGAAAAAAAAAAGTATATTAAATTTATAATTTTAAATACTCAATTTTTTTGGGAAAAAATTGGATAGTTGTTAAGAATTAAATATTAAATTGGAATAGAATAATAAAATCAAATTAAGTGATGCGATTAGGATTAAATAAATTTGACACAAATCCACATTGAGATAATAAATTAAAATGGAATGAAATGAAATGAAGGGAATAACACAAAGGGAAAAAAAATTAGATTAAGTTCTTTATATTCATTATATCAAGTTCTTCAATAAGAAATGACTATGTGTCTATTTTTAAAATATGATCATTTAATTATAAATATGATACATAACTATATGTAATTGGAGAACTTAACATAATAAATATAAAGAATTTGCCCTAAGTATTCTCCCAAAATATGAGGCAAAACAAAAAAGAAGTTATTTTTATTTTTTTTATTAAGAAATTGATAACTTGTCGTGCGGCTACTTTTGAATAAGGTACTGAAAATCGAACCGGACACTGAACCGGTCTAGGTGTTGGATTAAGGGGTCAGTGGTTTAGATCGGGGTCAGACCGGGGTCAATTAAAAAAAATATAATTTAAATGTTCATGCATACCATTTAAAAAACTACATAAGAGTTTTTTTTAAACCAATAGTCCAATATAACCTCCTGAACCTAATACCTACAAAAATATCATTAAATACATAAGGATTTTTCTCCAACCAATGCTAAAAGTATTCAACAATCCTTCTAAAGTTCCTTGCAAATCAAAAAATTTTAGGGAAATAATTTGTTTTAAAAAAAAGTCAAGTTGGAGTATAAAATGTAAAAAAAAAAAAAATAGGGCAACCCGGGTCACTTCGGTTCACACCGGGTTACCCTGGGTCACCCCAGTTCAAACCGGGTTGACTGGTTCAGTTCCTAGCGGTTTTCTCCATTCAACCGAACCAAAATGACGACCGGTTCATCGATTTTCAGTCTAAACCGACCGGTTTAATCCGGTTTTTCATACCATACTTTTGAAGCAAATTCAAAATATCAAAATCCCAAATTAATTTTTTTTTTTGGCTGACGAATCCCAAATTAATTTTATTTCTTATAATAGTTTAGATATTGATTACTTTTAATTAATAATTCACGGCTCATTTAAGTATGAAATTACTTATTTAAGATTTTAATATTTTTCTGAAGTAATTCTTTTTAATTTTGCCAAAAAAAATTAATATATTCTTTTAGTTTATCTTAAAAGAAGTTCTATCTTTTGAATATATGGCCGACAAAGCAGATACAGAAAAGACATTTTTATTCCTTAAGACTTTGAATATTCCATACATTTTCAGTCCCATTTCATTTCTTAATAATAAAATGATTCTTTTTTCAATTGGTGGGCCTAACATGACTGTCCACTTCGGACTCCGGCTTCTATCCATTGCGTTCTTGTCCTTTGCATCTCCATTACCCAAAATATTGCCGGGGGTTGTCTTTTTTTGATATTTTTTTAATAGCACCGAGTATTTTAAAATAACTTTTATACACTGATTACTATTAAATATTTTTTTAGTAGTAACTACTGTTTAATAAATTATATTTTAAAATATTGTTTCAATAACATCTAATATCATAAATTAATTTTTAACTCACTTAGCATCTTAAATAATTTTTCAGTAGTAATTATAATCTAACAAACTGCACTCTAAAATATTTTTTAAGTAACATCCAGTACTATAAATTAATTTTTAACTTATTCAACACTTTAAATAATTATTTTAATAATACCCAATATCCTAAAATAATTTTTTTTGCATCTAATCCCCTGAAATTTTTTTTATCACCACTATGTATCTTAAGTTTACATTGTTCGTTATAATTAGAAAAATATTTTATCATGTTGATGCAGAAAATATTATTTTATGATGCTGAGTGGTATTAAAAAAAAATACTTCAGGATGCTACATATTTTTTAAAAAAGAAAAGGACCCGGTGTTTTGGGTAATAGAGAGGCAAGGAACAGGAAGGCAACGGAGAGAAGCCGGATTCGTCCGCGTGTTTGGATTAGCTTTTTTTAATAGCTTTTACGACTTACAAGGTAAGTGTGTGAGAGGAGTTTTGTCTCGGGTTGCGCAAACCATGGTTTGGGATGTTCCCAAACACACACTTAAGTCTAGTGCCTTACACTGAGCAATAAAATTTCAAAATATGATCGATTTCTATTTCAAAAAAAAAAAAAAAGATTTAAAATATAATTTGCATATGAGTTACGGATCTATTCCTTTTCATTTTTTTAGATTATTCAATAATCGACATTACTAGATTACATTTGAGTTCGATTGTGTACAGGCGGGATTAGCCTTCTCAAAGATATTCTTTATTACATTCATATGAGTTTGATCTCGAAATTTCATGTTTAAATGAATATAGTTTTCTATTAGAGCCAGCGCCTCTTAATTATAGAACAATTTTTATATCTTATATTAAGAATAGTAGGAAATGCTATTTTTATCAAAATGTCTGTGCCAATGCACTGAACCCATGTGCTTAGATAAATAAAAGAAAAAGTATATATATTCCATTTTTGTCTTGGGCTAACACCATCTAGTGTGTGTTTGGGTAAATCTTAAACTGTGGTGTCAAAAAAATTTTTTCGTAAATTGAAATAAAATTCTTTTCATATATTTATCTCGTAAATTGTAAAAACTATTCTCTAAAAGATAATCCAAGCACACATCTATCTATGTTAATCCAAGATAACATAAAACATACAAAAGTCACTTTGGAGCATCATTTCACAATTTCTGTCATGGAAGGGACAAATTATGCCGTGGAGCACCTGCCTTATGCCTATCTTGTTCTTTTCTATTTTTAATTTTGGATTAATTTATTGGTATCCGGCGTTATTAGCATCCGACTAGTTTGATTTGCGAAAATGTAGGACCACAATGAGGGGAACCTCGCTACTTCTAAGTAATTATCACAGCTGCATACTTACAGTTCGAACACAAAACCAATAGTGTTAAGTTGGTAAAACCCACGGCCAGTTGATCCAAGCACTTGGTGGTCTATTTTTAGTTTTTGATGCCATTAAGATTTTTTTTTTCTGATTTTCATAAAAAAAGATTATTTTCAGATCCTATTTTAGCCGGAGGGAAACTTAAATTAAGCCAGTTGGGGCCAAAACGACATTCAGCCATAAATCATGATATTCTATTTTGGAGGTATGTGCATAAATATTTTTAAATCATATTTTATATTTTATATTTTTTAATAAAATGATAGTTGACAATTTGAGGAAAAACAATTAATATTTGAAAAACTATTATCATCGATTATGCCTTATGCCTCTTGTAAGTTATGTTTAATTTTTTAAAAGATTTCATTTTTAGTACAATTGAACCCTGTGAAGATTTCCATTATAAATAATATTTGCCTACTTTAAGTTTGAATTTTTATTAATTTTAAATTTTTAAATTTGATCAAGGGCATAATCTTTTTTGAGGCTTAAAATACAAAAGGTTTCTTTAATGCTCTCAATAGATGCATTTCTTGGGATTCGGATTTATATTTTCTCTTTATGAGTGTGAAACCACTTATCATCTCAGTCAACAACTTGTTGGTAATTTTATACTACTTTTTAAGGGCTTGAAAAAATTATGTACAATAATCTGACTTATTAGTCAAAGGTCTTTTTTTTATAGTAAATTACTAAAATGCACTTTGAAAAATTTGCTTATAACTGTAAGTTATTGAGATCTAGTTTATTGTTGATCGTAATCTTACCTATGATGAGTTCAAGAATATCTGATCATAGAAAAATTTGATTAGGTGAAGAATTTTAATATTAGTTTGGTTTGATTTTCTTTCTTGGCCGTTAGTTCGGTTTGATTTTACTAGTTAGGTTCTTTTATCTCTTCAAGTCCAGTTGATTTTCAATTAAATGTAGTTTAAGTCAAATAAAATTATTAAGGAAACAAAATTCAATCTGTGTTTATGTTTTTTTGACAAAACTCAAACTTCAGATTTTATTGAAAGAAATGAAAATTTTATATTTCCAAATTAATATATAGTAGTTGTTAATTAAGAATCCGGAGTTGTTAATTAAGAGCCTCGTGTTGTTATTCAGAAGTGGTGAGAATGAGAGCTGAAGGGCAAAATCGTCTTTTGGTGTCCCCTGCCTTGTTCATCCGTATTGACACGGTACTGATCTGGGATTTTAGAATTTGGAGTACTGAATAGAAATTTCCCTATTTTGGAGGTATTTTTCTGAGATTTTCCCATATAAATATATAAATAAATAAATATATAATATTTATATTTAATATATAATATTTGGATGGATAAAGCTAAACCCTAAATACTTTTAATTGTCATTTTTATTGTTGTCAAACTTGTGAGTTAACTTTCCGAATTTACCTTTTTTATATTTTTAGCTTATAAAATCGAGTTGAGTTACTGGTAAGCTCATGACTGTTGTAAACTCAGTTAAACTCACGAGTTTATGTACCGAGTTTATCGTTTTTACTTTTCTAGCTTACAAAACTATGTTAATTTACCCTCAAACTCATGTTAACTTATTCAATTTGATCATGCTTAACAGCTTTATATATAAATTTTATTGAAATTTCTTTATTAAATATAATAAATTATGAATATTGATAGATTTGATTTCAATTATTTGAATTTAAAATATATTTAACTTAAATTATTGTCATTTTTTATATTTTAATTATTTAATTACACGTTATTAATATCTATTTAATATTAAAAGCAAATTTTCATGAATTTTCTATTCGAATTCAAGATTCGAGTTTAAGTCATTTTCACAACTTGAATTAAGTTTGTGAGTTTGATAATTTTGGTCATCTCCGTCTCTGTCTCTGTCTCTGTCTCTGTCTCTATCTCTATCTCTATCTCTTGCTCTATTCTTATCTTGTGGTCGCTTTCTCTGTTCTTCCTTTTTATCACTGGCCATTATTTTCTATCTCTCCTTCCTTCCTCCTCTTCTGGTTCACCTCTCATAAATTCATCATTTGAGAACTCGTGGTCTCTACACCATATTCTTTTCATGTTTGATCTCCGCACCTACCTATTTAAATTTCATTTTTTGGCAAATTCCCATTTGTCAGGAACGATCTTCTAGAAAAAAATGTAAAGCATAGTTGAAAAACGTTGCATTTATCTCTAATTTTTGGTTGCTTCTTCCTCAATTTGTGGCTGCTATTATTTTTTCTTGAGTTCTTTTGCTGACAAAAAATTACTAATTCAGCCCATTAGCTGTGGTTTGGTGTTTAAAATTAGTTCTATTTGATTTTTCAGTTAATTCGGTTTTCACCGAATTCATCATTAATTATCGAGCCGCATTATATTATGATATTGATATTTTTAAAAATAAAAAAAAATCCCAGTACACACATCCAATAAAGTAAGAAATAAAAAATTGGACCGGTCACGAAATAGGTTTAAGGGTTAATGGTTCAACCAGGGTCGAACCAGTGATCAAATCGGTAGTCGAACCGGTCATATTAAAATATTACAATTTATTAGTAACAATATATATATTAATATATTCTTAAATTTCTATAGATAAAATCAATTGATTATATTAGATTTGATTACTTTTATCATATAAAATTAATTGACTAAAATATTATATATTATATGTATATAATATATAATATTTTTTCTTTTATTCTTTTTATTTTTTAAATTTTTGTAGCCTTGAAATTAAAATTTGTTCTTATAATTTAGTAAAATATTATAGATTGTATGTATATCGGTCTAAATCTATGGTTTTATTTCTTTTTCAGTTTTTTTTTGAACCTGATATCTCATTTTTCAAAAAAAAAAAAAAAGAGCAAATCGGTTGAACCAGTAACCCATCGGTTTTGACTGGTTTGACTGGTTTTGGACCGGTTCGACCTCCTCCCTCTCTGAAACAGCAAACCGAACCGAATTGAGGACCAGTTCGCCAGTTTTCCGATCGGACCGGCCGGTCCGATTTTTCACTCCATGCAATAAAGTGGATTCAGATTAAAATAATTACATAAATAAAGTAGATTCAGATCAAAATATCCCAGTATAGTAAAATAGTAGTTTGGCCTAGCATAAAAGAAAAAAAAATAGTTAGGCTTAGACTTTTATAAAGGGCACAATAAAGTATAAACATAAACAGAGGCGAGGGCTTCACCTACGAATGAGCATTATTATGCGTCTTAAGGGATCGCCTTTTTTCTTGCGCGCAATAAATGATATGATAAAGACAAAATCGGATGTGTCCGCGTCTACAACCGTGATTTGCGTCCATTACCAATCTCATTCAGCAAAGCTATAAAAATTTCTTTCTTTCTCGGTTCGGTGAGTCACCCCATCATCATCGGCTTCTTTCCTTCGCACCAAATTGCGCTCTCTCTCTCTTACCGCCATTTCTCTTGTATGTGAAGAAATTATATATATATGTGTGTGTGTGTGTGTGTGAGTGTGCGCAGACACCTTTATACATATAGTATCATATTCAATTCTTGAGTCAAATACTCAGACAAGGCTTTTGGCGTTGACCCCTCTGTTCAATTCAAGCCTTCGCTTTTTCTAGTCGTTTTTATAGGCAGCAGCTGTACGAGTTTCAAATCTTCGCCAAATTCTTTTTACTTTTTGTCTCACTCGTTTCCGGCTTGCCCTTCTTTGACCGGCATTCGGTTTATTTTGCTTCTGAGTTTTGCCCATCTCGGTTTGTTTAAATGGAGTAGAAGATCAGATCTGTTTGCGTGAATCTTAATTCTGATTAGGTATGTGGTTTTTTTTTCCCGTATCTGAGTCTCTATTTCTGGTTCCCTCCTTCTGCTCATGTCTGAATTTGACTTTGATACTACTGGTTTTTTTTTGGTTCCCTTATAAGCTTTTGGGTTTGGGGAATACTGACTAACTGTGCTCATTTTTTTCCTATTACTTTAATGCAGAAGTTTCTTGTGGAGCATCAATTGGATGGACATATAAAAGATGTGTGGTATCTGTAGATGATGTTTTTGAAATGATGTTAGTGGGGTGAATGGGATTTTGGGTACAAGTTGTTGTGGATTGCAGAAGTGGGCTGTGTTGACTTTTATATATTCACAAGTCTTTTATAAGAATAATCAAATACTTTAAGAATGAAATTGAAGAAAAGCATGGGGCGTGCGAAGTCAGGACTTATGCTGATTATGGCGCTTGGGTTTTTCTTTGCCGCTTATAATTTGCTATCTATAATTGTGCAAAACAAAGAATCGAATTCTGGAAGTTGGGTGGCTGATGGGTTGGAATTGTTTGATCCTGTTTTAAGGATGCCTGGAAAGATGATAGGATCAGCAGAATCTAATTCAAAATTTCATGTTGCCTTGACTGCAACTGATGCTGCTTACAGCCAATGGCAATGTCGGATTATGTACTACTGGTATAAGAAGGTAAAGGATATGCCTGGATCAGACATGGGAAAGTTCACCCGAATTTTGCATTCTGGCAGGGCAGATCAGTTGATCGATGAGATTCCAACTTTTGTGGTTGATCCACTTCCTGAGGGCTTGGATCGGGTAAGGAATTTCTGCTTCTGTCGTGTGAATTTGATATATGTATATAATTTGGAGAGAGAGAGGGGAAAAGACAGAGAGAAAGAGAGGCTCTAGAGGGTGAAAGAGAGAAGAACAGAGAGGGGTTGAGAGGATTTATAACAGAACAGTGCAATTCATTCATTCACAGCATAATCTGAGTTACAAGTAGGTGTTTAAATTTATTTATAGGTAGCACAATGACTCTGTCAGCTAATTACCAACTAACTCCCGTAACTACCCCTTATTCTGTTATGCTAACTAACGCTCAAGACCTCTTACAACTACCTGTGACTTATTCTGTTACTAATATTATTATTATACAACAGAGTTCAGTATGTTTAGAACCTTATTATTTAGTCCAATTAAATTTTGAGTACAGAGGACCTGGGAATTCGGAAAGATTTGATGTCTTGACATATAGAATTGGTTTCACTTATTTCACAACTAGCTGAAGTATTAAACAAGGGGAAGAATCTAAAAAAAGCAAAGGAAAGCTCTGATAAGTGAAAATGGTCAGTTAGCCCAATGCATCTACTGAGTCTCATCCTTGTAACCTACAAAACTTATTGATCAAGGCTTTTTTTGGTACATGTTTGGGAAAGGAATAGAAAGAGAAAGGGGATGATAAAAGTAGTTTTGAAACTGAGAAATAACACTCATATTCCTATTTTTCAAATAGTAAAAATTGTCAGGTTCTGTCATATAATGATAGTGAGGACATGATAAACATTTTAAAAAGCATTACAACCTCGTCCACCTCTACCTCACCATACCAAACAAGCATAAAAATTAGTAGCCATGTCCACATTACTGGAAGAGTTTGAATCTAGTAGGGGAATTCTATGGGCTTGATATATATGTGCAATGAGATTAAAAGGGCGAAGTAGTAGTTCTCATTCATGATAGGTTTGTTATAATAACTTGAACATCTCTTAAAAATTATAGCACTCAACATTTCATCCTCCTAACTGAATTGCTAAACAGATTTTGTATGGGTACATTGGAATTTTAACCTGATTACCGTTCCACTTCCCATTTCCATTTCATTAACCATTTAAACAAGGGTGGAAGGTATGCTAATTCCTTTCTATTCCATCCCATTTATTTCTTCCCTTTCCATACTGGATGAGATGGCGTTTTTGTACCAACTTAATGATGCATTTTCTGAGTCAAGTTTTGGTTGGGTCCCACGATTTTACACATCATCGTGGTAGTGAATTTGTTGACATGAGTGCCGGTCTGCTGGTACTTGTCAGATTTATCATACACTCATGATTACTTTCTGTCATCCTCACTATTGATTGTATCAAAACTTAAGTCTCTTTTTGTAGCAGGGTTATATTGTGCTAAATAGACCATGGGCTTTTGTTCAGTGGCTGGAGAAAGCAACCATTGAAGAAGAGTGAGTTTATTTTGGTTTCCCATATTTCTATACTCCCTCTAAGAACAAAGTCTAATAACAATACAATTTTATGATTTTTTATTGCCATCGCAATACAATTTGTGATTGCTCTTGCAGGTATATTTTAATGGCAGAGCCTGACCACATATTCTTAAGGCCCTTGCCTAATTTGGCTCATGGAACCAAACCAGGAGGTTATCCATTCTTCTATATAAAACCAGCTGAAAACAAAAAAATAATCAGGAAATTCTATCCTGAGGAGAAGGGTCCCGTTACTGATGTTGATCCCATTGGCAATTCTCCCGTAATCGTTCATAAGGTGAACTCACCTATAGCTCACATGAGTTGCCTGATTGGTTACCATCTATATGTTTTTGAAAGAAAGCTTGAGAAAAGAAAACAGTTATTATTCCTTTTAGAAGAGAAACTTGTCATACAAATTATACAGGAAAACAAGTTTAGTGGTCTCACTTTAACATACTTTATAGCTATTAGTATTACAATACAGCTAATATATTACAATTACCTATTTGTGTTTAAGCGAAATAGTTTCATCTTAAGGCACTGATTCTTCTTTATCTTGATCGTCAGTCCTTGCTGGAGGAAATTGCTCCTACGTGGGTGAATATTTCCTTGCGAATGAAAGATGACCCAGAGACTGATAAGGCCTTTGGATGGGTGCTTGAAATGTGAGTAGTACTTAAGAAACACTGGAGCATTTTTTACTCTTAGCATATATTTGTAATTGATCTTCATTTCATATTGAAAATAATCATGGCCACTGACTGACCATATTTGAAACCATTATATTTTCTGATGTTGCTCTAAT
The DNA here is from genome assembly GCA_963210345.1 of Inga oerstediana. Taxonomy (NCBI): domain Eukaryota; kingdom Viridiplantae; phylum Streptophyta; class Magnoliopsida; order Fabales; family Fabaceae; genus Inga; species Inga oerstediana. The sequence goes on from OY723405.1 coordinate 30,607,308, forward strand.
TTGACTCGTGAAGGTATGCATATGCTGTGGCATCTGCATTGCATAATGTACGGCATATTCTCCGAAAAGACTTTATGCTTCAGGTGTTCTTCACACTAAGTTCTGTCAAACATTGATTTCCTTCTTCCTGTATCTCTCCTTTGCTAGATATTGTTTTGTTACTCAAAATAGCAAATCAGCTATCAACACTTGTTTTTGTACTGTTCAGCCGCCTTGGGACGTAAATATTGGAAATAAGTATATACTCCATTATACATATGGATGTGACTACAATCTAAAAGTAAGCTGATCCTTCCTCCCTCTTTTCTATATTATGTTAAACTAAACTTATTCTTGAGATCCTCTGGTCTCACATTTGCCCATATTAAAAATCGTGGTCTTGCGTGCTTACTGGTTAGTGCTTAAGCTATTTATTTTCTGTTATTTCTCCATCCAGGGGCAACTAACATATGGAAAGGTTGGAGAATGGCGTTTTGACAAGAGATCATATCTTATGGGTCCTCCACCGAAAAATATTTCCTTACCTCCACCTGGGGTTCCAGAAAGTGTGGTAAGCTGTTTAATTTTTTAATTGGCTTGCTTGAAAATGATTAATCATATTTATCTCGATCTGGAGTTGAGATTTTCTGAATATGCTCATTCCTGATCATTCCAAATTGTATTTTTCCTTAATATTGACGTCTCTAAAAATGATGTCAACTTCTTATGAAGACGAAGTGACAGGAGTCTTGATCTTAATTACAAAAATAAATGTGGTCCTGTTCACTATAGTCTTGTGAAATTCTGAATTTGATCTGTTCCCATAGTTCTGAAAACCAGGCCACCTTGTTTTGTGACTTTGTTAACCTTCAATATCCAAACTGTACATAGGTTTGTTAGAATTTTATCAAATTAGCTAGTTAACTGATAAACTTGGCTGAGTCAACACATTAAGTTATCTTCGAATTGCACCTACCCTTGATCAACAGAGCTTGCTGGGTTGGTAATCACCCAATGCAAAACTTTTTATCTTGGAATAACTGAAAGCTCAGTTTTAACTGTAGCCGTTTGAGGATGCTAGAAAGCCTAATGAGCAACAAGTCAGCTTTACTTGTTGATATCTGATAAGCAACAAAAGATTCGTACACCAATTAAGTCTCTTTTTTCGGTCCAAAAGCAAAAAAAAAAAAAAAAATGTACGTGCTTGTTTGATTATTTATATAGGAAATAAATTCTGTGTTTTAAATGCTGGCCGGTAAATAAACAGTAAAGCTTACTATAGAACAGTCATCGAATGCTGTACTGTTGAGTTTTGTGATTGGCTTATTGGTTTTGGCAATTACTAGACACTGTAATTTTTGATTTGCAGGTGAGACTGGTAAAGATGGTTAATGAGGCCACTGCTAACATACCTAAATGGGAAACACTGAACAGAAGCTGATCAAAAGGATAAGAAAAAAGACCATTAAGTCTTTTTTGTGTTACTGATACAGAGTGACTGCAATATGAGAAATACCAAAGTACCAAACCCTAGACACATGTGATGAGGATGATTATGATGATATAAGAGGTTAGTTTTAGCAGAGGGGAAATGTGATAGATACAAAGAATGCTTTTGTACTTTCTTTTTTCTATGCAAATAGAGTTTGGTTATAGCCATTTGCTTCGTTGCTTTCAACTTGTAAAAAAACTCATACCTGGTTACATAGTTAATTTTTGTTTGCCTTTGCTCAGGCCTGAATTTAACCAAAGGAAATGCATAACAATTCTTTTGATAGACACAATTTATATATAAAAAAAGGGGGAAAATGAAACTAACTACCAATAGGTATTTAAATGTGTAAAGTAAAATGTTCTTTAAGACCTATGATGTTCTTACCGTTCTCAATCTTTCTTTTGTGAATCTATATGGTTAAGAAAAGATATCATCAAAAATAGCCTTTGATAAAGCTTATTAGATACTGGCCAAAAAAAAAAAAAGATAAAGCTTATTAGATAAAAGCACAAGTTTCATTGCACAGGTCCAAAAAAAGGAAATTTTTAAGCCCTGTGAGAGAATTCCCATCTCTTTTCTAAATTGTACATGCATCTTTACCTTGCCAGCCAACGACAAGATTAAGCAAATAAATTGTTTGTTATTAATGGTAAAGGTCACTTAGGACTGAGATCTTTTTAATTTTTATTATTAAATACTCAATGAAATTAATGAATGAGAAGATTTCGTCTTGGGTGGTAGATAGAGGATTCAAATGTCTAGAAGGAATTGGTTTAGATTGACTTAAAATGTAAATTAATTATTCAATGGAGCTGCTTAATTTATACATATGCAGTCATATTATCATTAGGTCAGTTAATCTTCCACATGAGCGTGGATGAAGTGGGGATGGAGAGGTACGGCGTGCGGTGGGTTGAGAAAGGAGTTTTATTATATATATATATATATATATATATATATTATAAGGGCATTACAAATTTACAATCTTTTTATAATTTATGATTAATTATGAAATAAAATTAATTAAAGCACTACCTCCAAATATTAACTGCACCAAACGTAATTTAAAACCCCAATCCTAGTCACAGTCTCAATCTATCAAAATTTAATACTTTGTATCAAATAAAGCTTTAAAAGTGCTTACAGAGGTACTTAAAGATTGCTTACCAATAACATCCTCATATTGATAGGGTTTGAACTCACAATGGTTTGGGCTTAGCACTACTTTTAAGTGCAAAGGAAGAAGTTTGCCATTCACCTTCTCTGCTTTCTTCATGGATGCAGTGTCTGATTCAACATTTGGACTTTTCTGTTGCTTTGTTTCTATTTTATTTGATGTTTCTTGGGTTTGTTTGTTTTATGTTTATGTAGTTTATAGATTGGGCTTTCATATATGTTGCGTGTTATAATATTTTGTGAGCGAGTCCAATCTTTCTTGTGTATAATTTTAATTTTCTTTGAATAAATTGTCTTATAATAAACAATGGGTTTGGGTCTAGCAAAAGGGATTAGTTCTTTATAATATGACGAATTAAAATTTAAATCTCCACTAGGAGAGGTGATTATATTTAGTATCTGATAATGTCTCGAATAAGATTGCTTCTAATAGGAAGATTCCTATATCTAGTGAGTGTTTGGGAATTTCCCAAACCTAAGTTTCAAATTTAGGTTTGCGCAACCCGAGACAAAACTCCTCTCACACACCTATCTAGTAAATCATGAAAGATATTCTCAAAAACTAATCCAAACACACACCAAGCCCAAAAAAATTGTCTGATAATAAAAAATTAAATTTCACTGAAGATTCACTAGAAGAAAAACTCATCTAATTATTGGTAGAATAACGAGGATATGCACATAATATATTACCCTTTCTTGTTCTTAATATAAGATATATTGAAAGAGTTAAACTTAGTTTTAAATATAAGAAATATTTTTTATATTTATCAATCTTTTTCTAATTTACCCTTATTAATATTCCCTTAACAATATAATAATCAAGGAGGAGAGGGAATGAGGGAATTAAGGAACATAACTAGGGTGTTTTAGAAAATATATTTTATATTAACTAATTTAACTAACTTCCTAAATCCAGTTAAATTAGATAAATATGCCTTACATTAAGGATCGAAGGGAGTAAATTAATTTTCACAAAGTTTGAGTGTGTTTGCCTATTTGGCTACTTGCTTGCATTCGTTTCAAAGCATGCAAATGGGGAGGCATTTATTTGATTAGGAGATTCTCACAAGTCCTATTGTCAAAAAACAAACATATCTAGGTTTGTGGTAAGAAAGATGAAATTGAGAACATGCTGGTTATTTGTAACCTTGTTGAGAAAATTGTATCAATGACTCAAGTTGGATCAAATACCTACACAATTGTACTTTCGGCATCTTAAATGTAGGAGTTAATTGAGGAGTTTGTTTGGATCTTAAACATAAAACCTCCATTAGCCCGACCTCCCAAATTTATAATTTTTATCCCAAATTATCCCCTATATATTGCTAGAGCTGGGAATCAAGGCCAGTCCTTGACGGGCCAGAGCCTAAAAGAGACAACCCTTTTAAATCCGGGGTCAGAAAAATTACAGTTTTTCAAGGCCCGGTCTGAGAGCATGCGGGCCAGGGTTGGCTCGCAGGGTTGGGAAGTCATTTTCACAATATTTAACTATTTTTTCTGCTTTTTTTTTCAGAGAGATATAATGAGTAAATAACAACAATTAAAGTTCTAATTTAATACGTAAATATTATCAACATTAAGGTTTAAACAACATGTCTCATGCAACAAACAAACAGAATTACTAATGTATAATCAAAGGTAAAATCATAACCATAAATAACTCACACAAAGGACAAAACATAAGAAGGCAAGAAGCTAAAATAGGGATGATCATGGACCGGACCGGACAAAACATAAGAGGTCTGGTCTGGGTAAGACCTCGGGCTGAAAAAGACAACCCGAGGTTTGGTCTGGTATGATGATAACCCGAACTCGGGTCAGACCGGACTTGGTCCATTGGACTGATGGACTGGTTTGGGTAGTCCAACATATCTAATTTTTTTGCTCTGAAAAAAAAACTATAGGAATTAAAAAGAGAGGTAGGGAGGCCGATTGAGAAGAGAATAAGAGGGTGCGTCCGGAGCGACTCCAAGAGGAGAACCAACAGCAGTATCGGACCAGAGGTATCGACACTGAGAGAAGGACCAATAGAAGCATAGGACCAGAGCTATCGACGCTGAGGTGAGTGACTAACGATGGAGTTTCCATGTGCTTAAGGGTAAGGGAAGCAAGGATGAAGTGAGATTGAAGGAAAGAAGGTGAGGAGGCGAGAGCATTGAGCGCCATTTTTTACGGTGGGAGAGGTGATGACATTGAAGAAGGGAAGGGGGTCTGTGACTCTGTGCAGTGTGCAGTATGCGTGAGCATGTGTCAAATCAATTAAAAGGAAAGTGATGGTGTGTGGTTCACGTGAGAGGGTGGACTTTATTTTTTGTTATAATAAGGGTGGAGTTTTACTGTGCAAAATCATTAATTTTTTTTGTATAAAAAAATAAATGATTCGGGCCAGACCAAACTAGACCATGTGGACTGAGAACCTGGTCTTGAACCCGGTCCAACCCGAGTAGTTGGTCTGGTCCGGTCCGGTCCTTTTTGTTATAAGGCTGTTTTTCACCGGACCAAACAGGACCGGGTCACCTCGGGTCAGACTGGGTTACTTGGACCACCGGGTTTTTTGATCATCCCTAAAGCTAAACACTCTAATCTCTAAGCAACATGAGTATAACAACTATCATTTCCATCTTCTTCGCCACTATCATCAATTTCAAGGACATTTGATTATGCTTCACTTTGAGTAGTAAGCTCAAGTAGTCAAATAATCAAAACCTCCATAAAAAATCAAACTCCATTAGGCAGAACAATATACAATATGATTTATTTTAAATAGGCAGAACAATATACTCAAAAATCACAATATGATTTAATTAGGCAAAACAGTATACTTAAAAATTATACTCTATACAATATGAGGACAGGGTGATATATAGACTCAATAAGGCAATTCAGAAAGGCAACACGGTTTTCCTTTCCAAGCCAAAAAAAAAAATATAAACGGGCTTAACCGGCCGGCCCTTTTAAGCTCTCGGCCCATTTGTTTTTTTTAATTCTTTTATTTGTTTTGTAAATGCATTTATTTGTCTTGTTAGTGGTCATGTTTGTCATGGTCTTATAAAAAAAATAGTAAGAGCATTATATTCTTTTCACTGACAAAACTTAATTTTATTTTGACCCAAAGGGGTATAGTGAAATTTCAAAATTTTTGGGAGGTTGACTGAAATAAAATTGCTTCCATATAACTAAGTGAAATTTTCTCAATTTTCAACTAGAAGAAAAATATGTGGGAAAATCATATACATTGATTAAGGTATGATTGAACCATATTTTTATAGGATTTTTCATGACTAAACTGGGATTTTTAATGCATTTTCTGGGACATTATTATATGATTAAACACAAATTTTAATTAGGGGCATTTGTATTAAATTAATTATAAATAGGGGCAAAATGGTCATAAATTCATTAATTATTCATATAAATGTTTTCTTGAACTTTTGATGCTACTTCTACTTAAACTTGCATTGTAGGTGTGAAAGAAGAAATTTTGAGATCTTGAGGGTCAGAATTAATATTTTGAAGCTTTGAAAAAATTACAGAAAAGGGCCCAAGAATTTCTGAAAATTACAAAAAAAAAATGTGAAGAAACGGGCCAGAGACAATCACAGAAAGTTCCCATAATTTTTAATAATTACTGTTTACCTTACAAAAGTTTCAAAAATTTACACTTCAGTCCCTATACAAAACTTTTAAATATTTCCAAGAGGTCCCTGGTCAAAACTTGCGTTTGCCCAGGGTTACTATTCACTGCCTTCTCCAGATCCGAAACAGAGACGAGCTGAGACACCCGAAACTGGTTTTGGGCTGGAGCTGAACCAGGACCCGAGCTGAGGGTGATATTCAGAAACAGTTGGGGCGCCACGGAGGAGAGGAGGGCATCTTCTTCACCTCGCATCACCATCATCGTCGCTGGCGGCGTCTACCTCCACCACCAACGTCGCCAGCGACGTTTCCAACGTCCACTGTGATCGGAGCTCAGAACAGAGCTGAGAGCAGTGAGAGTGTAGCGCCGCGGATTGAGTGCAAGCTCAATCTCCTTCCTCCACCTTGGCTCCAACGTCGCGGACAACCACAACCATCTCACCATCCATTAACGCCGGCGCCGTCGACTTACGTGTATTCCTGACCATCCTCTCTTGACATAATCATCGTTTCTTGAGTAGGACTCGTTCACCCAACTTAACAAGATCCTTCTCTTCTTTGAATCGTCAAAAAAGGTCTTGGAGGCGTAATATTTGCCATAATCATATCTCAGGACAGAATCAATATCCTGGAATCCCTTATCCGGGATAAACTTGTCCTTCTTGGCATCATAAGTCTCAATGAGATAGTGATCATGTTTTATGTCATCCAAACTGACCTTAAGCACATGCCTAACAAAAGGTCCATCAACAGAAGTATCAACACCAAACATGGACTTAGACAACACTGGAAAGAAATCAGGACACTCCCACATTCCAGTGCCTGTAGCAGAATAAAGGGGGTGTTTGGCTTCAACCCAATGCACGAAATCTTTACTTCTATATAATACAGCTCTCCCAGTTGTGTCCCTTTTGTTCCCAACTAGGATTCTATAGGGCCCATCTTTCCCTAACCAAGCAGTTGTAGGGTCTCTAAATGAGCTTGAATTAATTTTGTTAGCCCTAGTTGGAACCATTACAGGGTTAGGTGGGATCTTAACCCACTCTCTGAGGAATGGATCTGAGGTATTTTTAGGGAAGGCCAAGTTCTGGACTTGATGTTTGTGCAGGTCAGCTCCGGTATAGAGAATGGCAGGCTTGCCACCTGAAAGAATGGTGGCTGATCCTGACCAGGTACCGTTGATATCGTATGGCTCAGATGGATAGATGGGTGGGTCCAGTATGGTCCAATCAACGAGGCCTTTGACACTGAATGGCCCCACACAATTTTCCCCCAAGTCCAAGCAGCACCTTCAGGGTTGTACTGGTAGAACAAGGGGTACAAACCCTTGAATCTCATAGGCCCTGAACATAAAAGTTGTTATATTAATGCCAATTTCTAGCTCTAATAACATACGAGAATTTGTATACCTTAACATCTGTGCGAGTTCGTGTGGAGTGTAGTTATTACTTATTTACATTTGTGATCATAGTTTACATGTATATAAATTAATTATGAATTTTTTTAATGAAATCATGATAAAAGGTTTAATTTTTCGTATGTAAATATAAAGAAACATAAGAACCACGGAATTCACTCGAAGAATACGCACAAACACACGATTTGAAATATATTTATATTTATATTAGACGATGTATTAATTTAATTTGAAAAGTTATATATGTTTGATAATATACATATAGGCACAGTGGAGCACACACCTCAACCCAAAAGCTTTTTTTTTTGACCAACCTCAACCCAAAAACATGAGTTAACAGACAATTAAGTGTGCAAATCTCTGCAGCAAGCATGTGTAAAACAATTAATGCGCTTCTTGGATCACTAAAAGTCTATATAGCTAAATTTAAGCTTTAGAAAAAGGCTCATTTTTAATTTAATTTAATAATAATAATAGAAAGACACGATTTTTTTTAAAAAAAAAGACTTGACAAAAAATGAAAAGGAAATAGAAAAAAAGAACACGAAAGTAAAGAGAGTATAGAAGTAATCAGTGGGATCTGCAAAACACGCAGGGATGTCCATTTTCGGCGTATCAAGTCAAATGACAGAGCAAAGGAAGGAAGAGAACAAAATGTGAGGATTAGGACAACAAAAATTGAAAGAAAAAATTAGAGAAAGGAAGGGAGTTAGAATATTATACCGTTGATCCAATTCTTGGGTGGTTGAAAGTGGAAGGCTGTTCTATACGGTTGACTTGTTGAATGGTTGAGGAGACAGTTGCCGAGAATGGATAAATAGGAGAAGATGGCCAATATAAACACCGCAGAGATGGCCATTGCTTTAGTTTGTTTATTTTTCTTCAGATTTGAGAGAGAATCAAAATGAAAGTTATGAATCACAAAGATACTGAAACCATATAGGTATTATACTAACAACGAAAGCTGATGCTTTATTACAAAACCAAATCAGCATATTATGGAAATATCAGAAAACTAGAAAACTTTCCTAGGTCTCACCTGAGACCTTGCTTAAGCTGAACCGAGTCGCTTACCACTCAGACCAACCCCGTTGGTGGCCCCCACATTATCTTTCAGTTGCCAAGCTTGAGAACCTTCTTTAATAATCCCCTGATTAGCCATTTGATTTTTAACCTGAATATAAGCACCCATTGGCCTTACAACATTAGACTTCCGGCCCACCACTTCACTTTTTGACCCAACACATATGAATATACATTATACATACAGGTCAAACTATCTATTTACTTTGTGCCCAGGTTATCTAACTTGGATCGGATCGGAAACCGGCGACCCGGCCAATAAACTGGTCCGGTTCAGTGACCTGGTCTGGGTCTTTTTTTTTTCCTTTAGAATTTCATACTATAAGCTTAAAATATTTCATTTCTCACCAGTTTGGTCCCGATTTAACTCCGGTCTGACCCATTGACCTTTGACCTAGTACCCCGACTGGTTCACTGGTCGGTCCGGATTTAATTACCTTGCTTTGTGCATAAATGAGAAATACATCTACCATATTTATCAGCCTTACATACACTATCTATCATTATTTTTTTAAAAATAATAATAATGTATTTATGCTTGAAGAAAAGCTGGGTATTTACATATGCATATAAAGAAAAACGAATGTACAATTCATAAGATGGTGAAATTTTTTTATTGAGATAATTTTGAATAATTGTACAATTAATTCTAACAAATATTGGTACCTCTCCAAAAAACCAAACTTCTAACCTCTTCCATTAAAACCAACTCCCAAATGAATATATTTTCTAACAAGTGTGTAATTAATTCTAACAAACATGAAACATTATTTGAAAAATGTGCACATGCGATTAACTGAACACCTAAATAAGTCCCAAAATACAACATCGTTGAGGATTAAATTTCTGAAAATGAATTTTGCATGAACAATATTTGAATTTTAGGGCTTATTCAGTAGTTTCCGAGCCGGATCGGCCGGTCCAGTCCGGGTTCCATAACCCTTTGTAAAACTCATAAATATTAATTTCAAATTCAATGGGTCACCTACAATTGCTACTTGTAAGAACATCAAGCCTCATGTCTCTGGGAATGTACCCACATGTAGTCCTTAGCATATATTTTACTCATTCATTGAAGAAAAAAATCAACAATGATAAAAAATTTTATTTTTTATTCTCAGTTTTCACTTCACACTCTTTGGTTTCGAATTTTTTTTGCCGAATTTAATTGCAGAGTCACAATTTAAATTTTTTTTCCGTTAAATGAAATGAACAGTGTTAAGACTTATCAAAAATACAAATTTTAAACTAAATGAACTAAAGTGAAATTCCATGTAAAACTTAGAATACTGAATGTATAATTTAGCTAAGAATAAAATGTTTCAATCTCGCTTGTGTTTCGAGAACGTACATTATCATGATTAATGCCACCAATTAATAATATTGTCCATGAAACTGAAAACATATTCTCTTCCTCCCTCAATACGTACATAAATACATATCTAAAGTAGTAAGCAATATAAAATTAAATTAAATCTTGGACAAGCATTTTATAATGATCAGTTCATTTCAAAATGTTTTTAAATTGAATAATATATATATGTCTGAGATGCAAATGTTGTAATATGATGTGTACATGTAGTTTCATATGTAAATTGTGCCCCCATAGAAGAATAATTTCAGTTATACATCTTTCCTTGTTGTGCATGGTGTTTTCTAACAATTCGCTACATATTTCTTCAAAAATATGTAGCGAATGAAGGAATAAGTAAAAATAAGTAAAGTTTTCTTCAAAAATATTAGAGTCTTATTAAGAACGAATGAAGGAATAATTTTGATTTGTAGACTGTAATAGTGGTGGTGGTGTCCCATTTGAGAAAGTGGGTGTGTGTTTGAAACAATGATGGTAAAAGTGGCTTTTTTTAATATGATTTTTTATAATATTGTTTTGAGTAAAAGTCAGATTGTGTAATATGATTTAGGGTTAAGTAGCAAATTTGCCCCGGAAGTATGGGTCCAGGAGCAATTTTGCCCTGGAATTTTTTTGGGGATCAATTTCGCCCCGAAAGTTTCAAAACGTAGCAATGTTGCTCTTTTCTGTTAAAAAATTAATAGTCAACATCAATTTTTTTAATGGTCAACGTTTATTATTTAACGGAAAAGGGCAACATTGCTACGTTTTAAAACTTTCTGGGCGAAATTGATCCCCAAAAAACTTCTAGAGCAAAATTGCTCCTGAACCCATACTTCCAGGGAAAATTTGTTACTTAACCTTATAATTTATGTTTGGATTGAACGGTTATATTAAGCGACTTTTGTAAAATTAGAACTTGTTTGGATTAGCTTTAGCATAAGTGACTTTTATAATAATGGTAAGAGAGAAATTAAATTAAAAATTATAAAAGTTAAAGTTGGGAAATTTGGTGATAAAAAAATATATAATTTGATGAAATAATATTACATAGTTAATTGGATCACATGTCCCGTACTATTTATAATAAATTACTTAACCATATCATATATTGTGTATCCTTATATTATATATCAGTTTATAAGTTAGGAAAAATAGTTTGAAGAAAAAATGATAAATATAAATAATTTAATGTAATTTAATTAGCTTCTTTAATCTCTCCAAAAAAAAAATAAACTGTCTTATATTTAGGATCGGAGGGAATATTTGTTATATATGTCATTTTTCTTTTACATTTTGGCTTAAGGCAAAAGCTACAAATTTTGCCTTAAGGCAAAAACAGCTTAACACATCAAAAACCTTTAAACCAACTGAAGCACCAAACACTCCAAAAGAAAAAAAGACTCCTTATCGTGCTTATGGGCCCCAATCGTATGATTGGGTAGCCCAATTGCACGCCCAAACATACACTGAAACTTACTAAAGGAGATGGGGAGAGAAAACTTAGAGGAAAGAATTGGAGCGACGATGGTAACGGAGGAGGGAGACGAGGGAGAAGGTTTCGAGAGGGGAGAGACAAGGGAGAAATGTTGAGGATAAATGTTGTCTTTTCATATGTACCGCTAAGGATAAAATAGACATTTACACAGGATTGTAGCTTGCAATGATCATTTATAGATCTCTCTTATAAATGGATATTACCAAAAAAAATATGTGCAATGTATATTACCATTGCGATCTTTCTTAACATCAACAAGTCTCGCCAAAAATGTCATCTCTAATAATGTGGGTAAAAATTATCATTGCAAAGCTGCAATATGTTTGAACCAAATAGGCTCTTAATTTTAATTTCAGTCTTTGTATAAAAATTCAATGATATGGTAAAATGTTTGTCATCCATTTTTACTTTGCAATTTTGTGGCTGAAAAATTGATGACGTGGGAGCATTCTCCAATGGGAGATGACTACATAATTCCATTTTGTCGAATTAACAGACAAGCAACAAAACAACCACGCAAAAAATGCTATAGCAAATAAATAGAATGGATTGGAACATTAAAAGAAGGGTGAAACACGCCAACTTCCCTTATATTTTATATTAATCATAGATACCTCCCCTAGTTTTAAGCAATTACACAAACCTTATTTCTAATTGCATTCTTCTATCCGCTAATTTATCCAATTTAATTTACTAGAAGTCTAGAATATTCTTAACTAATTGCGATAAGTATTCAGTTACTATTGTTTTTAACTTATTTCTGAACATTGTCATTTGACTAATTTTTAAGTTCGTTATGAAATTTATGAATTTTTTTATTTTTAAAAAAACATTTTTTATAGGCATATATATCTCTATATTAGAGAAAATCATGTTCAAAGTATGATCGGACACTTAAATGTAAAAGTTTCGATTAATAGAGATTCAAACCTTAATTTACCACACTATTATCAGAATTTTTTTTTAAAAAAAATTATTTGGTGATCTTTCTTTTGTTTGGTCAAGTATCCATTTGTCGGCTGCTATGCACCATAAGAATCAGAACCCATGGTCATACAACATTAAAGTGCAGCAACATGCTCAATTGTACTCAAGTTTCATTATCAGAGACCATGAACATGAAGAACAAATAACCAGCAAATTACCTTTAAAATACTTCACTATGCAACAATATGAACCAAATTACGAAATTTTTCCATGTTTTGTACGGTACAAACATAACTATTTCATTTTCAGACCATTTTAATCTAATTGATTCATAGGTTAACCGAATGTATTTGACGATCACTTAATTGGTTTTGTTACATTAACCTATTAAACTAGTAGTATGTCAAAACATATTGGAGATTCAAAATCCCACCAGGCATGCCTAATTGTACTCCCCGTGAACGACATCAAGATTAAAAAAACATCTTCAAAACTCACATAGCATTTCAAGTTTTGATCCAAGACCAAACAAAAACGATGTGACCCACCCAAGTACCCAATTCCAATTCATTGGTTAGCTAAAACTGCTTCATTAAATCCTCAGGAAAATAAGGCATTCATTTACTATATTTGAGAGAATATATCAGGGAATAAGAATTCAACAAGCCAAGTAACTCCAAACTTGCAATGATTGCACACCAAAAGTGGATAAACCCAAGCATATAAAACCTTTCCTTCGGCAGCATACATAAGAAACCACTAGGTAAAATAAAGAACGCAAGTAAAAATGCAAACAAGACATTTATATTCATAAGGTTCAAGATGGAAATAAATCCACCACCCATTAGGGAATTGTTTATTTGGAAGTTCGAGTTGAAATCAAACCCGACTTAGAAAAAAAGAGAAAAAAGCGTAACATGTACCACATTGTCTTGCACAATTAAAAGCACAAGGACCTTAAAAAAGACGCAACCACTTGAGTGTGCCCCACAATGTCATTTATTATCACATATCCCGTGACCAAACTTTTGAGACCCACTTCGTACCTAGCAGCAACCTTCCCAACTATAAGCCTGATGTTTTGCGGCAGAATAAAGGGCTAGCACCCTCTTTCATCGGCAGCCAGTTGACGGTGTGACAATGATTCTTATAGATGTGCCGTTATGACACCTCCATTAGAGCAGTAAACAAAACCATTGTCACGACATCAACAATCCCCTGAAGATACAAGCCCCAAGACGACTGGATATAATCTTTTACTTAACACCTATCCACCCCAACCAGATAAGGAACTTACTTCTTAAGAACATTGAACTGTAAATGATGCTTCCATGTCTTCCTTCCACTGGGCTCCAAAACTCAGCAAAAACTGCAGTTAAGAGTGAAATTTGCTCACCGGAAGTAAATTTAGCAGAAAACAGAACAAAAAACAATCATGGAATACAAGTAATCATGATTTGCGAGACAGAGAACTGAGATTGTTTAAAAAGCTGATCAAGGGGTCTAGGCTCAAACAACAAAAAGAAGCTTAATTTCTTAAATCCTTGCAATCAAGTTACTATCAGAACATAAGATATATGACACACCTCTTGCAAGATGTAGGTTTCATATTTTTAAATTATACCATGCCAATGTTTTTCCAAGTTACTTAAATGAAACAGTTCTCCTATAAAATTTAAAAGAAATAAAAAATAAGTATACAAGGTACTCACCTTTCTTAGTGGCAAGTGCCCGCAACAAGTCAAGTCCAAAAGACTCCCACATTCAAAGACAAGGCAATAGAGTCGGAGCTTGAATGGGTAGCAAAGGGATGCAGCACATTCACCATAATCCTTCAAGGAATCCAATAGAAAGAAATGTAGAGAAAAAGTCAAACACAATAATCAAATTTTTATAGAGTGAGAAGTCCAAAATGGAAGCATACCGTCTATAATCTCATAGCAACATCACACAAAGTAGCGACCTGTCCAGATTGACTGTCCGTGAACCTTCTCTGGCAGCTGATTTTCAGTTGTGGGCTGTTGTGGCTGCAGCTGCTGATCTTGGTATACTTTAGCAAGCTCATATGTCTGATGATCTAACCAGCCATTCTGCTTCTCCACCTGAGAAGGCACGGAAGGAATTTGTTTTCCAGGAAAGGGAAAGCTGACTGTCCCACTCAAACCATTGTTGTCAATGACTTGGTGAGAATTTGATTGAGAATAAGTAACACGACCATTGGGAACTAGAGCTTTGGCTGATGTGGGCAACTGATATCCATCCAACCAACTATAATCATCCAAAATTGGATTTGCACTGATTGGATCTGTAGCAGAGGGCTCATCAGCTTGTTTAGAAGGAACAGAGCTAAAACCAGGAGGAGGTCCTAGATGCCTAGCAGGGCGACTGACTGGATTTTTCCTCAAACCAGCTGGCAAGGCTGCTGATGTCTTCACAGACAAGTTATCAGTAATAGCTCCAGAAGAAGTAATAGCACTAACTTTAGACGGTATCACAGGTTCTACAGCTTTTGAGAGGCCATAGAACACATTGGCAGCACTGGCACTCACTGATTGTTGGATGGGAACTGTAAGTGCAGCATGGTTGGAAATGCCTAGAGCTTGTGGCATCGTAGGTTTCAATGCATGTCCATTCTCCATAAACCTAAGACCTTTCAAACTGTTAGCAAGAGAAACTTCCTCCTCTAACCACCTTGAAGCAAGTGGTTGAACTTGCTGTAGGTGTTGAGACACCACACTGCCAACAGAAACAGGCATGACTAAATTTGAATCTAAGCCTGTTTGCTGGTTCAGATTAATGGGGTTGGATTGGTTCAGATTAATAGGGCTTGATGAAGGATTCACATGAAATTTCATATCCCCTCCAGAAGCTTTTTGGACAGGTTCCAATCCCTCATGAGGTGCCCATGTTGAGACAACCACATCAGCTCTCTTGTCAGCAACCATAGGCTTAAAAACAATAACTTCATCATCATCCTCTCCATCCACATGCTGGTGTTTATTTGACTGGACCATTCCCACCATCAATTTGTCTGCTGGATTTTCTTTTGTTAACTCTTTTGTGTCAGGCAAAACTGAATAAGTGGGAAGAGCATACTCTTCTGAGGTTTGAGGCTCAACACCAACCATAAACTTCTTTCCCTTGGAGTCAAAATATATAATTTTCTGGTCAATCCTAACCACATTAGCCAAAGCCTTTCCTGCAGCTAAAATCCTTTTGATTCGGGCTTTTCTTTCCTTGTCACCATCACTTCCGAGGGAATGCTTCCTTGAAAAATCCAAGATGGTTTGTGCAGGGACGAGGGGAATGAATCCTCTTAACTCAAAGTCTTCCGACAAAGCAAGCCGATTTTCAGTTTCTCCTTCTTCATACTTACTCATGTTATTAAAGCAAGTATCCTCCTCATCTTCATCAATAGCCATAGACCCAACTGAAAGAAGTTCATTTAAAAAAGATATGCAATGATTCCAGAACTTTGATCTCACTACTGCCTGATTCTCATCCACATCATTGCCTGCGGCAAGATCCGGATAACATGCCAACCATTCCAGAAAAACCAAAATGGCTGGTAAAAGGTAACTAGAAAAGGGATCGTGCAGCTCCATGCATCTCTCTATCATGTAAGCCATTAATTCAAAAGCTGCAGTAAATGCATTCTTAAGTAGAACAGCACGTTGGACAATTTCTGCATATGTCTGACCCTCAGATTCCCTATTCACATTATAAACTGAGAACACAAGAATAGAGACAATTCTGACAATGGTAAATGCATTTTCACGAGTATTTACTCCGAAGTTCAGCTTCTCATCCTGTCCAGAAGAAAGAAGCTCACGAAAACCAGTGCTAACTAACGAGAGAACTTCAGAAAAAGTCTCAAGGCTGCCACCATGAAATATAATGGAAAACAATGTAAAAGTCAGCAAAAAGAAATTCAAAATAGAGCGAGGTATGTAGAGACATCCAGGAGAGCATTAAATACCTAGTACGGGTAAATAATATTCCATTCAGACGGACAAAGCCAGTGCAGAAGGACTTGTATTTCTCTTGTATTGAGGATGCTCCTTCCTTTATAGGAGTGGTACCTCTTGTTGCAAGTTTAGTTTCAATTTTTCCTCTTCCCTTGCCAGTCACACGTCCAGAAGCTTCCTTGACTTGAGCTTTCACATCGCCAGAAAGCTGAGAATAACTCTGACGATTCTATGTAAGTAGGCAAAAAAGTAGTTTGTTAGGAAACAACAAAATTATACCAAAAAAGGAGAACAGGAAAAAAATAGCCAAATTCACACAACACATTAAGAAGCCTTCACAAGTTATGGCTACAAATAAACCCCCATCCCTTTTCCCCATTACTTCTCCATAATATCAACTGGGTGTATACATGCATAAATATCGCACTTGCACAAAATTAATCACAACAGTGTATAAATGAAAGCTTACTGAAACAAATTTCCTCCTCATAATGAAGTTAGCTTTAGCATCAAATCCAAGTAGTAGTTGAGAAATGTGTAAATTTGAACCTCAATAATAGTTCACCACGCAGGCAATAATTAGAATATTATAGTACAGACCACCAAATACAACAAGAGACTCGCATCTCCAATGACATCATCAAAATAATATTGAGAATAAAAAGCTGCAAGATCAATTCTATGGTTACTTCTAATAAATACTTTCGTGATCACCTTACCTTCTCAAATGCAACAATCAAATTCTCTCTTGCAGTTGAAAATGGACTATCCACGGCCAGACTTCGGAAATATCGATAAATAGCCAACAGCTCATCCCCAGAATATGAAGCCAATAAAGCAAGCTGGAAATTAAGAGTTCAAGGGGTTAGAATATGATAACCATGATCAAGAATTCAGAACAAGTAAAATATCAACAATTCAGAATGGGGGAATGGCAAACACCTGATGATGGGGATTCCCGCTAGAAGGCCAAATAGATGCAGCTTGTAAATAGTAACTAGAAGCTGCTGCAAACTCGCGGTTTATCAAGTCACCTTCACCATACAATCTTTTGTAGCGAGCAAGATCCCCCAAATATATTAAACAACGGTGACAAGAAACTAAACCTTTCTTCATGTCAGCAGATTTTTTTACATCTTTCTCCATCACAACTTGATTCTCTGAATCCTCAAAATAACCAAGAGGAAGCCCATATTTTGCTCTGATTTTCATAATAAGATCATGGTAAAATCCGGTAGCTTCTGAAAGGAATGTCTTGAACTGCAGCCTTATTTTAGCAATCCGATCAGGCCGTGAGGGGCCTTTCACTCCCTGAGTAGAATTAGAGCTTGCAGAAGAAAGTGCAGCACTAAGGTATGCCCTCAACTCCTCAATCCGTTTATAGTGCAATTGCCACAGAGCAACCTCAATATTGTGCTGCTCAGAGAATCCATGATCCTCAAGAATTATTGCTTCATAATTCTCACGCATTTGTTGCCAAGCATTTGGATCTGACGGGACCCTTGCTTGAGCTGATCTCCGACGCTTACTCTCCAATTCTACATTCTAAGCATCACATAAAGTAAGACGTTACCATCAAAATTCATCCTGATGAAAATTTTTCTCACAAAAAAATTAGAAAAACATGGGAACCACTTAGACTGGCTAATTCATTACATACTTTGCATATTGCTAGACAAAAAAGTTTGAAAATTTTAATATTTCAATTTGAATTCACTCATTTACCTGGAAGAACTCAAGTTACAGAGTAGACTTATTTTATCAGAACTCAGGAAGTTTGATTGAGTAGTTCCGGGTTATTGTCATTTTATTAAATATTGCCAATGTATTATGGTCTTGAGAAATGTGCTTTTAAAGAATAAAAGTTTTCCTTCCACAATTCTATAGAGCATTTATATAGTATAACTAATTCTTTCTCCAATGTCTCTATTCATAGCATCTTATTTAATCTTTATGATAACAAGAGTACAAAATCTAACCCTCCAGATTCCAAAGTAAAGGATACAACAATTCAGAGATTGTAAATAATTTGAAGTATTCAACTAAGGAAAGAAATGGGTAGGGGGCCAAATAAAGACAAAAACAGACAACAAAAGTGCCATAAAGAAGCAGGAGCTTTTAAGACACAATAAACTTGAACTTGACAGCCAAATTAAAAACAGGTACAGTAAGTGGTTGACCTCTGAACCTAGAACCCTAACACAGGAGCAAGCATTTGACAAAGTTACATACAAAACAGATGGCTCCAAATAGAAAACCAGAGTCTTCGGCCCATTATAAAGGGGAAGACACTAATCATTGAAAACCTTCCCTTAATAAACCACAATACGAAGAGATCACGATATGTAACAGTACAGTAACTGAGTTCCTATTAAAAGTGTCTTAGCAGAAGATAATATTTGCACACACAAGTCCTCATTTCAGGATCACATTAGCAAGATTTACAGCTTGGTGTCTAATTAAAAGAGTAAATTCAGTGTATACCTTATCAAAAAGGCGCTGTGCACGCTCCCTTGATGAAGGAGCAGACATTTTATCCATCTCTTCTGTCATCATCCATAAAAAATTCTTCAAAAAAAAAAAATCAAGCTACATCAACCCTACAAATGAAACAGAAAACATTAGACAAAAGCTCCGGTCAACAAAATCACAATTAGTTGAGATCCATATCTAGGAATGGGCTTCAAAGATCACTGTTTTTCAGTACAGAATACTACTTGCATTGATATTGACGAACAAATAGGCCCCCTCATATTCATTTACATTGAAAGTATTCTATACCCCTTGAAAGTGAAATTCTACCATAAATTTCGGGGATAAACACACAGACCACTTTGCCCCCAAATTATTGTCCCAAAACCAAATGAAAAACTGATAACATTCAAATGAATCAGTCCATATCAAATACGTTGAACCACAAAATGCCGTCAAAAACAAAGTCAACTCAACTGCAGCTCAGATATCAAACTTTCAACACAAGATTTTCAACCAAAAAAAACAAGAAATCTTAAAAGAAGAAAGAAGTCAATTTTCATCGCATACCAATTTTAGAAGACATCAATCTTCACAAAAATTCCGATAGCCCATGATTGGATTGATTAATAAGATTATTAGGGAAAACAAAATGTGACCGTCCCAGGGCCAAAACCACCCAAAAGCCATATTCTAATTGATTAAAATAAAAATATGAAAATTGATTCAGTAAGAAAAGATTCAAATTTTGCGTTCGTTCCCAGTCGTGAAATAATCAAATGAAATAGGGTTTGTATAAGAACAAAGATTCACAAAATAACGCATTGCGCTAGAGAATGAATCTGCAAGTAGAAACTGATTCCAGATCCTTCTAATCCATCAATGATTGCTCATCTATAAAACAGCCAGCTTCAAAACTTCCCAGAAAGGTAGTAAATTGAAAATCAGGAAATTAAGTTCCGAAAGCAGAAAAAGGAAAGGGGGGAAAAAACCAAAACTCACATATATTATTGGATCTACAACGAAGCCTGGAGCAAAGCGTCGGATTGATATTTCGAGAGAATCAGGAAGAGGGAAGGTCTTCGCTAGGGTTTCGTTTGCTCGAGATATAAACAAAGAAAGAGAGGTTGTTGTGTTTTTGGTCCACAAAGGATGAGGGTCATCGGGGTTTTCATAATTTCCTTCCAGGCGGCCAACACTAGGACGACGCCGTTTAAATGATTTTTTTTTACCTGAAATATATATTTATTTAATTTTTAATTTAATCAAAATAAAATATTTGAAGTATTCTGATTTTATCCCATGCCATTATCTAATAGTTTTTTCGTAAACAAAGTTTAAGCTGAGTTTAATTTTTTTTTTTTTCATTCATGAAGTTTGATAAACCTGTAAATTATATATTACTTTAAGCATTTTGAAGACATGTATAATTTATTCAAATAATTTACTATATCATATCATATGTGTGATCTCTCTCTCTATCTATATATATATATATATATATACATATATATAAGTTTTTATAGGTGTAGATATACATAAGTTGATTTTATGTCTAAAAAGAGTTGATTTTAATTTATTATTATGTATTCTTTTGCTTATGATATATTCAAATTTATGATAACGCACTCTAGTTAGTTATTATAATGTTATAAAACGTTATCACAACAAAAAAATTAAGTAATTAAGGCATAAAATATTTTGAAATTTTAATCAAATAATATATTTAAAACATTTTGTTTTAATCACATACCATTTATGTACCAGTTCTTTGTTATTTTAAATTAAAGTTGTCATCAATTGTATATCATCTTGAAAATTTTGGAGATATATGTAATATATGTGATCCAAACTAATCTTTTTTTTACCTTTAAACTAATCTGTTTAAATAATTATCTTTTTTTACCTGTAATCTGTTCAAATAATTATTTGTATCGTATCAGTATATCGCATACCATATCATTATATCACATATGAAGATACGTAGGATCATATTATTTCAACTAATCCAATGGATGATAATATCTTATTATTTAATTATTCAATCATATTATTAATATTAAGAATATTAATATTTCTCTAATATTTTTAGATGAATTTAATTATATTTTGATAGGCCCACACATACTTCAAGTTCAAAGTTTTCAACTCAGAATGAGCCTACTATGTCAATGGTATTGTAATCTTATGGTATGGATACTCTCTTATGAACTAGAATCAAGTATTTACATATCACTTAAAGGTTAGCATTATTTTATTTAATTTGTTATATTAGAATTGAAAAAATCAATTAGTGAAGCTAGAAAGTGAATTATTTTTCCTGAGAGAAAGTGAATAATTTTTGGTACATATTGAAAAAAAATACTTATAACCTTGGAATTTTCGTGAGTGTTTGGAATAGCTTATTTTTTCTGGGAAATAAGCACTTATTACGTAAATCGAGATAAAACTCCTCTCACATACTTATCTCGTATATCGTAAATCACGATTTATAAGCACTTATTGCCCAAAAATAAGTTATCCCAAACGAACTTTGAAAATCTGTGACTTGAATTGAAAGTCATCCTCTGTTATTATGATGGCAATGGGTCCAATTCCTTTGAAAATCAATACTCATCTTTTGAATTAATTTGTTTGCCTGACTTTACTTGACTTCTTCAATCAATCAATTGTAAATTAAATCGTATTTTATATATATAGAATGACCCAAAAATCAATTACGTTACGCTTTAATCTAACTTGCTTCAACTTATGAGTTTTCATTTTATTACAATCAATTTAAACACTTACATACAAACATGTTAATATCAAGTTTTTAAGTCTGGGATCTCATTGATATCAATAGGACCACTTGCCATGAATGTTTTTATCATGGAGTGAAAAACCGGACTGGACCGGCCGGTCTGACCGGAAAACCGATGAACCGGTCCTCAGTCCGGTCCGGTTTGCTGTTTCAGAGAGGGGGGAGGCCGAACCGGTCCAAAACCGGTGGGTCACTGGTTCAACTGGTTTGCTCTTTTTTTTTTTTTTTTTTTGAAAAATGAGATATTCGGTTCAAAAAAAAGCTGAAAAAGAAAGAAAACCATAGATTTAGACCGATATATATACAATCTATAATATTTTACTAAATTATAAGAACAAATTTTAATTTCAAGGCTACAAAAATTTTTAAAATAAAAAAAATAAAAGAAAAAATATTATATATTATATACATATAATATATAATATTTTAGTCAATTAATTTTATATGATAAAAGTAATCAAATCTAATATAATCAATTGATTTTATCTATAGAAATTTAAGAATATATTAATATATATATTGTTACTAACAAATTGTAATATTTTAATATGACCGGTTCGACTACCAGTTTGATCACCCTTGAACCTGTTCCGTGACCGGTTCATTGACCGGTCCGATTTTTTGTTCCTTGGTTTTTATAATGTTTTTTTTCTATCTACTTTTTTCAGTTATACCGACAAAGGGGAATATGGAAAATTTAAAAAAAAAAAAGATTAATATTTAGCTAAATTTAATTAATTTACTTAATTTTAAGAATAACTAATAGAATGTTATAAAATGATGGAGGAAGGTATATACTAAGATGTGTATAAATAAGTAAAATAGATCTCATAGGCTATTTTTTGTCATATTTTCTTTGATAATATCGCAGCACTACTATGATCCAAATTACAAGAATTGTTGGTATATGAACTAATTATTAATGAAGTGCTATTTTAGCCCACTTTATCAATATTAGACGAAACCGTGACTTTAATGCAAAACCAACCAACCTTTTTAACTTGAAAGAATGACAATTTGATCCAAACAAATAATTTAAATGGCAATTAAGTCTTGATAAATGCAATTAAAAAAAGTGAAAAATATTGATTCTAGCACTTATAAAAAGCCTTTGGCAAAAAAAAAAAACACTTATAAAAAGTCCCAATGACAAATTATTAGCAATCACCTACAAAACATAAACGCCTGGCTTACAAATGACAGTCTCATTCAAATTATTTGAGTCAATATTTGTATTTCAGTAACATTTTTTATGACCTAACTATTATACAGTTCATATTTAGGGACCTAATTATTTCATCTTTCAATTCGACCAAATTTTCTTTAAAAATGGTAAAAAATTGTTATATATTCTGAATCTTAAATACATTATTCAGAAGTATAAATAGTGATGATCTGTAGAATTTTTATGTTATATAAATTATTTTGGTCTAGTTGGATTGAGTGATACTTTGTGACAAATATAGTAGATTTAGTCAATTTTTGAAATTTAAAAGGAAAGTAAATGTTAGGAAATTTAAAGAATATGTATATGGTTTGTGACCTAACCTAACCAAACCCTAAGCCATAAGTTCTCAAAAAGAGTGCACGGACATAAAAATCGGTTGGCTAGCATCTGACAGTTTTTCCCATTGGAATGATAGTTGGTTCCGTGGAAATGTGGAATTTATGGTTTTTCAGGCATGTGGAATATCAATACAAGTGACTTTCATTTTGTCTCCATTTAGAATTTTTTCAATTAAATTATGTCACGTCAAAAGAAAAAAAAAATTGGGTTAAAATAGGAAAAAGATAAATTAAGGAGTCCAATATAGCAAATCTCAAGTCACAATTGTAGGAGAAATCTAGAATTTACAAATGTTTCTAGATGACCAATTTGCTTATAGTGAAGTTGTTAATTACGATTCTTATGTTATTATACATATAAGTTCTATGAATTTATTAAAATATTGTCAAGTCCCTATGTTCTTTAATTCTTGTCCTCTTCTATGCATGCGAAAAAAACTAAATTGTCCCTTATTAAAATATATTATATGGGTAAAGGGATAATTTCACCTCGTGAGTATTAACCGAAGGACAATTTTATCCTGAAAGTTTTTATGGATCAATTTTGTCCAAGTCGTTATCTCAGTTAATTTTGAACTTTAGTCGACCAAATATGCTCAGTTGGTAGTTCACATGCCATCCACGTCATTTTTGTTAAGGTGAAAATTTACCTTGAAAATCCATGTGTCATTTACTTCTTTTTCTCCAAAGTTATATTTAAAATGTCCGGGGGAAATTTGCACTTTAACAAAAATAACGTAAATGACATGTAGGCTACCAACTTAGCATATTTTATCAACTAATGGTTAAAATTAATTAGAATAATGATTAGGGCAAAATTGCTCTTCAATAAAAGCTTTCAGGGCAAAATTGCCCCCTTAACCCTGTATTATATATACATTTAAAACTTAAGTTTCTATATTTACAATTCAAATACTTAGATTTACAAGTAAATGTTCATAAGTTTTACATTAATATTCAAACTTTATATATGTATCTACAAGTCAACCTCTTTGATTTATAAGTCGTCCTGGCCTCTTAATTTGGTAAAAGAACAATTTGGTCTTTCTATGTTCGTGTGTATAAAACATAACACTTAGGCCTTGTTTGATACGCGGCGTTGGGGGTAGGAATTAGGATTAGGTCAGGGATTGAGTCAAATTATATTATTTCGTATGAGGGACTGGATATAATCCAAGATTAAGAGTACCACGAAAGTGGGATTGATGAAAAACCACCTCCCCTGGCATTGCGTTTTCAATCCCAGGATTGCAAATGTTAAAAATAAGGATATTTTAGCCTTTTCATAATTTATAAAGGATTATAAAATAAAATCAATTCAAGTATTCCATCTAAATATTACCGCATACCAAACGTAATTTTAAACCTTCAACATCAATCTCAATACTTATCCCTATCTCAATACCAGTCTCAATCCCAATCCATCAAAATCAATACCCCATACCAAATAGGACCTTAGAGCTTACCTTTACTAGGGAGTATCTTCGAGGCAACTCGAGTTGTTTGGGAGTTTCACTCCGAAACAAGTTGTCTCTCTCCCAAGGTAGCAACAGGGAAGACCAAGAACTAGAGGTGCACTCGATGATGACAAAGAAGAAAAAGGACACTAAGGGAGAACTTGTCTTAGTATGTGTTTGGGTAACCCCAAATCGCGGTTTCAAAAGTTATTTTTTCCAAATCGAGATAAAACTCCTCTTACATACTTACATCGTAAATCGTAAAAATTATTCTCCAAATATTAGAGATTTTTCCACCGTGATAGAAAATCGGATTCCACCAAAAAGGGTATAGGCGTGTATAGCCAGGAAAATGGGCCGAGCCCATCAGGCCGGCCTATTTAAGCTCTGAATTTATAAGGGCTAGGCCTAAAATTTTTACCTCAAAAGTGAAAACGGGCTTAAAATAGTCAACCTTATAGGGCCGAAGGCCTAAAAGGGTTGGCCCTGTAAGGCCACAGGCCGACCCTTTTAGGCCCGTATATATTTTTTTATTTTTTAAAATTATTTATATGATAATAATATTATTGACTTTTTATATTTTGTTAATGATGTTGTAAATATTTAGTTGTTATTATCTTTTTTAGAATTGAGTTTTATAAGAATATCTTGTATTAAGAATCCTAAAATTTAAAAACTTATAAAAGATATTTTTTATTTCATAAGTATTCTTAACAGTTTTGTATTTTTTTTACTTATTTTCTGGTGATTGTTTTATTTATATCTTGTGTTGTTTATTTTGATGACTACTTATACTTTTCAAGACATATTTATAAGAAGTATTTTTAATTTTGTTAAGTCTTCTCATTAATTATTTATAATTGTGATATGTAAACAATAGTTTATCTTTGATTATGACTTATTGACTGTATTTGTTTGCTGTATGATGCATATCGTTTACACTTTAATTTTAACAATATTTATGTGTTAAATTAGGAAATTTATTGTAGTAATTTAAAAAAACTGAAAAAAAAAATTGTTAAATATTGTGAAAAGGGCTTCAGGCCCTGCCGGCCGACCCTGACCCGTATTCTCTTGATTCGGGCTTTAAAAAATAACAATTTTTTTACCTGGGGTCTAAAAAAGCCGACTCTTTTAAACTTTAATCTGTCAAGGACCGGCCTTTATTTCCAACTCTGAAAAAGGGTGGAAAGGGTGCTTACCAAGTGCAAGGGAAAATCCAATGCCATCAAAAACTGCTCTCCTGAAAAGTTTGCCAGCTAAACATGCGCAACCAACAAAAAAATCCTAAGATTCTTTTTATTTGGTCAGATTTTCACCGTACCAAATGAGCCCTTAGGACCTTTGCACTTCCCCATATTTTAGCATATTAACAAAATTTATTTATAAATAAGTTCTTTGTTTGATACATATTTATATTTTTTCTAAGAAATGAATTAAGACCTTTCTAATAACAAGGATGTGGATAGAATCGTGCGTGGAAAAACAAGATTAAGTCAGGTTAGAAAGTAAAAAAAAAGTCCCTACACCTAGAAGATATATCATTAAGAAAAGTAGTACCTTCGAAAATATTTTGATTAGCTTTGGAGGCGAGCTAGGGTGTACAGTGATTAGCTTCTCTAAAAATATGATCAAATGTGACAACTCAATCTCAACATAATAAGGTACTTGATATTTCTTATATGAGTTAAGGGGCAAAAATGCCTCAGATGTTTTCACCCATGGATACCGGGGGTGTTGGGAAGTTTTCGATGCGGCATTTTTTCTCTTGAAATTGTAAAAAGAGGCCACTTTTGCCCCATTAAGACAAACGTTAAACTAGAGTCGTTAAGTGACACATTGTCAACTAAAATTGCCATTGTCAATGAAAACATTGTCAGCCAAAATCGCCACTATCAATGGAAATGTGGCTTCCTAATGGGAGATTATGGGGGAAAAAGTGAGTGTTATTTTGTTTTATTTGGCAATACAAAAATTTGGGCATGTGATTGTATTGGAAGAAAAATGCAGAGGGAAAGACAAAAATTAGGACTTATAAATCGATTTGTCTCACAGTATAGAAGATCTTGCTATCATAAGGCATAAATCGATTTACGTAAGGCATAAATCGATGTACCCACCGTCAGGTTTATTGCAGCCAATCAATCACGTTTAAAACCGCAAGCAGTGTCACATGCATACATTTCTCGATGGCAAATACAAGCATGTCCATCCCACACGACCAATCAATCACGTTTAACACCGCAAGCAGTATCACGGGCATACATTCCTCGATGGCAAATATGAGCATGTCCTTCCCACACGACCAATCAATCGCGTTTAACACCACAAGCGATGTCACATACATACATTCCTCAATGGCAAATCTGAGCATGTCAATTGTTTTCACTCTCTCGACTATGCCTTTAAGAAACGCAAACCTCCTCCTTCCTTCGGTCACCTTCAACACCGTCGACTCATCCATCTTCTCTCTTCTCTACTCAAGGCTCAAACCCTCCAATAGATTATCAGCAAAGCCTTTTGACCCAAATTGCCAAGGTTTCAAATTCAACACAATTCCAACATATACAAGTTAACCAACGTGACTAATTGACCTGTTACAAAATTCCACTGTGTCCAACGTCCGTTGCCATTTTGTCGTAATAGGGCAAAAGTGGCCTCTTTTTACAACTTCTGAGGCAAAAATGCCCCATCAAAAACTTCTAGACACTCAGTGCCCCTAGGTGAAAACTTCTAGTGCATTTTTGCCCCTTAACCCTTCTTATATCACTAAATAGGGGAGGGCTCTGGCCATGTTTCTCCAAGGTGAGGGGATAGATTCAATTGAGTCATAATATATGCGAACTACTCAAGATATATTTTCTTCCCCATATAAGTTTGAGACCTTTCAAAATAACCCAGATTTTAGAGATGATGTTGAAGTGGAATCCTAGAGCTTTTATTTGAATTAGTTTTTTTAGATGTGATATAGTATATAAATGTAAGTTATGATATGAATTTTGTCACGATTTACATAAACTCACTTTTAAAAAGCTAAATCAAATAGTTGCTAGTAGGGGTAAGCAACGGGCGGGCGGGGCTACCCCGTGGGTCAACCAGTGACCCTCCCGTTTAAGTTAAATGGGTACGGGTAGCCCCGTACCCGTGCAGGAACCCGTTTTGCCCGTACCTAAACAGGTATGGGTTAAACGGGCTAAGTTAAACGGGTACAGGGAACCTGTTTAACACCCACTGTTTTTTTTTGGGCCTCAAAATCCACAGTCCAGCCTATCACTATTGTCTTTTTTTTTTGGAGCAAACTCGTCAGTATTGTCATTTGGCAGCCTTTAACATAAAAACTTGGCATATCAAAACAGCCCAAAACGTGAAAATTTTGATGGAGACCTTCACTAGTTCACTTGGCAGACAGTAACATAAAAAGGAGACCTTCAGTTAATGTGAAAACTGAAAACTGAAAACGAACAAAGATAAATAAATATAACTTGGCAGCCTATTATCACTTGGCAAACTTTAACCTGTCCAAATCTCCAATTGTCAATAGACTATATCCATATGACCATATTAATATTCTACTTTCTAAGCTACTAACTACTGAATACTAATCTTCGAATTTCAAACTTCAATGATCACAAATTCACAAGTTACAAGTTTGAAGAAACTGATCAAGCATTCAATTGCGACTCTGCAAGTCTGAAAATCTTCATTTTTTTGTCAGTTCATATTCACCTCCTGCTTCTGCTTTTGTATCTTCCTTTACAAAAAGAATGAAGACAAATAATATATCATATTGATCATTGTGTATTAACTTAATAAGAAGATGAAATGAAACATTAAATATTGAGAATAGATCCAAATTAAGATACCGATAACAATAGTTGCAGTCTCATCAAAATTATCAACATCAAAGTCATTTAAGTTTGGTGGTTTCACTGATAGCCAATTTTGTGCACATATCAGTGCCTCAGCCATCTTTGAGGATAAAGAGCTCCTGAAAGCATCTAATACTCTTCCCCTGGTACTAAAAGCTGCTTCTGAAGAAACTGTAGAGACTGGGACAGCTAACAAATCACGTGCCATCAAGCTTAACACTTTATACTTACAATCATTTCCTTTCCACCATGACAAGATGTCAAATTTTGAATCGCAATAACCAACCAATTCAGCTCGAAGGTATTCATCCACTTCTGAAAGTTTCTCTACATTACTCTCTGCATCTGCCTTGGCTAAAAACTTTTGGTATGTAGCATCAGCAGATGACAAGGCCACTTCAAAATCCAACTCTAGTAATTGCACATTATTCCCACCACCACTATTATCTCCTTGTTCCATTGATGGTTGAGATCCAGAAGTTTCACCAAGATGAACACTAGATGAATAATGGTCATATAAATGATACAATACACCCATAATCTTCCTCATCATAGCTTCACACTTTGTTGGTTCTTGAAAAAGGTCGGCAAAAGCGACTTTGACATATGTCAATTTGTATCTGGGGTCTAATATCAAGGCCACAACCAATAATGGATTCATTTTCTCAGCTGCTCCCCAGTATTTGTTAAACTTGGACAGCATTCTTGTTGACATGTCATTCAAGAGAGAGTAGGAGCTACTTGCATTTGTATTGAGGCTTGTCTGAATTGCAACAATGTGCTAGAAACAAGTGTTATTTATAACATAGTTTGATCTAGAAAACTTCAATGTCATATTGTAAAACAACTTTAAGAAGCCAAGAAACTCCTTTGCAGTGCTCCAATCATATGCACTAGGAGGCAAAATTGTAGGCTCTATTGTCCTTCTTCTACTTGCATCATCGGATACATCATCAACACCTTCAAGATAATCAATCAAGGTATAAGTCTCTCTATTGGACCCTATTTTAACTTTTTTCTTGAAGTATTCTTTGTAATCTTCATCTTCCTCTTCCATCCGAGTAAAGACTTTGACAAACTTAACAGCACTCTCAAGCATAAGGTATGTTGAATTCCACCTAATTACAACATAGAAATGAAAAACATAATCATATTATGAATTTACCTAATTACAACATAGAAATAAAAAACATAATCATATTTCATATCAAAGCTTATTCAAACTAATTATAAATAAATTACCTCGTAGGACAATCCAAGGTAAGTAGCCTTTTTTATTCGACTCGCTCTCTTTCTGCCAATATTATGAATTTACGCTTCCTTGACAGAGAAGATTTAACAAATTTGATTGCATGTCGGATGAGCTCAATAGACTTGTTCATTTCTTTCAGACCTTCAGAAACTACCAAATTTAATATGTGAGCGGCACACCGCATTTGCAAAAACTCTCCATCACATACTAAACCATCCCAACTTCTGAAACGCTTTTTTAAGATTGCAATTGCAGAATCATTGGCAGTAGCATTGTCAACTGTGATTGTAAATACTTTGTCTATGCCCTACTGGAACAAGCAATCCTCAATTTGCTTTGCAATTGACTCCCCTTTATGATCTGTAATCTCACAAAAATTCAGAATGCGTTTCTGCAAAGTCCAATCCTCATCAATCCAGTGAGCCGTTAAACACATGTAGTTGTTGTTCTGTATAGATGTCCAACAATCTGTGGTGAAGGACACACGGACATTAGAGGTCTTGAAATACTTTCTTAGGATATCTGCTTGTTCTTGATATATATTGTAGCAATCTCTAACAGCCGTCCATCTTGATGGCATTTGAAACTTGGGTTGAAACTCTTGCAAAAGTTCTGTAAAACCCTCCTTATCTACAGTTCGGAAAGGCACCTCATCTTTTATGATATACTTAGCAACCGCCTTTCTACCTCGCTCTTGACTAAACAAGTGATGAGTCAATGTTTGATTTACCATAGCCCCAAATAAACTTTGACCCTTGCTAGCTTTGTTAGGATTGCTTGGACACTTGTCCAAATGGCGCCATAATTGTTTAGTGCCATCATTCGAAGGATGACTTGCATACAAAGCTCCACAATAGTTGCACTTTGCTTTATGTTTTCCTTCGGTTTGTGCCAATGGCAGCCTTGTAAAATGCTTCCAAATGTTAGATGAGTCTCTCCTTTTTTTTCTAGGTCGTGTTTTACCTTCCTCTCCCTCATTATTGGTTTAATTCTCAGCATTATGAGCGGTCTACTGAGCTGTTGTGATTGTAGTTTCCCCTGCAACAGTTTCAGCTTGCTCTTGCACATTTTGTAGTGGAATATGTGCCATGCTAAATATCCTAGACTAAGGTGGATGACGTCTCAACCCTTATAAATTGAGAAGAATTTATTACAGTCAAAGTATATGCCAAATTTATTACACTAAACAAGTATATGCCAAATTTATTTAACACTAAACAAGCTCTAGTATAATGCAGTCTTCATTACACAGGAAATTTAATGGAGATTTATTTAACACAGGGAATTCTTGTTTCTCAGACAAACACCATGTCAACAGCAAAATCAACGGTTTCCTCAAGGTAAAGGTACACTACTTTCCAACCTAAAATTTGTCATTCTTTCTACGTTCATGAGCTGTTCCTAGTTCTAACAACAAAGATTATCAACAGGAATAGCTACAGAAGACATATAAGGGCATTCGCTCTTATCTCATAAAACTCTTCATTTTGTAACTAGCAATGTAAATGATTGAAAAAAAACCAAACCTCAATTTGGATTCAAATTAAAAATCTAAAAGCACTAAGCAGTAGTAGTTTACCCCAAACATTGTAATCTAGCAACTGAATTGTGAAAATAAATTTTTGAGTTCTGGGGAAAGAAGAAAATGTCCAATACACATTATCATCGCAACTTCAACTGAAAAAACTAAAGCACTGGACTAATACTTCAACAGAAAATGTCAAATTTATATCTCTTCCCTATAGGAGTTGTACAAATCGCCAAAAATCGCCATTTCAATGCAAATGTGTAAAAACTAAAGCACTGGACTAATATTTAATAGTGACCGAAATAGCAAGTCATGAACAAGGGATATACAAAACAGAGCAGAGGGATGAGTCAAGAACTCAAGATACCTCCTCCTTGTCGGCTGTCATTGGCTAAAGGTCTGCCATGGTGAGGAGAGGTGAAGGTCTGCGCTGGTTGTGGATCACGTCGTGACTAGATCGAAGGGAGACCAACTCTCACTGCGAGGGGCGAGTGTGAAGGACTCTTGCAGTGGCCGGCAAGGGGGCGACTGGATCAAAGGGCGAAAGGTTGTTGTAGGCTAGCAGTGGCGACTTGCGGCGAGCAGGCGATAAAGGAAGGACCAAAGAAAGATGAATCGAGACTTAAGCGTCGAGAGTCTCGGCCTCGCTGCGAGATGAAGTATGAAGAAGGGAATTAGGGTTCACGTTTTCATTCTCTCATTAGTGACACACACACAGGAATACCCACAAGAATAGGCAGGCAAAATCAAAGAACTGAAAGAAGAGCATTACATTAAAAAAATAAACGGGTAACAGGCAGGTGCAGGTTGCCCCGTGGGTTCACCCATTACCCGCTTGTTTAATATAAACGGGTACGGGCAGCCTATACCCGTAATGGGTCCTGATCTGTGCGGGCTTAGACGGGCCAAAAACTACGGGCGGGTTACGGGTTCTTTGCTCACCCCTAGTTGCTAGCATCTCAAATAAGACTTCCAATTGACGTGGCTCCAATTGATCAACAAAAGCCATTGACGTTTACTTTAACCCAGGCAGGCTCAGGTGGGTAACCATTTAAAGCGCATGTCTATTTTTTTGGAGCTATTTTTTTTTTGACAAGAGGGAGTATAATTGTATATTTGATAATTATTGAATTTCTTGGATCAATTGAAATGCGAGTAACCCAAAGAATATCAATTAATTAGATGGATCACAAACCTCACGAGATGGTTTAATTTATATATTATTCTCGGTCTAAAATATATGACCTAATTTGTATTGCAATATAAACTAGGTCTTATATTTAAGACCGGAAATATTATATACCTTAACGCTTGTTTTCCTTGGAGATTCAATTTTTATGAATAGAAAAAAAAACATTGTAGGATAAACTTCACGCCCATACATAACATAATCCGACTTAATCTAAACAAGTTAGGTATGATATTCCTTTTATTATGGTTGAAGTGTGCGTATTAGAGACGGTAATACGGGTTTTAACCGTGGGCTGAACCCACCAAACTCGAACAACTGGGTAGTTTGAGTTTTAAAAAAGTGGAATGTTTTGATACAATTCTTTTTTGCCTGAACCTATATAGGCCCAACCCACGACGGGTTGGACCCTTTTTGTTACATTATGCTTTAGAAGATTTTATAACTTCACATCATGCTTCAAATTCGAACACCATTAATATTAACTAATTGTTGATTGTATTGAATGTTAATGATGGATTTTGGATATATTTTTAGTTTATAATATGTGGACTTGTGATGAATGTTTAATTTGTAATGTTTGAAACTTTGAATTTGATGTTTTATTATCATTTTATGATTTTGTAATGTATTTTTAATTTTTTTTATGGTTTAGGTTTGCAGAAAAAAATTTCAGTATATTGTTTAAAAAGAAGTTTGAAAAAACGCAGCATACAATTTTTTTTAAAAAAAAGGAAAATAAAACGGGTTGAGTAGGCTAATTCGCCAAGTCAGAAGTCAATCCAGTCAGAACCGGTTGGACCGGTAAAACCGGTGGTCCAACCGGTTGACCCGGTTTCTTCTTTTTCTTTTTTTTTTAAATTTTTCAAATTTTTATTTTGTGTTTTTTGAGGACAAAATGGAAAGTTGAAGACTAAAATGAAGAGAAAAATAGATAAAAAAAAGAAAAAATCTAAAAAAAATAAAGAAAATAATGAAAAAAATTATTTAAAAAGATATAATAATTATAGGAAATGAGATATCTTTACATAAGTATAGGTATTATAACTAATACTAATAGATTTTAAACTTTTTTTTTCTAAAAATCTTTATTTTTATCTATAGAAGTTAAAAAATATATTAATATATATTATTACTAATAAATTATAATATTTTAATATAACCGGTTATGACCGGTTCAACTACCGGTTAGACCCCGGTTGACCCATTAACCCTTGAACCTGTGCTGTGACCGGTTCATTGCCCGGCCCGGTTTTTCGTTCCTTGATCTTTAGGGTTATAGTTTTAATTCAGTTATAACTCAATCTTTAAATTTTGATTCGGTATAACTCAACTCTCATAGTTAGAAATTAGCTATAGTCTTTTGCTCTTCCCTTCCATTACTCATCTCAACCTTTAGATTAAAATTTGAGTTGTTCATATTTGATGTTTTATTAAAATATCAAATTATTAATCAATAAGTAAATAAATTAAAAAATTGTTAAATTTTAGGTATGATAATTTAAATTTGAAATAAAAATATTTTTATGAAACATTAAATCTGAACTATTTAAATTTCAATCTAAAGGTTGAGGTAGGTAATGGATGGGAAGAGAATGGTAGAAACAAAAGACAACAACTAAGTCTCTAAAGTCATGACTTAGTTGAAACTCAGTCCCTAAATTTAAACTCACCGCTACTTAGTCCTTGAATTTTTCATGAAGCTTAGGGACTAAAATTTTAAATAGTTAAATTATAAGAACTATGTTGTATTGAATCAAAGTTTAGAGACTGAATCACAACTAAGTTTAAACTATGTGATTGAGTTGCACTGAATCAAAATTTATAAACTGAGTTAAAACCAAATTAAAATTCTAGAAATTAAGTTGTACAAAGTTAAATGTTGAGACTCAGTTAAAACTATATTCACAACAAAGTTAATTCTTCCAA
Organism: Inga oerstediana; assembly: GCA_963210345.1. Lineage (NCBI taxonomy): Eukaryota > Viridiplantae > Streptophyta > Magnoliopsida > Fabales > Fabaceae > Inga > Inga oerstediana. The sequence continues at coordinate 30,641,906 of OY723405.1, forward strand.
ATTTTAAATTTTGTTAATAATAATATTGATGTTAATAAAAACATTGATATTAATCTATTATATATATCCAATTACAAGAAAAGCAAATTGTCTTTTGGGCCTTCAAGATATGGCTCACGAAACTAAAAGTTAAAACAGTTAGATAAATTATGGTGTAAATAAAAAAAAATACACAAGTAATGGGAGTTTGTCCAAGTGGTAAGCGGCTTGGTTCCGCTTAAGCAGGGTCTCGGATTCGAGCCTTGTGTATGTAGAAAATTCCCATTGGAAGACTCTCCCACCATAGCTAGGTGCGCGACGCGGGTCGGATCCGGATGTAATCGGGGCAAAGCTCCGGTGAACCGGGTGGACAACCAAAACAAAAAAATACACATTTCATTACATAATGGAAATAACACATAGTAAAAGAAGAAAATACAGAAAAGATAAATGAAAACACACCTAAAAGTGCATTGTGACAGGAGCAATATTTTAGCCAATTCCTTCCCTGGTAGCCATTTGAGCATGCTTGGACACATCATCAATGTCTGATAGAAGCTAAAGGAGGTGGAGATTCAAGAACCAGACCAAAAGGTCCCAACTCCCTTGAAGCTAGGGGTGGAAACAGGCCAGGCCGGCTGACAGGGGCCTCCGGCCTGGCCTGTTATAGGCCTGTTCAGGCCTGGCCTGACAGGCTATCAGGCCAGGCCAAGGCCTCTTTGGAGGCCTATTTCCCTTAACAGGCCAGGCCAAGGCCTTGTGACAGGCCTGTCAGGCCTGTCAGGCCGGCCTGAGCCTGTAAGGTTTATAAAAAAAAAAAAATAATAAGTAAACCACCCCCCCGAGCGCCACTCGCCCACCCCTCTTCTCTAATGTCTAAACCTAATTCCTACATCGGTTCACTGTGCGCTCTCAGCTCTCAGCCTCTCACGGACTCACGCACGGTCTCATCTCATGCACGGTCTCATCGGCTCACCGCTCTGCCTCGTTGTCGCTGCTCTGCCTCGCTGCCTCGCTGTCGCTGGTCGCTGCTCTGCCTCGCACAGTCGCACCGTCGCACGACTCGGTGACCCAGTTCCCTCTGCCTCGCTGGTCGCTGCTCTCGGTGACCCAGTCCCCTCTGCCTCGCCGGTCGCTGCTCTGCCTCGCACCGTCGCACGACTCGGTGACCCAGTCCCCTCCGTGAAGCTCTGCCTCGCACCGTCGCACGACTAACAATTTACTGTGAGTTTTGGAACCTTCTAGCTTTAGTTTTGAAAAATTAGGGACAAGTTAATCTCTAAAAATAATAAACTTGAATGTTAGTTAATAAGGATCTTATTATCTTGGATGATTAACTGATATAGTTGAAAACTAAAATTTCATAGGTCTAATACTCACAGTTGAAATGCTTTTGTCTTTCTTGTTACTGAAGGTGCAATTTACCTTTTGAGTAGATCAGCTCCACTTTCCAGAATCACAGATCTCGTCTCTGGCATCGCAGATCTCCTCTTTCCATCATTATAGCTCGAACAGCGGCACAGGCGCACGACCGTTTCTGGTTCGTTCTGGCACAAATCACTCATTCTGTTTCTGGTTTTTCTGGCTTTTCTGGTTCTTCATTTTTGGATTCTAGTTCTGGTTTATTTTCGGATTCTTCATTGTTCTGGTTGGCTTTCTGGTTCAGTTTCTGATTTTCTGTTTCTGGTTCATTGTCATGATTTTCATCATTGTCCTGTTCTTGTTTAATTTCTGTTTCTGGTTCATAATTTTCGGTCAGGAGGAAGGTCTTAAAGAAAGGTTTATTCTGTTTCTGGTTCATAATTGTCCTGTTCATGATTTTCTGTATCTGGTTCATTGTTTCTGTTCTTGTTTAATTTCTGTTTTTGGTTCATTCTGTTTCTGGTTCATTCTGGTTCATAATTGTCCTGTTCTTAGTGCTTTTGCCACCCAAGTGCTAGCCTTGTTAGTATGTTCACTATTCTTTAATTAATCCAACTAAGGATTCTCCAATTTGGTTCTTTGTATATATAATCAAATTGATTAACATAAACATACTATATATAGCAACATGCGGATCATTTGAGGAGGGTTTATATATATTGATTAATGGACTAATTTGAGGAGGGTACATATATATGGATGTCTATGCACCATTTTTTGATGATCTGAGAATCTGCACATAACCTGTTCAAGTATGGCCCCTTGGCATTAAATAAAGATTGCAAAAAAGTGTGTTCGAATCCAATTTGACTTCACATTATTGAGAATCTCTCCCCCCTTTAGTGGGTCTGATTCATATATATATTCTACATGCAGAAAATGTTAGTTGATAATTGAGTAAAGCTATGGGCAACAATTTTGTTCAAATATGGTTTGCTTAACTGATATTGATCTTGCAATTGTTACTGATTTTGCAGACAGTGAGGGGCAAGTGTTTTGAGAAGTGCATCACAAAACCAAGGTCAAGCTAAGTGGAGGCGAAAGCAGTTGCATCTCTAGATGTGTGGAACGATATATTGAGGCCACTGACATCATTAGCAAAGCCTTATTTTCTGCATCTTGATAAAACTCTCATATGATTCAAAAAAATGAGAGTTTTCTGAGCATGTGGTTTATAATGTTATCTCATTATAAATGTCTAATCCTTTTCATGATTTATCCCTTCACATTCCAATTATTTGGTTAGATTGAAATTCTTGCGAGATTGTGCTAACAAGAATGTTAGTTTTGTTTTGATGTTGCAATGATCTTGTTTAATTGTTCCTTGATTTTATGATAGACTTTAATTCTCTTGTGTTTTGATGTATTTTGAATCATTGATAGTATTTTATGTAAATTTCGGCCTGTTTAAGGAGGCCTATTAAGGAGGCCTGTTTTCGGCCTGTGGCCTGTTGGCCTGTTTTATAGTGTGGCCTGTAGGCCTGTTGGTTTGCTTAAAAAATTTCAAAAAATCAGGCCTCCTTAACAGGCTTCAGGCCAGGCCAGGCCTGTGTACAGGCCAGGCTCAGGCCTAAAATTTGGCCTCCAACAGGCCACAGGCCAGGCTCAGGCCAGTTTATGCCTTAACAGGCCAGGCCTGTTAAGGCAAAAGCCTGGCCTGGCCTGGCCTGTTTCCACCCCTACTTGAAGCTAAGGCAGTGATGTAGTCAGCAGCATGAATTGGTATTAAAGATAAAATGAATTGATATCTTGTGGTTATTTTAGGACCAAAAGCAATTCCTAATTAGTTGTTACATGTAGGGGTTGAAAATTAAAACTAGACTATATGTAAAAAAAATTTAAAACTACCAATAGTTGAAGGCTCAGCCATGCAAGACAAAAACTAAGAGCCCGTTTGGTTCGACCGCATTGCATGCCTGCAATGGCAATCATGATTGCATTACCTAGAGTAGAGTGTTTGGTTGCTCTTTAGCATGGTAATAGGGTTTACCATGGTAATGATGATTACCAAAAAATTGGTAATCCACATTCATACCTCCCCCTTATGAATCCTCATTACCATCCTATTGCATGGTCTAAAAAGTCTAATTTACCCTTTAGTTTTCCTTATCTTTATTTCACTTATCTTATTTCACTTAACGTCACAACTGCCACCGCCACAACCTCTTCCTCTTCCACCGCCGTTACCTCCACCTTCTGCTGCCACCACTACCTCTTCCACCGCCGTCACCTCCACCCGCCGCCACCCCCCGGCCCAGCCACCGGCCCACTGCCACCGTGGCCACCTCCCCTTCCGCCGCCGCCCTCACCCCCGCTGCCCATCGCCGCCGCCGCCTCCGCCACCTCCTCCACGGCCACCGGCCCACCGCCTACCACCACCTCTTCCACCCCCGCCGCCACCACCTCCTCCTCCATTGCCACCCTCACCCCCGCTGCTGCCACCACCACCACCACCACCACCTCCTCCACCCCCGTCGCCTACAGCCACCTCCTTCGCTGCCATCGCCCACCCCCACCACCGCCACCACCTCCTCCACCACCCTCGTTGCTACCACCACCACCACCTCTTCAGCCGCCGTCGGCGGCGGCCCACCACCCATTGCCACCACCACCACCTCCTCCTCCCCTGCCACCCCTATCATTGCCACCACCACTACCTCCTCCTCCTCCATCCCCTCCATCATCGGCTTGTAACTATTTTTTCTACAAAGATTATATTAAGGGGTAAAATGGACTTTGTATAATATATTAATTTTAAATAATTGTTAAAATATTAACTCATTGCATGTTGCTTAAAAATCAAACCAAACACTACCCTTGTAATTAATATTACATTGCATTATCATTGCATCGCATTGCACTGCATCGCAGGGTGTAATGGAATCAAACCAAACGGGCCCTAAATGAAAAATTACATTTGAATCCTGAACATCGAATTAGTAATAGTTAAATCCAATTTTTTCTTTAAAAAATAGATTACAAATATCTATTCATATATTATAAGCCAAAATTTTAATTGTAAATTAAGATTTATACTTAAAATCCAAATTTAAATATCTTATTTATATGTGAGACAATTGAATTTGCAATTATTGAAATTATGTTTATAAATATTTTAAAAAAAAAACAAAATATTAAAACTTAACTTTCCTTTCTTTTCTTTTCTTTTTTTTGCCAGGAATTAAAACTTAACTTTTATAAATCATTTTTTTGATTTTAACAATCATATTATTTATAAGTTGTTTTTCGTATAAATCGAGACATAATTCTGTATTTATTTCCTATTTCATAAATCACCGTTAAAAAACTGATTTTAAACATTTGAATTACTAATCGAAACAGCACATTGTTACTCTCCAAAACCGAATCGGTTGCACTCTCCAAGAAGCTTGCTTCGGGGAACACCGAACATTTTCTTCTGCCGTTCCTGAAAAATTTCCGCAATAGTCACCACTACTCCCGGCGTCGATCTCCACCGCATTCCGGCGACGCTGCCCACCGGCAACCGGTTAGTAGTCATTCTGCCATGTCCTTGCATTCTCTTCTTGAATCGTAAAATTTGAGATACAGTTGTTTGCATGACCTTCACGCCGGTTTTATACTTTTCAGTTTCCAAATGTATGTAAACCATGAATTATTCTGTTCGATCTGGCATTCAATTATGGAGGAAATTTTTATCCTTCTTAGTCTGAGTTTTCTGTTCTGCTCATTTGCGATTCCGGAAGTGCGGGCTTTGGTCATTGAAAATACTTTTTTCTCCAACATTAGAATACTTGGCGGCCATCGGGAACATGATGCTCTACATACAAGGCATCCGGTCCCTTGATAATAACTGGATGCTGCTTTTGCAGAAGTATCACATTAATGTAACAGTTATAGCAAATTTTGTCCACATTCCCTTTTGCTTTTGGCGTTGATAATATCGGATTTCTAGTTTTGCGAGTTTTTTTTTTTTTTAATTTGTTATTTCTGTCTGGAAATGCCGTCTTTTGGAATATTGTGACAGATCTACTTACCGGTGTCAATGGTTGCCTCATATAAGATCCTTTGGGGAACGAGTGAATGAAAGAAAGAGGAATGACTGTCAATCCTTAATAAAAGCATTCGAGTATTGGGATTCTGTTATTTTTATGGTTCGTCTTCTGTTCTTTCATCTATTGTAATTTATACAGTTCATATAGGTACGGGCTGATGCTTGTTAAGCTTATAAATATATCATTATTAGTGGTCAATCGGCCTCTAAAATATGGAAAGACCTGACACAATTCTAGTATTCTTTCAAGCTGGGTACTATATTCAAGTTGACCACTTGATTGGGATTTTCCTGTCAACTGATAATCCTTGAAATTTTTATTTAGTAATTTATTGTTTTCTAGTTATAACACCATATGTTAAGATTCAAACGACTCAGCTATTATATTGCGAAGTCGCAAGCTGGCGGGAATTTTTTATGCTTAAATTTTCATGTTTTTTAAAGAAAAAAACTTCATGAGAAGGCGTTTATATGTTTGTCTTCTGCTTCCAGGATTATTCAGTATTTATTCATGGATTTCTATGTGTTTCAGTGAAGCAAGAAACTTGAGCATCTGCATCGTTGGTAAAAATGGTTTCCTTTGAGATGAATGACCGAAAGAGTAAGTGGAGTTTGTTACTTTTGTTGTATCTATACGTAATAATGACATTGTGAAAAGCAATGCGCTTACTTTAGTACTTAACGTCTAAGGATAGATGATTGTACAATTTGCTACATCATTTTTAAATTACTTCTATTATCCGGTGGAAGTGTTCTGGATTCTAAATTTCATTTATAGTGAGCGCTTGCAATTTTTCTTGATCATTAGTTCTTGTTTCTCCTTGTTTATATCTCGGGTTCTTTTGTGGGACCACAGGATTATTTGAGCTGGAAACTTTGAGGAAGATTGATTGCTGATTATAGAGTCTCATACAAATACCATTATTGTTCTATTGAAATGGAGCTTCAGTTTCCGAATTTTTCACACCTAATGCTGCCATTTATTTCCAAAATGACCATAGTTAGTAAAGGTGGTGTGGACCTGTTCGCCCCCTCCCTGCATTTCCATGGAAGTGCCACCTTGTTGTATGCAAGTTTACTGCTGCCACAGCTTGTAGACCCTGTTTTGAATTATACTCAGGGAAATAAGGTTATAAGATAAGATAATTTCTAAATCTTCAAGGGAGAAATTGCCGCATTTGTAACTAGTCTAACAACTCCATAGTAATTATCCAATTCTGTGGCCAAAATCTACTAATAACATAAGGAAAAATAAAGACATACCAAAATTTGTTCATGAAGCTGATAATTTAAATAATAGCATCACTGGATGGATCTAATTAGTTCTGGAAAGTGATATCAGATGCATTGTGTTGGTTTTCTATAGGTTGATGGAGGCAAACAACCTTTTTGAGATATGTGTGTGTGTGTGTATTTTTATGCTGTTAATTGGATTAATAATGCCATGAACTGATTTTTAGATATATGTGATGTCGAAGTTGGTTTCTTTTGTCATCTTGGCGGTAGAAGGAAAAGACATAAAAAAACTGTGTATTAGTTAAGATTTTACGCTCCAGGGTTGATAAATTTAAATTCCCATTACATCAAATGTATGCAACTGGCATACTGAACAGAGACTGGGTAGTTGACCGAAAAGAAAAAATAGAGATTGGGTTAGTTTATCTGGATTTGGTATCTTTTGTCACATTTTGTGATTATATGGAGCCTTTGTTTCTGCTGTCACCTTGGCCATAGAAGAATACGATAAGACAAATCTGTGTAGTAATTAAATTTTATTATTATAAAAAAAAGTAATTAAATTTTATTAGTCGATATTGACCACACTTGAATGTGTAAGTTTTTGACATGATATCTTATATAATTTCATGTATGCGATTGGCACATTTAACAGAAATTGGGTTGGGCTTAACTGGCTTTGGTATATTTTTCACATTCCTTGGGATCATCTTCTTCTTTGACAAGGGGTTGCTAGCCATTGGAAATGTAAGCTTCTCGCTAAACTTTTAAATCTTTTTACTTGATGACATTTTTCTAAAAGCCTTCTGTTTCATGGTGTCACCTAATTCAGATCCTCTTCATTTCTGGAGTGTCCTTAACCATCGGACTGAAATCCACCATGCAATTCTTCATGAAGAAGAGTAATTTTAAGGTATATTTTTACAGTTCTTACTCTCTCTCTGTTTTTTCTAAAAATTCTTTTGATATCTTTATCTCGTCTTCCCCAGTTCTCTCCCTCTCACCTTTGAGTTTTATGTTGCTGGTTGTGCAGGGAACAGTTTCATTTGGAATTGGATTCTTCATTCTTGTAATAGGATGGCCTATTTTGGGCATGATTCTCGAGAGTTACGGGTTCATCTTACTGTTCAGGTTCAGGAAAATCTGATACACAATTATGCTGTAGTTTGTTTGTCTAAATGATAAAAGCTAATAATTTATTATATTGTGCAGTGGATTCTGGCCTACACTGGCTGTTTTTATGCAGAAGATTCCTATTCTTGGCTGGTTGCTTCAACAGCCTTTTATTCGCTCGGTATGTGATTGTGCTGAAACGTTTTTTAATCTGTCATAGGAACTTTCTCAGTTATGCAATAAGAATAGACTAGCTGCTCTGTTAGTCCCATTTCCCTTATCATAATAAGGTTACAGCCTCCCAATATCTGCTATGGATTGGGCGTTCACATGAACATTTAATGCAGTCAAAGCATATGATTATCTACTGACTGCGCATTATGATGGATTGAAATAATGCGATAACATACAATAGATCTAATACATTATTCTTCAGTCACTGATGCTTATCTGCTCAGATCCTCAAGGTTAGGGTTGTCTTCATGTCCTCAGTTTAGTACACAGCGAAGGGATTTGAGGAAATGAAAAAAGTGAGGAAAATAATTTTTATTGTGTTTGGTAGATGGCAAAGTGACTTCTTTTAGAACGAAAACTTTTCATAGTTGATGGAATGGGACTTTCGCTTTCCCTTCCCCATTCCTTTTCCTAATACCATTTTGTACCAATCAAACCCTCTATTGATATCAAGTTTCCAGTGATATGCTGGGAGGAGGAAGTAATGTTTTTGCAAATGTTCTAATGCAACCCTTGATTATAGTTTGTAGAATGATTACTTACATGCCGGAGACTTCTGCATTTTTTTTGTTTCTTAACTGGATTTCTGGGTCCTGTGTACATGAACAACGCATTTTGCCATACATCTTATCTAAACTTAGGGATATGCTATGTAATTCAAGCTGAGCTCGCTTTTATTGTACGAACTTGCAGATTTTTGACAGCTATAGAGGTAGACGTGTGCCGGTGTAACACGGTCGATACGTGGGACAAAGAAATAAAGATGATAGCAATCTCTTATGTAAGTTGATGTATAGAAAATGATCGTCATTTTGTGATGAGAAGACATTTTATTGGAAAGAAAACTGCAAAATGAAAATCATGGGGGGTTGTCAGTTCTGCAGCTTCATGGTTTTCATCAAGACATCTATAGGAAGCATCTCTTGGGAGGATCATATCACATCCTGACCCTGAGGAATACAATGACTCCTCTATGTGATCTAAAACTTGTGATGCGTTTTTAATTCTCCCTGCAACTAGTTTAGGTCCCATGAATTACTTGTAGTACAAGAAATGAGTCGAATTATTCATGATTTACAATTAGTATGATTTGTTAGAATTTTTATGTTTTATGTAGAATCTTTTTGTGAAACTGATGTGTAGATCTACTTTTTCCAGATTAAACTGGAAGGTTAGCACCTTTATTTGATGTCTATGATGATTTTGAGTCATGGCATAGAGAAATAATATTGCTTACCAATTAATGGGTCATATATCTACTACTTGTTGGTTTGGCATTCCATATTAGTTTACATCATGGAATCATTGGTCAGTTGACCTGGCAAAAATAAAACAATGTTGTGTTTGGATTTGGGACAAGTCCATTGTTTTGGTAGATAAAAATTCATGAATTTAGATTTGATCCAAGTTCAAATAAATTTATTACTGTAGTGATCTTTAGAATTTCATAAGCTCACTTTAACCTGGCTGTTTCAAATATTCTTTCTAACAAATGTGAACCATAACAAAGGATTTTATTACAATTTGAATTTTTTTATACTACCCAAATAAGGAATTTTAAAAACATATAACCTAAATTTGAGATTTTAAAACTAAAATTTAAATCTAATTTCACCTATTCAAATGAATTCTAAAGGAACTTATAATTTTGATTGACTTGCTATGCATCTAATTAAAAAAAGGGTTCGTAAGGCTTTTGGCATCAAAATGTTCATAATCCATCTATCGAACTTTCTTTCACATGAGATAACCTATTTCGTAGATATTAGCTATTTCCACTAAAATGTTGAGTTAATTTGCTTTCCCATCTCTATGATTTTGTTTAATCATTGATCTGCCTATATTATTTGGTTGACATTATTATTAAGGCTTCGTTTTTTGGGATACAAAAGCCACGTAATATCAGTAGAACATATGAGCATCTGACATTACTTCAATATCAATTATAGAATTTGGACAAAAATTAGAATGTTAAGACCATATCCAATTCATTATATAATAAAATTTTAACAAAATGCTGACATAATTTAAACAGTAGGAGATAAATTAAAAATGTCTAAACCATTACAAAATTTTAAGATATAAATATTAAATTAAAAGCTGGATAACATTGTAGGTATTAAAGATATAATTTCCCATTAAAACAATATACTTATGCAGGACTGATCTCGTTGGATTATTCATCCTATACTGGTGTTGGCAAAAGGAAAAAGTTAAATGTTCTGTGGTACCTTATATTCATGCAAAATATTGTTCACAAAAAATTCAGAATCAAATTATCAAAATGGTCCAAATTTTCGGGATGAATTCTTTATTCTCAAAAAACTGAACCCAAATTGACCATTGATCATTGGTAACAAAGATAACATGATAATCACAAGATCTAAATAACTTCCCAGACCCAAACAAACACCCCATATTTTCTCCATAGCTTACTATTCAATTTGAACTTTTGCTTTTGCCATTTTTTGGATATAGTCATCTGAACCTTGAGTAATGAAGGAACTTTACAAGATAAACTGCCAATTTATAATAACTACCCAAACTTCAAATGTGTTGATTCAAGCATACAGACACTAATAATTATGTATATAAACAGACCATAGCGTATCAATAGGGTTATTTCAGTCTAGCATCTGCATTTGTGCAAAAGCTCTAGCTTCTCCATCTCAAATTGCTCAGCCATCCAAACTGAACCAAAGGTTGCCCAGCCTGTAGGCTTAAAATATTCCTTCTGTACGGTAGTAAGACGTTCTTAAGACCTGTCATTCACGTAGCAAAATTGTCAGCTGTGTCGCACAGAAACAAGTTCAGGATATGATAATTTTTGAGAAACACAAGGTGCAGATGCATTAATATATACACTATGTGAATAATGTTTTATATGCAAGAAAGTTCTTGTGACAATAAAAATAAATTATGAACATTATACATAACATAATCAACCTAAAAAAATCAGGTTCAAATTTCTTATCATGTTCTCAAAGTTCATATAACTTGATGTTAAATAAAGTAAATGAATTTATGATATTCACCTTGTTGGAGAATAAGACATCCTCAAACCAGAGATTACAAAGTTAAAAATAGAATACAATAGAAAAACCCCAATCAAACTTGAGTTTGTGAAAGAGCAGTGCTGCCGTTTTTAACATCTAATGTAATGATTTCCTTAAAGATCTCATCTGCATCGGACCAAAACGGAATGATACACACAATTCTATCAAAACCCTCTAAGGTGTGGGAATTCAGTAAGGTATTCCATATTAAACATGCATCAAAAGACAACCAAAAGTTCAGAAAAGAAAAGTACTCAGTACAACGTATTTGGAAAATCCAAACAGTACTAATTCAGTAGTATCTAATAAGTACTCTATGGGTATGGCTTGAAAATTTCCAGACAAAGCATCATTGATTGTCACTATATCACTGAAGAAAAAACTATCTGGTACAGCAAAGCGCTAGAACAGTTTTAATGGGAAGAATAGTATTTTCATGCACGGCTTACCATTGATGCACATTGTCTTGTAAAGAAGAGCAACATGGGGGTCTCCTTTTGTACTCATATTTCGACTCTCCAAGCACTCTAGGAATGCTAAATCAGCCTTCAGCAGCTCAGCCTGATCATGAGTATCATACCCTATATCATGACAATAACAGCAGAAATCCAACCAATCTATTGGCCGCCTGTCCCAAACAGGAGATCCATGGTCTTTTCCACTAGACCAGTTTGGCCCACAGTAATTACCGTATCTAGGGAAGAGCTGAGAAAGGAATCCTCTCACCCCAGTATGCCATGGAACCTTGGAAACATATGGCCTAAAGCGCAAAGGAGTAACCTTGGTGCCATTGTCAACATTCCCACGAGTTTGTGCACGCCTCTTCAACCCTCTATTGATGGTAGTTGGTCTTTGAATTCTGTCTCCAGCATTACTTGTCCAAGGGAAAAATCGAAGGACAGAAAAAACCCATCCAAATAATTTAATATCATTATGGGACACTTCCCTTGGTTGTTCTCTTGGAGCTATCATAGACTTGGAAGCATCCCATGAATCAGCCTTCAACTGAGGGTTGGACCAAGGGGCATTACTAAGAAACCCAAAGTTCATGGTGGACAAACAGTCAAGGCATAGCCAACCTAGCATCAATGCTCTATTCACCTAGCCACAGAAAAGTAACTACATCAAGAAATATCCATCATATATCATAAAATCTGGTCCATGTTTAGTGAAGTATGCAATTAAGTGCCTATTTGGCCATGGTGAAGAAGGGAATAGCAGTTATTTCTCTTAATTTTTCTGTCAGTTTGCTCCACAGAAGAAACACGTCTAAATGGGAGCATATATCTGTTTTTCTACTGCATGAATGAGCAAATGATAAGAGCAGCCCCTAAAAGCATAAACAAATGTAAAAACTATCAATTTATGGGAAAATAGGTAAAAAGTCCATGTTTGATAATTTTATTAGCCACGAGAGACCTAATACTCTCCACAGGATTCCTGTAAAACTACTTTTAAACCCGGACCCAAATTCCATAAATTTATTCAAAATAGTAACAGTTAGCAATAATGCAAAAAGCGTTGGCACAGAATTTGTGCAAAGCGCAAGAACATCGTTGAAGAGCTAACAGAAAAATATGGTGTTCCAAAAAGCCATCCTAAGAGTAGCAGAAATTATTCAGTACCTTCAAAGAAATCCTTTTGCATCAGAATCACAATTTGATTGAACGGATATATATGCCCAAGCCAAGCACAGTATTTCTGGACTTACATATCCCCATTTGGAAATTTAAGTTTATACCATAACTTCATAATAAATTTAAAATCCACAAAAATATATCCTCCATCTTCGACACCCTACACCTTTATCCACTCTTACGCACGCTCGAAACAACCATTGTAGGGTTACAAACATGCGAAATCGAAGAACCAGAGAAGTTCAATGTTCAATGAACTTACCTGTTAATGGCTATGGTAACTGTACACAGTGGTCTCTGAAGAACGCACCAAAAGAGAAGATCGAAAACCGAGGAGCGCAGAATAATAATAATTTTCCAACGAGGATTTTGCTTCTATTTAAAAAATAATAATTTTACGTCTTCTTGTGTGGATCTAATCACTTGCGTATCGATCAGAGTCCGCCGACCACTAGTTTTGGTGAACCTAGAGAATGCAGCAGGCGAAACCCGGACTGAGTGGGACCCACACTACAATGATCAAGTACTCCGCAAGCTCCACGCATGGAGTGCGTTTATTTAATCTCCTCCTTCCATTCAGTCCAAGATCATGACACGTCGCATTTTGTGATTTGTAATGAGGAAATACTTGACATGTAATTACTAATTAGCGCTGGCAAAACGTCGCGGGCTGCCAGCCTGTCACCAGCCCGCCCCTTCGGGCTGGTACGAGTCTGCCAGTCTGCCTCTTTTTTTTATATTTTTTGTATTTTTGTATTTTTTTTCTTCTCATTCTTTTTTTTTATTATCTATTCATTTCACATTTTTTTTATATATTTATGTTATAAAGTTAATTTCATTCTATTTTTTTTTCATCTATTCGCATAACAAAAACATATAAACACATTTTTTTAAATTTAATAATAGTAGAATAAATAAATATAATATGAAAATAAAAATTTTAAATAAAAAATATGAAGAATTAATTAAATACGACATCAAATGAAAGGTAATTAGGATATTTGAATTTATTTTATTAAAAGAAACAAAAAAAACTATTTAAAAAAAAAGCGGGCCAGCCAGCCAACCAAGTTGGGCCCGTTGGCTCAACCCGTTTTACTAACTCTACATGTAACTTCCAATTTTCGTTTCTTCTACTATAGGTGCAATGTTGGAATGAATTGGGAATTAGATTTAAGTTTAATAGGGTAAAACTAGTATAAAATAGGCTACAAACTCTTTTAAGACCTTATTTAATTGAGGAGGAATGGAAGATGGAATTCTGGGCCCGATTTGAAGGCAAAATGAAGCACTTCAAACTATGATTTATGCTCTTCAAGTTCTTAGCCCAAATTTATACTTTTTGAGTTAGATATTCAACATGTGAGACTTGAATAATAAAAAAAGAAGAAGAAGGGTATAGAAGAGGAACATGTTAGGGTTCGACTTCAATTTTCAACCCATAAAGAGCATTTCCAAACTTCCAACTATCTAGGTAAGTGATTATATCTTTTTCCTCATTTGAAGTTTTTGAACTTCCAACATGATTTAGGGTTTGTGTAGATTTTGAATTCTAGAGTTTCTGTGGATCCAAATAGGTTAGAATTGTTGAATCACCTAGTGTTGATGATAATAAAACTAGCAGAAATAAAACCAGTAGAAAAATTGTTTTGCATGATCTATTATAAATTACATGATAAAATAATCAAGTTCAATCACCTTGTTTTGCTGATAACAAAACTAATATTTTTATCCTTTTGAGTCTTATTATCTCTTGTAAAAGAGTTTTAGAAAGCTTATTTCTTCCATGAAAAATACGTTTTCAACGGTTTTAAAGGAAAAGTTAAACCAAATTGGTTTTACAAATAGACCTATCACTGTTTGCATTTTTTTTATTATATATTAAATGTATAATAAAGTTTAAATCAATTCAATTAATTATGTATTAAATTTTAAATTTATGCATGCTACCTTTTGGGAATTTTACTATTTAATTTCATCCCTTGAATAATAGATATTACCCCACTTAATGAGTGTTTGGGTTTCTTTCAAATCTAGGTTTACACAACCTGAAGTAAAACTCCTCTCACATACTTATCTCGTAAATCGTAAAAGTTATTCTAAAAAACTAATCCAAACACACACTTAACTAAAATCATAGGTTCAAATATGGCATTGACGTATTTGTGTGCGTATGTGTATCTAAATGGCAAAAAATTATAGTTAGAAGCTAGATTTGGCCATATGAACCACAAAACTTAACTCATTTAAACCTCCCTTCCTATGTAAAGAAGTTTTGATAAAACTGCATAAAAAAAGTTGACTACGACTTCCACTCTGAGTACTCAGTTTCATGTTTCCTTCAATGGTTCTAGAGAATACATAAAAATAATATACGTACATACAAATATGCTAAAACACCAACTAAAATTCCCTCATAACAGATGTCATAGTTCAACAAGAAAACTCCCCAGCTATGGACACAACACATAATTACACCAATATGCCCTCTTCCCTAGAGAAAGAAGGGCGATTTTTTTTTTTCTAAAAAAAAGTATTATATAGCGAAAGATTTTTCTCATCCAAACTCCAATGACTTAACACTGCCAAAAGAGAAAAAAGAAAAGCTTTAAAGAGAAAAGGAGGGTATGAAACAATACATGAACAACACAGGATACATATATGCAACTAGGTGGAAAGGATGTACATGTAAGCGCCAAAATTCTTCACACTTGATATTAATGAAGCACTGATTTGGCCAGTCAACTCCATGATGGTGATGGTGGTTTATAGATGAAGTCTTGGGAAGCTGACGAGCCGTAATTCAAGTCGAGATTATGGAGCTGTTCCATCAACTGGGAACGCCGTTCCTTGAAAAAATCGAGACGGGTAGTTAATTCTACTAAGGTTGAAGAAGCTACAGAAGGGTGTCTTGCATATTCCATCACCTGAAACCAATGATGCTAAGTCAGTATCCCATAATGCAAAAAGAATATGAAGCTAGTACAATCTGTTCATAGTCTTCTACCATATAAACAATCAAACCCATATGTGTGTGTTCAATCTATTACCCAAATACGGTGAAGGATCAAGTTCCCTGTGTCATCTAGGTAATATATTGAACATAAAAACAGATCATAGGATAGTATTAATGTCAAAATTTAGAGGTTGTCACTTAACACAAGGCTTAACATACAAGTGCTTCAAATTGGTAAAAAAATCGCCAATTTAGGTTTCTGAAACATGACTGATCATGATTCCCTCATTGAACATTCATGAGTTTCACACAATAGAACAACTTATGCATGACAACATCAAATTGATGCAAGAATATGAAGCCAACTTCATTCTCACAATCTTACCTCTGGTGCTCTTGAGGTGGAGGGCAATGCTGCAGAATCAACAGCACTAAGGTCATCTACAGATATGCTTGTCGATGCCTCGGTACTTTTAGACTCACTTGGACTTGAGTCTATAAACTGCTTCCAAGAAGGCTGCCTACTACCACTACCAGATGCCAATACTTGTCCTTTGATATTTCTCCAATCTGTGCCCAACAAACTTTCCTGTTTACATGGAGGAAAAAATTGGAGATGGATTAATCAATTTGGTAATCATGTACCTTTGCCTTTCTTACTTTCAATATACTAACTATGATACATACCTCAGTCCTTTGCTTCCTTTCATGATTACAAAAGGCAAGGGTTGTATCAAAATCTTGCTGAAGAAATCTCCTGCACAAGTCAGAAAAACTTATAGGTACTGAAAAATGGAAAAAATTCATAAAGCATTCGATTGAGATTTAGGTTCCCATAGAATTTTAAAAATGATTGCAGTGTGAAGATAGTTTCAGGCCCATAAATGGCAACTTTAGTTTAAAAAAATTATATTGAGTTCATGTGGAACCTCCTAAATAACAGTATCAAACAGTACCCAACTACCCATGACCAAAATTATAAATTTATATTATAATTTTTATTTGGCAATGTGAAGATGGTAAAGCTAGATTCAGATGCCATGCAAAACTAATAATTAGGTCAAGCAATCTTTCAATGTTAAAATATGTCCGCATACTCACTGCTGAGGATAATGTGGGACATGTGGATACTGATCACATGCATCAGCAAGTGAACCATAGTGATGCTGTCGCTGCTGATTAAGTTGATGGTGGAGTTCTGCAACTTTCTGCTTCAACCTGGCCACATCAGCTTCAGCGAGTGCAATCTCCTCAAGCTCCGCCCTTGTCTTTAAATAAGTAGATTTTTTAAGATCATGCCTACATCAAAATAGATGGACAAAAAATTGAACTGCAGACTCAACTAAAATCAGTAAGAACCTGAGAATCCATGCCACGCGAACTGGAAAATTGTCCTGACGACATGCTCAAGCCAACTTCCAATGCAGCTCTAAGATCCCTCTCAGCTTGCAACTGCTCTTGTAACCTTGAAACCTATAAAGGTTAAACTGAATTAAATATCACATATATAGAAAGGCAAGCAGCAATCATGCGGTAGTAAACATCCTTAAAAACTCTTAATAAAGGAAAAGCTTTAAGAAATTTGACAGCATTGGGGAGGAAGAAGACAATAATTGCAACTAGAGAGGAAATCAGTATATAGATAGGAGATGAAAAAACATATATTTGACTCCGTATAAAAAATAATGCATTTTTCATAAAAAAAACAAAACTATATGAAAGACAAGATTATATCAAAGAGCAAATAATACTAGAAGGAAGGCATATACCAATTTATTACAAGTGTGCAGTTCACTCTAGCAATCTTTTGTATGCAACTAAAACGCATGTTAGTTTGCAGAAGCAGAAGGTCAAAAATTGTAAGAAAAAGTCATGGCCTCCATGTAGTATTTGCAAGGGTCCTTCCATCAATTCCCAACCAGTAACAGCAGGGTAATTAAAGAGGCATTAGTTCTTCTTTGAGTAGAATGAGGAATTGATTTGTAGATCGGCCAAACTTCCTCTAATATGAACTTATCCAATTTTGTAATTAACTAATAGCTTTGAGCCTTAAACACCATTGGCAGCATCATATATAGGCAATAAAAGAGGAAATCAAAACTCACATAACACATTTTAAAAACACCAGAATGCAGACAAATTGTTTTAAGTATATTGGCAAAGTGACATTAGGATTGTCAAACACATCATCCAAACAATTACTGTACTCTGAAAGCAAATGGCAAGGCAGAGGAAAAACCAGGGACTAAAATCAAATTATCACAAAAGGTAAAGCCAAAAATTGGCAGGGATAGATAAATTAATTAAGAAAGAATACATCTTGTTCTAGTGCCAAGCGCCGCTCATGCAAAGCTTGCTTCCTTCTCTCTAAGCTTGCTTGTAAAATTGCATTGCCTCTGGCCTAAAATTAAAACACGGCCATCAAATTAAAGATTAGACATCCATATGCTATAAAATACTAACAAAATGAGTTCACCAAAAGTAGTTTACCTCTTTTGCAATTCTCTGCTGCAAATCGCTTTTTGCACTTTCTAGCCTCTGAATAGCAAGCCTACAAACAATAAAGCACGTTACTGTATAGATACAAAAAGAAGGCTATGTAAAGCAAATTGCAGAGCCTAGAGTGTCTTGCAGGACCTATCCACAGAACAAGACCTATCTAGGAATCACTCTTTCAATTACTTATAGTGCTTCCACAAAGCATTAATTATCATATTTTTTCCAAAAAAAAAAAAGAACTAAAATCTAGGTACCAATACAAGAAGCATAAACCCTACGAAGAATCAAGAATAGCAAACCAATGAAATTTAGATATAGCTGAGGAACCAGAAATATTCATAGGCATTATTGGGACAAATGTCTTTTTAGCTAAAACAAGATGTAGAAATATTGCCACACAGAGCATTCTGCAACTCACTCTTCCTCTCCAGAAGAATCAACTGATTCAACTGATGGTGTCTTTCTCGCCTGCACAAACCATAGACAATATCAGATGCCTAACATTGAATACAGATATTACTATATATCAAATTCATAGTGGTGAGCTCATCATAGGAGTTTTCTGTGCATGTTATTTTGTTTATCCAGTCATTCCCTCCATCTTTGTCTCTAAAATGTTCCTACATCATATACCTCTTGAAATGACGAAGTGCATTGATCAGAAGTAATACCAGAAAATAATAACTCACATTGCTCCTTCCCCAGAATGTTGACCGCTTAGAACTGATATTAGTGCCACTAGCCTTATTGGTTTGCTTTCCAGGGCCTGGCCCCACCCCAGGAACAGGCAAATGGTTACCAGGATCCATGGAAGATAAAATCTCACCCATAGAACGATAAGGTTCAGTGACAGGTGACATATTTGAAGCATCCTTTATATCAACTGATCTCTCATTGCCCTTTTTCTGCTTGTTTTGATCCTCAGAAAGTGGGGTGTCAGGATCAGCATTCGATTTTGCATTTTGAGCTTTAGCATGGTTGCTGTTAGGGGATCCAACATCAGAGTCATCACCTCCAAATGGCTGAAACGGGGTGAAAAAGAACAATAGTAACTAAGAGATTATGAATATGTTAACACAGCAGGGCACATCTAACTTGAATGTATGCTTAAAAAAAATGAAATCTTCACATTACTTTTTCCTTTCCAGCTTGTGTATTGCCAGAGAAGAAGAATAACTAAGGGGCAATTTGAACATGTAAATGAAGAAATATGATGCAACAATATAGACAAAAGTAATGAATTCGGAATGCTATTTAATCCTATTTGTATTTGTCTTTTCCGTTCATTTTCCGTAGTTAAAGATTCGCATGAGTCTGGGATCTTGAACTTTGTCATTCTTTTTCTGAGAAGTTTTAGTTCCTACAATTTAGAACACTAAAAGGCCAACAATTTGTTGTTGTAATACTGAACGGGATTGCTACAAATGGAATACTGCAGGTTCACAGAGCCTATAATGATTTGACTTGAAAAGGTTGGAATGTGTAGATTTGACTCAGAATCTATTCAATTTACTTCAAGATGATCCAGCTGCGAATTTCAATATTCTCAGTGCTGAAGTTTTATTGAATCTGTGCTAAATATAAACAGATTCAGAAGCAAAGGGAGCTAGAAGCAATCCTTGAAAAAAAGGCTGAATATACCTAACTTATAACAACATAACGACCTGAATAAAATAAAAGCGGATAATCTCAATCATTATAAAATAGAAAAATAAAGTGCCAAAATGATACGACCTAGCTCTTTAGAAGTGGAAATATGATAACAGGGACAAGAAATAAGAGTGGAACTGAGGGTCTGTATTAATGAAGACAACAGAAACGGGATTACAAAGTGAATACCGCCTAGCAAGACAGCAACCCTTGAGTGCCAAAATACAAAACAACGACGAAGAACAGAAAAAAAACACAAGGAACCCTCTGGTGATTCGAGAGACCTGCCCCTCCTAACTTCACTCAAAACACAAAATAAGCCATGACCCTCCTGAAGGATACTATTCCTTAAATATTACAAAAGGTGCATGTCACACTCCCCAATGCACTTTTAGCAAAACAGCTACAGCCATCCTACCGCCGCCTAGCCGTTTAGTTCTTTCTCCAAATTGTTAGGAGTCTCCAAGTCAACGTTCTGAGTCACCCAAAGGCAGTGTTCCACTTTCATGATTCTGCCGAGGTCTTCGTTTATGTGTGGGCAGCAAAAGTGATCTTATCATTACCCACACCTTTTTGGCCAAAAAAAAAAATTACCCACACCTAAAAGATTCACCTTGTTCTCAAGGGGAAAGGCTGGGAATTGTTTGCGGATGGTAGTAGCATCTTCCCACGAATTTTCAAACTCTTGCATGCCCTCCCATTTGACTAAGACTTCCAACTTACCATTCAGTAGCTGACGGACCTTGCAGATGTCTTCCGGTTGCACTTGCAATTCGAAGTCCTCAGAGAGAAAAAAAGGAATGGCTGGTGTCACAACAGCTGGGTGAATTGATTTTTTTAGATTCGAAACATGGAACACCGGACGAACTCAGGCTGTTGGGGGAAGTTCCAGTTGGTATGCCACTGTTCCTACTCTCTCAAGTATGTTGAAAGGGCCATAATACCGAGGACTGAGCTTTTCATTGACTCTCCTAGCTAACGAACGCAACCGGTAAGGTCTTATCTTCACATAAACCCGCTCTCCAGCTTCAAAGTGGATGTCTCGGCGATGCTTATCAGCTTGTTCCTTCATCCAGTGCTGTGCCCTTGACAAATTCTCCTTCAGTGTGGAGATGATAGCATTCCGAGCTTGGATTTGTTCATTGACTTCCTCTATGGCTGATGGTTCATCTTGAAACATAAGGAATGTTAGCGAGTTTCTCCCATAGACGGCTTTGAATGGGATCATATTGGCAGCGCTGTGGTGGGAAGTGTTGTACCAATACCCAGCCCACAAAAGCCATTCAGCCCATTGTTTAGGCTTCTCGTTGGTAAAACAGCGTAAGTATGTCTCTAGCCCTCGATTCAAGACCTTGGTTTGTCCATCCGTCTCTGGGTGATAAGCAAAACTAAGACATAGGTTGGTACCAGTGTGCTTGAACAGCTCCCTCCAAAACTGGTTGATAAAGACCCTGTCGCGGTCTAACACAATGATTTTTGGAAGCCCATGTAGCCTTACAATTTCACGCACGAACAAATCAGCAACTCCTTTTGCTGTGAAAGGATGGGACAAAGACAAAAAGTGGGCATTTTTGGTGAAACCTCTGCGATTGAGGGAGCCCAGTGATAAAATCCATGCTTATATCCTCCCATACATTATGAGGAATAGCAAGTGGCTGCAACAGTCCTGCTAGGGATAGAGCCTGATATTTGTTGCGCTGTCACACATCATATTGTGCGACATACTTCTGGATGGTGCTCCTCATGCCCTCCTGATACACCACATTAGCCAGGCGTTTATAGGTGCAAAGGTAGCCAGCATGTCCACCTACAGGGGAATCATGGTATTCCTTGAGTAATAAGGGTATTTGAGTTGAATTTTTGGGTAAAACCAATCTGCCCTTGTACCGTAAGCAACCCTTGTGTATGCTGTATCCTTCTAAACACCCTGGGTTAGTAATAATTTGCTGAGTTACTTGATGGAGTATTGGGTCAGCTTGAATTTCTTTTTCCCACTCTTCAAGACCATCATGCTGCCATAGTGAAAACCCTTTTAATTCCATGGTCCCTTCTTGTCGATAACGCATCTGCCACTCTGTTCTCTTTCCCAGGTTTGTAGGCAATTTCGAATTTGAATCCCATTAGTTTGGAGACCCATTTTTGCTGGTTTTCTTCCACTATGCGCTGTTCCAGTAGATATTTCAGAGCTTTCTGATCTGTTTGAATGACGAAGTTTTGCCCCCATAAATAATGTCGCCATTTCTTGACTGCCATAACTATAGCCATGAGTTCTCGTTCGTAAACTGAACTCTGCTGGGCTTTGTTGGATAGTTTCTGGCTGAAATATGCTATGGGCCTCCCATTTTGCATTAAGACCGCCCCTATGCCAGTCCCGGACGCATCCGTTTCCAGCTCAAAGAGTATTGTGAAATCTGGCATAACGAGTACAGGAAGTGACGTCATTGCTGCCTTGAGTCTTTCAAAAGCCCCATCAGCCTCTGGAGTCCACCTGAAAGCATCCATCTTGAGCAAGTCGGTAAGGGGGCTGGCTATCTTGCTGTAATTTTTCACGAATCGGCGATAATACCCAGTCAGCCCTAGGAAACCCCTCAAGGATTTCACATTGTTAGGTCTTGGCCACTTCACCATACTGTCTATCTCTGTCGGGTCTGCCTGCACACCTTGAGAAATAAGGTTGCCAAGATATTCAATTCTTGGCTGGGCAAAACTGCACTTCTTCAAATTGATTACTAGACGGTTTTCTTTTAGGTGAGTCAATACAATTCTGAGGTGCTTTAAATGAGATGCTAAATCGCTGCTATATATGAGTATATCATCAAAAAATACTAACACGAATTTATGCAAGTATTGGCGAAATACCTCATTCATGAGCGACTAGAAGGTAGAGGGCGCATTAGTGAGTCCAAAAGGCATGAACTTCAACTCATAGTGGCCCTCATGTGTTCGGAAGGCTGTCTTACATTCGTCTCCAGCTTTGATTCAGATCTAATGGTAACCTAATTTGAGGTCCAGTTTGGAGAAAACAACAGCTCCCTTTAACTCATCCAACAATTCATCAATAGCAGGGATAGGGAATTTGTCTAGGACTGTAATTCTATTTAAAGCCCGATAGTCAACACAAAACCTCTAGTTGCCATCCTTTTTTCTGACTAATAACACAGGGCTAGAATATGGACCAGTGCTTGGCTGGATGATCCCACTCTTCAACAATTCCTATACCATATTTTCAATTTCGTTCTTCTGCACGTGAGGGTACCGATAGGGTCTTATATTTGGCGGTTGTTCGCCTGGTTTAGTAACAATGGCGTGATCATGGGACCGAGATGGGGGAAGGTCCTCTAGAGCAGTGCAGGCTGTAGGAAATTGGTCTAAGAGGTTCTGAATTTTGGCTAGCAGACATGTTGGGTTTTCTCCTTCGCCATTAATACCATTGAACTCGATCAGGTACGCCTCCCCCTTCTTCCTCATAATACGCACAATATATTTGAAAGTGACCTGCGTCTTGGTTATGGAAGGGTCACCTTGCAGGCATACGGGATTCATCTTCTTACCAAATTTCATTATCAACCGGCTCCAGTCCATTTTAACTTCACCCAAAGACTTCAACCACTCCATGCCCAACACTGCATCAACGCCATTTAAGGGAAAAGGGTAGAAAGTCTTGGTGATTTCAAAACCCTATACCTTAAAACGCAAATCCTTGCACTGCTGTCGTCGTTTAAGGGTGTATCCGTCACCGACCGTAACTCTATATTCCGCAATCTCATCAGTTGGCAAATTTAGGCTTTTCTGCAACTCCTCAGATATGAAATTGTGCGTTGCACCGCTGTCGATCAGGATTACTACTTCTCATCCTTCAATCTCTCCACGAACCTTCATAGTGTGTGCATCCCCAAAACTGGCAATCGAATTTAGTGACAGTTCCATCTGAGTGGTCGGATCGACGCACTCTATAAATTCCTCCTCTCCGGGCTCGGCTACTTCCACGTCTTCTAATCCCTTCTCATTGTCTTTTTCCAGGATCAGCACCTGCAGACTCTTGTTTTTCCAGGTATGATTGGGGCCGAATTTTTCCCCACATTTGAAACATAATCCGAGTTCCCTCCTTCGGTTGATCTCGGCTTCGGGTAATCGGTGCGATCTCCAACCTTGCTTAACCAAGAAATTTCCAGACGCGTTACTTCCAGTTCATGACTCTACTGGGCGTAGGTTGTCTTTCTTCTGGTACGAACTCGTGTAAGTTGAGGGTGTGTACATGAGTCGGGTCGGTTCATTGGGCTGAGTGACTCGGGTATAGGTCAGCTGGGTCGGGTCGGTTCTTAGCCCGCTACCAAAACGTGGAATCTTACCCGTCTTGCTCTCCTTCACACGGTCAATCACGCAGTTCTTTTCTTCAATATGAATAGCCGTCCTCATTACTTTGCTCATAGAGGTCACAATCGATAGCCGGAGCTCGACTCTAATTTCCGGTCTCAAGGCCTTTTTGAAGGTGCCAATCATACATTCTTCCGACACATCTTTGAGGGGCAACAAGAGCTTTTCAAACTCCTCCACCAACTTCGCGACTGATCGTTCCTGCTTCAGAGCCAGTAGCATCTCATACTCGTCTCCGAGTTGAGAGGGATGGAAACGGTACAGAAGTTCTTGCTTGAACTCCGGCCAGCTACAAATTGGAGTTCGGGTCTCGACCCATTAGTACCAGTTGAGGGCTCTCCCTTCGAGGCATACCACCGCTGCCTCAAACTTCAGAGGTTCCGTCATAGCATTTACACTAAAATACCTCTCAATCCTGAAGAACCATCCTAAAGGATCATCTCCGTCAAATACAGGTAACTCCAACTTCTTGAATCCACCAATCTCTTTTCCTGTCTCATGGTGAGTTCCTGAACTCTCCCCCCTATTTGGAGGCCTTGTGGGATTGACATGAGATTCTTCCACGTCCCTCTATTTTTCTAACAACTGTCCCAGTGTGTCTTGCATCCTTTGCATGATTCCTTTAACCCCATCCGTCTCTCTAGTTAGCCGCTCGTTCACTCCACCCAAACCGCGTGATAATACCCCTACGGTTTCCTTAAGCTCTTGCACTTCAATACCGTCTCTCCATCATGCCTCCCACAAAGCCAGAAGATCGTGAGCTCTGATACCAAATTACGACCTAGCTCTTTAGAAGTGGAAATATGATAACAGGGACAAGAAATAAGAGTGGAACTGAGGGTCTGTATTAATGAAGACAACAGAAACAAGATTACAAAGGGAATACCGCCTAGCAAGACAGCAACCCTTGAGTGCCAAAATACAAAACAATGACGAAGAACAGAAAAAAAACACAAGGAACCCTCTGGTGATTCGAGAGACTTGCCCCTCCTAACTTCACTCAAAACACAAAATAAGCCATGAACCTCCTGAAGGATACTATTCCTTAAATATTACAAAAGGTGCATGTCACACTCCCCAATGCACTTTTAGCAAAATAGCTACAGCCATCCTACCGCCGCCTAGCCGTTTAGTTCTTTCTCCAAATTGTTAGGAGTCTCCAAGTCAACGTTCTGAGTCACCCAAAGGCAATGTTCCACTTTCATGATTCTACCTAGGTCTTCGTTTATATGTGTGGGCAGCAAAAGTGATCTTATCATAAAATAACGTGACTAACAACACTTACAACTGGAATGACCTATTTGGCATCATTGGCAAAAGTTGGGTTGTTCAAATAAGACCATTATGTCCCAATCTATTCAAAAGCTATAATGGAATAGTAAGGAGAATTACATTATGGAAATATGATGATTATGTGATTCTTTGATTTGTATGGTTGGAAAGGAATTCTCCACCTTCGAGGGCAACTCTTTGTCCTTACACATGTTATGCTACAATTGTTTATATGGCTTCCCTTTAATGTTTTGCACATGGAAACTTAGTGAAGATTCTTGCTGTTGATTTACAATTGGTCAGCTATAACGAGCTTTTTTTGCAATTTGTGCCTATCGTTTGTTTTACTTTATTTCAAGATTTCTTGCAATTTCTCAATTGAAGAAATCCCATCCCTTAAATGTTTTATTATCATATAAAAATATATATATAAGGGGGAAATTAGGCGTTAGATGAGAAAACCTTGTATTCATAAAGATCACTGCCAGCATAACCACTACTTTCACTCAATTTTCCACTGAGTACACGATCAGCATCATCATCCGTCTCTTGATCAACTTCATTCTCTGCATCATGGTACCCGTTGTCTTTTACATCTGTGTTATCATCATCAGTGGAATCCTCACTCCCACTGTTCTCAATCTGGGAATCTGCTGAAATGGAACATCTTTGCATATTTTCTTCCTGGAAAAGTAGATGAAGACTCTTAGCACCTTGGTTATTAGCATTGTCTAGCATGTATATCTTTACATTGATTTAAAATCTATATATCCATGTTAGTACGCATTAAGGTTTCTACAAAACCAACAAATAAAACTTAAAAAAGAAATTCAAGGTCGTCATCTTAATTTGCCAAATTCCAATTAGGTAAAATAAAACTGAACTTCCCAATGAAAGCAAATCCCAGGTTTTAATTCATACGTTAGTCCAAATGAACTTCCCAATCGAAATTTTCAATCAATTTAAATTAGGTATCAAACTAGATTATACAAACAGAGATACAAGTAATAAGGTACAGGGCTTTTCTTGGGCTCCTGGCTGCAGGTAAAAGGAATTTTGACATAAAATATCGAGAACTTTTAAATGAATACTTGGACAAAAGAGGGTTCAAAAGCTGGGCATATTCATACCAGCAAAAATGCAACATATCTGGAATTTATATCAAGGTGTAACTCAATCAGTCAAAATTATGGCAAGTGCTCATCATTTATAAATGATGAGGAAATATAAATAGGATGACAAGAAAAGAAAAGAAAAGAAAAAAGTGACTGGAGATAATTAAAATACCATAGACAGAATGAGAAAATGCAGCAGAAAAACTTAAATTGCATCCTCCATCAATTAAACAGAAACAAACCAGGACCACCAAAGATTGATGAGAAGTAACTTACATCAAATATGTTTTCATACTCCTCCAATAAATTGGTAATAATTGCTTGAGCATTGTTAGCAGCATTAGCAGCAGCAAGAAGCTGAGCAGAACTATCACCATTTACATCAAACTCATCCTCCAATTCACATTCCCCAGCAAGTAGAGGCCGTAAGAGCAAAGGTGCCATGCAAGCAGCAACAGCTGATGGAGTCATTCGATTCTCATTTGAATGTGAAGCAATTGTATGCATCATCTTCAGAATTCTGCGGAGGATGAGACAACCAAAACTAATGTTCCCAACTTTCCACCAAATTGTTCTCTTCCAAGACAGGGCAATGATCATGATCCAGATCATGACACGTAGAAATATTCGATGATTCCAAACATCAATAGAATAGTGAATAGTGAATTATTATTATGCTTTTATCGTAAGTTGTGATTCATGACTTGTGTGGTTGGTGTATGATGAGATTTTTGATAATGTCATGCTTACTTGTGAATGTTAAATAACTAAATTTTTTATCAAAAGCAATAAGGTTTAAGTGATCCTAAGATTCAACCTTTTATCCACTCGGTTCATTTTATGTAAGATCTTTATCTTGACAACTTTGATCCCAACCCCCGTGTAAATTAGAGATTAGAAAAGCATGGTAATATATCATCAATGAATCTACCAGAGAAAGGGGGAAAGCAGGAAGGAAAAGTGAAGATGACCTCTGTAACAAACGTCGATTCGGCTCAGGAAAGGTCTCAAGTATAGCAGAGCGCATTGCGTTGATCCTAGCTTCCTTCCGATCAATTTCTTGTACAATAAAGCAATAAAGAATAACATAAACTTCTGGCTCAGATTTAAATTTTAAGAACAAAACTGCTTTAAACAATACTATAATATGGTTGAAAGTACAGGGAGAAAAAGTTATGGTACTAGAAATATTGGATGCTCAAATTTGCATTTTTGACTAGAAGTTTGACAAAGCATAAACTGCAAGTTCAACAGGAAAAAGGAACCTCACGTCACTGAGATTCACAAGTAAAACTCAGGATCTATAGATGCGATTGTGCCAAAGATATTAAATATGACAACGACACAGATATGGCAGGCTGTTGAATAGTGAACTTCACAAAAGAAAAAGTAATTCAAGCATTGATGATCAAGAAGTCAATGCATGGGTCACCATTTTCCTACACAAAACAAAACAAAACAAAATTCCTTTCCACTTATATACATAAACAATGCACAAATTTCTTATCTTTCCCACATTCTGTGAATCAAACCAACCATGATATAGCAAAATAGCAAAGCTTCAGTCATAATAAAATAACATGGTATAACATAAAAGTGTCTACTGTGTCTAGCAGTCTGCTGCTATAACATGCTTCTTAAGCTTAAAAACAATTAAAAATAATCTTTGGAGCGCAAATACATCTCCCTGTGGTTTCATTAGCTTATATGCTAAGGTGTCCAATGGTAGTTATATAAAACCATGCATTTAAAGAAGATTGAACTCAGAGCCAAACTTACTATAGGCCTCCAACAAGGCAGTGCAGCATGAAGCTGGAACTGGAGACGAGGGCAGCTCCCTCAGAACATGCTGTAAATAAACTGTATGTTAAAAAGATCGTATAATCTGACCAACAGACACCGATCAAAAATGCAGGATTTCATATTTCACCTAGGTCAAAAATAATGGCTACCTCCTGATTAGAGATTTGTAGAAACTTAAAGAAGATGAAAGAGTAAATAATTGATTTAGTACCACCAGTCATCGTTATAAGCACAGAAAATTGACTGACAAGCTAGCATCTTAAATCGAAGATGACTATTTTTGTATGGTCCAGAAATCAGATCATTAGAGTACAATTTGTTTGTGATTGGTGAACCTTATTTATCCTCAATTTTCAGAACTTGCAGCAGTTTCTTTGGGTTTTAGAAATTTTGGCCTGTGTTGAGAGGGTAAAGCTTTATGGCAGGTGCGGCTTATACCGTAATTCAGCATGTTCAAATGCAGCAATCTGCTCAGATAGCTACTCTATGTTGTCTAGAACAAAATTTCCTCCGGCAGTTTCCTTTACACAATGAATTGGTATGATTATGGTTGTCAGGGTTTTTGCATTATGTCTTTTTCTTACTGTGCCTAAGCAATATCGTAACCCACTCCTTAGTAATCATCTCCATCTAATTAAATTTCTTCTTTTCATTGAAGGAGGAGGAAAAGTTGATAAAGCTTTTCAAATCACTGATACACACATTTTAGGTTAATTTGTGCTTTACAAAGTTGAGGGATGTGCAGATGTGCGGCTTTACAATAACCTTTAGGAAATTTCTAGGCATGTTGTATATCAGATTGAGGATTTTCTTCTCCATACAACAGCATGTTCGACATATAGTTTATCTATATATTTTTATATTGATATTAAACATGTTATTAATAACCAATACGTACCTTAACACAGTCACCGACAACATGGGCATCCTCATCAGAGCCAAATTCAGCCTTGCCTGGAAATATAGGTGAGAAGTAAGGCACCCACAAGGTCCATAAAAATAAATGGATACACAATATGCATATATAAACATAAACGTGCATATCTAAGAATCGTGTCACAATATGATCTTTCAATTGAATCAAACAGTCGATGTAAAGACACTTGTGTGATGGACTAGTGGCAAGCCAGTTTTTCTGCAGCATACTGAACCATTTATTATGCTGGGCTGAGGTTGGCTTTCTAAATAGTATGGGGTTTTAGGTTTTATTTAAGTATGAACGCCATAAAAGGTGTTGAGTTTAACAGTTGCCTGCATTAGAAGAAATGCAGGCACAGAGCAATCGCTCAGAAAATGACTTCATGACACATAAGTAAGTAAAAGAAAAGAAAGGAAAACAATTGGGGAAAACAGGCGAATGCTTCGTTACAAGGGAAAAAATTCTTGGATAAATGCATGGAAAACTTTTAAGTTGTACAGTTCGTTAGACGGTCCTTATGCCTCTCAGTCTCTCTAAGCAAGAAAACCCATCTCAGTCAGATAACGGACTTTATGAAACTTGGTTTCCCTTTCTACTTGTACTTTTTCCTCTTGGCTTGCAAATCGTTTGAAACCCAGGGGACTTTATCAGTTATCCGGATTCCGGGCCCCTTTTTAAAAACATATTTCTTGTCATTTATAGAGACAACAATGGCTTTAAAGTAAATTACTAGTACCTTGCTCATATTCTTGAACCCTCCGTTCAACTTCCTCAACATCTGCAGACTGCCGCAAAATTCCTTCAACTTTAGTTCCTGCAAATTACACATGGCAAATTAAACAGCAGCCCCTTACTGAAGAACAGGGTAAACAATACTCCTGCATACAACTTATTCTCTGATTGTAGAATCTCTCATTGTAGAATTAGATAATATGATGAATAGCATCCAATTGCAAAAAGCCTAAAAAACACCATGCCAGAGTTCACGTTGTATGGCAAGTTGTCAGGGCTCCATTTCAGAAAATACCTTGCATGATGAAAGTTTTAAAGAGCACATGGTAAAAGTAAATAAACAGGTGCAATAGAAACCCAGTGTTCCTTGGGATCACTATAAGAGGCAAATCAGGCAATTCAGCAGCACCTTACTCCTATTTCTGTATCTTAAGTAAGAGCAGGAAAACAACAAGCAGAATCTTCCAGAGTCTCTAACTTGGGCTAGGATTAATTTCATATATAACAAAATGAAACTGGGCCAAATTTATACTCCAACTAGAGGGGTAGTGTTATGAGAATTGTAGGACGTCAGAAATATCAGCTCTGAATAGCATACCATTTTTGACACTCTCACACATATTCGTTTACACTCACCTACCGTTTCTGCACCTACCGTTTCTGTACTCTCTGTTTTTCCTATATATATTGTAATTCCTAAGCATTTGATATATCAATGAAATGAATGAGCTCTTAAGCTCATATGGCATCAGAGCCTGGTCCTAAAATCTCGGGCAACCAGAAACGGTGAGGCCAGAGAGAGCATCGACCGGAAAAAAAAAACAGAGCCAAGCAGAGAGAGCACCGACCGGAGTAAGCAGCATCGCCGGACTGCTCGCACTGCTTCAGGAATTCCTCCACCAAACCGGAGACGACGCCATTCGCTGCCAGAAACGGTGACGCGAGGGAGAGACGAAGAAAGCAGAGCCAGTGTCGGAGATCTCAGATCTCACTCACACCGGCGAGTGGGCATACACCGCCGGCCAAGGGACGATTGCAAGGCGCCGACCGGCCAATCCCAGAAGCCTGCGGTCAATCTGAGCAGCGCGTGGAATCCACGAGCCAACCAGTGCAACGGCGCGTGAATCTCACGCGCCACCGTCCGTACAGCGCGTGTGACCACACGCGCCGCCGTGAACAGTGCCTCCGACATCACAGTTTGTCCCAGGAAATAAGCCGCAGTGTTTTCAACCACCATTTCTTCCAAAAAAAAAAAAACACATGGATTCTTCAAAAATTCCTCCTCTTTTTGGCTCTTTTCCTAGAAATACAACCATAACCAGAGTCACACCGATGGCGTTCATGTCCGGTACTACTTCTGAAACTCAGGATACATCTTCTCCTTCTCATTCCTCCACCACAAGCAAAACGGCGACGACCCCAGAACTTTCCGATAGTCAAATTATGGCTATTAACCATAGGTTTAATGGACGGAATTACCTCCAGTGGTCTCAAACCGTGTTAAGATATCTTCGTGGCAAACGAAAAGAGAAGTATATAAATGGAGAAGCATCCCAGCCTGCCCCTGATGACACTCATTTTGATACATGGTTTGCTGAGAACAATCAAGTTATGAGTTGGTTGTGCAACTCCATGACTGATAACATCAGCGAAGGATATCTCCTTGCAACCACCGCAAAAGAAATTTGGGATGCAGTCAGAAGAACCTATTCCTCTCTTGATAATACTGCAGCCTTGATCCATTTGAAGCGCCAACTTCGCGATCTAAGACAAGGTACTCTATCTGTCACCGATTACTATAATGCGTTGATCAAACTCTGGCAACAACAGGACTTGTTTGAAGTACATCCATGGAAAAATGTGGAAGATGCTCAATTATACAAGAAAATAGTCGAAGGACGAGTCTATGATTTTCTCCTTGGACTGAATGACTCATTTGAGGAGATAAGGGGCAGAATAATGGGCCTAAAGCCTTTACCACATCTCTTTGATGTTGTCAACCATGTGCAGTTTGAAGAAAGCAGAAAGCTCTTGAATCAGGGTAGCTTAGGCCCAATTGAAAGGTCAACCCTGGCAGCAAACCAAGGTAGTCCGAGCTCAATTGAAAGGACAACCTCGGCGGCAAAACGACCACAAGACGAACGAAGAAACAAATGGTGTAATTATTGCAAGAAAAAGGGCCACACCAAAGAAGAGTGCTGGAAGCTTCATGGAAAACCAGGAAGTAACAAACAAAGCCATATCTCTGCTACTGAGTCAGAAGCTGAGGATAATCATTCTTTGACTAAAGAGGAGGATGCTAGACAGACACAATAAGTCTAATTCTACGCCCGGCATCAACCTTGTACAAACAGGTACCTCTATTATAGCTCTAAATACTGTACGAGCTAGTGAGAATGCTTGGATTATTGATTCAGGAGCAACTGATCACATGACTGGTAATCGCACATTGTTTTCAACTCTTAAACTGATTCATGAGAATCTTAGAGTCAAAGTTGCTAATGGGCTATACACTAAAGTTGAAGGAATTAGCACAGTTATTCTCTCTAATTCCCTGAAACTTCATAATGTCTTGTTTGTGCCCACACTCACTGTCAATCTTATATCTGTGAGTAAGTTAACTAAGGGTCGACTATGCCGAGTCATGTTTGATAACGATGTTTGTATTTTTCAGGATTTAAAATCGAGGAGGAGGATTGGAATTTCTAAAGAATGGGATGGACTGTTCTACCTTGAAGAGTCAAACTTGAGATCTGAAGATGCAAGGAAGGCAAGAAGAGCACTGGTTAGCTCTAATTCACAAAATCATGATGTAAACTTATGGCATTGTCGTTCAGGTCACCCTAGTGTTGATTATATGAAGCATTTGTTTCCAGATTTATTTAATAAAAATTCTGTTCCTTTTCATTGTGAAACTTGTCAAATTGCAAAACAAACCAGATCCTCTTATCCCAAACAACCCTACAAACCTTCCTCGCCATTCACACTAATCCATAATGACATTTGGGGTCCTTCACGAATAAAAACTCTCACTAATGCTAGATGGTTTGTTACTTTCATAGATGATCACACTAGAACCACATGGGTTTATTTAATGAAAGACAAATCTGAAGTAGCCAAAATCTTTCAAAACTTCTATACCTTTGTGCGCACCCAATTTAATGTGTCTATTAAGGTACTACGAAGTGACAATGCCAAGGAATATATGAGCAACAGTTTTAGCCAATTTCTTGAACAACAAGGAATTCATCACCAAACCTCCTGCCCTTACACCCCTCAACAAAATGGAGTAGCTGAGCGAAAGAACCGTCACTTGTTGGAAGTAACCCGAACCTTACTAATGGAACGAAATGTTCCCAACCTTTTTTGGGGTGATGCCGTACTCACGGCGGCTTATCTCATTAATCGTTTGCCTTCCAAAGTCCTCAAATATGACACACCTATCCAAAAACTGTTAGAAAATTTTCCCAGTTGCTCAATCCTCACTTCATTGCCTCCTAAAGTATTTGGTTGTGTTGTCTATGTCCATCACAATGATGGAAACAAACTTGGTACTCGTGCTGACAAATGTCTCTTTCTTGGTTACTCTCCTACTCAAAAAGGGTATAAATGCTACTGTCCAGCTTCCAAGAAACTTATTATCTCCAAAGATACAGTCTTCTCGGAAGACGAAGCATATTACCCTAAATTACCCATTCAGGGGGAGTACATTGAAATTGAATGGCTAATCCTGAATAAACCTGAATCATCACCACCACAACCTCATCTTGTGCCCATCATTGAATCTGTCCCTTCCACAAGCCAACTTACTCCTACCCAACTTGATCATGAATCAGAACATCTTCTACCTCAACCTGAACTCATGCCTAATGAACTGGAAACAAATGTTGAAATCAATTCAGGGATGGATACTGAACTGCAGCAAAATGAAGAGTCCAGACTACAAAATCAAGATGAACCAACCAATGGTAGAACTATCTCTCCCATTCAAAGGAATGACCATGACTCTAATTCGGGATTAAATCCAGAAGAATTTGGTTGGCCTATTGCATTGAGAAAAGGGGTAAGATCTTGTACTCAGCATCCAATTCAACGTTTTGTCTCATATGGTAACCTGTCTATGAAAATGCAAAGCTTTGTTGTAAACAGTGCGCAGATTAAAATTCCAAAAACATTTCAACAAGCTATAGCTGATCCAAATTGGAAACGAGCTACAGAAGAAGAGTTAAGGGCACTCAAGGAAAATAACACATGGGAGATTACAACTCTTCCCAAGGGAAAGAAACCAGTAGGATGCAGGTGGATCTTCAACCCAAAATTCAATCCTGATGGTAGTATCAACAAATACAAGGCACGACTGGTGGCAAAAGGATACACTCAGACATATGGAATTGATTACCAGGAGACATTTGCTCCAGTTGCTAAGCTTAATACTGTTCAAATACTCCTATCAATCGCAGCCAACTTGGATTGGTCACTGCATCAACTAGATGTAAAGAATGCCTTTCTGAATGGAAACTTGGAAGAAGAAGTTTACATGGAGATTCCAGACGGAATTTTAGCTCCTAACAACTCGGTATGTAAACTCAACAAGTCATTGTACGGACTTAAGCAATCTCCTCGGGCATGGTTTGGTAGATTTACCAAAACAATGAAAAGATTGGGGTATACTCAGGGACAAGCAGATGACACATTGTTCGTCAAACGTGTCAACAGCAGAGTCACCATCTTGATCGTCTATGTTGATGGCATGGTCATTACGGGAAACGATGAAGTATCTATTGCTCATTTAAAACAAGATTTGTCAACTGAGTTCCAGGTGAAAGACCTTGGACAAATGAGGTATTTCCTAGGCATGGAAGTAGCAAGAACTAAAAAGGGTATCAATGTATCCTAGCGGAAATATACCCTAGATCTATTGCATGAAACTAGAATGTTAGGGGCACAACCCGAAGGAACACCGATGGAAGAAGGTTGTCACCTAGAAATTAAACCAAAAGGTGTCCCAGTCAACGCAGAACAATACAGAAGACTTGTTGGCAAACTCATATACTTGACCCATACACGTCCAGACATTAGCTATGCAGTTGGAATAGCAAGTCAATTCATGCACCAACCATAAGAAGAACACATGGCAGCTGTATATAGAATCCTAAGCTATTTAAAGCTTAATCCTGGAAAAGGAATCTTCTTTAAGAAATGCACTACCAGAAATATCGTAATATACACTGATGCAGATCATGCAAGGGATAGAGAAACTAGAAGATCAGTTTCAGGATATTGCACATATGTGTGGGGAAATCTTGTTACATGGAGAAGCAAGAAACAAACTGTGGTATCACCAAGTAGTGCAGAAGCCGAACTGAGAGCTGTTAATCATGGAGTACGTGAAGGACTTTGGATCATCAGATTACTGAAGGAGTTGGGAATTCCATATGAGGGGCCAATGCAAATTTGGTGTGACAACAAAGCTAGCATTGAAATGGTCAAGAACCCAGTCTATCATGATAGAACAAAACATGTTGAGATAGACAGACACTTTGTTAAAGAGAAAATTGAAGCAGGCATCATAAATTTGTCTTACATTAGATCTGAAGACCAAATTGCAGATGTGCTGACAAAACCACGAAGCAGAACTACGTTTGAAAAGTTTCTGTGCAAGCTGGGTATGATTGACATATACTCTCCAGCTTGAGGGGGAGTGTAGGAAGTCAGAAATATCAGCTCTGAATAGCATACCATTTTTGACACTCTCACACATATTCGTTTACACTCACCTACCGTTTCTGCACCTACCGTTTCTGTACTCTCTGTTTTTCCTATATATATTGTAATTCCTAAGCATTTGATATATCAATGAAATGAATGAGCTCTTAAGCTCATAAGAATAAACTAGGCCCATGTTAACCCTATTTAGCATGAATAAAGATCATACAAGACATGGGGAATAAATCTAATTAGTCATGCTGATGCCTGCCTCCAGAGGGGCATTAAAAAATGAAATGAAATACAGCTATATTACAAGGTTATGGCAGTGAAAGCCTCCTTACTTACCATGATGCTCAAGAAACCGAAGAGCTTTCTCAAGGAAGGATGGACCTCCATCAATATCCTCTAATGCTAGAAGAATTGGTCTTCCAACAACCAAAGACTTAACTGGCCGCTTATCCCTCCCTGGATGCCCAATACAACAAACAAGTGAATAAACGCATGACAGGAAGCTGGATAAACGAACAAAATAATGATAAAACTTAAAATAAAATTCTAAGTACATGTAAACATACAAGGAAAGTTCATATATAGTTGAACTATGCTATTAAAATTGAAACAAGCTGAAATGTAACAGTGGTGAAGAACAAACATTGATTAAAGGACCCTTCAAGGGAATCACTCGCATCACTCCTAAAAATCCCATTGTGACCCATGACAAGAGCAGCACTTGGTGCTTGTGCTAGGGCTTGCTCAAGAGCTGTCTTCCACTCAAACAAGTTTTCTGATGTCTCAGCCTAACATTTGAGAAAACAATTAAGATTTTGTAAAGCCACACAATTTCAAATGGCAATTAAAAGTAAAGGCAACTGAATTTCCATCCTATCATGTAGAAATTTAGTAGTAAATAAAGAACCTTAAGAGTGAATGCTCTTCCATCACGTCCATCAGGAAACAATACAGTGAGAAGTTTCTTGTCTTCTCTAACAACAACACTGAAAGATAAAGCTCACATTATAAGACAGATCATCAGAATGTTACATAAAAAGGACTTCAACGACAAACCTTACCTCCCTGAATTGTTCAAGTCAATACCCCCCAATGTCAGATTTACTTCACCACCTTTCTGTGGAAGGGCACTCTACATTACAAATTAAAATAAGCTCTATAAGTTTATACTTCGTAGCCACCACCTAATCTCTAACCGCAAATGTGAATGAACAAAATGCCATTTGTCATGGATATCAGAATAAACTCAGTATTCTGATATTTATAGAGGGTGAATTTCAATCAATCACAATTTTACCATTTGCAAAACCAGTGTTCTGATATCCAAGGCCAATTCATACAGAGAAGCAGAAAAAGAATTGGATGCAAGGAAAATAATATTCCAAGTACAGGTAGGTTAGATTTGCAAGATACTAACAGGATCATTTTTAAAGAAAACCAATGATGTGCGTGTAAGTATAAACCACCGCTTCTTCCAAGACTTCCAGCCTATTCCTACAAAAGTTCAAAACAGAATATCATGAATATTTCCATATCATTAATCATTAATGTATATAAACTACTAGAAGCCACATTGTTCACAAGGCCATGAGCCATGCAGCTTTTAGCCTCAAATTTCATGCAACAAACTGGGCCTAACAGCAACAACAACGAAGCCTTATCCCATTAGGTGGGATCGGCTACATAGATCACACGCCGTCATTCTGCTCGATCAAAAACCAGAACTTTGGATATATTGTTAACCAAAAGAAAGAAAACAAAAAAGGAAAATGGATATAACAACAAACCTTTAGAAGATATGAAAAGTGGGCCACTCTTGAAAACCTGCAAATAGTACCATAGGTAAGAAACCAGGACAAACATTATTTCAAATCATGATTTACTTAGTTCTGATTGAAATAATCTAAAATCAAACACTTAGGGCCACAATACACAGAAAACCTTTTTTTAGATTTATTTTTAAGCACGAACCACCAAATTAGGGGAGGGGACATCAATAATATCCAAATATCCGCAAAAATACACTGAAGCAGACAGGAAAACACTCAATATGATCACTATTCAAAAAAATTATATCTTCTTTAGAGGCATTAACTGCCAGTAGTCAGGACCCTTGACTCTAACAAATCAGTGAAAATAGGGCCAAATTTGGTACTATCTTAACACTGACCACAAGGGTCTGTTAGAATCTTCAAGATGCTTGGTTTTAAAGAAATTATAAGATGAACAAACAAACCATCGCTGAAATTCTATTATCAACGTAGCACAATTCTAAGATATGAAGTGATCAGTTTCTGCACTGTCACACTGTTTAGCATATCTAGGTCAAGATAGATGGACTTTTGAATGATCTTGGGCATGCTGCTACTTCGAAACTGTAAATCAGAGAGATATAATCTGAATTGCATATTTATTCATGATTAGAAGAGGGATATATATACAAGAGTGAGAATGATAATTAATGGCTCATAATGATGATTACCTACACTAATTACCCCCTGATTCTAAGCCTGATTATATTCTATTTACAATAATTACATATTCTAACAGGAACAATTAATCTTGTACCAATACAGAGCTTTTAGAAGGAAAAAAAATAGCTGGACCCTATAAAGGCGAGGCTTCTTCATAGTAATATGCCTATTCGGTTCGAGCTTAATGCGATAACTTTTCTTGACAAAGAACCCTCCAATTTCCCTGCTACAAGGGTTTATTTTCCCTTTTTATTCTATTTTCATGTTTCAGCTATGCAGTTCAGCAAATGGGAGCAGTAAAGGTTTTTCTATGAGGCTATTAGAACATATGTTTTCTTCCCCACTTGCCTTGCCTCTATTTGGTCCCTGCTGTTATCATCCAGCCAGTTAACCTTATCCTCATTTAATAAATCATCAAGAGACTGGCAAGTCATGTTCTATGGCAGATCACACACAATCCTTTTAAGAGAGAACCAAACATGAAAAAGGAAGGCATAAATACTTGTTTCCCCTAAAATTGTTGTTGCTGTGATGGATTTTCCAGGGTTTTCAAGTGTTTACCATTCCAATTTCTTGATGTCATGAAAATAATAATAAACTCAACATGTGAAAATAAATATTACCCCCTCCTATCCTTAATATAGGACCTATTAGGGGAGTTGACCTTAGTTCTAAACATAAGATCTATTTTCAATATTTATCAATCTTTTCCTAATTTTCCCTATTGCTGCTTCATCAACGATAATCAAGAAGGAGAGAAGGAGGGAATTAAATAAGATGACTAAGGTGTTTTAGAAAATACATGTCATATTAACTAATTTAACTAACTTCCTTGATCTAATGAAATTAGGTAAATACGTCTTATATTAAGCAACAGAGAGTACTATAAATTAAACACCACATAAAATGTAGGATCTTCTGAATTATATGAAAACAAAAAAAAATGACACCAAATATTAAATTCTGACGCAATTCTTTCTACATAAGATTAGTCTAATAGATTAGCAGTCTTACTTTTGTCAGATAATTATGTAAACTTCCTCACCTTTTTGTTAGGGTTAGCATCCTCTAAGTTTTTTGGTCAGACAAAAATAACCTATACTATCTAAAAGCAACAAAGTTAGGTGATCTATCCGTTTAGAAAGAAAAATTTAAATTGAAATAAATGTGCCGAATTTATCTTTCCTAGGGATGACAAGAATTCCTTCTCTCACATCTCTTCTTTCTTACTCATCTGCAACAGTTTCTTTCTCTTCATACTACCTAACTTGCAGCCTGTGAAATTTGTTTTTACATTAAATGAGTTGGGGTCCCTTGGTTCAATGAATCATACTTCTTGGGAAGTGAAACTTCTTTCCCTGAAAGTTCATACCACTCTAGTCCTATAAGTCCAAATTACTTAATTCTCACATACCAAGATACCCTAAAATTGCCCATAAGCTTGATCAGCTTTGAAAAGCATAGAGCACTATTTATCCAACTAGAATGGAGGATGTTATCCTCCCTATAAAGGTGAGTATGACTATCTATTTATATCAATATGTGCATTCATGTTTATTTACTTTTCTAACATGTAAGACCCAAATAACAAAGTTAGAGTCCATTAACAGTTTTGTTTTTCTATCTCAAATACTTAGAAAGTTAGAAGTAATCAAACTTCAATAGTTTCATACTCAGTATAAAGAGAAGAGCCCCCCAAAGCATACAAGAAATCTAGTAACTGCGTCAAGGAACAATGCAGAAAACAGATTAAGTTTCCATGAGATAACAATTGACCAGAGCAAGTCATGCAGACTAAAACATCACTAAAAGACCTTTACAAAACCCATTCAACCAGGCTAGGGCCTTGGTTGATAATTTGTAAGAAACCACAATAGATCCACTTCACTATTCTGTTTCACCATTCAACTCTACAGTCAGGCCACATCACTTGTGTCCAATTCTTCCCCATATATCGCCCATGGCCTTCTTCTAATTATTGCAATTTCAACTCACCAATATATACAAGGACACTTACATCTTTGAGGAAACCCCTCTTGTAGGGGTTTGGCCTTTTTCCTGGGGAGGATATCCTGTTCCCCAAAAAAACTATATTTTCCCGTGATAATTTCATTTTATCTATTATAGGAACACCAAGAACGTCGTAGTTCACATCAAATTCAAAGCCTAATATGGAAGACAAACCAGGAAAGGCTCTCTTAACATTATTACTCCTTTATCTACATTTTGCTTAATTAGCGCAGACCTGTACCAAATCTAACGACTCCCCGTTCAAGCAGGAATCAACGTAATTCGCAAATCACAATTCCCTGAACTTTCCATCAATGGGTGCATCGTTAGCCCTCCGGCATTCACTCCCATTCCAGTCATAGGAATTAGAAGTATCAAAGATTACATTCATACACTGTAATTTCAAGCTGATTCATTCTTTCAGTGCCAAACACCGCAAAAACAAAACTTACAGTGTTCGATGCCCCAGGCCGAGGCCGCTCGAAAGGAGCTAAAGAAGCCGACATTTCCACAAAGAATCACTGAAGCAACGGCATTGAGTCTGAGTTCAAATCCAAGCAAAACCAATACCCAAAATGCTTAACATTTCAACCCAACAAAATCATTCCAGTCAACACATCAAAGATCGGCTAGTGAGCTCCAACAACAAATCAAAGATCTGACCCCAAAAAATGGCAAACTCTAAAAGCTTCAGATTCGATGGAACACGCGAATCAAGGTCACTTCACTTCAATTTCCCAATCACTTCCTCTGATTTGGGCAAGGAAATAAAAAAACGAACTTTAAAAGTCGGTCAGAAAACCGCTTCGGACTTGCTCATTTTCTCTCTCGCTTTCAGGGCGATTTTTCCGGACTTTCTTATGGGATTAGGTGGGGAAGAGCAGTGAGTCGATGATAATAATATGAAAAAACTGAGGCGCTGCTTTGCTTTTCAATTACTTTATGGGTCTATCTGAATTCTGAAGAGAGGGAGAAATTAATTCCAGAGAAACAATGAGGAGGGAAGGTTGGGTTCCTCTATATACTGAACTTCAAGTCTTTTTGTAGTAAATGTGGACATGTCCAGTAAAACCGTGACTCGACTACCCCACCCCTGAAGTAGGGTTGAAAAATGAAGCATGTTTTTTTTTTTACAAAATGGCCAAGATATCTTGGATATTACATATTACACCACATAATAATCATCAAGAAATTGACAAATGTCTTCTCTAAGGAATGGATACATCCTGAATGGAGAACTGGCAAAATTACCAAACTCTGAACTAAGTGGTGAGCATGTTTGACTAAATAATTTGCACATCTGATTATATCCCTCGATGTATATCGAAGTTCAATATCTCATTCTAAATAGAGCATATTTCTAATTGAATTAATCACTGATCTAGATGGATGATTAAGGTCGCTATCTCTCATGACCTGTTGATACGTTTCCAATGAATCTGTATAAGCAATGACTTTTTGAAAGCCATATTGTTTACACATTTGTAGTCCTGTCAGTAGGGCAAAAAGCTCGGCAGTTGTTGATGGTACAAACCCCAACTTACGCTGACACCTAGGGCCCAATTGCCCATATCATCCCGAATCAATCCTCCACATGCTGCATCATGTTGAGTGTTTGACCGATCCATCTGTATAGAACCAAACATATCCTTCTGCGGAAGTTGCCATCTGCCATCCTCATTACCCGTAGAAGAAAAAACTTGATGCCTAAAAGTGTCTGGAAAGTTGTACTCCATGAGCTTATACATGACATCATGAATAATTTCATTAGTCTGAAGTCGAGGTCCTTCCATGATACCCTTACATCGGTTCTTCCATAGCAACCAGCATATGAGACTAAAATTCGAATCCATGGCCAACGGTGAAAATACGTCTTTCCTAAAGGGACTGACATATTCTCCTTGAGCCAGACCTGCAAATCAGAACGAAAAAATCTAAAACGAGAGTTAGGAATAACAAAATGTAATCACACCGCTCTCACAAGTTCACAATCATGAAGGATGTGTATAATGGTTTCTTTTTTATAACACTCAAATGGACAATCCTCACTGATTGATAAACCTCTCATAGCTCTGATTGAGTTGATAGGTAATCTCTCATGAATGACTTGCCATAAGAACATCTTCACCTTTTTCGGAACAGGTAATTTCCACACTTTTTTCCACAAATTCGGTCTAGTCGTATCCTGCTTGGTAGATATGAAATTATAAGCAGCATGAACACTAAAGTTGCCATCGGAAGCATTTCTCCAACAGAAAGGATCATTTCCACTTCCACATGGTGGCTTGACCCGAACTATAATATTAGTCATCCAATCTGGAAGAGATTCTCTCCACTTTGAAATATTCCACATACCATTTTCCAAGACAAATTCCTTGAGCTTGGCACTTGGATTTAAGGTATGAAATTTTTTTTCAACAGAATGGATTAAGGGTTCATCAAGCGGAATCCATAAGTCCCACAAAACATTAGTAGTATTTCCACTTGTCAAAATTCTGCCAATTCCCCTATAAAATGTGTCCCAAACAACAATGATACTACGCCAAACAGTACAGGAATTTTGCTTCTTACAAACCATTGGATGCTCATCTTCTCCACAACCATATTTTCCTCTCAAGCATCAAACCTAGAGATGATCAGGTTTGGTAAGAAGACCCCAACAAAGCTTCATGATAAAAGCAATATTCTGTCGTTGGAGATCTTTAATACCCAGACCTCCATTTTCTTTAGCCTGCTTAATCCGATCCCAATAAATAAGATGTATTTTCCTACTTTCTTGTCCTTGATTCCAAAGGAAATTATGACTAACCTTTTCCAATTCCTTTAATATGCCTTTAGGAAGAAACATAACTTGCATATGGTAACTAGGTAAGGCGGACAAAACAGATTTAACTAGAACCGTCCTACTTGCCATGGTGAGAAATCTGTCTTTCCAATTTGTTAACCGCTTTTTTGCCCTCTGAATGATGGGGAAAAGGCAGCTTTGGTAACACGATGATGAAAAAGCGGTATCCCGAGATATTTACTAAGGTCACTCGTAATCCCAATCCCCATAAAATGACTTAGCTCAATTGCCCAGTTAAAGTGCACAAAAAAATGAAGCATGTTCGTGTCCACTTATTACTTGGACTTCTTTTGTTTTAGCTTTTTAATAAAATAGGTCATATTTCCAATGAAAAAAATATTAACTTGCATTATTAGTTACTCGATACTTAAAAGTACAGAAGTCAAATAACTGTTGACAAAAAATAGAAGTTAAATAATTAATTTATATAAGTTTAAGAAATTAGTCAAGTTAGTTTTGAATAAAATATGTGTGTTGGGCTTCTAAATTATCTCCTAATTATTTACAATTTTACATACGAAAACTCATTAATGGAAACACTTATATTTAGATGAAGATAAAAGGGAGAGGAAAATATGAGGGTGAGAATATTAGAAAGAAAATATTCCATAAAATTTGTGTGTTGGGCTTCCAAATTATCTCTCAATTATTTACAATTTTACGTACGAAACTCATTAATGGAAACACTTACTTATGTTTTGGATTGAGAGAACAGTTAGGGGAAAATATGAGGTAGAGAATATTAGAAAGGAAAAACTCCTAAAATAGTTAAGAAATTATTAATTTTAGAAATTTTCGTCTTAGTATTTTCCCTCCTGATTTTCTTCCTATCCAACCATAGGATTAATATGTGTAATCTATAAAATATGTGTGTTGGGCTTCTAAATTAGCTCAGACAATACTTCATAGTCATTAGTCAATACTTACCAAATGGATATGGGTTTAAAATTTGAATATCATTTATTCTCCCCATATGCATAAAAAGGCCACGCGCACACATATATATAAATTGACAGATAATTTGTTTTTTGCTGA
Organism: Inga oerstediana; assembly: GCA_963210345.1. Lineage (NCBI taxonomy): Eukaryota > Viridiplantae > Streptophyta > Magnoliopsida > Fabales > Fabaceae > Inga > Inga oerstediana. Next base: position 30,686,018 of record OY723405.1, read on the forward strand.
AAAATTGTGAAGTAGCTAGGGTTTGATTAGCTAATATAGCTTTGAGGATGTGCTGGAAAATTTGTCCACTTGGCTACCAACAAATTAAGAAAAAAGTTAAGGTTGTCGCCTTGTCTTTTGGAATATTACCCTTCTTTTAACATTTTATGCCCTCACTCTTTTGTTAGGGTCAAGGAATAAGAATATCCTATATTTCTTTTTTTAAAAAAAGAGCTGAATTTCATATAAAAAGTTTTATTGGTTTATGTAAAATTTATCTTTCAAAGAAGATTTTAATGAAAAGGTGTGTTTGTAGTTTATCTGGCCTAGTTAATTAAGTTGATGTTGTTTAATCAAATCATGTGCAATTGAACTTAATGTTTGTTTAAAATAGCGATTAGAACCTTCAAAAACAGTTTCTCAATCATGATTTACGATATACGAAATAAATAAGTAAGAGGAGTGTTGTCTCAATTTACGTAAATAAACACTTTTAAAGGTGACAAACATGATCTCAAACAAAAACCTAATCAATATCAAACTATAAAGAAATAAAATAAAAGGACACTCTATAGAATTCATTCAAATTTCTTAAAGAAGTTTAAAGCCTTACTTGCATAACTCAATTTTTGAGTGATATGTATGTAATTTATAAAAGCTAATAAAGGAGTTTGTTTGTTCTAAATATAAGATATCAATCTACTTTATCTTCTAAATTTATACTACCCTATTCCTTAATATAAGATCTTATTAGTAGTATAAATTACACTACAAATAAAATCTTATACTTTAAGTACTAGAGATATGATTATTTTCTAAAGTTTCCCTATTAATGACACTTAATTATTTCCTAAATTTTCCCTATTAACGAGACATATTAAGAGAGTTTTTTATGAAGGGAACAGTTTCTAATGAACTAACTGCCGTAAAAAAATGAATATACATTTTTGATAAATAATTAACTCAATTGATTTTTATGGTATCTGTAAATTAGTTATTTACAAAACTGAAGGAAGTATCAACTTAAATAGTTTAGATTCTTGAACGGAGTCAAATAAATTGTCCTTTAATGTTCACTATATACATCTATCTCCCTAAAAAATATTTTAATAATATTTAGTTAGTTTACATGAATTAATTGTAGAATATTTGTTCTTTTGAGTCAGTTCTGAGTTCTGAAAGGCCAAAAAAAAAAATTCTGAGTTCTGGCTTAAAGTTTACTTTACTTGATCTTTTTGGATTAAACTAATATTCGACTTAATTAAATAGGACTTGTGTAGAACAAGCCCGAGAGACTTGCCAGGCTTATGGAGCAAGTCAATGACTCAAGGTGGCTTATAAAACAAACCAAAACGTACGTGTCTTTACTTTTTAAAATTTTGACAATAAAAAAGTAGAGAGAGCGTGGGCAAATTAGCTGTGATTCCCTCTATATTTCTCAAATAGTTTGACTGATTTAGTGGGTGCGTTAAAACTTAATTAAGGGAAAACTAACTTTGAGGTATCTATAGTTTTCTTATGCGTTTTTTTTTTCCCTTTATCAAATTTTTTAATTTTACTCTTTTGCACAATTAGCTTCTATAGAGGGCTAACAATTCTAGTAGAGAAATGTTCCAGGTGCAAACGGCATATGAGTAACGTAATAAAAGTCTGCATTGATACTTCGATATCATGTGGATACTTTAGGGAATCAATTGGGTATACCCAAAATTCTTGCAATATTGCAATATTAATCTTAAAATATTTAATAAGGAGAAAAAAAACACCAATACCAAATTAAAAATTGAAAGAAACTATAGATACCTTAAAAATGATTTTCCCTTTCAAATTAATTTTAAAATCGCATCTTTCAATTTTCTCATAAGTGCTGTGTTGTCATTAGTAAGAGATTTTTTTTTTCTTTTTTCTTTTAAATAGTTAAGTTTTCTCTATCAGTGTCAATTTTGTCATTCTCCCTATCAACAATTCTATGAATTTTTCTGTTGTACTTTTTTTTTATAATTAACAAAAGGCATTAAAAAAGGGATCAATTTGCCACAAAGGTAAATGAGTACATCAGTTTCTATACCATATCAACAGTATACTCGTGGGACACAAGTCCAAAATGTGAGTGATTCTATGCTCTATTGAATATGGAATCATGATGTTAGAAAATACTACCTTTGGCCTTTAAATTCTTAATAGAAGAGCCAGATGACTAATTTTTGAGATTAAATAAGTTAAATAAATTACTTAGTTTTAACATATATTACATTATCTCTCTAAAACACTTATATGTATTATTAAATTATAGTGTTTGTTCGGAATATCTTATTTTTGGACAATAAGTACTTATAAATTGTGATTTAGGTATACAAGGTAAGTATGTGAGAGGAGTTTTATCTCGGCTTGTGTAATAAGCATTTATATTCAAAAAATAAGTGTTCCCAAACATACACATATATCAACTTATAAATGAGGCAACCAATAAGTTGTTGGTTGATATGGTAAGCGACCTCATTCCTAAAAAGAAAAAAACACAAATTCGAGCCCCGGTAAGCATATTTGTTAAAAAAAATGATAAATATAAAAACTTTAAAGTAATTTTAAAATCTCCCTAAATTAATCAACTGCCCCTTATATTAGCCTTTATATTAACAACAGGAGCTAGTACAAAAGACTTTAACCCCAAAAAAAAAAAGGGAGAATTACATTCAGGTCTTAAGGAAGAGGAGAAATGAAGAAATGGTCCCTATAGATTGTAAAATGAAAAAATGGTCCCATAGAGTTGTCAATACAGGCTCCTGGAGTTGTTAATGGGTTGTCAATACAGGCTCATGGAGTTGTTAATGGGATCATTTTTTCATTTTACAGTCTACAGGGACCATTTCTTCATTTTTTTCTTTCATGGGACCTAAATGTAATTCTCCAAAAAAAAAAAAAAAACAGTATCTTGATCAATGACATTTGACATCTGAGTAGGCAAGAAATTTGGGGGGGGGGGGGGGGGGGACTGAAAAGTAGGCAAGAATTGCTTCTAGAGGAAGAAAATCTTTTAACATTTCCTTTGCTGAAGCTGAGAAGAGAGGAGAATTAATAACTATGGCCTTAATAATTGAATGCAAGAGATGTAGTAAATCATCTTTATGCAATTGCATTAAAGTCTCCTTTTCAGCTAGTGCTAGAAATTTTGGGAGGAAGAAAAATCAAATTTAATAGTGACATAAATAGCGAAACCATATTGCTCTTAAGAAAGGACAAGTAATATGGTGTTTCAAATTTTCCAAATCAGAACAAACCAAAAGACAATGACCTGTACTATTGGAATGATGTTGCAAAAGGACATCAGAAGAAGGGATTGCTTTATTCAATAATTTGCTGATAAGCAATAAATCTTTTATTGGAAAGAAGATTGACCAGAGAAACTTCCAAAATAAGTCTTGAAGAGATGTTGCAGAAATTTGTCTATATAATTTAAAACCTTCTTTCGAAGTAGCTTTATTCCAATCAACTTGTCAATGAGTATTGGTGAAGGAAAGAGGTGTAATGAGAATTAGAGTCAGCGATTTACTGGTATGGCTGACTAATTCGGATTAGGTTTTAATATCATCCAACTCTATTGAATTAAATCAATTAACTAGCAAATTTAAAACATGAAATAAGCAAGTGATCAATTGTTATGTATATGGTACTCCTCCATTACTAAATGTAGGACATAATTAGGAAGTTAGTGATGGTTCTAAATGTAAAAACTATTTTATCCATTTTTTCTAAATTAACTCTATTGATATCTCTTCAATAATAATTAAGTAGGATATAAAAGTAGAGTATTAAGGAAGATGATTAGAGTATTTTAGAGGGAAAAACATATTGTATTAACTAATTTAACTAACATACTTAATCTGTAACACCCCAAAATTTATATTCACCAAAATTATTTTAAATATTTGAGAAATTCAATAAAATGGTGAATATTCATGAATTTGGAATTTATGAATTTATAAATGTTCAATTTCATGGGAAATTGGGCAAAAATAATTATGGAATTAATTTGGGTAATTTAAAAATCCCTATATTAAGGTCCAAAAATGAAAGAATATTAGAGAAAATATTTGGTCCAAAAATAGATGAAAATTGGCCAAGGAAAAATAAGAGAAGAAATTGGATTAGAAAGGTGATGGCAAAATCGTAATTTTGTCAAAATAGCACAAAATAAATTATTTTTTTAATTAATTGAAGTTAATTTCAATTAATTAAGGAAAATAAAGGTTAAAAATATATTTAGAATATTTTGGTCAATTTAATATGAATTTATGGAAAATTTGAGCAAAAAGTGCAATTTTGACCAAAATTGAGACTTTACGTGTATACGTAACCGAAACAAGTTGTGAAGCCAATTGAGACCATAGGGAGGGACCCCTAGGTGTCTCCTACATGTGGCATGGAGAAGGAAATATTGGTTGGGCTTAATGGGTATGATTACATGTACATAAGTTTATGTACATAAAAACTAGTTTTTGAATTTTTGGAAAATTAATAAATAATTACATGTCATACAATATATAAGATAAAGTAACATCATCATCTTCATATCAGCCCCTAAACCGACGTTGTGCAGCTGAAACTAAAGTGAGAACGTTGAGAGCATTTGGAGAAAGAAAGAAGAAGAAATCTCACAAGGTAAGCCGATTTCTCCGACGATTTCGCTCCTAACGCGTATAACCCCGATCCTAAACTACTCCTCTTTGTTCTTTAAGGTTTGGAAAGCTCAAATTTGGTGATACAAAAGTTAGGGTTTTCTGCAATTTTTGGGAAAAGCTTGTGGGAGCTTGAGGTAACTTCCAAACCTTCGTATATTGACTATTCTGGTTGCTGTAGACAATTTAATCGGTGAAATTTCGCCGGATTGTCTTTGTTTGTAAATTTTGGAAATGTGACATTAGAAGGGTTATGCTGCCCAATTTTAGTTCAAATGGTTGTTATAACTCAATTAGAATGTTAATAAAGTGGTCAGGAGTAGAAAGGAACATGTTTACGGAGCCGAAATCGTAAAACCCCGATTTTTCCCGGAGAACACAATTATTTCGGCCAGGGATGTTTGAGGGCCTTAGAGTTGGATTTTCAATGATTTTATGGTTCCATTGGATTCAGTGGGCGAAAATAGGTGGGGTTACAGTTGGGCACTTTTTCGGAAAAGGCCGAGAAAGCATAATTACGGAAACGCCCCTAAAACCCTAAAAGTAGGGCTGCCAAGGGCAATTTCGTAATTTGAGATTGAATTTGATAATTTTGAGTCCGGAAATGGATTCCTTGGACAAAAATACGTCAGGATAGCCCTAGTCAAAATTTTGGAAAAACGTGCCATCGGGCCGGGTACGGCGGGGCCGAGCCGGGGTCCCGGAGGCATTTTGGTAAATTTTCACCATAGGCTAATATAACCACAAGAAACACTATGGAAGAGTCTAAAATGATACTTGGATAGGTTATGACCTATTTCTTGTACATTTAATATTTTAGGATCGAATCGGGAGCCGAAAGTCGACACGATTTACAAGGCACACAGAAAGGGGTCGATAGAACTTCGAGGTAGGGACATTATCCTTCATACATTATGCCATAGTTATATGATTGTGTGAATGCCAATGTTTGTAAATGCGCTTTATTAATCAACATGTTTTGCCCAGTTAGGGGCCAGTAGTGCTAGAGGCACTTACACTGGAGTTGGCGGAAGACCAACCGGTGCAGATTAGTGGGGCGGGGCCCTACTCATGTATATATGCATATGATATGTTTATATTGTTCATTAATTGGTGCATACATGGCATATATCATATTTACTTTTCGCATTTTCTATGAACGATAGCATGTTTCTACTGAGATTCTTCAGAATCTCACCCCTTTTTCTAAACCAAACATCTCAGCGGGCGCCAGTGGATCAAAAGGCAAGAATGTAGACCAAGGGAAGTGACTGGCATGTGCCTCGAGGAAAATACAAAGTTCGTGGTTATAGATAGTCTATGTCTAAAATACTTTTGGATATTTTGTAATAGTGGTGTATATTGTCGCATTCTGTAGGGTTGACTTTGGACTGTAAACAAATACTTTTATCAGTATATATATACTCTTCTGTATGCCTGTGGAACTTGGTCTCTATTACTCTGTGTATATCGAAATGGAAACGGGTGTTGACATAATCTACCCAAATTTGTTTATTAGATCTTATATTAAGGATTAGAAAAGTATACTTTGTTTAATTTATTTAGGGAGATTCAAGGAAAAGTCATTTATTAGAAATTTTATTGGTGAGAATAATATGATAAATTTTTATACATACAAAACACTAGTACTTTATAAATTTTGTACGCACATAGTACCGATTTTCTAATTCAAGTTCATCCCGCCAATAAACTTTTTAGGAAAAAATATGGTTATACCATTTGAATTTACAAAATCCCAAACGATCTAATAAGAAATGGAAATGATAAAGAGGTGATTGGGAAGGAATATTGGTTTTTGATGTTTAGGAGAAAAGACCAAAGTGCCCAAATTGTTAATTGTTATTCTGAATTTGTCATTGTTTATACTTAAGTTGTCAACGATACCTGATTATTAAGCTTTGTTGACAAGTTGAGTCTAGCAATTAACAACTATCCTTATTAGATGTCGTTTCCAACTTGAGTATAAGCAATTAACAATTTGGGTATAGAGATTGACAACTTAAGCTCTTCAAGTTGTTAATCTCTATACTTAAGTTGCTAATTGTTATACTCAAATTGTCATTGCATATGGGAAAATTGCTAATTGTTATACTCAAGTTATCATTGTCAATACTCAAATTGTCAAGAATGCCTGTAAGGCATCGTTGATGAGTATAGGCAATGACAACTTCAAAATAGAAATTGACAACTTATTAAACCTCTCTCCGACTTGACCTATCCTCCCTCGCCGGTGTCCACCATTGCCACAACCTCCATTGCTTGCAGCTTCCCCCTTCAGCATCCCCTTCTATCTCATCTTCTCCCTTCCTCGATGGCTAACATCAGCGCCGCAAAACACAAATAAAAGCCCAGCCATAACCATAAATCACAACCATCATATTTCAAATCTAAAACCAACAAACTGAACCCATACTAAAATCGAACCATTGCAAGCCAAGATCAACCACTACCAGCCAAAATTGAACCCAGAAAAATAAGAAAGAAATCAAAACCACACTAGAAAGAAAGCAGCCAAAATTCATTTTTCAAAAGAAAAATCAAAGACCTTGCAATAGTTAAACTAGATCGGACTTCGAACTCGTGACAGAAGCTAGACCGGACTTCAAACTTGCGACAGAAGCTAGACCGGACTTTGAATGGCCGTCGGATGTCGGATGGGGAGGCCGTGAGTGGTGGAGGTGGGTGGTGAAGGTGGATGCTGGTGGGGAGGAAATAGAGAGAGAGAGAGAGAGAGAGAGAGAGAGAGAGAGAAGAGAGAGATAAGAAATAGTGAGAAATAGGGAGGAGGGCATTATTTAAGTCTTTTCCCTCAAACTTTGATATTCCAGATATTCCTACTGATAAATCCCAAATTGAATATAAGGTTAATATAACTTTTGGTCCCTGAAGTTTGATCCAATTTTGGTTTTGGTCCCTCAAGTTTGAAATCGGTGGTTTTAGTCCCTGAAGTTTCACCCGATTTTGGTTTTGATCCCTCGAGTTTGAAATCGGTGGTTTTAGTCCCTCAAATTTGAAAAGGACTTGGCGACCCGTTTTTGAAACCAACCCGACCCGGAAAAAAAATCAAATCCTTTTCAAACTTGAGGGACCAAAACCAAAATCGGATGAAACTTCATGGACTAAAACCACCGACTTCAAACTTGAGGGACCAAAACCAAAATCGGGTGAAACTTCAAGGACTAAAACCACCGATTTCAAACTTAAGGGATCAAACTTCAAGGATCAAAAGTTGTATTAACCCTTTAATATATTTTATCCTACTTTATTCATTTATATTGGGGATTATTTTAGGCTAATTTGGATTTATTATATAATATTTGGATAGTTAGCCAATTTTAGGAAATAATATAAATCTGAATTGATTATGATATTATTAAGTTTAAATTGTTAATATTCTGATTGTTATGTCGTGATTAGATAATATTTTTAAATATATAATAAATCATGATTTTATTTGATTCTTGCAAGATAAAGAAAAGCATATTAAAAGATTTTATGGTACATAATTTTTCTTAAAAGCTAAAATAGAATTTGATCGTTAAATTTTATTGATCCTGAACTTTGACCTCATAACTCTCTCTTCCACCTTTTTATTTATCCTAGCCGCCACAGTTCACTGAAAATCACGACTCAAGAACTGACACACTAAAAGAATTGGAGCTGCTACGCACAATATCCACCGAATTTCATCCCCTTCCTACCATCCCTTCCATCAGCCACTGGCGCCACCACAAATCCATTAAATACTTTGGCTGTGTTTGGAAACACGTTTTGGGGGTAAATAAGTCCTTATTACGCAAACCGAGATAAAACTCCTCTCACATATTTATCTCGTATACCGTGAATCACGATTTATAAGCACTTATTACCCAAAAATAAACTATCCCAAACGAGCACTTTAGCTCCCATATTTCTCCAATTGCATGCACACTGACGGAGCAATTGAATTAATCAATTCTTCTCAATATTTCTTCATGGCTGTGACGAACTGCAAGAAGCTTGGAGCAGAGAATAAGTCCATGGCAGCTTAAGCTTGTTAGGGAAGCAACTTGAGAGAAGTATGGAGGAAGTTAGAGCCTAGGAACTTATATTTGAAAACCATAAGGGAGTGAGTTTCCTTTTATCAATTTATTTCAAAACTTGAGATTATTTAGTTTTAAATGATTTTAGATTGTACTAATTGAGAACAATCTAGTTTTAGATTGTAGACTTATTATTGATTTGGATTGAATTGATATTTTAGATTTGCTTTGTTCTTAAATAATTGTTGGGATTTTTGTTTGTAAACCCTTTGATTGTCAATTAGATTATTAACTAAGTTTTTATTATTAATTTAATTGTCAATTTGAGTTTAATCTCTTGATTGTTTAATTAGGTTGATTAATTGTCGAATTATTTAATTAGGCAATTGTGAATATGATTTCCAAAACTATTTTAAACTATTGTGATTAGTTTTTAATGAATTTAATTAGCCACAACTATTTTATTATGAATTTTCTAATGGAATAAGTGTTATTGAGCTTGAGGGTTTCCTATGTTTCAATTAGTTGATTAAATTTATTAATTCCAATTTTTCATCAACCCCCTTTGGTCTAATAAATTGAATCGCTAAGAAAGCTAAATACATGTGAATTCTAAGTTGTCCCCTTCATCATCATAATTAAATTCAATCTTTGTTGTTTGTCTTGTTTTTTATTATTCTCTTTGCTTAGGATTTTAATTCCACCATAAAAAATGCCAAAAATTGCATTCAAATTTATATAGAATAGTCTCATTCTCATATAAATTTTAGAATCAATTGCATTAGTACATTTATAGTCTAATTACATTTAGGTATTAGTGTCTTACATTCTAGTTTAGGTCAATTCTATTGCATTTTTTGTCACTTGAAAATTAATCCTAAAGAAAACCCATAGCTTACTCCTTGAGAGAATGATCTAAGTTGACCCTAAACTGTATAATAATTTAAGACTTAGTTTAATTGATTATTTTAGCGAAAGAAGCACAGATCCCTACCAAAGTACTTATTTGTCTTTTTGCCAATTTAATAGACATTTTGCTTCTTCTTTTTTTAATTTTAAATGGTATTTATATGTTTTTTCCTCAATTTTTAATGAGGAAGTTTTCCTTAATTTTCTCATTTATTTACTGTACGCATAAGTTCACACCACTAGCTACAAAAGAAAATGACACTTTTTCCTTTTACATTCTTGTGATGAATCCATGTATAAACAATATAATCCTGGTGCCCAAAATAAATGAAATGAAGGTATTGCTTCAACACGAACTTGAATACTCTGCCCAAAAAGATAAATCAAACATAAGCATCTAAAAAGTTATCTAAATCTCCAGTTTTTGCTTCAAGTCTTCCAATATTCCTACTTGCATCCTTCCATCCCTCAATTTTTCTGTGCTTCAACTTCCTCCCAACACTTCCAATCACCAAAGGCAATCCCTTGCATTTTCCCACAATCTCCTCCGCAACAATCTTGAAATCAGAATCATTATCAACAATCTCACCTGTCACATTTCTAAACAGCCTCCATGATTCTTCTTCGGATAGAGCCTTAATCTCCACCTTCTTCACTCCTTCATCCTCCATAGATTTCCACAAGTCTTCATTCTCAGTAACCATCATCATCTTCAATCCCTTCTTATCTGAGGGAATTCCTATGGCTTCCAAATCAAGCCTTTCTCTCACATCATCAAAGATTATCAATATTTTCTTCTCAATCTTCAGTCTCAAATACAGACGACGAGCTCTTCCAGATTCACTCTCTTCCTGAATTTTCAGTCCCAACATGTCTGCAATTTGGTTTTGGATATTTCTAAGGTCGCTGGTGCTGGACTTAGGATCAGCAACAACCATGACAACTTCATCAAACAAATTCTTCGCCTTCACTCTTCTTCCCACTTCTTTTGCCAATTCAGTCTTCCCAATCCCTCTGATTCCATGAAGAACAACCGCGTTACACTCATCTTCCTCTAAAGCATTCAGAATCTGATCTGTAGGTTCGATTCTCGAGTCAAAGGCAATGAAATTTCTGGAGGATGAGTACTCTATGCCTGGAAGAGGAGCTGGGCGAGAAATCCGATCGAAATTCCCAGCTTGTTCTTGAAGCTCAGTGATGGATCTCACCTTCTTCGTCGATTTTCTGCTGATACGGTAGCGATTAACGCAATTAGGGCAAAATCCACCGAAACAACTCTTGCTAGTCTTGCTCTGTTCTTCGATCTTCACAACTTGATCGATGATCTGATCCACATTCGCCAGCCACTGTTGAACTTGGGGATCGATGAGATCTCCTCTGATTTTGGCTCGTTGAACTTGTTCATTCACACGAAGCCGCAGAGTTTTGAGGCTCTCTACTTGCTCACTGAGATTTCTGACATTTCTAGTGAAATCGAAGAGGTAATCAAACTGACGAAGGATCGGATGTACTGGGTATTCAGCGATCTTCGCTGCAATAGAGATCAGAATGCTGGTCATTGTGGGTGAGATTGAACTTGGATGATTGATAATTTGTAAGAACAGATTCAATTTTGGCGAATAATATAAGCACTGAATCGAACATCGAAATCGCGTCTTGCTGGGTTCAAGTTTCCTGGAAAGTTAATTGAAAATGTCAAGAAAGAGGGAGAAACCGTGTCTTGGTCTTTACTTCCCGGAAAATCCTTTTCCTGTTTTGCACTAGTACTTGGCGGGGTTTATGCTTTCGTTGGTAGGAAAGTCGATGAAATTTGGGAAATAAACTTTTTTTCTTAACTATTTGTTATTTCTTTGTTAGATTAATACCTTGGTATGGAATCTATTTTTCTCGCACAATGTAGCATTTAGGGAAAATTCTAAAAAATCATATTAGAAATTATAAAAGGATAATTCAGTAATTTGAAAATGGGAAAGGATAAATCAGGCGAGTGTCAGATGGGCAGAGGAAATTGAGATTTTGAAATCTCGGCCAAATAACGACAATGTCCTTCAGCCCTCAGTCGGAATAACAATATAGGAGTTGTTAATGACGAATTTGAAGTTGTTAGTGGCGAGATATGTGTTGTTATTAGCCCTGAAACTTGTTAATTGTGAAAGAAGAAATTGGAGTTGTTAATTTCGAACTCAGAGTTATTAATTAAGAGATAGGTGTTGTTATTGGCCTTGAAACTTGTTAATTGTAAAAGAAGAATTGAAGTTGTTAATGTCGAATCCGGAGTTGTTAATTACGAGGATCATGTTGTTATTTTGAAGTAGGGGGATGGAGGGCTAAAGGGCATTTTCGTCATTTGGTCGAGATTTCAAATTCCCAGATTCCTCTGCCCGTTTGACGCTTGTTTGATCTGTCATTTCCCATTTTCAATATACTAAATTGTCCTTTTGATATTTCCAATATAGTTTTTTGAAATTTTCCCTAGAATTTATGTTTCCACGTTTTTTTTTTTATTTTGGATATATTTTGTTATATTGTTGTTCTTAGTCTTCTTGTTTATGTGTTTAATTCATGTGATACCTATTTTTCACAAATTGAAACTGAATTAATGTAACATGATGATTTATATTGGGATGAACAAGTCAGTTTGACAAAAAATTATTTAAATGATATATTAAAAAAATCAATTTCAAATTATTCAAATGTAAAGATAAGTTAAGAACTAACTGTTAGAAAAAGTTGTTTTAATTTTAAAGTAGTTTTTGAATAAAAAAAATAGTTTTCTTCAAAGTTATGTTAGACATTTTTCCCATCTAACTAGCTTTTTATCATCCCAACCGACTTCTAACTTGTAAGACTTTCTAATAGTATTCTTAAGACATTTTCTCTATTTCTTAACCTCCCAAAAAATTCCAAAATTAAATAGATCTTATATTAATTAAGAACTAGATGAGTATATATTTTGCACTTGTGACACGTTTACTTTGCATTTGGTGTAAGGAAATACTCATTATGTATAGCTAATTCTTTGGTTTAGATTATTGTAATTTGGTTATAGATTAGTGGATGATAATTTCTATTTTTAGTTAATTTAATGTTATGTTTGTTGATTCAATTGTTTGTCTATTTATTCTAAAGCATGAGGAATCTAATTGGGGCATATTTTGGTGTTTTTATGGGCAAGATAAAAAAGGGCATATTTGTCGTGCTCCCATATTTATAGAGACAGGTCCCAGTAGATCAAGACTTATGTGCCCAGTCTTTGGATTATGGGTAAGCCCGACACCTTTGCTAAACATTTGTTACCCAAAAAAAAAAAAAGAGCCAATGAATTAAAAATCTATACTACTTGCTGGATAACTTGATTTTTTTGCTGGAAAAGAAGATATCTGCTAGCTCTACATAGTTAATAGTATTGTAGTTAGTTAAGTTCAATAAATTAATCGTCTAAGAAAATATGTGTTAGCACTTAACATAATTGAAATGCTCTTAGTGTGTGTTTGGGGGGAGCATTTGAACCCCCCAAACGCTCAATTGAGCCAAGAAGCTCAATAGCCAATTTGGAAAAAAAAAAATTGAGTGTTTAATTTCTAAAGTAAGCAATTGAGCTTAATTCCATTTTAATAGCTTTTGCCATAAGCTTCATTGGGGAGAGTGAGAATGGTTAAAATATTTTTTCAGTTGTGTCCAGTGTAGTATCAGACTTATTACAATTTTACCTTTAATGTACTTTTTTTGCTACAAAAATTAATGTCAACTATTATTTGGTGCTTTTAACCCTTAAAATATTTTTTCAACTGTATCTAGTGTGTTATCAGACTGATTGCAATCTTATCTTTAATATACTTTTTCAGTTCCAAAAATTATTTTAAACTATTTTTTGGTGTTGTTAACCCTTTAAAATATTTTTTCACCCATTCTCTCTTACTATTATCACAAAAGTCAATTGTGTTTAAGTAAATCCAAACAAGTTTTACTTTTACAAAAGTCATTTATACAATCGCTGTTCCAAACATAAATCACATTACACAATCGAGCTTTTTACCAAAAATAAAATTATCAAAAGCTAAATTGAGAAACTCTATTTTTCCTATTGCTGTTCTAAACACACACTTTAGATTGAAAGACGCTATGAGGTCATCATGAGATTTACATGAGAAAATATGGCTTTACTTGTGATAAGAGGAGGAATTAGACAATACAAGTAACTGAGGCTGTATTAATACTCCAAGCCACGATTCAATCTAAAATCACCATATTCTTTTTTTTTATAAGAGACAATTCTTATTAATAACTAGATAAAATGATGCTTATAAAAAAGGCTTCATCAACTAACTTATGCAGCGATAAAGCCTAACAGCAGAAAGTAACAAAGAAAACAAGTACAAAGTAAAAAAAAAAACTAAAATCACGATATTCATCACTAATATTAAAAGTAGGTTTAGTTTGATTTCTTTGTTTTTTTTTGTTGGTAAAACGGGTAAGGCCAATCAAGCTTTATTCATCAACAATTTCTCTTGGGAAAGTAACTCCCATAACATCAGCCAACATAAGATCTTGGATTGAATCTTAAGGATGATCTAACATTACACAATTAAAATCCATTACCAACTTTAGATTCGCCAACCCATCTGCAACCTGGTTTCCTTCACAATATGTACGCTGCAAGGTGATTTCAAGATCAGCTCCTTTATAATTAGTTCTATCATAAGCCTATTGCATTCTTCCTTTTCCATAGCAGCAATTAAACTCTTATCACAGCTTGAGTCCCCCTCCACTACTATTCTTATCAATTCCATCTCTTTTGCCATCCTTAAACCACATAAAACTTCCCATAGTTCTGCATTATATGCACTACATGTTCCAATTCTATTTATAAATCCCACAACCGACTCACCTCTTTCATTTCTCAACGCACTGCCGCATCCCACCAGTCCAGATTTGGGGATGTGGGGGAGTTTTTAATCATTTGAAAATAATGTGTGGGGCCCACTACCTCAAAAAGTAACCACCGTTTGTACAAGATGATGGAGGTGACATTTTTGCCCCATTTAAAAAAGTTTATAGGCAATTTTGCACCTAAGAAAAATATTTGATGCTGGATGCACATGTCAGAAAAGTATATTAGCATCTTTGCCCTTTAACCCTATAATGAAAAATCTAAGCTGAAGGCATATTATTAATATATAAAAAAATGCGCTCCTTATATTTTCTCAATTATAAGCTTGTCGCACTAGAAACAAGTGGTGCTACATATGTTAATAACCAATATTTAGCCATCATTCCATCATAATCATCATCATCTTTAAATACATTCCAATTATTCATACTTCAACTATCTACAATCTATCATCTATAATGTCAAGAATATAATTATTTACTTGTCATCGATAACAATGCCCATGCATCCCACGAGATTTAATGTCTGTTTGGATTAGAGGTAGAAGTTATTTTTCTAACATGATTTACAGTATACAGGGTAAATTTGTAAGAGGAGTTTTGTCTCGACTTGCGTGAATGTGTTTCCTGAACGCTAACCCAAACAGGCCCTTAATTTAGTTGTAAAATGAATTTTAAAAAGTTGGATCTTTATAAATAATATATTACTATGCTTAATATAACAGCTAATTGGGGGATTGGATTACCTCAATCCATTTTGTCTCTCAAATTTGTAATTTTTTCCAAAGTATTCTTACTCATCAATATATAATAAAATTCGATTCCGTTATGTAGAGAAGCCAAATATGTAACCCTCTTCACGATTAAGGCCAAGATTTAAGTTTATAAACACGTGGTTAATGTGGAATTAGAGACCATATTTCAAATTGGGACTTATTACAATTAAGGAAATCTTTTGCTCAAAATCGGATGTGCAAAACTTTTTCAAAACTTATTTACAGTGGTCTCATATTCACAATACAAAACAATAATGGCCTGTACATTTGGATTCCATTTATAAATATCAGAGTGTAAAGTAAATTCCCTACTCACTCGGGTTCCATTAATTAGTAAAGGGATTATACAAAGGCACAAAGCCAATAATTCTTTACCCTTATCTTGGGGATTACACAAAACTACACTACCAAAATATACAACTATTTACCACAAAATATCCAATGAATTTTACATTGGTAATCATTAACCAAAATAAACTCCTAAAACTGGAGCTCTAACTGCTCTTCATCGCCCGCTTTCCTTTGGATCCTTCAGCCCTATCTGAAAATTTGTGTTTTTGGGAGAGTGAGATTCTAAAGAATCCCTATAGTAACAAATTACTCATAATATGCACAACATCAAAGCATGAAAGTAAATCATCCGTACAACACACAGCAATCCCAACAACAGTTGCAACGGCTGGGGTAGGTATCATGGGTATTGCCCCCTATGACGGCTCACGCTGAACTACTTGTTGTATTACACATCCACATGAACATATCATATATATCACCACAACTGGGATCCATATAAAACATTTCACAACACAGCCCCACGGGCTGGATACTCAACACAACACGCAGCCCTATGGGCTGGATCTCAACTAGGAATCCACGATTCCATAACGCAGCCTCGGTACTTACAGCGGCAGATACAACAACGGCTGGGGTAGGTATCATGAGCATTGCCCCCTACGACGGCTCACGCTGAACTGCTCACACTGTAATGCCCTATGGCTAATAACACATTCACAATGATAAACATGCATACCAAGTATCATACACAACATGAGAGAAAAGTCACTACCTAAGTCCTTCTGGGCATTCCTTGGCACCGGTCTCTCCCGCGTCGGGCAAATATCTTATCCTAGAATCATAATTAGGGACGAAGAGTTATTTCTCTATTCCAATTCTCAATATATTTATAACACTTAATTGGTTATCATTATTGCTCTTTTAGTACTCAAGAATACCTCTAACCATAGCCCTAAGGTGTTGGAAGAACTATCCCAAAAATCCCCTTTTTGGAAACACAAACTGACATTTTCTATAGAGGCACTCGAGTGAAGATGGCCTCACTCGAGTGAGATTGTACGGATACTCGAGTGAAGGAAACCTCATTCGAGTGATGGTACGGTCTGCACTCGGGCACCAGAGAGTGAGAGACAGCGAGTGTATACCCGAGAGTACAAAGAAGTTTTTTAGAGACAGGATCACTCGAGCATACTGGACCTCACCCGAGTGAAAGCCAAATACCTCACTCGAGCACCTGAGAGTGAAGTCCAGAAAGTGAGAACACGAGAGCACAAGAGAAATGGCAGTAGCCTAAATGGCTCACTGCACTCAAGCATAACACAGATCACTCGAGCGGATACCCCATACCCGCGAATGAGAAGACACACTCTTGCACCATGCCCGCTAGTGACAACCTAAGAGGCAAGTCCTTGGTGCCAAATACACCAGTCACTTGAGCACAAGGAGGCTTACTCAAGTGATATTCATCCCTCACTTGCGAGTGAGACTATACACTCTTGGATTTTCCAGAAAGCACAACAGAAAAACTGAAGAGAAATAGAAGATACGCACAACACTCGAGCATTGTCCATCCCTACCCAAGTGATCATCATCCCTCACTCGAGTGAATCCCGAATCACCTGAGTGATTCTATCAGAACCAGAAAACGCAGAAATAGACCAAACTTCCTAACACTTGCCCAATTGAACCCTATGGACACAAAACTTTACCTAAAGCCATCCCCCACAGAAAAACACTTAATAAACTCAATGGGATCATTAAAATCATCAAAATCCTACTCCATTATCATGCTTTAGGTTTTGGGCAACTAAATCAACAAAATACCAATCTCATCCAAACATCACATTTCAATCACCAATCAATCTATCTATCTTAAACTCATTCCAAGATACCATTCTCATGCCAAAAACATACCAAATGAACAGTGGCTCTCATTTTCGGATTCAAGCCAACATTTCCAGAAATTATAAACTATTTCAAATGGCATGAAACTTAGATAGATAGATTGGTTTCACATACTTCTTCAACTTCTCTAAAAATACTCTTTGATTCTCCAACAACCAAATTTTCATGTGATCACAAACCTCAACCAATGGCCAAACTAAAAACACCAAAATGAAGCTCATCACTCAAGAATCA
Source organism: Inga oerstediana (assembly GCA_963210345.1). Taxonomy (NCBI): domain Eukaryota; kingdom Viridiplantae; phylum Streptophyta; class Magnoliopsida; order Fabales; family Fabaceae; genus Inga; species Inga oerstediana. The sequence goes on from OY723405.1 coordinate 30,703,724, forward strand.
ACATTTATGAATGGTGTTTGAGCAATGGAGGGCATCTACTTACCCAAATCACAAGCTCTTCTTTCTCTTACTTGCCGAACTTGGCCGCCAGGTTTGTAGAAGAGAGAAATAGAGAGAAAATGAGAGAGAGAAGAGAGATGGAGTATGGAGGAAGAAGGAAAAACAATGATGATACTCCCTCCATGCTGCCAGCCGAACAAGAGAGGAGAGGGAGGAGAGAGAAACAAATGTTTAATCAATTTGACCTTCACACTCATACACCCTATTTTGCCACATGTCACAATGCTATTGGTTCTTACCAATTAAGTCACCAATTAGCTTATCTAATCTCTCCATTAGCCCATTAAGTTCACACATAATTTTCTCTTGGTTAGTAATTAATTTCCCCATTAATTACCAATTTATGTCCAATAATTCCATTTTTCCAATTTTTCACTAATTATGACATATTAATTAATATTGCCATAAAACACATAATAATTCCAATTAAATTCATAATTATCCACAATAATCATGATTAGCCCTTAATCAAAAATTGGGATATTACAAAATACATGTTCATAAGCCACAACCGTGAACCTCAGGCTCCATGTGAGCAAAAACTATTTCTCTAGGTTGTGGAACCTGGACCGAACTGGCTGGTTCGGCCCGAAAATCGGTGAATTGGTCGGTAGACCGGTCCGGTCCGGTCCGGGTTCCTATTTAATTTTTTTTAAGTTTCCTTTAGAATTTCATATTAATAAGCCTAAAATTTTCAATTTCTCACTGGTTTGCCCCCGATTTAGCTCCGGTTTGGTCCTGATCTGACCCATTGACCCTTAACCCAGTACCGCGATCGGTTCAATACCCGATCCGGGTTTTAATACCTTGCTATTTCTAAGAAACTAATGCAATGTCGTCGAAAATGAGAAAGACATGGCAAATTGTTTGCATAACCATTTTGAAGGAAATAGTAAGAACACCACATACTGTGGTTGCAAAAACACTTTGACGCTCAAAATTTTTACATTTTACAGTGACTCCAATTTATATGGGCCAAACTTCATCCAAACGATAAACATAGGAGACCTTCCTAAATCTCTCTTGTGTGAACTCAGTGAGCAAGTTTCAGGTCTTCGCATAGCAGTTCGTGTTGATCATTTTTTCACCAGGGAGATCATTCGTGAACCATTTTCAAAGGAAGTAGTTGCAGTTGATTATGTTGTATATGATTAGATGGTAAGCTTTTATCGTCACTACTAACTGATAACGTTTTTTGTATTTTCCTTTTAACCAGTAATTATAACCCTGAGCTGACTTCTAGTTGAACCAAACAGGGTACTCGTATGCTTGCTGCTGTGCACAGTTTTGAAGCAAGTTCTTTGGTAATGAGCAGAATCTGCATGACCAGATGTTACAACATATTTGAAGCTTTCCCAGTTATGGAAATCATTTGAAGGTATAAAATCATCATCTTCTGTTTTTGAGCCACAGATTGTGATGATATAACTTATATTACAATGACATAACTTGTATATGGGCCAACATATTTTTCGTTTTGAAGGAAGAACTTTGATGCATATGTTGAAATCTTTTTGAATGTCAATGAACTCATCTTCTTTAAGATGCTAAAAAGGTTTGTACTCTTCATCCATTCTTCCCTTCATTTCTGTTCTCTACCTTTCTTCCTTTCTCTTTTTGAACCACAGATGTATGGCTTCGATTCCTTTTTATTATTCATTCTATTTCGGTGCTGGGAAAGCTTTGTGAGGCATGTATTCAACTTATTTGGAGTGAAAATTCACTCTTAAAGATTTTAGGATTTTGGTTATGCTATTTTTACTATTTCTATTGTAAATTTGCAAATTTGTATAAAGAGTATTGGAAAGTCGTGAGCTTTTTTTAGAAAGGAAATTGTAAACTAATACTGAGTTTTGTTGCTGGCTAAAACTCTGTTTTCCTTTCTTTTTTTATTTGTTTAGAGTTTGCTTATTATCCTTCATTGTTTTCATTACATTCATTTTCTAACTTTCTTAAACAACTATATTTTCTCTCCAAGTCTGTGGGTGCAAGTGTTGAGTGTTGAAGGCCTTCCACTTAGCACTTTCCTTTTATACTGATATAACACGGGGTAGTTTTTATAACATTAACCAATAAGATTCCATTATTGAGAGTTGGAAAGGTGATATAAAGAGTATTAGAAAGTAGTGAGCTTTTATTTGGAAAGGCATACAAGTGAAAAACAACCCCAATTCCATATATTTTTGATACATTCTTATCTCTCCCAACCCTACTAAGCCTGTCACGTAAGCGTAGTCATGAAGGACCAAGGAATAGCTTGAAGCCACTCATCTCTGATGATATCTTGTGGTATTGCACTCATAACATTACTACATATACTTTCCTTGGCAAAAATATATGAATGGAGTGGAGAAGAGTTCATATATTCGGATGACAATACATCTTCCCATCACAATTGAAAGGAATATGGTAGACAAACTCAAGTATGAAAATGTCATAATCTACCTGACTCCTATTAACTATATATATAGAAAGAGTAATGTTGATAAAACAGAATGCTTGTATGTCTAAAATAACATAATCATATACGTGATCCTCTCCTAGAACCATATACTCAATCCACATATTGTCATTTTTATTGCAAGTAATCTTATGACGTAGATGGATAGCATGACTCATGAATAGTATTTATATAGATGCATCTACATATAGATGTAAAGGCAAAACATCACTTATGAACTGCTCAACTAACGGGTTATTCTTCCTCACCTTTGATGTCATATCCTTCTTGTGGTTTCCTGTTCATCACAACATCTTCATGTCACTTCCTTCTCATTTAATATGGGCACACTTTTCGGTCCACCATTTCTATGTCTCCTCCCATACTTTTTCAAAACTCACCTACCTTGCCTACTATTTCACTTACTGTTCCCTTTTAAATTGTTCTCATTTTATCTTACCAATAGGCCATTTTTCCAAAACTTTTTAGTCTAACTGAAGCATATATAAGATGAAACAAATTGCACAACTGGGAAGGCAAAGCAAATATCACTCATCCTCCTAAACATCATGCCTACTGTAGTTATGAAATATCCAGCCCTTGACAAACTTATAACCACAAAATGTGGAAATGATGACAGCACTTAGCAAAAGCTTAATGTCTGATTGGGGGAAAAAACCTATTGCCAAAAAAAAAAACATCAATATATGATTTTGGGCCAAAAGGCATAACAATAAATGAGATTTTCTTAATGACTAGCTAATTGTTTTTAATAGTAAGAAAGTTTACCTCTCTAGGGTGTTTGGTTTTTGGGGGGGGGGGATTTTACTTTTAGTAGGTGTTTTATTTCACTTTGCGTTTACTACATATACTAGTAGTGTAATGCAAGTTTGTCAAATTTAAAAGTAACTATTTTGCCTCTTTTACCATAATTCTTGACACTGCTGTGTTATTCCAAGAAATAATTAATTTCCTTATTTACATTCAATGTATTATTGTTAAGAATTATCAAACATGCTCCTTCTTTACTCAAAATGATTATCTGGTTGTCTTCTACAGACTATTTTGACTTAAAAAAATTTAACGAAACTCAATGAGACCCTTTACACATTTTTCAAAGAACAATTACACACACACATTAAATAATTTAAAGATTGTTTAGTGAGTCAACAAAAAAAATTGTGAATGATCAAATTCATGGTAAATTACTGGACTTGGAGGCCAAGCTTAGCGTTAACATATCAGGTTGGGTATAGCATTTAATAATATGATGCTATGCTTGGAATTTCAGTGAGTTAAAGAAAATAATCATTTGTATGTATACCTTTTGGGAGCATTGATGTCACTAAGGCATCTCAGTCATGTTTAATGCATAATCAAAGAGTTGGTAAACTGCTCAACAATCGGACACTATGCCTTCCTGAAACCCCTGATTTAATACCTCCCAGCAGTGTGAGGTACATAGGTTGCATGCTTTTTACTTTTCAAAATTTATTCATAAGTAATCAACCAATGATATGTCGTTTACCTAAAATCAAAATACATAATAACCTTTTTACTTTTCAAAACATTAATCTGTCCTTATTAATTTCACTTGCAGTTACATTTCGAGGCAGTGGATGCTAAAGGAAGGACATATGGTCCTAGCAAGAACAACAACTAACAAAAGGATTGCATACATAAAATTTTCATAATGTATATGCTGCTGAACATCATGCCAAAGAAGTTTTCCATTTTATCATAAAAACACTCACTACTCTTTAAGCAAGGACAACTGTAGTTCAACTTTTCCCTCTTCTAATGGTCAGTACCATAATCCACTCACCCATGACTACTTTGTTTACTCCTTTATGTCTCATTTAATGCTCAACATCATTATACATGCTTGATAATATTGCATCTGCTGCTCTAATTTTCTTGTTCCATAAGTCTGCTCTTTCAATACCTAACCATTGCTCCATGCTCACTTTAACATCAAAATCATAATTAGTAGCTAGAAGAAGATGATGAAGTAGTGAAGCTATATATCTATATATCTATATGAATGGAAACCATGGTTGATGAACAGTTTTTACCTACTTTCCCTTAGATTCTCTACTCATCTAAGTCGTATACCACGTTTTTTCATGCACTTAGCAACATATACTATGATCTCAGTCCTCTCAAATTCAGTGTAGGCATGTCACTTAGCAACACATACTGTGATCTCAGTCCTCTCAAATTTAGTGCAACCATGTCACTACTTTTTCCCCTTCTTTATATAACTCCCTATTTTACATTATTGCTTCCCCACCCTTCATCTGCCACCTTCCCTCGTTAAATTATTGCTGTTCACCTTTGCTGTCATATCCTTCTTATTTTTCCTGTTCATCACAACATCTTTATGTACCTTCCATCCCATTTAAGTATGCCACACTTTCCCCTTCACCATTTATATCTCATGAACTCTTCCACTTCCTCTTACCTCACCTTCCCTTGCCTATTCTACTTACTGTTTACTTTTTAAGTCCTTGTCATATCCTCTTTAAGCAAGGACAATTGCTTCCATATTGTTTCACTTAATGCCCTCACCGATGACTACTACTTCCACCGACTAACTTAGTATCACGTCCTTTCATTCAATATGCATGTGTCTCAGGGTGTATCTGGATTAGTTTTTGGAGAGTAACTTCTGGAGAAAAAAATGATAAAAGTGATTTTACAAAATAGATTCTAAGCAGCATAGATTTTGAGAAAAAAATGATTTTAATAAAATGATATTGTTTGGGTATTGTGATTAGAATTATTTTTTTCATGGTCGAATTACTAAAGGATAAGGTTATATTTTATGTATTATTTCAGATTAAATTTCATAATAAATACTAAAAATGAAATAAATTTGTCTACAAAATTAAAATTATAACATTAGTCAATTATATAATATAAAAAATAGATCAAACACACACACACACACATTTATATATATTAATAAATTGTATAATAAAAAAATTGTCCAACCGCCAAAAAAAAGGCATGCAATAAGCTCAAGCTGAAAAGGTCATTACGAGAAGGAAAGAGAAAAAAGGGGAAATGGGGAGAGAAAGAGGAAAAATGTGAAAATACGGAAAAAGAGTGAAAGAGTAAAGAGAAACATGAAAGAGAAAAAAAGGGGAAAATGAGGAAAGAGAAAAAAGGGGAAAAAAATTTAGCTTTTTCCCAAACTATGGGTTTGGGATAAAAAAATGCCCTTATTTTTCAAGTGTTTGGCAATATTTTCTTCAAACCATGGTTTCAAGCTAAAAAAATGCTTTTTTTGGTTTACTCAAGCACACACACTTACTCTCATTTATGCAAAATTTCCATAATACCTTCATTTATCATGCCTATGAATAATTAATATTCATAAAGCACTTGTTACTTTCATAGCGTTTTACAAGGAAGTTTTTAGAAATGTGGATGCTTAATTATGATCATGTAAGGTGACAAATGAAATAAAGTGGATTTCTGTTCGTGAAAGTCGGTTTTATGTGTTGTGCACAAAAACATAGTGTGAAGTACATTGTTTTTATTCCGTGTATAATGTAACTAATTGATGTGATGAAAAAGACAGTTATTTTACTAAATAAATCGATGTAGATAAATGATCATTATAGTATAGTCTTCCCGTGCAACTCACGGGTAAGACCTGCTTGTTACACACATTAAGGAATTTCTATTCCATGGTAGTCATAATAAAGGATGATATTTTGAAAAAAAACAATGAATATTTGTTACAATTAAGTAACATAGCTAATTTCTTTAATTTACCCAAATTAGTCAACTACCTTTTAAGAATTAGAGATGGTACTCCTCCTATCCTTAATATAAGACATATTTAGAGAGTTGATATTGGTTTTAAATGTAATACAATTTTTTCATATCTGTCAATCTTTTCTTAATTTACCTATAAGGGTGGAAACAGGCCAGACGGCCTGACATGGGTCTGCAGTCTGGCCTGTCAGGCTAAAAGGCCAGGCTAAGGCTAAATTAAAAGCCTGCTTTTCTTAACAGGTCAGACCAAGACTTACTGACAAGCCTGTTAGGCGTGAGCCTATTAAGGTATTTTTTTTAAAAAAAATCTGTAGGGCCCATCTATCGCTCCCTTCTTCCCTAAGGACGTGTTTGGTTCAACGGAGATTAGGTTAGGTGAGGTTTATTTAAGTTAGGTTAGAGGAGGTTATAATGTTGTTTGGTTCAAGAAGAGGGTAGGGGAGGTTTGATATCTTGTTTGGTTCAGAAGGTTAGGTTAGGAGAGTTAATTATAAGTGGACAAAAATGCCCTTCTACATATTTTCCTTCTTCTTTTACAATATATTTATTAATAATAATTCTTTGTAAACTTATTATTTATAAAATAATTATTCTAACAATTATATACACTTCTTTCACATATCCTTCTCTTTTTATAATACATAAAAAGATGAGTTATAATAAAAAAAATGGATGTAAATTAATTAAAGACCATATATATATATATATATATATATAATATAACTTACTTTTAAAAAATGTCCTTGTTTATAGAAAAAAAAGTGAGGGTAGTGCTCAGTCACCTCCTAGCTTAGTCACCCCCCAGCTCTCTGTCGAACAAAGAAGAAGAATACTAAGAGGGTAGTGTTGGAATTTTAAAAATTGCCATGGGCAATTTAGTCACAATTGGACACAAATATTCTCTCATCTAGAAAAAAATCCCAAATTTGAAGGTTTTGTAAATTGGGGGACGTTACTACTAGAGGACAAAAAGACCTCCCACACCTAACCTAATCTCCTTCCAACCAAATACCTATTTTTAATCTTCAACCCCACCCCAACCTAACTTAATAAAACCTCCAACCGTAAACCATTTCTTTGGCTCAACATATAGAAACACTTGGTTAACATGGTGTTTATGCCGTCGTGATCATGTGTATGGCTATGAGTTTAGACATTGGTTTACGGTTCTATGTAGGCATATTTGGTTGGCAAGGAATGACCATATTTTCAACAATAAACAATGGAGTAAACAGGAGCTATTAGCACGTACTTGTTCGGTGTTGTCTTGGGGTATGTCTACACACATGAAACCGAAGTCTTATATCACACCAAGTATGGGTTGGCGACCTCCACCTGCTGGGATGGTTAAAGTTAATACAGATGGATCCAGGAATGAAGCGTCGGGGTGCTGTACTTGTGGTGGGGTGATAAGGGATGAACAAAGCAGATTTATTCAAGGGTTTATGTTTAGGATTGGACGATGATCGGTTATCACAGCAGAAGCCTGGGGAATTTTGTGGGGTATGAAATTAGCTTGGGAAGGAGGATTTAGGCATATTATTGTTGAGAGTGACTGCAGTGAAGTATTGGATCTTATTCAAGGACTTGTGCCTGATGAACATTATGATGCTACTTTAATCTTGGAAATTCAATCGATGCTGGAACGTGAGTGGGATGTGGAGATTCTACATTGTTGTAGGGAGGTGAATAGAGTTGCCGATCACTTGGCAAAAATAGCATGGGATATGACAGTGTATTTTCTTGTAGTCGACAGAGAACCTGCTGAAGTTACACGTTTGCTGATGGAAGATGTTAAGAACCAATACATTTGTACTGAATTAGTAGAGTAGAGCTTGTAGGGCTATGTCTTCTCTTTTTCTATAAAAAAAAAAATAAAACCTCCAACCAAACAAAGCCTACGTCCCTAACCTAATTCCTAAATCCTCGTTTCTTCATACTTCAAGTTCCCATAGCTCCACGCCTCCACTGTGACTGTCTTAAGCTTAACAGCTCTCTCCATCTCTATCCGACAAAGAGATAAACGAGTCTCCTCTCTCCGTTGTCTCTCAGTCTACCATTGACCATCGGTGCTTCCCTCAGCCTTCCTTTCTCCGTTATTTCTCAGTCCGCCATCGACCATCAGTCCTTCCTGTAGCTCTCCTCTTACCGTTGTCTCTCAGTCCGCCCTCAAAGATCTTCGTTCCTGCAACCCTCCTCCCTCCGTCGACCCTCAGTCCACCATCCTTCTCGTAGCCCTCCTCTCTCTCTGTGTACCCTCAGTCCATCATTGACCCTCAGTCCTTCCCGTAGCCCTCCTCTCTCCATCGAGCCTCCGTCTGCTGTCGAAGATCGGTCCTTCCCTCAACCCTCCTCTCCCCATCGTCTCTCTGTCAGCCATTAGGTAAGTATTTGGTTATTTTATTTTGCTTATTTATTATTGCTATGTGCCCTGATTTGCTTCTGAACTTACATGTTCTTGATCTTGCGATTTGGTTATGTTGTTCTCCTCTTTCGATTTTTTTCTCATTTTCATTTGATTTTGTTGGTTATCTCTTTTGGTTCAATTTGCTCCAGCTACATGTTCTTGCGATTTGGTTATTGCTCTTATTAAGTTGTTGTATTTTGTTTCATATTTTAGTAAGCATGTTGGGTCATTAGTTTAATTTATGTAATTGAGCCTGTTTTTGGCTTGTTTGCGTGGGCCTATTTTCAGCCTGTTTAAGTTTTCAGCCTGATTAACATATAGGCCTGTTAGCCTGCTTGAAATTTTTAAAAGTCTAGGCCTAATAAAAAGCCTCTAACAAGCCACAGACTAGGCTTAGGCCATTGTGTTACGAAACAAGTCTGACCTGTTAAGGTAAAAGCCTGGCCTGTTTCCATCCCTATTTACCCCTATTGATGGACTTTCAACAATAATCGAAGGAAACGGAAAGAGGGAATTAATGAGGATGACTAGGGTATTTTAAAAAATATATGTCATATTAATTAATTTAACCAAATTCCTTAATCTAATCATATTAGGTAAATATAATTTATATTAAAGACAAAAGGAAGTACTACCTATAGCTTTAAATATAAGACAAAGTTAACTTTTTTTGAAGAGATTAAAGAAGTTAAATAAATTGATGGGCACCGAGAGCTTGTCTAAATCTGGACCGTTCAGATTTAGATCTGAACAGTCTAGATTTAATTTTTATAAAATGAGTGATTTTTGAATAAAAAAATATTTTAAAAAAAATATTAGTTAAGATATTATTTTTATTTTAGATTTTTTATTTATTAAAAATAATTTTTTTAAAAAATAAAAAAATTACCCTTCCTGCCCATTTGGATAAGCAGGGAAACTGATTCCGTTGAGCCAGACAGTGCGTAAGTCAAACCAATGCTCTCCAAATCAAATCAAATCAAATGCGCCTGTTTCCCACTCGCTCAGTAGCTACCCCTACTTACTAAACTTCTCTGCATTCCTGAGCATGCGAAGAGATAGCAGACCGGATCCTCGGGCTTCAACATTGGCGTCTCAAAGCTCACCTGAATTCATGCTGCCAGAAATGGAATCAAACCGCTAGGTAAGCCTCACAAAAGTCTAATTAGAACTTCTCTACTTTAACTCGATCCGATTAATTTCTATATTAGCGGCTGATTTCTGATGCTATCGTGAGCGGCAGGTTAGATTTCCCTTCGGTTTTGGCTGGTTTCGGTGGATGAAGGAAGCATAAAGTTAAATTTGGCGGACCCATCACTTGCTACCTCAACAACTGCTGAATCAGGAAAGCTAATATTGGAGGTTTGTTTTAAGATTTTTTGTAATATTTCTTTCTTTCTTTTCTTTTCTTTAATCATATGCTCAATTGATATGCTAATTTTCATGTGAATGGATTTTTCGCCAAAAAAAATGATGTCATCTCGAATAAAATTTGACAATTTAATACATATGAATGATTTACAATATATGTATTTAAGGAGGAAAAAAGGAAAGAGCTACCACTATTCCTTTTAGCACCTGCTCAATTGATATCGATATTTTCTCACACCCCAAATTATTATCAGTAAAGTTACAATGGCTAAAATCTTAGTAATATAATTTGAGGGACTGCCACCTATCAATTTTGAGTATAATGCCTCCGGTCATAAATACAAGACCAATTTCCTATATTTGTCAATGTTTTCTCAATTTGTCTTTGTTGATGCTCCCTAAACCATAATTAAGTAATGTAGAGAGGGAGGGGATTAAGGAAGATGATAAAAAGTATTTTAGAAAAAAAACATGTCATGTTAACTACCTTAACCAACTTCCTTAATCTAATCAAATTAGGTAAATAGTTTTTATATTAAGGACCAGAGGGAGTACTATATTTACTGCAAAAGTATAAAGCTTCTCCTCCTTCTCTAAGCAGTTCTTGAGGATAATAATCGTGTGGACACCAATAATCAAGAGTTAAATGTTTTAATATCATTGCCACAATCAACCATGTGGATGACTAATCTGAGCAGTTCTTGCTATATTAATTTTGTTGCAAAGGCCCGGAGGTGATTTCTATTTCTCAAAACTGATCCAAAACTGTACCTAGCTGCAATACATTATTACATACTAAAGGTAGCAGAGTAACTAACTCTGAGACACCAACACAGCACTACCCATTACGGATCATTACAGCCATCAAAAAGTAATATCCTGATTACCATTCTACTCTTACCAACAGGAAATAATGCTACAGATGAAAAAACACAAATAACACAGAATAAAATCATACAAGACACCTATCCTTTTATGAGATTCGGATGTGATTTGTTTATTTTGAGTTTGAAATCCCAAAGTAGATTTAATTATTGGCAAAAATTAAGATAAACTTGTCAAAAGATAGAGCTTTAGTAACATAAGCTTTGTTTTTGTGTGTCTTTGGGTCCATTTTTAATATAATATAATTTTGTTAAAAGTGACCCATCAATAATCAATAGTTACCTTAACTTAAAGTTGGTTCAACTTGATTATCAACGTACTAACGTGATGATATTGGCTCTCAAGTCACCTTTTGACGATTCTCCATCTTATTATAACGCCTCATCTTATACACAAATTTGTATTTTGGTGAATTATCGCGAACTCAATACAATCACTTTTTGTATCAGGCCCTATCCTTCGTTGAAATGGCAGAGGTCGCTGTCGCTGTTGTAGCTAAAATCTTCGAATACTCGGTGGCTCCAACAATTCGCATGGGATCTTACTTGTTCTGTGTTGGCAAACTCAGAAAAAAGCTTGAGAAAGAAAAGAGGAAGCTGGAATCAATAAAAGATGACGTGTCTCAACGTGCAGAAGATGTGAAAAAGAAAACTGAGAGGATTGAAAATGTTGTGGAAAAGTGGTTGCAAGAAGCACATGGTATGTTGCAAGATGTGGACAAACTGGAAAACGAAGTGAGATCTGTCCGCTGCTTTTGGAATTTGTGTCCTATTCAAAGAAGATATCATTTATGCAAGCAATTGGAGAGGAAGATAGAAAGAATGATCGAGCTGAACAACAATAGCAAGTTTGAGAGATTTTCTCGCCTTGCTTCTCTTCCAACCAATGTTGAATATTTCTCTTCAGCAAATTTTATGCTGTTTGAATCCACAAAGCTGGCTTACAATCAACTTTTGGAGGCGATAAAAGATGATGACTGCCATATGGTATGTTTGTATGGAATGGGCGGCTGTGGCAAAACAACCCTTGCAAAAGAATTTGGCAAAAGAGCTAAAGAATTGAATCTCTTTGATAAAGTTGTATTTAGCAATGTATCCCATTCTCCAGATGTTAGGAGAATTCAAGGTGATATTGCAGATGAACTGGGCTTGAGTCCATTAACTGAAGAAGGCAAGGACGGGAGAGCAAGACGGTTATCATTGGGAATGCAAAGTGAGGAAATGATTCTTGTTATATTAGATGATGTTTGGGGAATATTAAATCTTGAAGATTTTGGGATTGCTTTAGATGGTAACTTAAAAGGTTGCAAAGTTCTTTTAACTACACGTCTCCAACATCTTTGTACTTTGATGAATGGTCAAAGGAATGTTCCATTAAATCTCTTGTTAGAAGAGGAAGCTTGGTCTTTCATACAAAAGAAAGCATGCATTGCAGAGAATTTGTTATTAAATGTTGTGGCACGAGAGGTTGTTGCAGAATGTAAAGGACTACCAATTGCAATTCAAGCTATAGGAACAACTTTGAAAGGAAAACCTCTTGATAGTTGGAAGGATGCATTATATAAACTTAGGCATTCAAAACCTGTTGGAGTGCCTGAAGGTGTTGTAGATGCTTTTACTTGCCTTCAATATAGTTTTGATATTTTAAAGTATGAAGAAGCGAAAAGACTTTTCTTGATGTGTAGTATTTTTCCAGAGGATCATGAGATCAAAAGAGAAGATTTGTTTAGATATGGAGTAGGGTTGGGCTTATTTGGAGAAGCTGGTTCATTTGACGATCTAAGGAGCAGGGTGAATGCAAGTTTAACTTATCTCCTTGATTATTCCTTGCTGATGCATTGTGAGGGAAAAGAAGACCACTTCAAAATGCATGATGTTGTACGTGATTTTGCTTTAGTAATAGCATCCAAAATGGATTTTTCTGTCATGGTTGATCATGTAAAAGGAATGAATGCTTTGTCATCAGATGGAGACACGACACATTGTTTTGGAATATCTACATGGTACGGTGGAAAAAATGATCAATTTCCTCAACAACTAGATGCTCCAAAGCTTGAGATTCTATTGTTGAACTCAAGCAGCCCTTTGGATTTGTCCCAGGCATTATTTGAAGGAATTGAAAGACTCAGAGTTATGGGTTTAGTTACGTCAAGCCCTCTTGTGCTTAAGATTAAAGTATCATTGCCACAATCAACCATGTGGTTGACTAATCTTCGCACTCTACGTTTGGTAGGATGTGATCTGGGTGACATCTCATTTGTGGTTTGCTTAAAAAAACTAGAGATTCTTGAATTGAAGAAGAGTAAGTTCAAGTTATTGCCTAAAGGAATACAAGAGTTGAATAAATTGAAGTTGCTAGATTTGAGATACTGCACAAACATTGAAAACTGTGATGAAGTAATCATTAGGTGTTCACAACTTGAAGAATTATGTGTATAGAGTTGCAGCATTCTCTGGAAAACAAATTATAGATTCTCGTGCATGCATTTTTGAGAATGTTTCTTTTACAAATTTACAGAGATATTTATTACAAATGGGGAGAATTAAAAAACACATTCACTTTTTGAATGCAAGAACTCAAGTTCTCCACTTGGGAGAGTTAAACATCCCCTCCATGAGCGAAGTTGTCAAGGATCTGATACAAAGAGTTGAGTATTTCCATCTGGAAAACCTTCATGGAGGTTGTAAAAGTATCTTCCCTGAACTGGCTGGAGTTGTGGGAAGCATGAACCATTTGATTCAGTTGAGTCTTTATTCTTGTTCGGAGATAGAATTCTTCATCTGTTCAACTCCGGCTCAAGCTTATTGCTTTCAAGTTGGCCTGGCATTCCCAATGTTGGTCCAGTTGTGGCTATGTGATATGGATAAATTAAAACGGGTTTGCCATGGTCCTCTTCCAACTAACATATTTCAAAATTTAACGGAAGCCTCTATATCCAATTGTTGTCAATTGGTCAGCATATTCCCCGGTGAATGCAATTTATGCAATCTCAAGCTGCTTCATATTTGTGATTGTCCAATGTTGACATCACTCTTTTCAATATCGGTTGCCCGAACTTTATTGCAGCTAGAAAACTTGAAAATACGAAGATGTTCTCAATTGAAGCGTATAATATTGATTGAAGGACAGAGTGATACTACTAGAAGGGAGGGATTGTTTGAAATTTCAGAAAGTTCTGATTTCATGTTCCCCAAATTGAAGTACTTGAGGGTAAGTAATTGTGACAAGCTTGAATATTTACTTCGAATCCCTTCAGCTCAAGGACCTGCACAGCTATTAGAAGAGCTTGTTGTAGAAAGCTGTGATCAGTTGAAGTTTGTCATATTTAATGAAGAGGATGATGGTGCAACTACAAGAGAGCAAAGAATTCATGTTTCAGAAAATGCTTCAGTGACATTCCCCAAAATAAATTTTTTGGCTATTAGAAATTGTGACAGATTGGAATATGTATTTCCAATATATTGTGCTCAAGGCCTTGTACAATTGCAGAATTTAGAAGTTGCAAATGCTTCTCAGATGAAGTATGTATTTGGTAAATCTGCTGATAAGGATCTTTCAACCTATCAGAATAAGATCCAAATTTTGTTTCCTCAATTGAAAGAACTTTATCTCCAGAATCTTACAAGTCTAGTCAAAATCTGCTCAGAAAATTGTCATCCAACTTGGCCATCCTTGAAAGCAATAAATTGGTTTGATTGTCCCAAATTCACAAATCTGGTACGAGTCTACTCTCTGATGCATTCATTTGATTTTGTTATAGATCTTTAATTAATGGCTTGAAGTCGTTATCTTTGTAATATGAATCGACATTGTTGCATTGCATTGAGGAATTGGAAATTAGGATATAAAATTCTCAGATATGGTGTTGTCAGTCCATTTGTAATACACATGCAGTTCTAGTTGGTAGCAAAATTAAATTTCAAAACATGCAAATCAGGAAGAATGACATCAATGCATGTATAAGGCTTTTTCTATTTTTTTCATTTCGGAAATTTTGAATACATATACAAAAATAACCAACAAATACTAAGCCTAAAAGTCCTATGCAAACTTTATGGATGGAAGGTTTTTTTTTTTGATGATATGGTGATAGTAATTTTACAATGCATAGAAAAGACAGTTAAGCAAATTATGCATAAATTACTATATTATGAGTATCACAGAGAAATACCATTGAGCAAAAATAATAAAATCCATCATTTATGCTTCAAAAGGATGATAATCATAGTTTTTCCCCTTTTGTTTTTTCTATTTATCTTCTGTGTTTTTGTTAAATTTCCTTTAGGGATCACAGGAAGTTGAGACAGCTGGATGTGAAAGAAGTAATGAAGTGCTCTACATCAAAAATTGTGGCGTAATAAACATATTCCATCTTCAAGGAGGTCACCTCATAAATGATCATCAAGAGCCAACAATCTCAAAATTAAAACATGTAGAGTTAGAAAATCTTCCAGAACTAAGTCTCATATGGACAGGCCTTAGATTCTTCCAAACTCTAAGCCTCAGTTTTCTTAAATCCATAAGCTTGCGTCAATGTGGAAAGCTGAAATGTGTCCTCCCTACAATCATTCATCCCATCCTTCCAGGTCTGACTGATCTTGTCATTTATAATTGTGAGAATTTGGAAGAGATTTTTGCAGAGCATGGAGAGCTTCAAAATACATGTATGGTTCAAGAGTGTTTTCCAAATCTAGAGAGATTAAACGTCACAGGATGTCCCAAACTCAAATTTGTATTTCCTATTTGATAGAATCTCATTTTATTAATATTTATTTTATTAATTGAGTCTGTTTTTATTATCATTTTAGGAAATCTGAAAATAAGTGGATTATCCACAAATAGGATTTAAGATATTTCAGCAATATTATTTATTATTTTAGATATTTCAGAATAAGTGGAATATCCACAAGTAGGATTTAGTTCCTAGATTTTAGATATTATTTGGATTTCTTTTAGATATTATTTTAGATATTATTTGGATTTTTTAGTTTGAATTTTGAATTAGATTTTATCTCTCTGTACTTCTATAAATTGGCTTTTAGCCTACTCAATAAAGCATGGAATATTCAGAGAGTAAATTGGTTTAGGAGATTCTCCAGGGCTGTTTTTAGAGAGTTAGTGAGATGCTTGCTTTCTCTTTATAACAGAGTATCGGGCTGTTTTAGAGAGAAGGTGAGATTCTTGCCTGCTCTTTATCTCAGAATACCTTTATCCTTCTCAACATAAATTCTCAAATTATCATCTAACTTTCCCATTTATCCGTTACTTTACTCGGTACCTTAACAAATGGTATCAGAGCCGTTCGATCCGGTAACCAACCCTTCCGCTAGTTTTCCTTCCTCATTCCCATCATACAATTCTTCCACTTTTTACAAGTCATTGCAAGCATCTTATATTATCTCCCGTCTTGACACTATAAATGCTAAACTTGGCTTAAAAACCCAAGCTAGTAATTCCCAGACCCAACAAAGCAGCACAACTCCTACCATCAGAGAAAAATCCAGTGACATTGGCTTAGGAGTTAGGAAGCATGTCAGAATCCACAAGTACAGAAGCAAAAAACCTAGTCACAGCCGCTTAACTCTGTCGGGGTATTTAGCCAACAACGAAGCACGTGACTCTAAACCGAGCCACCCAAAATTTTCGTATCCCCTTAATTCACCCGCAATGTCGTCGGACATCACCAAAGCTCGCTCACAGTCATACTCTTCTGATCATCTCACATTGAATGAAGATTCTACAGCAACTTCAATAAGAGCAGCGTCTGTAAGTTTGAGACCACCCCTTCCAGTGACAACAAACGTGACTTCGTCGTCCGGTCCCTCGACTGTGGAGTCTGAGTGCCAGAATCACATCCTGGGAAAGTCTTCATCACCGGTGAAGCTTCAAGAAACCTTGATGCATCCTTCTGATATGATTCTTATGGATTGTGGCTCCATGGATCATTTTTTCCTTGACAAATTGGTGTCTTATGTGCTACATCTTGTTCGGCCTACCCTTGTTCTTGAAGTCTCATTTAGAATTGTTGATACATCTTATATTGCCTTCCTACCATCGCTGCCTAAACCTCCAGACATACAAGGAAGATAATTTTTTCGTTTTGCCTTGAGGACAAGGCAAATTTACAAGGAGGGGATAATGATAGAATCTCATTTTATTAATATTTATTTTATTAATTGAGTCTGTTTTTATTATCATTTTAGGAAATCTGAAAATAAGTGGATTATCCACAAATAGGATTTAAGATATTTCAGCAATATTATTTATTATTTTAGATATTTCAGAATAAGTGGAATATCCACAAGTAGGATTTAGTTCCTAGATTTTAGATATTATTTGGATTTCTTTTAGATATTATTTTAGATATTATTTGGATTTTTTAGTTTGAATTTTGAATTAGATTTTATCTCTCTGTACTTCTATAAATTGACTTTTAGCCTACTCAATAAAGCATGGAATATTCAGAGAGTAAATTGGTTTAGGAGATTCTCCAGGGCTGTTTTTAGAGAGTTAGTGAGATGCTTGCTTTCTCTTTATAACAGAGTATCGGGCTGTTTTAGAGAGAAGGTGAGATTCTTGCTTGCTCTTTATCTCAAAATACCTTTATCCTTCTCAACATAAATTCTCAAATTATCATCTAACTTTCCTATTTATCCGTTACTTTACTCGGTACCTTAACACTATTGGAATGGCTAGACGATTTTCACAATTAAAGACTATATCCATATCCGAGGCTTCGAAGCTTAAGGAAATTTTTGGATGCACAAATGAAGACCTGTCTAACTATGAAAAGGAGATTTTAGTTCCAAACCTAAGAGAGATAATACTCAAAAAATTGCCAAGCCTTATTGACATTTGCCAAGGGTTTAATCTTTCTGTACTGGAGCTTCACAAGGTCCAAATACATGAGTGCCCTAAATTTGCTCCAATTTTGGAAGCAGCTCGGTATTGGAGAACAAAGGTATGATTTTATTGGATTGAGGTGCAAATTTATTTTAGAAGTTTTTGTTCAAGAACAATGTTACTCCATAAGATTTTTTGGGTTCAATGTCGCTTCAGAAGTTTCAAAACATTGTAGTGTTGCCCTGCCCCGATAAAAAAACTAACGTTGAGTCGTTGACTGTTAAAAATTATAGCATTTTTAACGTTAAAGGTACAACATTACTCAATTTTAATACTTCTGGGGTAACCTTGAGCTCAAAAAGAACTTTAAGGTTAAATTTGTACCTTAACACTATTTTATTTTAATCTGCGTGTTTCATGAAATTCTTCTCTCTCACTCCATTTCTCTCTTTGCATATAGGGTGTACGGCTTACTGTAGTGAATGGCGGCCAATTGAGTGTTGATGAAACTCCAACTCTGCCTGTGAGAGTTTTGTTTTCAAAGGAGCTTGATTGTTGTGGAGTTATAGACATGTTCCAAATTGATGGATCAGTTGTTCGTGGTGAGGACCAACATCTCCAAAACTCAAAAGTCGTTAAGTTGGGGTCTGAGCATGAGATCTGGACAGGTCCTATTCCCAGAAAAATGTTGAACCACCAATATCTTCGAAGTTTAATGGTAAGACGATGCAGAAAGTTGAAGTCTTTGTTTCCCTTGGATGTCATCCACGATAGCCTACCAGATTTAGGCTTCTTGAGCATTAGTGATTGTGAGGAATTGGAGGAAATTGTTGAAGAGAAGGGAGAACAACATAATGGATTGACTACCAAAGTATCAGGATGCTTCAGGAAGCTAAGAGAATTAGTGGTAGAGAGGTGCAACAAGCTGAAAAGACTCTTTCCTGCGTCAATTGCTAGAGAGCTTCCACAGCTGGAGATTTTGTATATATCAGAGGCTGCTGAGTTGAAAGAAGTGTTTAGTCGTAAAAGTGAAGGCAGCATCAACAATGATGGGCAGAAGATAATGCTTCCAAACTTGGGAATGCTAACACTCCTGCAATTACCCTGTCTTGTTGGGTTAAGGAGTGAACTGAAGATCCCATATGCTATCAAATACAGGATTTTGGGTTGCCCCAACTCAGGGTTTCCGCAGGGACAAAATTATTGAAGTTTTCCCTCATTCCCTCTCTCCCCGCAAATGAACTCGTGTTGCCAGTGACTAGTACATTTTCTGGCTGCTACTTTACTGCTTGATCGTGCTTGGCAATGCTCATCACTGATATTGCCTATATTTGATGTATTGCTTGGTTGCTAGCAAATGTTGGTCCAGTTGAGTTGGTCCAGTTGATGAGGAGTTGGTTCATAACCTACAAGGTCCTGAGTTCAAATCCCACTATACATAAAAAACCTTATTGGTGGGCAATCTGTAAATACTTGTAAGCGCTTTTTAAACTTGGAGGTATGCCTTAGGCCCTAGCCTTAGTGAGCCCTCAGGACTCAACTTACCTAAACTTTCATTTATAAAAAAAATATATACTTTCTTGATTAATTAGCGTATCTGAATCAGTGCATTAATTTGGTCTATTTCTTTGAGGTGTACGGTTCTCCCATGTGAGATCAGGCCTTGTTGTTTTTGTTGTTGTTTCTTTTTGCGTTGATGAGAATTGGCTTATAAACTCAATGATTTGGGGACACTTAAGTATATAGTCATATGAGGTCAAATATTATTGGATTGGATTTGAGCATTGTGAGGTAACTCTTCCTAAGACATTTTTGCACTTTCACATGTTTTATGCTTCAGCTGTAAAAGCCTCTTTCACTTAAAATCAGTGGTCAACAACTTTATGTATTTATGTGTTTCATTATCCTGTACTTGTTTCTAAGCTCATATTCTGGGTAGTTTGAATCAAGCATTTAATGTCTCACACCCTTGCCTGAAGTGGGAATTATGATTATTTTTAAATTTAATTTAAACTGAAATAAATGATAAAATAATAAATTCAAATATGGATGATTATCTGAATATTCTGGAATTGATTATTTTTTAAATTGTCATTGTGTTATTAAGATAAGCACAACAAATGTACTCTAAAGAAAAATCCTTTCCCATAAATTAAGTAATTCAGAGGCTTCAAATGTGGTTCTAACATTCCAATTTAAATAGTGTTGCTATCGTACCTAAACATGTACTACTTAGGAGACAGAGGAGTGGCAGTGTGACACACATCAGCAAAAACAAAAAGGAGTGGCATACATCACTTATATATATATTTATCACTTATTATATATATATATATATATATATATATTTACCGTTTTCTCTCCTTAATTAACTTTTATTCCATTCATTACTGATTTTTTTGTATTAGTAATTAAATGATAAATAGCAATAAAAGAGGATCCTCTTAAATGTCAAACTTTTGAGTTATAGGACTAATTAAAAATCACCCCTAGTTTTGAAAAATGTTCTCCCCAAATCATTCATTCCCATCATAAGTATGGTGTTGTGGTATTTTATTTTTATGATTAATCTAAAGTTACTGTCATGTGAGTATGTGACTTTAAATTTAAATGATAAAAATATAAAACTAATGTGGGAAAATTTTATGATAAGTCATAAAAAGTGTTTCACTCTCATAGATTTTTATTATAAAAGTGTGCTCAACATTATAACAGATGGAAATTCCTCGTATAAGTATATAACTACTGTATCTCTAAACAAGGTGTGATGCCCACAAACCAATTTCATGTGAGGATTAAGAGCTTATCGCTACAGTGAGGTCTATACAGTGCAAATAGAATTTCAACCATTTATATTTAAGATTTTCAAATAATGATTTTAAAATAAAATATTATTTTTTGAAAAATTGACAATTAAGTAATTACCTTTGTTTTAGATTTTGTACACATTAAAATATTCTTTTTAAAAAAAAAAAGCAAAAAAAAAAAAAAAAATCTGAACCATCCAGATCAGATTTGAATATTCTGCAGTGGTGGTGGGCTCTTAATAGAGCCGGTAAAACATGCTCAACCCGTATCCCACAGGTTATGACAGGGTTGGGGTTGGGGTTTTTGGGGTCCGAAAAAATGCGGGCTTGTGCGTCTAACATGTGGGATGGTGCTCTTTTTTTTATATATATAAATGTTGAAGTGAACTTGTGATTTGTGATTGTGAAATGGTCTCTGATCAGTTGAAGCCCATTAGCCCAAAGTGTAACGGTGTTTTTGTTATGGTTGTTAAATGGTGTTTGTTCAGGTGTTGTATGGACTTTGGTGAATTGTTTCTATCTTTTGTATGTTCTGTTTGGTAAATTTTGGGACTTTTTGTAACCAACCTTGATGGCTTACATAGAAGTTATATTATATTTGTTAGAATATAGTGTACAAGGCAATTCCAACATAGGAAAAAAATTAGGGGGAAAACGTGTATAAAAAAAATAGGGGGGAAATGTTTTTTTTTTTTAAAAAAAAAGGGCTGCGGGTTAGCCCACGAACCTGCACATGCAGGTTAGGGTTGGCGATTTCTCATCCCGTGAAAGTGTAGGCCAGCCCCACAACTTGTGGGTTGGCTCATATTCCCTGCTCTACCTCTTGGTGCACTTCTTTATGATGAGTATTGATACTAGTTTCGTGAGGCACACACATAGGGCTGAGTAAGGAGCCTGCAATCTGGTGAGCTCGCCTACACCTGCAAGAAATTGGCCCATTTTGAGTCCCCCCAAAATGAGCCCATAATGACTTAAATGGGCGGACTACGGCTACACCTTCAGGCTTCCCGTGCCCGCCTATTTAAGTGTATTATTAGTTTTTTATTATTAATTATTCTCTCTCAATCTCACTTACTCCCTTGCTATTCTTTTTTTTTTTTTTAAATAAAGCATGGATATCATTCTCACAAAAGAGACATTACAATAAAAGTCAACAAAAAACTAACTTTTATCAACCTCTACCTAGTGAATAAAAGGAGAAGGTTGAT
The DNA here is from genome assembly GCA_963210345.1 of Inga oerstediana. Lineage (NCBI taxonomy): Eukaryota > Viridiplantae > Streptophyta > Magnoliopsida > Fabales > Fabaceae > Inga > Inga oerstediana. The sequence continues at coordinate 30,725,534 of OY723405.1, forward strand.
CAAAGAGACAAAAATTACCATCTAACCTATGAGAGAGTATTGCTAACTGATCTATAATAGTTATAACCAATGTTAATGAACCCGGATCGGTCCGATCGGTTCGGCCCGGAAACCTGCGAATCGGCCGGAAAACCGTCTGATTCGGGGGCCGGTCCGGGTCACTATTTTTAAAATTTTTTTCTTTAGAATATTATTTTAATAAGTTTAAAATCTTCAATTTCTCACTGGTTTGGCTTTAATCTGACTCATTGACCCTTAACCCAGTACCCCAACCGGTTTAATACCCGGTCCAGGTTTTAATACCTTGGTTATAACCTCTCTGTAAACATGAGTGACCACAACTTGCCAATCTTATGAAGAATTAACCTAATATCATTCACTATGTCCTTGAAAGGATAATCCCTATCACAGCCTCTAATAATATAATTTATAGCTTCTATACCATTACTGAGTAAAACAATATTCATGATCCCTTTAGACCAACATAGGTTAAGTCCATGAATAAAACCTATCATCTTAGTAATAACTAGTATTCCCTAATTCATGCCAATGTTGTTGTTTATTATTATTATTATGGATAAATTTTTGTGATAATAAACACATGTTTTCAGCATATAGTTGCAATAGATCTTAATTCAATCGCAATTAGCTCCCACTTTCTCTTGAATGACATAGCAAGAAGAATGCAAACAAAGTACAATGAATATTGGGGAAAAACTGAGAAAATGAATTCATTATGTTATGTAAATTTAAATATTATAAATTTAGAATGATAGATTAACGCTTATGTTACGTATGCTTATGACATTTTTTATTTAAAAAAATAGGCTAAGATTTAAATGGATTCCCCATAACCCGTTTTAACCCGCTCATCTATATCCCCCCATTTAACACGGGTTAAATGGGTTGAGGCATGGGTATGGACTAGCCCATACCCGTGTAACATTAAATGGGTGAACTATGAGTTAGGGTATGAGCTCCCTAACCCGTCCATTGCTCTACACACAGACATATATTTATACATCCTCAAAAAAGATTAGAAGAAATTACTATAAGATGTCAAGGAAGAAACTTAATTGCCAAGAAGCTCCAATGATAAATGGCATGTTATTTCCTTGTAACCTTGTTATTACATGCTCAGTTGTCATTGGAACTCTATAGTAATTAAGTTTTTTCCTTGGAACCTCAATAATTCACTCGTCAAGTTGAGAATATTTTCAAATTAGGTTAATACCATCTTTAGTCCTTATAATTTATAGTCACTTTGGTTTTGATCTTTGGAATTTCAAACAGGTGGTTTTGGTCTCTTAGATTTACTCAATTTCAAATTGTTAGTCCTTGAAGTTTCAAAAGGGCCTGGAGCCAAAGTTAACGTCGTTAATTAAGCTTTTGTGGTACTAACACCATTAAATATACTTATGTGGATGTTGACTAGGCAAGCTATGGTGGAAAAATAAATTCTAAACTTATATTTTTAAAGTTGTTTATATAATTAAAAAAAATATAAAACCTTGCTCCCGTTCTTCTCTTTATTGTGCGAAGTCTCCGACGATGAAACCCAAGGTGGAGAAGCCATTTGGTCGGAGCTGAGTTGGTGTGCAGTCACTTGGCTTTTGGAATTGGCTAGTGATCATCGATGAAGGTGAGAAGACGAACTGAGGTTGCATTTTGGTCTACCTTTAACTTCATTGCAACCGTCCACGATTTTGGTGAAGAAATTTAGAATGTGAGTGAAGGCAAAGAGCAAAGCATAGATAAAGTAGGTTGTGAATGTAGTGAAGTAGGGAATTGCAATCATATTCTTGAATCCACCAATTGAAACCAGAAACTCACTAAACATAGGACTAAATTAAAGACTGAACATGGATCTAATATAGTATTGTTCGAAAATATATATGATAATATCAAGTTACTAGGAATGTTGTGAGTTCTGAATCCACCAAATTGTATGTTGTTCTGGTTATGCACAGAACTTAAAGTCCTCTATCTATGTCTCCACCCCAACCCCACGAGCTTGCTTTTGTTACCTCTGTTTTCAAGTTTGGATGATAATATCAACATATTGAAGATGTAAATTTCATAGATCTCTGCACCAAAATAGATACATTATTCGACCTTAGCCCATGAGCCCATTTAGGCAGTGCATATTGTTTATAATTGGGCTCACACTATATAGGTATAAAGGGTGTGAGAGGAATAATTGTTGTAAGGATTTTCATATCACTGTATAGTTTATTAGTGTTCAGTAAGTAAGATTCTTTCTCGACCACTCAACATGGCATCAGGGCTTCAAGCTTGATCCAAGAAGTTCAAGAAAAATCCATTATCGTCGCTATCTGGGCCGTCAAACAAACCAAGAAAGGCCCAAAATTTTATCAGTAAATCAAGATTTGGTGAAAAGATCTCCTAATTGGGTAAGAAGCAAAAAAGTCAGTGGATAGTACGTAACCCGGGATATTACAAGACAAGATCACAACATCGAGGTAAGAAACAAATCTATACGACAATCATGGCCTGAAATCAAAGAAACACCATCGTGACGTAGCAAGACTCTTGATTTTGATCGAACACATCTTTGACTGATCGAACAAACCCTAAATCAAACAAACCCTAACCTTCAAGCGAACCCAGAAATTTGTTGTGAATCCTATAGCAGCAAAGAAAAACGGGATGATTTTATAATCAACAGCCTCATGTTCACCCATCCTTTGTATCTGCACCTATCAGATACGCAAGGAAGCTCTATTATTCCTCATGTTTTGATGGAAAGTGATAATTATACTATTTGGAGCAGAGCGATGAGAATTGTACTTCTTGGAAAACACAAATTGCACCTATCAGATACGCAAGAAGAACCCCTTCAGCTCAGTGGGAAATATGCAACATTGTTGTCTTTTTATGACTGTTGAATTCTATCTTGAAAGATCTGGCAAGTAGTGTGGTTTTCTTCCAAAACGCTCATCTCGTGTAGACTAACCTGCAAGAACACTTCGATAAGGTAATTGGTTCGAGAATTTTTGCTCTTCATCGCGAAATTAGTCTATTGTGTCAAGGTTCATCATCTGTTTCCACATATTATAAAAAGCTCAAAGAATTATGAGAGGAGCAAGCGTCATTACTCCTTCTAGCCTCTTGTAAATGTGATAACTCTAAAGTATATGTTGAATGAACACAACAACAGAAAATTTTGCAATTTTTTATGGGATTAAATGACAGCTACAACATTGCAAGAAGCCAAATATTGCTGATGCACCATCTACCTAGCATTAATCATGCCTTTGCCATGGTGTCTGAGGGTGAAGCATAGAAATCCCTCTCAAACTCAGGTAGAAATGACCCACTTGAGGCAATTGCAATGGAAGCCAAAGGAAGGGGAAGAGGTCGTGGGAGAGGCTAAGAATTTTCTCTTCAAGATTATTCTCATTGTGGTAAGAAGGTTTATAGTAAAGACGGGTGCTAGCACCTCATAGGTTTCCTAGCCAACTTTAAAGAAAACAAAGGAAAATTTACTATAGAAGCTAACATCAACCAGTCTATGAAGGATTTTGGCAAAGAAGTAGAAGCGAATGGGCACATAGCCAACACAATCACTCCAACACTCACTCCGGGGCAGTGTGAACGAATGATCAAGTTTTTGAAAAAGGATACAAAATCTTCCTCTAACACTCACTAGTACAACTTTGACTAGACTCTCTTCTCATAATCACTCATATATTGATTGGGTAATTGATTCTGGAGCTACCACACATTTAGTGGATAACTGTTATATCTAGATACATATGAAGCATACATAGGACCTTTAAGTATATTAGAATACCTAATGGAGACATTATACCTGTTACACATATAAGTAGTGCTAAAATCAATGATAAATTTACACTTAATAACGTTCTGTATGCCCCACGACTTCAATTTAATCTTATTTTTGTATCTAGATTGACCATCGAGCTACAATGTATGATGGTTTTCTTCCCTGATCATTGTTTGATGCAGGGCCTTCAGGGTGGAACGATGAGGGAGATGTAACGCCCCAAATTTTTATTAATGGCTAATAACAATTATTGAGGATAATTATTGAATTAAATTTGAAATTATTTTGTGTTATGTGGCAATTTAAATGAATATGCCAAAATTAAGGAGAAATTAAAAGAATGGGATTATTTGTCATAAGTTAGTGACTAATGGGGAAATTAATTACTAAGAGAAAAAGGAGAAGTGTGATTAAATGGCTAATGGAGGTATTAAAGTGACTAATTGGGTGTTTACTTTATGAGAACCAATGTTAATGTGACAAGTGGCAAAAGCTCATGATGATAGTGGTTGAGGGAAAGTCAACATAGGATTTTTTTAAATATTTCTCTCTCTCTTCCCTCCTACAAGTCAGCTGCTTGGGCATGGGGGTGGCAGAAATTTCTGCTCCTTAACCTCATCTCCATCATCACTCTTCATCTCACCTCTCCCTCTCTCATGCTGCTGCCATGGTTGCTGCAGAAAGAAGAAGAGCTTTTGATTAAGGTGAGCTATTTGACCCTTCCAATGACCTCTATTGCAAAAAATCTCTTCTTCAATCTTGTTTCTTGCATTGAGAGCTTCGATTCTATGGTTTTAGATTTGCCATTGGTGGTGATTCAAGCTCTCAAGGAAGTATAGAGTTTGGAGAATCAAAGAACTCCTTTGAGGAAAGTTGAAGAGGTGAGTGAGTTGAGTATTTTGGTATAAGCTTTGTGGTCATGTGGTTGAGTTGGAATTTCTGGGAATTTAGCCCTATTTTCGAAAATTAGGGTCTTATGGTGTTTGAGTTGTTGTTATCATGGACATGATGTTTTGAAATGTATCTTGGATAGATAGAATTTGATTGAAGCTTAAATACCAAGTTTGACAATTTTGGGATTTTTGTAGAATATATGCCAAAAACAGAACATATATATGGAATGAGAATTTGGTTGTTTTGATGGTTACATTGTGTTCCTTGTGGAAAATTGTGTGGGATTAGTGTTGGATATGAATTTTGAACCATTGGGAACTTAGTTTTAAAAGTGGCAAGTTTTGGTTAGTGAAAAACTCTGTGCAGGCAGTGGTTTTTCATGGACGTTTTAAAATAGCAAATGATGTTGAAAATTTCTGAAACTTTTCAGTCTTAAAGATCACATGCCAAGCTTCAAAATAGACATATAATTCATGCCATTTCGATTTTTGAGCTAGGATTTATTACTGTCCAAATTTTGATGTTAAATCTGGGATCAATTCTGGAGCAGTGTGGACAATTCTTGAATTCTGTATTTTTGTGGTGATTTCTAATAATGGTCTATATTTTTATAGTAAATAGGACTTAAATAGATTTCAATGGGATTTTAGATCACCTCATTTCTATTTTTATAGAATTAGTTATGAATTTTCGAAGTTCAGCCAAGAAACAAAATTTTCCTGGCCGCAGCCAGAAAAGTCTTGGCTATAGCCAGAAACCTTCTGGGCTATTTCTGGCTGCAGCCAGAGGTTTCTTGGCTGCAACCAACCCCTGTTTTCAGCACCTTGTGATTTTGAAAAGTGGTTTCTAACCTAGTACTTCCTAATCCTTTTAGGCTATTGTTAGAGGCTTTCATAGCTACTTAAAGGCCTTTAATGATAACCAAATCTAACTATTTTGGGGTCATTTGAGTATTGGGATAAGTGATAACCTGTCTTCCTTAATGACTATAGGATTTGATATTTTCCTGGAACGTAGAAGGCATATGCCTGAACAAGAATGGAAAGAACAAGGTAGTGACACTTTATCTTATATCATGTTTAATGCATTGCTCGTACGTATTTATCATTGAATGATGATGATTGGGTCCGTGGCGAGTAGCCCGGCCTTGAATGTTGCTGCTTGGGTTTGTGGCGGTAGCCCGGCCTTGAATGAATGATTGAGTCGTGACGGGTAGCCTGGCTTTGAATGTTGTGTAGCTGAATTGTGATATATATTTACATGTTTTGTTTAATTTTACATCATATACGTAAACTGTTGCTATTTAGATTCTTTTGAATCTCACTCTTTCCAAATAACATTTTTTAGCCAAGGCAAGTGGATCTCGGGACAAGCAAGTGAGCAAGGATGACTAGGATTGCCGGTGTAGTCTTAGTTTCTTTTTGGTTATCATTTGGACAACTGTATGTATATATTGGATTGACCATAGATTTGTAATTGTCGTGTAATCCCCATTTTAGGAAACTGAGATGGGCAATGATGCTCTCTAAAACTCTTGGATTAATGATATTATCCCGGGTGAATGTTGGGAATTTTATTAATACTCTGATATTGTATATGTGATGAACCGAATAAGCCAATTGTTTTTGTGAATGAAAGGATGGATATTTTGTCGTATAGGTTTTTGGAAAAAGGTTTTTAATTACTCTCGATCTCTTATCCAATTATAAAATGAGTTTAAACACTAATCTCGGCCTTGATGACGGCGAGGGTTACAGGGGACTTGTAAGCTTGTTGAAGGATTGTACTTCTTATTGTAATACCCCGAATTTTGAGACTTGAGGCTAGAGAATAAGCCTGAGATTAGTGAACTGCTAAGCCCTGGTTTAGCAAGATTCCAAATGTGGATTAATGGATAATGACTCCAAAAGTGGATGTGGTTAGTGATAAATAAACCCTTTTGGAGAATATGAAGTGGATTGTAGTCGCTTGTCTTATGAGCAGCGCCAAAACCCTGTAGTTGAGTTCAATTATGGATTAACATCCAAATTGACTTAAAATAGAGGGAAGGCATGTTTTGCGATAAATGAAACGATATGAAGTGTTTTGTGGTGATTCAGTGGGAATTACCGTAATCAGGGGCAAAATGGTAAAGTTACCGACCAATTGATCGGTTACCGAAGAGAAAACTCATTGGTAATTTCAAGATCAATGGTTAGGATTGATTTTTGCAAGAGATCAAAGGGTGGAATCATGTGTGCATGTGCCTATGTGAGCTCATGGAGGATGTTGCAAGATGTTGACACTTGGCAACTTATAGACCCTTGGATCTTGGTCAACATTTCAAACTCTTCCCTCTCTCTTTCATAGTCGGCCAACACATGAGGAAAAAGGGAAAAACTGATCTCTTCATCATCTTCATCTCTCTCTCTTCTCATACTCCATTTTCGCCTAGCAAGGAGGAGGAAAGAGAAAAGAATAAGGTGAGATTTGACTTGTTTCTTGTCCTCTAATGCTTAAACACCTTTCTTTAATGTTGTTCATAGTGATGAGAGTTTCATCTCTATGGTTTTAGATTCTTGATTGGAGGTTTTTGAGAGCTTGAGAAAAAGTGGAAAAATGGAGAATCAAGAAATTGGTTTGGGAAAGAGGAAGAGGTGAGCATTTGCTTCCTTTTGATATAAGTTTTGTGACTTTTGGTTAAGTATGGTGAATTGTGAATTTTGCCCTGATTTTATGGTATTTTCGTGTGGAATGTGAATGGTGGAATTGGATGGTGATTTTTGTTGAAAATGGTGTCATGTTGTGGTATTTAGTCATTGGAATTGGTTTGGATTGTATTGGATACATTGTGTGCAAAGTTTGGAAATTCTGTCCAGTGTGAATTCTGTTTGAGCAGTCTGATCGTGTGGATGTTTTGACTGAGCAAATGATGTCAGAAAATTATGAAACTTTCCAGTCTTGAAGTTCACATCTTAAGCTTCAAAATGAATATATAATTTGTGTCATTTCGTTTTGTTAACTGGGATTTATGTTTGCCTAAAGTTTGAGGTCGAAACTGGACATAATTCTGGAGCAGTGTGGATATGTGTGTAATTCTGTATTCGTTTGGTGATTTCCAGTAATGATCCATATTTTTCATATGAAGAGTAGTTAAATATGTTTCATTTGGCTTTGGGATCACCTCATTTCGATTTTTCTAGAATTAATTATGAATTTTCGAAGTTTCCTTGGCTGCAGCAGAAAATATTGGCTGCAGCGCAAAAGTTTCTATGCACGTTTTGGCCGCAGCCAGAAATTCTTGGCTGCAGCCAAAAACCTTCTGTGCGCGTTTTGGCTGCAGCCAGAGGGTTCTTGGCTGCAGCCGACCCCCATTTTCAGTATTTGGTGATTTTGAAAAGTGATTTCCAACCTAGTACGTCCCAATCCTTTCAAGCTTTTGTTGAGCTTATTATTAAACACTTAAGGGACTCAAATGACAACCAACTTTAAGTGATATGAAAGTAAGAGTTTGGAATAGAAAATAACCCTATGTCCTTGCTTTGATTATAGGGTTGATGTTCGCCCTGAATGTGGTTTGATATTCGTTCTGATCGTGAATAAGCGAGGCTGGAGTATACGTGGAAAGAGTGTAGGGAACATATCTCTCCTGCATGTATTTGATATATGTTTTAGTGTGTGTTGGTGCATGTCTTTGCTTTGCATAATTATGTGTGATTTGAAGCTATGTTTCAATTTATGCTATGGCCATAGGTATATTGTTCGAAGCATTGAGCTTGCAAATTGTCATTGTGTTATCATGAGTTGTGTGATGCAAGCATGTCATGCATTAAACATTTATCATACGTGCATATTGATATTGTTATCCTACTGAGATTCTCTAGAATCTCACCCTCCCCTACTAACCTTTCAGATAGGGTAGTGGATCGAGGATGGAGCAAGTAGCCAAAGGCGATGAGGACTCGTTCGGGTTGTAATCTTGTGATAGTTGGTTATCAATGCATGTTTGGGATTAAGTATATTTGGATATATAATTGTATAGGTTGGAATATATATTCGAGTATGTATTTGATATGAGAATTTGTGTAATCCCTTATTTGGAAAATTGTAAAGGGCGAATATGCCCTGTAAGGCTTGAATTAATGTAAGGAACCCGGGATTGCCGGGATTATTACATTGCGTACTCTGATATATTTAAATGTGATTTATCTTCGTGTAGTAATTGTATTCGGAATGTGAATGTGAGACCAGGTTATAAATGATTTCGAAAGATATTTATAAAAACCCTGTCTGGTAGATGGGTTTGTAAACGTTATTTGATTGTTATTGGTCTCTATTTCACTTTAATCGCGTGTTTCGGATATAATTACCAAAGGGGGTTACACTTATGGCATAAAAGAGTCCCTGATATTGATCATTTGATTGTGTGAATTTTACTGATAAGAACTATATGTGTGTTTTGGTTGATACTCAATTGTTACATCATAGAATAGGGCATGCCCTATATTTTGTAATGAGACATCTTAATTTTGTAAAGAAAAATGATATGACAATGAATAAAATATGTGATGTTTGTATTCGATCTAAACATACTAGACCTCCTTTCTCTCCTAGTTGCATTAAGACCAAACATTGTTTCGAATTATTGCACATGGATGTGTGGGGTCCTTATAGGACACCCACATATCGAGGTCACAAATAATTTCTCATAATTGTTGATAATATTTCCCGAGAAACTTAGATATTTTTTATGAAGTCAAAGTCCGAAACTGGAGGTCATATTTAAAATTTTATTGCTCATGTTCTTACCCAATTTGGTTTTCATGTGAAAAGAGTGAGAAGTGATAATGGAACTGAGTTCCTTTGTAATAGCCCGGGACCACACACAACACCCACAGTTGGCCGAGACTACACACAGCACCTAGCAGGATTTGTCCCCCCTCCACACCACACAGGTGCTTAGAGATTTTCCTCTTGGGTACTCCTAATTTTCCCAAGAATCACCTCCCCAAGGACTCGAACCTTGGACCTGAAGGATAAGTCCAAAGCCTAAAAGCTCCTTGGTAACCAAGCATGCTATAACGCACTTGGCTTCCAAAGTGCTCTTAGGCTTTGGACTTATCCTCAGGTCCAGAGTTTGAGCCCTTGGGGAGGCGTATTCCTTCCTGTGTGGTTGGAATAAATCCCCAAGCACCTATGTGGTGCAGAGGATGGGACAGTACCTGCCATGGGAGGGACCAAGCCTGTGTGGCGGTGGGTGAACCATGGCTGGCCGCGTCTAGCCTGTGTGGCGGAGGGCGGGTCGTTACATCCTTAATCACAATCTTAGGCAATACTTTCTTCTAAATCAAGGAATAGTTTGTGAGACCAGTTGCCCTTACACACCTGGAAAAAATAGTATTGTTGAATGCAAGCACTAAACATTGATGTAAATAGCTAGAAGTCTCATGCTTCAATCTAACCTTCCCATTAAGTATTCAGGGGAACGTGAGAAAATGTCTGCATATTTAGTAAATAGAATTCCCTCTTGCATTTTGGATTATAAAACTCCTTATAAAAAAAGTTCATGGTTGTACTTCTGATTATGATGCATTGAAAGTATTTAGTTCACTTGCATATGCCATTGGTTTGACTACTTCTGACAAATTCCAATCTAGATCTTTTCCTTGTGTCTTTTTGGGTTATCCCTCTAATCAAAGGGGTTTTTGCTCCTTGATTTGCAAAATAAATTTTTTTTCATGAGCAGACACATTACCTTTGTATAGGACAAGTTCCCCTCAAAGATAGTGTGTCTTCTCACTAAAGGGGAGTGTCCAAAGAGATACAAGAGATGCTCTTATTTAATTATGAACCTAATGAATTATCTGATGGTAATGCTGGTGAGAAAATAAATAATATGCCTGAACATGAACATACAATGCCAAATGAGACTTATGTATGGGAAGAAGTTGATCCTGAAGGTGAGAACCACATGAAAGCTGAACTCCAACAGCAAGTAGACCTAACCAAGAGCTAAAAGAGCAAATTTGGGCCAAGGATTACATTTGCAACCTTGTAATAATGGATGGATCCCAAGACTCGATTAGTAAGTCCTTGTATCCTATTAAAAATTGCATGTCTTATACTCTCATATCCTCATCCCATATGTGTTTTCTAGTGAATATGGATTAGGTTGCTGGACCTAGAAACTATGAAGAAGTAGCAAAACACAGAGTAGGTGAGAGAAATGAATCTCAAAATGAAAGCTCTAGAAAGTAATAAGACATGGGAAAGGGTACCCTTACTGAAAGGAAAGAAAGCAATAAGATGTAAGTGGGTCTATAAGGTTAAATACAAACTGAATAGAAAAGTGGATAAGTACAAGGCAAGATCGGTAGCTAAAGGCTACACACAGAAAGAGGGAATAGATTACCATGAGACATATTCTCTAGGGATCAAAATGGTAACCATCCGGATAGTATTGAAACTAGCTGCTATGTACTATTAGAATTTATTTCACATGGATATGCATAAGGGTTTTTTGCAGGGCAATTTGGAAGAGGAGGTGTATATGATTATTCCTCAAGGATATAGAACCGAGGGGAGAACTTAGTTTGTAAATTGAATAAGTCTTTATATGGACTTAAGCAGGCTTCAAGGCAATGGAATTATAAATTATCTAAGGCCATAGTGCAATGAGGCTTTGAACATAGCAAACACGATTATTCTCTTTCTGCAAAAACATATAATAAAGATATTGTGTTTATTCTTGTGTATGTAGATGACCTATTGATTACAAGATTGTCGGATGCAAAGATAAGTGAAGTGAATGACTTCTTACATAATCAATTTAAGATCAAAGACCTAGGAGCAATAAAGTATTTTCTCGGAATCGAGATAGCACGATCTAAGAAAGGAATTGTGTTGCCACAGAGAAAATATGTTTTGGACTTGCTTTTTCTGACACAAGAATGAGTGGTTGTAAACCATTAGGAGTCTTAATGCTTCAAAGACTGAAACTTTTGGCTTATGAGGAAGGCAAGGATAAGAAAGAAGACTTGTTGAGAGATTCGAAATGTTATAGGAGATTGATAGGTAGATTAATTTATTTAACTATTATTCGCCCTAACATTTAGTTTTTTGTTTAGGTGCTCAATCAATTTATGCAAAACCCCATGAAGAGCCACATGGTAGTAACACTTGATGTAGTCAAATATTTAAAGCAGAGTCTGGGGGTTGGAGTTCTTATCAGCTGGTTAGGAACTTTAACCGTAGACTGCTATTGTGATTTAGATTGGGGGCTTGTGGTACCATGCGGTGGTCAGTCTTCGGATACTTATTGAAACTTAGAGGATCTCTAATCATATGGAAAATGAAGAGGCAACACATGGTTTTGAGGTTTTTGGCTAAAGTCGAATATAGAGCTTTCGGATCAGCGATAACTAATGTGGTGTAGGAGATAGGACCACTAAAGGAGCTAGATATTCATCATTCAAATCTAGTTAAAGTATATTGAGACGGCAAAGCAGCAATTTACATTGCTTCTAATCCGGTCTTTCACCAACGTACAAAGCATATAGAGATAGACTTGTACTTTGTTAGAGAAAAGCTATTGGCAAAGTTGATATGTCTGGAACATGTGAAATCATTTAACCAGCAGGCTGATATTCTCATGAAAGTAACAGGGAATGATTTGCAACCTAGAATGTTAAGCAAGTCAGGGGTAGTTGATTTCTATAACTCTAACTTGAGGGGGAGTGTAGGAAAATGGATACATTATTGGGCCTTAGCCCAAAGCCCATTTAGGTGGTGTATATTTTTACGGTTTGGCTCACACTATATAGTAACATAGGATCTAATCATCTAAGAGGAATAACTATTGTATGGATTTTTATATCACTTGACAGTTTATGCTTGTTCAGTAAATAACATTCTTTCTCTACAATTCAATCTAGATGTCCATGCTCTTCTTTGGCTTCTTATTTTTCTTATCATAATGGCCTTCCTTTGCCATCTCCTTCTCTACCTTGGCTTCCACTGGCAGTTGGAGACTTCACATAGTTAGGGAGAAGAAGAAGGGGAGCATGGTTTTATACATTTTTTTCTTTTTAAATTTATAACAACTTTAAAAATATAAGTTTAAAATTTTTTTTTCCACTTCAGCTTGCCTAGTCAATATCCACATAAGCATATTTAACTGCGTTATGGCCATATAAGCATTAACTATGGCTCTAAGTCCTTTTGAAACTTCAAGGACTAACAGTTTAAAACAAAATAAATTTAAGAGACTAAAATCACCTATTTGAAATTTCATGGACCAAAACTAAGATTATTATAAACTACAAGGACCAAATATAATACTAACCCTTTCAAATTTTGTCCCTTCTTTTTTTTTTTTTTTTTTGATAATAAAAAGTTTAGGTAGGTTCGGCACCAGTCCCCTACCAAGGCCAGGGCACGGCCCCAGGGCTCTTCGAGCGCTTACAAGGGACTTACGAGATCGCCTACCAATAAGGTCTTCCCATCAGTCAGAGGGTTCGAACACACTCCCTTGTGATCGGGGTGGTAAGACCTTGGGAGTGTGTTCGAACCATCTGACTGATGGGGAGATTATTAAAGTTTAAAATAAACCAACAAATTGATTCAAATGAAATCAAAGTTTAGCTGGTTAGATTATTAAATTAATATATTTATACCATTAAACTAATTTTTTTTAATATAATCAAGGTTTTTAATTAGATTTTTAGATGATTTTTAATTTACACATATTTTAAATTTAAGATTAATAATATTTAATTATACAACTATTACTTAAATTTATACCGTCACCATTTGAATTTGTTGTGACAACATTTTCCATTAACAACACCAACAATATTAAAATAATAGAAAAAGTATACTTTATAAAATTAAGAATCAAAATATACTTCATATAAATTTAAGGATTAAAAGTATATTTTAGTTTAAATTTAAAAAGAAATAAATTTTTTACAAATTTAATAAGCCACACTTATAAATGTGAGTCGATGTCACTCCCAAAAATCAACTTCTTGTATTTTGAATTCTCTTCCAGACTTCCACAAAGGAAATCAAACATAAGCATCTAAAAACTCATCTAAATCTCCAGTTTTTGCTTCAAGTCTTCCAATATTCCTACTTGCATCCTTCCATCCCTCAATTTTTCTGTTCTTCAACTTCCTCCCAACACTTACAATCACCAAAGGCAATCCCTTGCATTTTCCCACAATCTCCTCTGCAACAATCTTGAAATCAGAATCATTATCAACAATCTCACCTGTCACACTCTGAAACAACCTCCATGATTCTTCTTCAGATAGAGCTTTAATCTCTACCTTCTTCACTCCATCTTCTGTAGATTTCCACAAGTTTTCATTCTCAGTAACTGTCATTATCTTGCATCCCTTGTTATCAGAGGGAATTCCTATGGCTTCCAAATCAAGCTTTTCTCTCACATCATCAAAGATTATCAATATCTTCTTCTCCATCTTCAGTCTCAAATACAGACGACAAGCTCTTCCAGATTCACTCTCTTCCTGAATTTTCAGTCCCAACATGTCTGCAATTTGGTTTTGGATATTTCTGATGTCACTGGTGCAGGACTTAGGATCAGCAACAACCATGACAACTTCATCAAACAAGTTCTTCGCCTTCACTCTTCTTCCCACTTCTTTTGCCAATTCAGTCTTCCCAATTCCTCTGATTCCATGAAGAACAACCGCATTACACTCATCTTCCTCTAAAGCATTCAGAATCTGATCTGTAGGTTCGATTCTCGAGTCAAAGGCAATGAAATTTCTGGAGGATGAGAGCTCTATGCCTGGAAGAGGAGCTGGGCGAGAAATCCGATCGAAATTCCCAGCTTGTTCTTGAAGCTCAGAGATGGATCTCACCTTCTTCGTCGATTTTCTGCTGATACGGTAGCGATTAACGCAATTAGGGCAAAATCCACCGAAACAACTCTTGCTAGTCTTGCTCTGTTCTTCGATCTTGACAACTTGTTCGGTGATCTGATCCACATTCGCCAGCCACTGTTGAACTTGGGGATCGATGAGATCTCCTCTAACTTCGGCCAGTTGAACTTGTTGATTCACATGAAGCTGTAGAGTTTTGAGCCTCTCTGCTTGTTCACTGAGATTTCTGACATTTCTGGTGAAATCGAAGAGATAATCAAACTGACGAAGGATCGGATGTACTGGGTATTCAGCAATCTTCGCTGCAATAGAGATCAGAATGCTTGTCATTGTGGGTGAGATTGAACTCGGATGATTGATAATTTGATACAGAGCAGAACAGATTCAATTTGGGCGAATATTAATATAAGCACTGAATCGAACACCGAAATCGCGTCTTCTGGGTTCAAGTTTCCTGGAAAGTTAATTGAAAATGTGAAGAAAGAGGAAGAAACCGTGTCTTGGTCTTTACTTCCCGGAAAATTCCTTTCCTTTTTGGCACTAGTACTTGGCGGGATTTATACCTTTGTTGGTAGGAAAGTCAAGTGACATTTTGAAAAAAAAAAAAAAAAACTTAATTTCTAGCTATTTTCTTTGTTAGATTAATATCTTGGTATGTAATCTATTTTGGGAAAATCCCTGTAAAATATGTTGGAAATAGGGTATTCCCTATTTGGTACATTGAAAATCCAAATCCCTGATTAGTCTTCTTGTAGGAATCAGGGATTTTAAAATTCAGTGGAAAAGACTCAATTAGCCCTGAAAAAAATGCTGACCGAAATGCATAAGAGTGGGAAAGAAAGGAAGGGAAAAAAAGCATGAGAGGAAAGGAAGGACAGTGGCGCGAGAAAGACATAAGTTTCAGAACGGTTGAAAGCTGAAGACAAAACAGAGGTAACCAACGGTAAGTAATTCTTCTAGTGTAGAAATGATGTTGTATTGTGAATCTTCCATCTTCGTCTTCTGAGATTGTGAATAGTTGCGATGGATTTCTGGTTTTGGATGCTTGCTTTTATGGGTAAGGGGGTCGTTTGTTGAAGATGGAGAAATGTTGCAGCTTGAAGGTAATGGGAGATTCTTGATGGTTGTGCGGTGGATTTCATTGAGTTTGGCTGTAGGAATGGTGAAGATTGTGGGTTTTTTGTTGTGAACCGTAATGGTTACTGCGAGCGGTGATAAACTTGAGGCATTTTGGTTGGGGGATAGTGTTGTTTTCAGTGAAGAAGGAGATGTGAAAAGATACCGTGTTATTGTTAATGGTACATGGAGGGTAATGCTGTGAGGGGTGTTGTTAATACTGAATGTGGAGATGTTAAAATGAATAGTGTTGTTGTTAATAGTTCATGGAGGGTGATGATAGGGTGTGTTGTTAATAATGGAGATAGATAAGTTGAAATAAATTATGATGTTAAATGAGAATACAGAGTTGTTAAAACATACTGTAAAATATAACGTGTTGCTGTTAATAGATATAGGGTGATGATATGTGGCCGATGTTGTTAATGGTGAATATGACGGTGCTAAAACATAGGCATTTGTTGTTAATTGCCCCTGTTTGATGATGAAATGAGCAGTTACTGTGTTTCATAAAGAATGGCTGACAAAATTACTTAACTATATAATGATAATCGGCTTTGTTTAATTAATTATCTGTTTTTGTTTTTTCTGCTTGTAGACATGTACAATGACATGCAACAAAGGCTCAAAATCTGTGAAGGAACTATTTTGTTATTTCCATGTTGGAGGAAAATTTGTGTGGAATGATGAAGGTAAAATTACATATAATGGTGGTTATGTGAAGTTGAAGTGCCTGAAAGAGGTGATAACACTTAGAGATTTGAGGTTGATGATATCATCATGGCTTGGTATTGATTGCAACATGTGTGAGATGAAGTATACAATGAGGTTTGATGAAAGCATACTAATAGATTTAAATGATGATGGTGAAGTTGAAAATGTAACCCCCTTCGATAATCAGGCCGAGATTAGTGTTTAATCACATTTAATAGTCGAATGTGAAATCCGGAATAATTAAAAACTTTTTAAACACCTGTACAAATGGATCTCCATTCATTTCATTCATTAAAACAAATGGCCTGTTTGGTCTGTTACATATACAATATCAGAGTAAGCACAATTCCCGACGTTCACCCGGGATAATAACATTAATCCAAAGGTCTATACAGGGCATCATTGCCCATCTCAGTATCCATACCGGGGATTACAAAAAACTATAGTACTATGATCTATACAATATATTTACAATGATCCAAAATGATAACCAATTCGATATAAACCAAAATATATGTCTAAGACTATCGCCGGCAGTCCTAATCGTCCTTTGCCACTTGCTTGCCTTTCGATCCACTTGCCCTGTCTAAAATGTTATTTGGAAAGAATGAGATTCTAGAGAATCCCAGTAGCAACAGTTTATTTATATGATGCATATATACAAAGCAAGTAAACATATATCACAATGCAGCAATCAATATTTGAGACCGGGCTTTCGCCACGTTCCCTTCACTTTATACAAGGTCGGGCTTACGCCACGCCCCATCACTTTATCAATATTCGAGTCCGGGCTTTCGCCACGTCCCCTTCACTTTCACTACAATCGATGACTAATGCAAACAAGCAATGCAATACACATGATATAGGATAAAGTGTCACTACCTTTGTCTTTCCTTCCTTGAGCAGGCACAGGCCTTCTATGCTCCGGGCAGATATCAAAGCCTAAAGTTATAATTAAGGACGAAACATTATTCTCTATTCCAATACTCAATTAACTCTTCAACTCTTAGATTTGGTTATCAATAATGACCCTTAAGAAGCCACAAATGCCTCTAATAAAACCCCTAAAAGGTTGGGAAACAATAGGGTGAAGATCTCTTTTCGAAAACAACAAGTGCTGGAATATAGGGGTGGGCCGCGGCCCACCATTCCTTGGGCTGTGGCCCAAATATGGTCAGAAGGCCTTGGGCTGCGGCCCACCACTCTTGGGCCGCGGCCCAAAACAGGTCAGAAAGGCTTGGGCCGCGGCCCAGAAATTTCCTGACTCTGGGCTGAACTTCGAAAAACCATAACTAATTCTAGAAAATTCGAAACGGAGTGATTCCAAAGCCAAAAGAAAGGTATTTGAGTCCTCTTTCAAGGAAAAATATGGCTTATAACTTAAAATCATCACAAAAATACAGAATCACCCAAAACCCAACATTACTCCAAAACAGAGTTCTGTTTTTGTACCAAACTTTGGCAAAGCATAACTCTCAGAAAACCAAACGAAATGACATAAAATATATGTCCATTTTGAAGCTTGGGATGTAAACCTTAAGACTGGAAAGTTTCACAATTTTCTGAAATCATTTGATCACTCAAAACGTCCACACAAATAAACTGTCCAGACAGAGTTCACATTGACAGCATTTTCCAACTTTTCTACCAAAGTGTTCAATGACTCCAAAATCATTAACCAAACATATTCTCATACAAAATCACTCAAGGAACACAATGGTAATCTCAAAATGACCAAAATCACCATCTAACCACATGCCCTGTTTTGATCAACACACCAAAACCAACACAAAGATCCCAAACTTTACTTTTAATGATTCAAACTAATCCCTTTGTCCAAAAGACATCATAATATACCATTTCCATTATCAGTACATGCCAAACCCACTAAGACCCTAATATTTTCGAAAATAGGGCAGAAATTCCAGAAAAATCAATGCTCACCAACATCCACAATATATATATCAAAAGGGAGATAACACTCACGTCTTTCACTTTGCCAAAGAGATTCCTTGATTCTTCAACTTTCACAATCTCTTGAGGTCATAAACTAACACCAATGAACACATTTCAACCATCACAATGAAGCTCTTGATTCAAGGATCAACATTAAAGAAGGAAGTTTGAGCAATAGGAGTCATTTTCTTTACCTTTTTGCAAGCTTTTCTTCTTCCTATTTGCTGCAAAAATGGCGAGAGAGAGAAGGGGAGAGAGGACGAGAGAGAGATGGAGGAGGAGGAGTGAAGAAGAAGCACAAATGATTACAATACTCCCTCCATTCAGATTTTTCTGCGCACAAGAGGGAAGAGGGGAGAGAGAAACTATAAAAAAATTGCATTTGACTTTCTCTTATCACTCCCACATGTGAGCTTGCCATGTGTCATTTCCCCATTGGTTCTCACACACTTAATCACCAATTATCCTCTCTAATCCTTCCATTAGCCATTTTAATTACACTTCTCATTTTCTTTTAGTTAGTAATTAATTTCCCCATTAATTACCAAATTATGCCAATAATTCCATTCTTTCAATTTTCCAACAATTATGACATATTAAATAATATTGCCACCAATATACATTAATTCAACTTTAATCCGATAATTATCCTCAATAATTATCATTAGGCCTTAATCAAAAATTGGGGCGTTACATTTCTCCCCCCGTTCATTAAATTTCGTCCTCGAAATTTGTTACACCATTGGGGACATAAACCTCAGCCACTTATTCATGACGGCTTCCGTCCCTCGATTTGCTTCCCATTAGGATAATCCTTTCAAACCATTTGTATCAACAGTACACCACAGGTCCAATTCACTAAAGAATTTCAGCGGACCAACCCTTCGTGGTTCAATTTCTTTCTTTCAATCACTTTATCATTTCTTGTACTCGGAGACACCCTCACGAGTGTGTGATCTTCGATTTCAATCCTTAGAGGTCTTCACCTCACTCGATTACTATGATACAAACTATACTCATTTATTCCGGCTTTAAGCCTCTTCAACCATAGTCATTAAGTCACTTTCCCCTTCTGGGGATCACTCAAAGTACTACAGATTCACTGCGTACAACTGATAGTTTCCGTTGTCATCACATCTCTCAGCTTTTTCTGTTTTCCACTATACTTTCGCTTACACTATACTCACTTTCCCATCATTACCCTCACTCGTACACCCACCAATATCTCCACTAGTGGTAACCAGGACCTTTGGGTTTCAATAACAATATCGAGTCTCTCCGGAATCTCAATCTCTTCTATCCGAAGTACCCTTCTATCACAGTCCACCCTGCATACACTCCACCCGTATACCCCCTCCGAGGGCTCAGCCGATGGCAGTGCGCTTGGCGTGGCGAATACTTTCATTGTCGCACCCCACCCGTATCCCTCAACAGGGTCAGCCAGTGGCGGTGCACTTGGCGTGGTCACATATACACATTACTTTACGGTCTTTACATTTCATACGGTACATCAACGGCCGATGGTAGAGATGACCAACGTCAAACCCTACAACGGCTCACGTTGAATGAACACTCTGTCTATTACACTTTCTTGAGCTTCTACTCATTACAATTCTCAAACACATCACATTCACTTCGTTTGGGTTTTTATCTCTTTATCTATGCTTTAACAATGTTAAGTTGATTTAATAGGAGTCCCTTAGGAATCTCCCATTACCACTAACAACATTCACAATCTCTATTTGTTCGTGCTAGACTTTGGCCCAATTCAATTCGAATCATTCCAAACCGTATGACTTCTTATCTCAAGAAAACCCATCCATTAAGGGATTCTTTACAATGCACCATCACTAAGAGCCAACCTTTCCGTAACACTAGTCTATGAGTCAACATCATGGCGACTGCAGTCCACGGTTCATCGTCAAGGTGGCTGCACTCTAGGGTTTGTCGTCACGGCAGTTCCACACTAGGGTTTGTCATCACGGTGGCTTCACACTACGGTATGGTACTCTCCGTAGGTAGCCCTTTGCGATCAGACTTCCCCTAGGTAGCTCTCTCCGATCAGAACTCTCCGTAGGTAGCCCTTTCCTATCAGAATTCTCCGCAGGTAGCCCTTTCCAATTTGAATTCTCTGTAGATAGCGCTTCCCAATTGGTTGTCTCTAGATGAAGGTGTCATTGTATTAAGAACCCAGAAGTCATTCACTCTTCCCATTCTCTGTCCTTCTTTTCACAAACAATACCGGAGCTTCCCATGGTGACACACTGACTCGAATGAGTCTCTTCTTAAACAACTCTTCAATTTGTTTCTTCAATTCCGCCTTTTCATAAGGCCATTCTATGTGGGGCTTTGGATATCAAGCCAGCTCCAGGAACTATTTCCATTAAAAATTCTACTTCCCTTTCTGGAGGCAATCCGCCGTCCACCAATCAATACCCATAATACCCTCTATTTGGTGCAGAGGTAAACAAATCAATCAACGATAGACTTCAACCTTCTATAGTTATAACACTATTTAGACAAGCTTTCGCCGTCACAATCTTAGCACCCATAGGTGTTGACACAACAATATCAATTGGCAATCTATGAACATACTATCCTAGGCACTTTACACAGTCATAGACTATAAACTAATGACTAGCACCTGAATCAATCAAAATTCGCAATACACTACCATTGAAAAGAATAATACCTTGGATCAATTCGGGAGATTTCCTTGCCTCTTCATGGGTCATAGCGAACACTCTCACTTGACTCTTGGGCCTTGACTCTACCGGTCGCCCTTTGCAATCTTTGGCCATATGTCCGGGCTGCTTGCAGAGGAAGCACACCCATTGCCCTTCACAATTCCTATTAGCATGCGCTCTATTGCACCGAGGGCATACCCACTGTGGTAACTGTCCCTGATTCCCACGATCTCCACCTTGGTACGATTTCTTACTACCATCCCTGGATGAGAATCCTTGGTCTTTACGTTTCTGGGATAAACTTCCCTTACCAGTGTCACCGCGACCACCACCCTTACTTGGGTTAATATCTCTCAAATTGTTCTCGGTGATCCGGCACTCTTCCACCGCTTTGTTGAACTTGTCAAACTGCCGGGCGGCCAATCTTTTCTTCAACTCCCTCCTCAAACCCCGGATTAGCATGTCGGAGCTCCACTCCTCATCATCTTTATACCGGAGGTAGGAGGAATACCGGGATAGACGAACAAACCGAGACAAGTACTCGTCAAAGGTCTCATCGTCCCCTTGCTTTATCTTCAGAAACTCTGACTCTTTCTCTATTCTCACAGACTTAGGGAAGAATTTGTCATTGAACTCTCTTTGAAACACTTCCCAAGTCACTTGCACATTTCGGGCCCGCATGGTCATGGCAATGTTTCGCCACCATCGGTCTGCATCTCCTTCTAGCTTGTAGATAGCTAGCTTTGCTTTCACCTCCGATGGGCACTCAAGCACCTCAAAGATCTTCTCTAGCCTCATTATCCAATCCTCTGCTGCTTGAGGGTCAAATATTCCTTTAAACACAGGAGGCATGTGTTTGCAGAATTTGGACACCCAAGAATTAAGGTCTCCATCATTTTGAGCCGGCACCCCATGTGACCCTTGATTATGCTCAATATGAGGTGGGGACTCTTGAGGTCGATGCGACCCCTCAGCTGTCTCTTCTAGTTGGGTCTCTTCTCTAGTCTCTGCATGAGTAGACTGGAGCCTTTCCTCATTTCTCTTAGCTCTTTCTTCCCTGAGCTCTTCCCTTAGCTCACGGATCATGTCTCTTTGCTCTCTTATCAAGGTCATCACCTCTTGCATTGGATCAGGAGGATTATCATTGAGCTCTTCCACCTCCGGATCCGGTTGTCTATTTCTAGGGCGAGCCATTGCTCTCTTCAGTCTACAATGATTCACCCAGTCAGAAATCACCATAGAAGTATACACATATTCCTTAAACTCTTATATACCAATCAATAACAGGAATATTCATGTGTATACAACAACTATCAACAATCACTTAACACTCAGGTAAATAACTAGGGCAACTATCCTAGCAATTCCTACAAATGCCAGGAAAACTGCTCTGATACCACAAATGTAACCCCCTTCGATAATCAGGCCGAGATTAGTGTTTAATCACATTTAATAGTCGAATGTGAAATCCGGAATAATTAAAAACTTTTTAAACACCTGTACAAATGGATCTCCATTCATTTCATTCATTAAAACAAATGGCCTGTTTGGTCTGTTGCATATACAATATCAGAGTAAGCACAATTCCCGACGTTCACCCGGGATAATAACATTAATCCAAAGGTCTATACAGGGTATCATTGCCCATCTCAGTATCCATACCGGGGATTACACAAAACTATAGTACTATGATCTATACAATATATTTACAATGATCCAAAATGATAACCAATTCGATATAAACCAAAATATATGTCTAAGA
Organism: Inga oerstediana; assembly: GCA_963210345.1. Classification (NCBI taxonomy): domain Eukaryota; kingdom Viridiplantae; phylum Streptophyta; class Magnoliopsida; order Fabales; family Fabaceae; genus Inga; species Inga oerstediana. Next base: position 30,748,364 of record OY723405.1, read on the forward strand.
CTACCGCCGGCAGTCCTAATCGTCCTTTGCCACTTGCTTGCCTTTCGATCCACTTGCCCTGTCTAAAATGTTATTTGGAAAGAATGAGATTCTAGAGAATCCCAGTAGCAACAGTTTATTTATATGATGCATATATACAAAGCAAGTAAACATATATCACAATGCAGCAATCAATATTTGAGACCGGGCTTTCGCCACGTTCCCTTCACTTTATACAAGGTCGGGCTTACGCCACGCCCCATCACTTTATCAATATTCGAGTCCGGGCTTTCGCCACGTCCCCTTCACTTTCACTACAATCGATGACTAATGCAAACAAGCAATGCAATACACATGATATAGGATAAAGTGTCACTACCTTTGTCTTTCCTTCCTTGAGCAGGCACAGGCCTTCTATGCTCCGGGCAGATATCAAAGCCTAAAGTTATAATTAAGGACGAAACATTATTCTCTATTCCAATACTCAATTAACTCTTCAACTCTTAGATTTGGTTATCAATAATGACCCTTAAGAAGCCACAAATGCCTCTAATAAAACCCCTAAAAGGTTGGGAAACAATAGGGTGAAGATCTCTTTTCGAAAACAACAAGTGCTGGAATATAGGGGTGGGCCGCGGCCCACCATTCCTTGGGCTGCGGCCCAAATATGGTCAGAAGGCCTTGGGCTGCGGCCCACCACTCTTGGGCCGCGGCCCAAAACAGGTCAGAAAGGCTTGGGCCGCGGTCCTCCACTCTTGGGCCGCGGCCCATAAATTTCCTGACTCTGGGCTGAACTTCAAAAAACCATAACTAATTCTAGAAAATTCGAAACAGAGTGATTCCAAAGCCAAAAGAAAGGTATTTGAGTCCTATTTCAAGGAAAAATATGGCTTATAACTTAAAATCATCACAAAAATACAGAATCACCCAAAACCCAACATTACTCCAAAACAGAGTTCTGTTTTTGTACCAAACTTTGGCAAAGCATAACTCTCAGAATACCAAACGAAATGACATAAAATATATGTACATTTTGAAGCTTGGGATGTGAACCTTAAGACTGGAAAGTTTCACAATTTTCTGAAATCATTTGATCACTCAAAACGTCCACACAAATAAACTGTCCAGACAGAGTTCACATTGACAGCATTTTCCAACTTTTCTACCAAAGTGTTCAATGACTCCAAAATCATTAACCAAACATATTCTCATACAAAATCACTCAAGGAACACAATGGTAATCTCAAAATGACCAAAATCACCATCTAACCACATGCCCTGTTTTGATCAACACACCAAAACCAACACAAAGATCCCAAACTTTACTTTTAATGATTCAAACCAATCCCTTTGTCCAAAAGACATCATAATATACCATTTCCATTATCAGTACATGCCAAACCCACTAAGACCCTAATATTTTCGAAAATAGGGCAGAAATTCCAGAAAAATCAATGCTCACCAACATCCACAATATATATATCAAAAGGGAGATAACACTCACCTCTTTCACTTTGCCAAAGAGATTCCTTGATTCTTCAACTTTCACAATCTCTTGAGGTCATAAACTAACACCAATGAACACATTTCAACCATCACAATGAAGCTCTTGATTCAAGGATCAACATTAAAGAAGGAAGTTTGAGCAATAGGAGTCATTTTCTTTACCTTTTTGCAAGCTTTTCTTCTTCCTATTTGCTGCAAAAATGGCGAGAGAGAGAAGGGGAGAGAGGACGAGAGAGAGATGGAGGAGGAGGAGTGAAGAAGAAGCACAAATGATTACAATACTCCCTCCATTCAGATTTTGCTGCGCACAAGAGGGAAGAGGGGAGAGAGAAACTATAAAAAAATTGCATTTGACTTTCTCTTATCACTCCCACATGTGAGCTTGCCATGTGTCATTTCCCCATTGGTTCTCACACACTTAATCACCAATTATCCTCTCTAATCCTTCCATTAGCCATTTTAATTACACTTCTCATTTTCTTTTAGTTAGTAATTAATTTCCCCATTAATTACCAACTTATGCCAATAATTCCATTCTTTCAATTTTCCAACAATTATGACATATTAAATAATATTGCCACCAATATACATTAATTCAACTTTAATCCGATAATTATCCTCAATAATTATCATTAGGCCTTAATCGAAAATTGGGGCGTTACAGAAAACCTGTTTGAATATAATGAAAGGAGCGGCCATGTGTATATAGAAGCAAAAGGAAATGATGATGTATGCCACATATCAGATGACCCGCAAACGTAAGTGCAAATTTTGTAGGGATGATAGTTGTTATTTATGAAACTGTTGTTGGTTATTAAGTAACAAAAGTTGTTATTATAATTGACTGTAGGTATGTAAATTCCTTGGGACTCTCACAAGGAAGATCTGTTGATTGTCATACCAGTGTGGAAAACCAAGATGAAGCGTGGTACTATGAAAGTGTTGCTTCGTGTACGACGGCTGAAATTGCTGGAGGATCTAATAAGCTACTTTGTGGAGTAGAGAGTGCACCTACACCTAACCCAGAGTTGAACTGCACAAAATGGAGGGGGATAATTTCAGGAGTGATGCAGACATTTGCACACGCGGATGCTTTTAATCAGGCTCTGTACAAGTACAGCATAGCACACAAGTTTGAGTTTGAATATGTGAGAAATAGCAAGCATAGCATTTCAGTAAAGTCTAGGAGTTTAGGTTGTCCTTGGAGGGTTGCAGAAAATGCTATCGGAAAGACAACTCCAATACTACGTGTGACGACATTCAAAGATGAACATTATCATAGTGCACAAGACAATCTTAAGGTGACCCATGGTGGAAGATCTAATTTGACATCTTCCATTATAGTTGATGAGGTGAGAAATCACATTGACAAATGTCCCAATGAAATAAGGAAGATGTTGCAGACAGAATATGGTGTCACCCTTACATACAAACAAGCATACAAGGCGAAGGAAAAAGCGATGGAAGACATACAAGGTAGACCAGAACAATCTTATATGTTAATACCTTGGATTTGTAAGCGATTGAAGGAAACAGATGACAAAACTGTTGCTGAGTGGGAAGCAAGTGGGAATAACATGTTTGAGAGAGTATTTATTGCATATGGGTGTTGTATTGAGGGATTCATGGCTGGTGCAAGACATGTGCTATACATTGATGGGACCCACTTGTCCGGACCATACAAGGGAACAATGCTTTCAGCTTCTAGTTATGATGCGGACAATGAAATTTTGCCGTTTGCAATAGCAATTGTAAAGGGGGAGACATTAAAGGATTGGTCATGGTTCTTACAGAAGATTAAACAAATAGTTGGGTCAATCAAACTCACAATAGTGTCAGACCGTCACAATGCAATTAAAGGGTCAGTGCAAATAATTTTTGGTAGTGAACGACATGCTTATTGTTATAGGCATGTGAAGGAGAATTTCAGTTCAGAATTGCTTAAGTTAAATAGAGGCAAGAGGAATCCAAGTGGCTGCTCAAAGGAAGATGCACTACGGTTGCTTGATAATGTTGCATATGCAAGGTTGGATGCAGATTTCGAGAAGGCAATGGATTACATGAGCAAATCCTATAAAGAGATGGCTGATTGGTTGATTCACCATGGAGATATCGATAAGTGGGCGTTGAGTAAGTTTCCGTTCCGAAGGTGGGATAAGATTACAACCAACATAGCCGAGTCATTTAATGCGTGGCTGGTGAAGGAAAGAAAGCACAATGTCGCACTACTTATCCATGAACATCGTGAGAAGGTTGCCAAGAAGATGTATGCATCGAGTATGGCAATGCTGAAATGGAAAAATAGTGTTGGGCCCAACATAGAGGCCATAGTGAAGGAAAATGTTTGTCATGCTGAACATATGTCACCAGTTAATTATGAAGGCGATAGGATTTGTGTCCATACCAAATATGGATCCTTAAATGTTGATCTTCGTTTGTGTAGTTGCACCTGTAAAGTATGGCAAATGTCGGGGATCCCTTGTGCTCATGCTTGTGCAGCCATCAAGCATGTCCATGGCAATGTCTATGACTATGTGGAAGGATGCTACAAAATAACAGCCCAACAAATGATTTATAAGCGTTCCATGACTCCAGTTGTGACAATCGACAAGCCAGACCCAAACAACTATATGCTGGGTCATCTGTTTGCTCAGACATTGTTGCTGCCACCTAGGACAACTAGACCTGCTGGAAGGCCAAGAACTAGTAGGCGTGAATCACAATTCCAGAATAAGAAGATTTACCATTGTACAAGATGCCATGAAGCGGGGCATACTATACGGAAATGCACAAATCCAAATCCAAACTGAAGTTGGTAAAAATTAGCTTTTGAAGTAAGCATTCTGCAGATATAAGGAGCTGCAATATTTTGAAGTAAACAAGTTGATACTAATAGAAATTTTCTGAACTTATCCTGCTCATAGTTAGCAAGTCTATTGAAGTAATATGTATAGTTCTTTTTTAGGGAAAGGGGTTGCTGCATATGTCTTCATTTTTTGGTTGTGACAAGGAAACATTAGGGTGAAGTGCAATGTTAATGTTTCCTTGTCATTAGTATCAAACATCCACTGTCACAACTTTAAGAGTATATCTTATATAGTTATGTAATTATGCAGCACATTATGATATAAGGTTAATGTAATTATGCCACATATAATCCTATTATGTTAATGTTATCACTGTGTTGTATGACACAGAATTTGGCCGAATTTCCCTTGTCCATATCTGTGCTACCCTGGACCTGTACTGTTGTAAAGAACTTGAAGTTGTTTAAAAAGATACGACAGTTGTTAATAATAGAAGCGTAGTTGTTAATACTGAAGTTGAAGTTGTTATTTTACCTCTCTTTTTTATAGGTCAAAGAAGATAAAAACGTTGTGAAAAATGAGAGTGTAGTTGTTAACTATGAACCTTCTGTTGTTAATGGTCCCCCACTTGTTGAACTCCCACGCTACCAATGCCATGTACTTTTCTGAACTCTTGAAGTTGTTTAACAAGATACGACAGTTGTTAATAATGGAATCGTAGTTGTTAATAGTGAAGATGATGTTGTTATTTCAACTAAACTTTTCAGAGGTCAAAGAAGATAACAAAGTTGTGAAGAATGAGTGTGTAGTTGTTAAATATGAACCTTCCGTCGTTAAAGATACCCCACTTGTTGAACTCCAACGACAAGTACTTTTCTGACATTATTAGTAGTTATTAGTAGTTAATAGTGAATTGAAGTTATTATTTCCCCTTTTTTTCAGAGGTCAATGCGGATAACCAAGGTGTGAAAAAAGTGCCTGTAGTTGTTAAAGAAGATACGAAAGTTGTCAAAGAAGATAAGAAAGTTGTAAAAAATGTGCACACATTTGCTAATGGTACCCCACTTTTTTCTATTCGAAGCTACCCTCAACATGCCCTTTTTTGAGTTGGTTTACAACAAGCGAAAGTTGTTCAAAAAGAGAAGCACGTTACAGGCGACATGTATAGTGTTTCAATCTCCTAAATTGTCAAACAAGATAACCTAGTTGTTAAAAAATTACATATAGTTGATAATATAGAAATGCTCCTTGTTAACCTGCGTAAGTTGGCAAACAAGATCAAAAAGTTCTAAAACAAGAACTTGAAGTTGTTAAATATGAACTTGCTAACAGTGGGTTGTTACACATGTCTCATGGCATGTACACCTTCTACATTATAATCATGTACCCTGGGCAGTACGATAATATTGGAACTTATAAATGAACACATCCCAGGTCAAAAAACATCAAGTGCATAAAGTTTCCCTGTAGATGTCTAAAATAAAGCAAATAACTATTGGGTCAAACGTTGACGTTTGATTGGCTGCCGGGATAGAAATTCCAGAGCATCGAGTCTTGATGAATTTTGATGGTGATTCACCAGCCACCAGATAATGTCCCTCCTATATTGTTTGACTTGAGCCTGTACACGACCCAAACAACAATAGTTCAGTTTATTGTACTTTCGAAACCATACAAAAGTCAACATACATATGAACTATTGTGGATACCTCTGTGTAATCAAGTACCACAGATGGACTCCACTAGAACAACCAAATCAAGACGTGAACACCGCAATCAAGGCTACGAAATCCAGACAGCAGTCATATACGCAAAAAAAATAAGGAAATGGATACAACAGTGATATAGACAAAATACAACAGTCAATTCTTACAGATTATTTTGCTGAGGTACTTGAGCACGAATGATGTCTATCTGTTGCTTCTTCCCATGTTGATTGTTACTGACGAAATCCACTATATCAATAAATTTGTTCCTCTACAAAAAAAACACAAATATTTGGGTTCAGTTGGGGAAATTTAATTGCTAATGAAATTTAAATCCACGATGTTAAAGCATAAAGTTCATTACACATGTCTCTGCTGCCAATGATTGAGGATCTTCTAAGGCACTATTTTTCTTCCTTTTCTTGGTGGTGTCAATAATGGGTTTCATTGAGTCCAGAATATAGAAATTCCGTGTTTTTGGATCCAAGCCTACACAAAACCAGTGATCCCGGACAAGTACAGGCCCTAACAGCAAGTCACAATCTGCAAGATTGTACCCTAATCGATCAGGCAATAATTAGCCCTTGTAATCTGAAGGTCTCCAATTCTTTCCTTTGCCAATGATTTGCATCTGCAACAAAATTTATATCAGTACCCAATAAGCTAACATATGAATACCCATAATTTTTTTCCTGCTTACCATAAAGTCAGTATAAAAAATATGCCTCTTCACTGGTCCATGTAGTTTCAGATCTGCCATCAATGCCTTGCAAACAACGGACACCACCTGAAATGCACAAGTACGTAATGAAGTGATCCCCATAAACTTAAAATACAAAGTCCTGAAGTCATGGTAATACTAACCCGATTGTTAACCTTATGGATTCCACCTAAAGAATACAGCTCATCCCGAGTGACGTATTCATCTTGCAATGTAACCAATTCCCCGTAATAGTTTTTTATATAAATAGTCAATACAACGTTGCAAGAAAAATATTGCACGTCTTCTTCCTTACAAATACATCATGAAACATACATAAATCACTCACTTTTGGCCATCAATGGGTCGAGAATATTGAGAAATTAGTGTGAAAAATCTTTCCTTGTCATCAACCACAATCTTCTTTCGCGATATGGCCTTTGGCATGACAAAGGGGGACTCGATTTTCTTTTCTCTTCTAACCCTAGTTGATCTTCGTAACACATTATCCTTGGTAACCTCTTCCTCCTCCACAATGTCTGCTCCTTGTCTTTGACTATCTGAGTCACTTTCATGTGAGTGCCGCTCATTTTTTCCATCATTCTCTTCTTCTTCAACATTGACAACATCCTCTTGTTGGTCTACTCCTTCTCTTCCAACCTTTTTATGTTCCCCTCTTATCACTTGAACCTTTATCAACTCCTCTGCAATTACACTCGTCAACCGTCTATACATATCCTTCAGGTCCTGAAGCAAAAAATTAAATCAAAACTTGTTACACACACATTTGTATTAATGCATACAAACATTTACAAATTAACAAATACCTGGTCCAAATGATCAATTCCAACGTTTCCCTCTACACCAACATTCAATTTAGATGCCCTTGCTCCAAATATTATGCCCATGTTGCTGTCCCTATCTAATTTAACCATGGTTTTTAATCGATCCTCAGTCCAGTAGTTAACAACATCAACACACTCATGTTTCTCAGTTGTCATCATTGCAAAGTGCTCACCAAAAAATATCTACCAAACAAATAGCAAAACAATAACTTAAATACTTGCCACTTAAAGCGTACCATAACATAAGTAAATTTAAGTACATACCAACAAAAAGTACATGCATCCACCGACATTGGAGTTGCCCCTCTTGTTGTTTCTCACATCCCTTACATAGTCTTCCATCTCTTTCCACAAGTCCTTAATGATAAAGGTCGCCCAATCAAATTTCTGAAATCCTTTTATTGTCAACCTCATCACCTTCAGTAATCGCTCACTAACCTTTGGGCTTGCAGTGGGAGCTAGAAAGGTTCCAAGTGTGTACAACATAAAAAGGAACTCAAAATTTTCATTGTCACTGCCGTTTATAATAGCCTCTACAATGTTACTGTATAGGCGTTTTGAATATTCACTCTGTAACTTTGTATAAACCGGGTCATCATCATCCACCTTAGTCCTCACCATATCCCCACAGTGGGGAAGCCCAAGTAACTGCTTCACATCTAATGCAGAAATTTCACGTGTTTTGCCCCTGATTCGGAATTTGTGTGTTGCTGGATTATATGAGTGAAGCATTGACACAATCAGATCTTTTGGTAGTTTCTTGCAACCTCCAACCTCTAGCAGCTTGCTGAATCCTAATCTCTTCACCCTTTCCTTTAAACTTTCATCTTTATTTATGAAGTCAACTAATTGCTTGAATTGCCAAATTGAGCAACGAGTGATAAAAGCTACTTTTCTCTTTGCACTCTTCTTCTCTTGTCTTTCTTTCTTAGGTTTCTCAATGTATTTAGACTTCTCACAATATTCCTTCCTCTCTTGGTCACTCAATGCTCTCCATGCTTTTAGGACCTCATCATTGTACACAACACATTTGTCAGATTTCTGTGGCTTAAATTTCTTAAAAAACTCAATTCTAAACAACTGCAACCCATTGTTTAAGGCCTTACATGTATCCCCCTTATGCAACACCTTCTTCCCTTGTTCGTCTAAGTTCTGCCCTTTTTCCACCAACTTTTCCCCTTCTTTAACAACCATATGCCCTTCTTCACTTTTGTTCTGCCCCTCTTTAGCCCCCTCCTCCCCTTGTTCAACCACCATATTCTTCTGCAAAACAGAGTTATACAAACTTCAACCTCTATAACTGATTGGTAAAAAAAATATCCATGTTTTGGTTTTTTCAACCTCAAGCAAGAATGAAAAGTTGTTATTTTTCACAGTTGTGTCGTTACTGGAGAGCCTGAACTTGTTATTTCCCCCCATCTTGTTGTTCTCATAAGTTTCACTGGCCATGTTTTGGTTTTTCCAGTCATAAGTTGTTAAACAAGAATGGATTGGTGTTATTTCTTAACGTTGTGTTGTATCTATAGAATCTTAAGTTGTTAATGGGCCCCCCAACTTGTGAGTGTCAGAAGTTTCCCTACCATTCCTTGGTTTTTCAAATCAGCAAACAGCAGTTGTTAAACATGAACGAAAGGTTGTTATTTTTAAACATGTAGATGTTACTGTAGAAACTTAAGTTAGTGCTCCTCCCCCTACTTGTTAGTCTCCCAAGTTCCACTGGCCATGTTTTCGTTTTCCACATCAGTCATTGTTAAACAAGGATGATCAGTTGTTATTTTCTTACATGGTGTTGTTATTGTTGAAACCTTAGTTGTTAATGCCCCCCAACTTCATACTCTCGCAACTACCCCTGGGCATGTCTTTCTCAATGTTAAAAAACACTTGTTAAATTTATGCCACAGTTGTTATTTTTTAACTAGGTGTAGTTACTGTACAACAAACGAAGAGTCAAACACTTACCATTCCCACTTCCCTCTCCATATACACATCAGACAAAGACACATATCAAGAATTTGATAGAAAACCCAGGTCATTACAATCCCTTCACCCACTACATACATGATGTTCTCAATGCGGGAAAAGGGCAATATACGACAGGAAACAAGTTCATCACATTATTGTTCACCAATTCAAACCACCACCACCAGAGACAATCACAAACAGTCAAAGGCAACACATGACAGCAAATAAGCACGTCTTCATATTGCATTTTCCAATTATTATATGAACCGAAAATTTGAAACAAAATGCCAACTTACCGCCATCGACCGTCTCTACGCACCCCATAACTCTCGACCACGCTCGATCTCCGTACAACGCCGCCGCAAGCCTCTCACAGAACCCACCGCTCTCAACTCTGAAAACCACCGCAGAACGTCACCGAACCACTACTCTCAACTCTGAAAACCGCAGCCAAAAACCACCGAAGAACCTCCCATTCCTGGCCGATAGCGCCCCCCACCGAAGAACCTGCCGTTCGCTCGCCGACAACCCCCCACCGTCTCTCCCCCCACCGTCAGCGACCGAACTCCACCACCAACCGTGATCAGAAATTCCCTCGTCCCCTCCGCCTTCAGTGTTTTCGCCCCCTTCACTCTGCCCTACCACACGGTCCACAAGATCGAAATGCTCAAGGTTATTTAGAACTGAAACTTAAATCATTTATGACTCCCCATATGCCTTCTTTTCTTTCCCGCGTATGCACCTCCTCAGTCTTTTCTCCAGGGCTAGTTGAGTCTTTTCCACTGAATTTTAAAATCCCTGATTCCTACAAGAAGACTAATCAGGGATTTGGGTTTTCAATGTACCAAATAGGGAATACCCTATTTCTAGCGTATTTTACAGGGATTTTCCCATCTATTTTTCTCACACAATTTAGAATTTATGTTTCCTTTGTGTTTGCATGAACATTTAGTGCCTGTTTGGTTTATGGAATTGGACGATGTAATACAATGTAATTGAATGTAATATAATGATGATTATATAATTTGTTTAGTTCGTTATTAGAGAAAGATGATACAGATGCATAAAAATGTTTGATTGGATTACATCAAACATAAGAGTATACAAGAATTATATAGTAAGGGATAAAATTACCCATATCTATAATATAATATTGTATACATTGGGTTCATGATAAGTTTTTTAATTATGTGCAATGTATAGTTAGGTTCATAGCAATTTTTTAATATTTAATTGTGAAAATATTATGGATTCATGTTAATTTTTAATATTTAATGATGAAAATATTATTTAATGGGATATTTTAATATTTTTTTAACAGTGAAATATAATTTTTAAAATTTTTAATGGGGGTATACTTCTTAAATTTCTATATTATTAATTAATTTTTTAATATTTAATCGTGGTAATTAAAATTATTAATATTTAACAGCATTTATGGGTGAGCACTTTGGTCAGTTTAAAAAATTATAATGGCAATAATGTCATTTTCACCTGAGTACATGATGTCTGCATCCTCATTTATCATTCATAGTAGTATATTCCTCTTTACAACCAAACATTCTAATCGGTCTATTATATCAGGATTATATGTAATCCTCTCTTGTGGAATCAAACCAAACGGGTTATTAATCAATTTGACAAAATTTTGTTTGGATGATATATTAAAAAATTAATCTCAAATTGTTCAAATATGAAGATAAGTTAAAAGCCAACCATAAAAACAAATTGTTTTAATTTTAAAATAGCTTTTGAACAAAAATTTCAGTTTTTTTGAAATCATGTCAGACATCTTTTTTTTTTTTTTTGATCTAACTAATCTTTTATTATGCCAACCAACTTCTAAGGGTGTGTTTGGTTCGAGGGGAGGGGAGGGGAGGGGTGGGAGGGAATGAGAGGGTGGGTAAATTACCTTTTTGGGTTGAAAAAATTTAAATTTTGGGCGGGAATCCAAAATTTAAAAAGAATGAGAAAGTAAATTTTGGGCGGGAACCCAAAATATGAAAAAAATGAGAAGGTAAATTTTGAGTTTTTTTGGTTCAAAATTGTAATTTCTCCACCCTCCCCTCCCTTCCCTCCCAACCCTCCCCTCAAACCAAACACACCCTAAAACTTCTTAATGCTATTCTTAACAAGCCCTGCATAGGTTTTTTTTTTTTTAAAAAACCTGAAGTCCTACACATCTTAGAGGATGGTTTGGAGGCCGAAATGGATAAAGATTAAGGGTGTGTTTGGTTTGAGGGGTGGGGAGGAAGGGGGAGGTTTTGAACAGGAGAAACTTAAAATTTACCCTATCATTCTTTTAAATTTTGGATTTTCGCTCAAAATTTACCTTATTATTCTTGTTAAATTTTGAGTTCCAACATAAAATTTAAATACCTTCAACTCAAAAAGATAATTTACCTCTCTTCCCCTTCCCTCAAACCAAGGATGTGTTTGATTTGAGGGGAGGTGTGGGACGGGGTGGGAGGTAAGTCAAAATTTTGGCTTTAATTCCCTTCTCTCTTTTTAAACAAAATAAAGGATCATCTTCCCTCCCTTCCCTTTTACTCTAACAAATCAGACAAGGTAAAATACCCTCCCCTCGAATCAAACACACCCTTAGGCTAGGAGATACGAAAGATCTATGGTAGTGACAGAAATTTTGTACCTATTAGTACCAATTTTTTCTTTCCTTTAATCATTTATCTTATTTTATACTCATTCGACTTTAAAAATATATTTAGTTTGAGGTGGATTTTGATCATAAATATAAGACATTTTTCTCATTTTATCTTTTATGTTTATCATTTGTTAAACTAATTTATCTAACTTATAAACTAGTAAACATAATCTAATGTTGTATAGAAGGATTATGGAAACAATATGTCACATATATTATAATTAAGGGAAAATTAAAATAAAAAACCTAAAGAAAATCATATTTACTAAAAAGATTATAAAAATTGTAATTACTTAGAAAGACTAAATATTATAATTTAAATTTTGAGTTACTAAATTGGCCCTAACTAAACTTCTTGCATTGTCTGTATGTCAAAAAAAAAAAAAAAACTTCTTACATTATCTCTTGTATTCATGATTAAAAAATAACTAAAATCAAAACTAAAACCACCCATCATTATCGCATCTTTTTTTTTCCACCAAGTTTCATATTCATGTAATCAATACATTATTTAATTGAAAACGATTAAACTCATAGTTTTTAATTTTTTTTTTCACCAAGTTCCATATTCATTTAATCAATGTATCATTTAATTATTTAGATATAATAAATTATTTATATATTTTTAAATTTTATTAACATTAAATGAATTTTCTTAACAAACATAAATTTTCTTCTAAAATGAAAATAAATTGTATAAATTTTCTTGGCATAACATATATGATAAATTACAAAATACCTTGAGTTTGGTTAAAATTATATAATTTTTATTTTTAATTAAAATTTGTGTGGATTTTTAAGAAATTATAATTTTTTACAAAATTAAAGAATGTATAATTTTTTTCCATAGATATCAATGCAAGTTATAAAAATAAAAATTGAGAAAACTTTTGTTTAATTCCGTAAAATTCAGAATTCTATATTAGTTTTAAAAATAGAATATGGAAGAGAATATAGTAGGGTATGTAAAAGATTTCGTAGGGGCATTTTAGTGTTTTTATTTTTATATTTTTACATTCGGTCCTTCTAAATAATTATAATTTTTATGGTTCTTATCAATAAATATATTTTTATCTAGGTCATTCATTTTAATTTTCCCTACAATTAAATATTTTATTTAATTTATTAATCTCCCAAAAATCCAAAATTAAATAAATAGATCTTACATAATTAAGGACAAGAGGACTATATATTTTGCCCTTGTGGTAGGTTTGCTTTGCATTTGGTGTAAGGAAACACTCATTATGTATAGCTAATCCTTTGCTTTAGATTATTGTAACTTGCTTATAGATCAATGGATAATAATTTCTACTTTTAGCTAATTTAATGTTATGTTTGTTGATTCAATTGTATTTCTATTTATTCTAAAGCATGGGGAATCTAATTGGGGCATATTTTGGTGTTTCAAAAGAGCCAATGAATTGGAAATCTACGCTACTTGCTGGATAACTTGATTTGTTTGCCGGAAAAGAATATATCTAGCTACTAGCTCTTGCTAGTTAATAGTCTTGCGGTTGATTAAGTTCAATAAAGTAATCGTCTAAAAAAATACTCCCTCCGATCCTAAATATAGGATATTGCACTATAAACTTTGTCCTATATTTAGGACCGGAGGTAGTATGTGTTAACATAATTGAAATGCTCTTAATGGATTGAAAGATGCTGATAGGTCATACGAGATTTATATGAGAAAATATAATTTTAATTGTGATAAGAGGAGGAATTAGACAATACAAGTAATTGAGGCTATATTAATACTCCAAGACGAATCAATAATCTAAAATCATCATATTCCTTTTTTTTTATAAGAGACAATTTTATCAAGGGCCATGGTGCAAAAATGTCCATGATAATTTTCAAAAGGAGCAATTGGTACTATAATTTTTTTTTGTTCAAAAATACCAATATACATTACAAAAACAATTTTAAATGCCACTATCGTTAGGATTGCCTAACGTCCGTTAACTTGTGCATTAGGGAAGAGGAGGATATGGAAGGTGGCGTTGGTGAGGATATTTAAACATCATATACCTTCTACCAGTTCTCTTGTTACATTTTTTTTTTCCGGTTGAGGTTGTCGTTTTCAATTAAAGCTTTTGAATGCTCCATTTAAAACAAGACTGGTGCTTCTCTTGTTCCATAAACGTTCCGATCGGATCTCTTCTTACCGGTTATGTTCTTCCATTAAAGCTTCTCCTTCCTCTAAGGCAATTTATTGGCGACCAAAGCAAATAATGGCCAATAGGAGAAGGGGGGTTAACTAGATGGTAGAGACGAGGATTTGGGGTGCCTGCTGTGCACTAGGTGCTGCGCGGCAAAAATAGGAGGCTTCCCAAGTGTTTTTTTGCTTGTTCTTCTTTACCATTAAATTTTACATAAAATGAGTGATATTTTGGTATCTTATAGGTAAAAAATGGAACTGTTTTCAATTTTTTATGATTTTTCAAAGATATTTCAGAAAAATGGTACAATTTTATTTTTCACTTTGAGTACTGAATTTTTGAAAAATCATAAAAATTGAAAACAGCTCCATTTTTTACCTATAAAATATCAAAATATCACTCATTTTATGTAGAATCTAATGGTAAAAAAGAACAAGAAAAAAACACTTAGAAAACCTCCCATTTTTGTCGCGCAGCAGGGTGCATAGCACCTAGCGCACAGCAGGCACCCCGGATCCGACGAGACGATAGTTGAGGGGAGGAAGGCGACAGAGTCATCTTCATGTTCGTCTTCTGAAAGAAGCAAAAGGAGGGTGGTTTTAATGAGGAACCCAGATATGAGGACAATTACAAAGATGTTTAATCCCCTCAAGAAATCACCATTCAAGAGTAGGGAGCTTGGATACTCCATTCAAATCTTGAGAGATTTCAACCTAAGAGTTGAAGAAATGCCAAAACAAGCTGCCATCAACAATAGAGTGATTCATTGTGCATCTGATGAAGATGCCGTTGATTAGATTTGTAACTTGAATGGCGGCCAACAATGTCTTGGAAGTGCCTTCGTAATTTTTAGATCCGTTTAGAGGAAAAAAGGAGGTGACGATGCGAGGCACATAGATGGGGTCGAGAAAATCAGAAAGAGCAATATTCTCTATGACGGCATGGACAAATAGGGCACCCGCATTATTGCAGGAATTGGAAACAGAGACGATACTATTGCCATGTTCAAAAATGGCTAGACGTCCTGCAAGAGGAAAGAACAAATCTAGAGTTGAGGAAAGCAATTCTTTGAGCTATTGGATGTAAGTGTATTTGGCTTTAGACTTATGAAAAAGAATTCCTTTTTGGACGTTTTCATGGGGAACAAGTCAGAGATCCCATGGAGTTAACTCAATTTTTTGAATGAGGTTGCCAGTTTCCCACAACTTTTGCTAACTATCCACCTTAGCGTCCACGTGTATTGTTCAATTTTATCAACTCACACTCGACATCATCTAATTTGGTCAATATTCCAAATAATGCGGTCAATGTATATGATCCTAATGGTGGTAGCATTTAAGATTCCTTTTGTAATGTACATAGGTATTTTTGAACAAAATTTTTTTCATGGTGTCAGTTGCTCCTTTTACAAATGATCATTGACATTTTTACTCCTTCGCTCTTTTATTAATAACTACATAAAATGGTGCATGCAGAAAAGGGTTCAGCACCTAACTATGCAACTATGAAGCCTAACAGCAGAAAGTAATAAAGAAAACAAGTACAAAGTACCAAAAAAAAAAAACTAAAATCATGATATTCATCACTAATAATATTAACTGTAGTTTTGATTTGATTTGATTTCTTATCATGCTTAAATTGTATTCTAATTTGATCTTTACTCCAAATTATGTCTTGCTCAAATTAAGTAACAGAGTAAAATTAAAATGCTCAACTACCCGTAAATACCTGGTGATAATTTACTCATCACTTTTTTATCTCCTTATAAACTTGTAGAATTGTGGGTTATTTGAATATTTTGAGCCTATAAGTGCTTTTAAAATTATTATTGACATTTCTCAAAGTTATCAATCGCCTCTTTAAATTTACAAATCTAAAATATTCTTGTAACATCAAAAAACTCGAGTTATAATGATTCAATTTAGAAAACACCATAAAAAATCGGTTAAATGGAAAGAAAAAGTAATAGCAAGAGAGCATATCCCACCAGCTTTTATGAAACAAAAACATAAAGTATGAGTCTTAAAGTAATTCGTCGATAGAATATTCATAAGCTAGCGGGTGCAGTTTAAAGAATAAAAGAAAAGCAGAAAAAGGCATAATTAATGGACCAAATCAATTAATATTATTTCCCCCCACTTCTCTTTTATTTCAGTTTTAGTAAATTTTTTAATATATGAATTTTTATTTCTCCTCATCCTAAACTTTTGTCCCCTGAGTGATTCTCTTCTGGAGAGAATTGGGTCCTTAAATTATTCTTATTATAAACATTATTTTTTTGATACATTTTATAAACATTATTTTATCATATACTATATAAATATATATATATATATATATATATATATATATCCTTACTATAACAACACCAAAAAAGGAAAATTAATAATTACTATAACAAAAATGCGTGTCTATTATTGTCTAAGACACATTTCAAAACATTCTCAAATATTACTTTGTTTTACCGTTGATTGAAATTTCTCAACATAGGTGGCAAAAAAAAAAAAAAAAAACAACAAGAAATTTCTTAAAATAATTTTTTTTTTGTGATTATGTTTTTAATAGAAATTATTTAGAAGTATCCAAAAATTCCAAAAAAAAAGTTATCATTCTAGGATCTAAACCTGCTAATATAACCAATTAAAAATAGAAAATTAACTTGATATTGTAGTATGTTAAAAAGATTTTACTATTTACATTAGTTCACAATTTTTTTTCTTTAATTTAGAAACTCAATGATAACTTTTCTTTTAAAAAATATGAAAACAATAGTAAACACTAAACAAAAATATAATAGTGAAAAAGGTTCATTCAACAAGCCGCCACCAATTCATTATATATATTTTTTTGTTTATTCAAGATTGTTTGACTGCAACTCATTTTCAAAATAATGTAATTTTCGGATATAATTTAATAAAATACTCCATAAAATGACAGCAAAAAATATAAAGGAAATAAAAAAAGGTGACCAAAATGAATAATGTTACAATTCTAGTGCTTATCTACATTTTATTCCCTGCATCATATGCGATTCTAGCTTCGAAAATGAGACGCTACAAATCGTTGCTTCTCCCATATGCAAATTCAACTTTTGTTCTTTTAATTTTTTGGCAAATATTATTGGCTCATTACGGGCAATGTGTCCATATTGGTGGGTAAAGGTTAATTGACCAAGATTTGTTCGTGGACAAATCTTTTTTGTTGTTGTAGTTGTTGGTATTTGGTTTAACTATGTATAAGATATATATTATATAAGACAATACATAATTTTTTTTTTTTTGCCAAGAAGACAATACATAATATATACCAATGAGTTAATGGGCATTTTTATCCTCCATCATAAAAAAGGGCATTCTTATCTTAGAAGTTTTGTAGAAAAGCTAGCCAAAGGTGCTAAAGAAGGTTTTTTTTTTTTTAGTAATGTTATCTTAGAAGTGGTACAAATTAAGTAATTGTTGACTCATTCTAACAGACTAAAATGATTAACATTTGTTGACCCAATGATATAGAAATGACATGCCACATGGCATGCCCCCCACTTTTTTTTCCAGCTCAGATTTATAAGTTGGGATAAGAAATAAAAAAAAATTGTGATCCCTCTCCTAGACTTTTATGCAAGGTAATTAAGCCGGACCGGTCACTAAACCGGTCGGGGTATTGGGTTAAGAGTCAGTGAGTTAGACCGGTGATAAATGGAAGATTTTATGATTATTAATATGAAATTCTAAAAAAAAAATTAAAAAAATTGATTTTTTTTTTAAAAAACTCAGACCGGACCGGGTCACCGAACTAAACCGGTCTAGTGCCTGGTTCAGAGGTTTCCGGGCCGGTCCGGTCCGGTCCGGTTCTGAGAACTCTGCTCTTATGTGATACTTCCCGCTGAATTTCTCCCTCAAATGATTAAAAAGTCAAACCTCTTCCCTCTAATGATTTGTTCGATCAAACGATAAAGAACAACAAAGATAACAAGCATATTTTATAAAGTATTATAGTTTCTCTAAATTCTCCATTTTAAACAATTCACGGTTAAAAAAATAGCAGTACAAATTACAAACATGTTACTGATTCTTAAGAGCACGTAAAACAATAATACTCTTTAAAAAAAATGATAAAAGAGGACTTGAATTTGATTTTCAAGTTGCATGACGGCTGTGCAGTTTTGACTCCATTCAATGAATTAATTAAGAGGCCAACTTCGACTTGGAAGGATCTTCTACCTTTAGAACTCTAATAATAATTTTCTCTAAGATAAAATGATTTTTTTTTGAACCAATTGAGCCATTCATCCGATTTTTTTTAATTTTTTTTTTGCCAGAGCCATTCATCCAATTTAGACAATACTTAAACCATCAAATCATCATTAGTATAGTAATGTGTGATGATTCCTGAGATTGTTATAGGTTTAGTAAAATAAATACTATTTGAAGCCGTGTATTTGAATCTATATCTTATAATTGTATTTATTCATTTTTAATTTATTATAAATTAGATTCTATATTTAGGATTGAAACACAATCGGTGCTAGTTAAATAAAGTTATATATGGGCCAATGGATCCACCGAAGTTGTTGGTGGATACCTACAATAATTGCCGTCCATATATTTAATATGGCAGTACATGTTATTATAATCAAATTACTTTATTTGCTCTCTGGCAAGAAAAAAAAAAACTACTCCTTTCTGTCTTAATTATAGGATAATATTTAGGAGTTGATCTTAATCCTAATTATAAGATAAAGTTCTAATTTTTATCAATTTCTTTCCAAAATACCCTCGATATTTTCTCAATAATAATTTAAAAATACACCTATATATTCTTGAGTATTGCTTGCAACTCATTAATGCCACATATACCTCAATTTTACTGTTTAATTTTTTAAAAATTTAAAATTTTAATTAAGGGTATTTTAAAAAAATAAATATGATTAAATAATTTAATTACTATCCTTAATTTTTCCAAAATTAGGTAAATATGTCCTATAATTAGGACCGACAAAAATACTTCATTTGCTGGCAGCTTTTTTGTTATAGTGAGTATTCGGTATTTCAGACTAGACCATCTTTTAGATATATCAACAGTTTCAGTTTAATCTGAATTGGGGTGGATCGAGACCCTTAAGGACGGAACCCCTACCACCTATGTTGATGCGTTTCTAAAATTCAAACTCAAAAACCTTAATTAAGTTAGAACAACTCCATCACCAATTTATCCAATACTCGATCGTTATTTGCCGGCGGCTTGATGCCCTTTCCTAAGATCTATTAATATGCAATCAAGTGGGAAAATAATTACTTCCTTCCCGTCCGTAATAATTGCACCCAGTTTTTCCAACCTTATTCGTTTTGCAATAAATAGTTTTAAATTTATAAAAACATGGCGAGTTACAATATTTATTAACCATCATACAATATTTATTACAGTCAAAGGTAGCATGAGTTATATAAATTATATGCATGTAAGTTGTGTTTATTTTATATAAATATGACATATTAACTACTCTTATTAGATATTTTTTTAGTAAGGTCCAATTATGATATTTTTTTTTTAAGGAAAAAATTTATTATATTTTTTGGACAAAAAAATTAAGATAGCTTTTTAAAAAGCATTTTTTGACACAGTATTGTAGTAATTGATAATTAATGATTATAATAATAACTTCAACCAAAATTCAACGCGTCACGTCAAACAAAAATCCAGATGCCAAGAAACAGTTTGCAATTTGCAATTTGCATTGTTGTCCTTCATGTTAGTGCATATATTTTAAGTTTTAATAATATTACGTGACGGAACAGATCCTTTCGAACGGAAGTGGCTTTGTCAGAGTCGCCTTTGGCTCTCTGCCATTTCATTCGTGTTCTTAACTTCTTCAGAGGCTCTCTCTCAGTAGTCTCACGGTGAAATCCTCCATGTGAGAACCTCAATCTCCTTCCTTACTCATCTCGTCCCTAATCCCTATCGTATATTCCGCCATTCCTGCGCCGGCGAAATTGAAGTTATGACGTCATTTTCTGGGAGGATAGCGGATGTCGCCGGCTGTGCTGCCTCGTCGAGCGGTCATACTCGGCTCCCGCAGCAGCCGATTAGGACCGCTGGTGGTTGTGAGGTTCACTTCAGTCATGCAGTTCAGCGTTCCGGAATCGTGTTGCGATCTTCGGGGCGGCGTTCGAGAATTTGGATTGTGGAGGCGTCGGGGCCAGCTGGCGCATGGGAGAGATCTGACGACGTTAGGGAGGGCGAGAAGGCGAGACCCTGCGGGTACGCTATTGGGGATGTCGTGGCGGAGGGCGGGAGTGACGGTGATGGTATTGTGGCGGTGGCTAATGATCGGAGAAGGATGAATCGGACTGCAGAGGTGGTGTTCGCCGCCGCAATGACGGTGGTGATGGGAGTCGGAAACAGGGTTCTGTATAAGCTCGCTTTGGTACCCCTCAAAAACTATCCATTCTTCCTTGCCCAGCTGGCTACGGTCGGGTACTTGCCTCCTCCCCCACTCTTTAATTGTGAACAATGTTTTTTTGGCCAGAAGATTGTGAACAATTATTACTGTTTTAAAGTTTGTAATTCCATACGTTCTCATTAATCATTTGAGCCTAGTTATATATATTTATTTTATTCTAATAGAATAAATTAAATTAACAAACATGTTATTTTGGCCGAAGCAAACACTTGTATTATGACTTTTGAAAAACAAATGTATATAAAAAATATAAATAAGGATTAAAGCGTAATTATTCATTTATTTATTCTACGTTATTGATTGAATAGTGGGATAAACAATTAAAACCGTCGATTTTTTTTTTTAATGATATTTTCTAGGACTCAGGGCCTCCGGTCCTCCGGTCCTCCGGGCCCTACTTCCGATGGGTCCGGGCAGTATCTGCATTTTATGGTTCATCTAACCCCAGCAATGTCAGCTACTTTGTTTTCCTTGGTTCACCTTTTAGTCCACTAGATTTCTAGGAACAATGACGTCTACCCCAATGGGAAACACCATACCCAACAATGTCATTATGTCATTGTAATGGGGCACCTTTCGGTCAATTCAGAACTTCAGGATGATTCCACCACATTTTGTTGCATTTTCTGCCTTCTATAAAGCTATCCTTTTACTTTGGGGAATAAGCTGCTTGCTTTTCCTTTTTCTTTTTTTGAACGTCGAGAATAACATCAAATGTAGACGTTTACAAGAGTTAATACTAGTATACAACCAAATCTAATGAGATATTCTTTGTTTCAGATACCTAGTTGTATACTTCTCTGTTTTGCTCTTCCGGTACCGTGCGGGCATTGTTACTGATGAAATGCTAGCTACGCCAAAAGCACCATTTATTGCTGTTGGTCTCTTGGAGGCTCTAGGTGCTGCCGCAGGAATGGCAGCAGGAAGTAATATTCTTATCCCAATCCCGAATTTTGGAAAATTGATTTTATTTTAATTATTTATGTTTTTAGAAGTTGCTTTGATTTTTGGCCATCTCATGTATAAAGCTAGCTTCTGTCATCATCTCCACATGCAGATATTTCTTTATAAGATCTGTTTTTGGGGTGCAATTAGTCGATCTTGTGTTTGTGGGTTGATCAGACTGGTTTTGTCAACTTAGAACTATTTATAGCACATCCATATGTTTTGGGTAAACAAACTCAGACTGTAACTCCCCATGTTACAACATTAGTTAATAAAATTATCTTCAAACAGCTTAAAAACTGCAATAGCAGACAATGCACATCATGAAACTTTAAAACATACAACTTTCAACCCTTTTTTTCGAATTTCTTATGGGCGTTGATTGAGCTAATTTCAAATTTCCTGAATCAATTAAGCTTAACTTAATTGTGAATTTAGTAAACTGTAGTTCATTTAATGATTTTGTTTCATTAGTTTTGCATTTCCTTTTACTCTAATTTAAGATGCATTAGTTGGCGGGGAAAAAAATTTGGTATGTATCACTGATAGTCATGCTTCTCTTTTCTGATAGATATTTAGATACAAATATCATTGGGCTGTACATCTTTTGGCTTTTCCTTTGAAAAAATTTAATGCGTGAATTTCATATAATTGTGTTATTCTCTCTGTTGTGACAGCAATTCTCGCTGGAGCTTCAATTCCAATTTTATCTCAGGTAAAGAAGCATTGGTAGTCCTTTACCTCTGTGGCTTTTACTGTTAATCCAAATTATTGCTGCGATAGAATCATTGTGGCAGAGTAAGGAGACTTTTGTTTTCGACAACTGATTAAACTAAATGCCTTCTGATCTGACGAGTTATTTATTTCCAGATTTTGTATATGAATGAAAACTAAATAAAATTGTTGTTAATAATGATACTGGATGGATATTTGGCAGCTGTTTATTTCTATCTGCATCATAATTAAAGTTAAGTGATAATTATCTAAAGTAAAAACTAGATATCTTGCAGGATATAACTATTTGAAAGGAAGAACAATCAGAATCAGTTGCTCAAGATGTTGTTTGTCTTTGTAGAGGAAAGATCAGCTGTTTAGGCACCTAATAATTAAAGAAGAAATGCGTAAGGACATGTAACCTGCTTAATCACTGATCAGGCTGTTCTATGTTTTAAAGGATTCACCCTGTAAAAATTGTGTCAGAAAGGATGTATGGTGATCCAATCCAGGATCTGTCTTAGTTGGCCAAAAGTTGAAACTTTGGCACACAAAGAAAAACTGTTTAATCTTTCATTTTGACCAAAACCTGGGTCTTTGCATCTACTATCTCATCTTTACACGATGGGCTTAAATTTAATGCAAAAGTTCGAGTGTGTGTAATTTTTTTAATTAACTTCCCTTGCAGAGTTTTCTTGTGTGGCAAATTATTCTGTCAAGTATTTTTCTTGGAAGAAGATATAGAGTCAACCAACTACTTGGATGCTTTCTTGTAGCTGTTGGTGTAATTACTTCTGTGGCAAGGTCAGGGCATGTGAATATGTTAGATTTCTTTTTAGTAAAGAAGGATAAGGCATTGTTAAATCTTGTAGTTGTAAGGAAAAGAATAATGTGTACAATCATGTCAGCCAACTAATTTTGAATAACTGTCTTAAACATTTTAATTGGTGGTTTTAATATTTTAGAGATTTTTTATGTCAGATTGCTTTGATGATATTAAAGTTTCTTTTTTTTATATGCGAGTTTGAAGCAACTTTATTCTGAAACTCCTGAAAACTCTCAAATTTTACTGTTGAATTTCATGACGAACACCGAAGCAGTTTTCTTTTTTGGTTGTCATGTTATGCTTTTAAATCCTTAGTGACTCCAACTAGTTATTTACATTATTCCTTGATCATTACCAAAATGAAGCCTGAAAAGCTATGGCACAGTCTCTTAGGCTGTTACAATTTTATTCAATGATATGCTATTGCTAACAGCTTATATGTTACTGTTTTGTCAACTGTTAAATCTGAACTATAAACCAGTGGTTGATGGCATGAATAATGTAACTTTGATGTTTATTCTTTCTATGACCTGATCTTTTGACTTTGTTGATTACTTTAGTGGATCTGGTGCTGGAAATTCATTGAAGGAAGGTGGTATATTCTGGAGTGCTTTGATGATACTTTCTTTTCTATTCCAAGCAGCAGATACTGTCCTGAAGGTTGATGCCTTACTTGATGGCTGTTGGTTTTTGCATCTAGTTTTAAACTTTGTTTCTCTATGATAACAAGGGGCATCTTCATTATTTCTAGGAAATTATCTTTCGGGACGCAGCGCAGAAACTGAAGGTCTGTGCAGTTGATAAGTATTTTAATCCTCATATTTTTGCAAATTATGATTTCAAACGCCATAATAACTATGGTATTTGACTGCTATAATCAATCAATATCAGTTCTGATGCACCAAGAAACATGGGTCTCCCTCAAGTTAGTGATCAGAAATGATTGAACGGAGATTAAAGCTTTGAAGTTTCCTTCTGCTCTTAAGTTCATTTCAGTTGTCCATTTAAACAGTAGATCACTAGATCTTTTACTCCGAGACTCCAGCTAGCTAGCCACACTTTTACACGTTGATATATTAGTTCTATATGTAAACTTGGTAGCTATTTCATATTTTCTATTTTCTACGGAGATGATAATTTACTTTTTTTCAATTAGAAGACAGTCATATATTAAATAATATTTAATGTTATCTAACAGGGAGGCTCCTTGGACCTGTTTGTTGTCAGTTCTTTCGGATCTGTTTTCCAAGTAAGTATCCTACAATATGCCGTACATTAACTCAGTATGCATCTTTCAAATTTCCCATATATACACTATTGGATCCCTAACTGCATGAGCATATAATCAATGCAGACATTGTTTTTATGCCTTCTCCTGCCCTTCTTGTCAAAATTATGGGGTGTTCCCTTCAATCAACTACCAAACTACCTTAAAGATGGGGCAGCCTGCTTTCTCAATGCTGGTACATTAATGAAAGGTAATCTCTCTTTTTCCTATAGTGCGCGCCAGAATTGTCTTTGCAATTGGGAAATGTTGGTTGTCTTGCTTGGTATCAATGTATACAATTTACAATCTTTAGATTTACTGTTATATGCCCTCAAGTGAAGGGCGAGATTACTTTACATGTGAAACTATGCAGAAAATAAAAGTGTAGGAACTAAATACCGTTTAGTTTTATAACCAAAACCCAACCAGAGAGAGTTAGAATCTTACTGATGGAAAATATTGTTAGTCAATATTTCTAGCATAATTGAACATGTGAGTTTTTTATTTAGGTTATAGGTGGGGTCGGTTACATAGATTACACGATAGCATTTATAGTTTCATGGTTTTAAAACTTGGGTGCTTATTGTTACTTTGTGAGTGGTAGCTTATGAAATTCCAGTGTCAGTTGTAAACCTTCTAGAAAGAAATTTTATATTGACTCCTGGATCAGACGCTTTGGAATTATGCTTTTCCCCCCCTCATTTATGTGATTCTTATGATGGAAAAGTTGCAGATTTATCAATTTTGCATGCTGCACTGACATTATCTGGTTTCAGGATGTGATGGTGCCCCGTTGCTTCCCTTGCTGTTTGTTATTGCTAACATTGGTTTCAATATCTCATTGCTTCATCTTCTCAAGATCTCGTCAGCTGTGGTATCTTGTCTTGCTGCCACCCTTTGCGGTACGTGATTTATTTTGAGAACTATATTTATGAAAAACTTACTAATGAGAGCTGCTTAGACTGGTGGCCTGATTTTTTCTTCATATCAATAATTGGTGTATGGTGAATATTTTGTTTTAATACTTTTGGAGTATTGATGATTAATCTTATGGGAATGGGTGGCTGGTAGTAAGGATATAGGTACTGATTTTCAGTTAGTAGGAAATTCACTTTTTCCCCCTAAAGAAATAGGAAAAGAGAGGAAAGAATAGTTCTAGGAAGTAATGGCAATTTGCTGTCTCTCGAGATTCCTGTTGGCAAGAAGTGCCATTTAGGGTTTTAAGGAGCTGGAGGAAGATTCAGTGGATTCCTGTGTGGAAGTCAATAGCAACTCATTAAGAAATAGAAAAGCAGCCTTAACCTGAAAATTTGCAGAAGGCAGTGTGGTTAGGATTCTATGCAATTATGGCCAGTACGGTTGTTCATATGATCAATGAGTCAGAACGTGGCTGAAAATGATATCATTAGCCATAAACTGAATCATGATTTGTACATGTTACATATTGTAGTCAGTTTATTATTATTAAAAAAGCAGTTACCTCTTTTTCGCCTTTTGTTGAAGGTGCTTAAGCTATAAATATTTACTATAGTTGGATAATCGGCATCTTGAGTATTCATATTAAGGTTCTGCTCCTCACGCTAAATGAATGAATTCTTTTGCGTGGGAATTGTGGGAGGAAATAGAAGATCCTTTTATATTTCTGCAGTGGCAACCTAAACAAACTACAAAAGAGAAGCTTTTAATACCTTTTCATTAGTCAACTGCTTTAAAGTATAAATAAGGTTGGTAAAATTTGATGGTAAGTGGGTTTAGTTTTTACTTTTTAGATGAGTTGATGATGATATGTTGAAACTTAATCTGATTAAGTTCAACTTAAACTCAATGACTCAAAATGTCCTACTCCAACTGGCCTAGTAACTTGATGAAAGGGTCTGACCTAAATAAATGATCCACAGTGATTAATCTACATTTCTTATAGCTAATAATATATTTTGCAAACAACGATCGTTTGATTTGCTGCTTGGATGGTCGTACCGAGTCTGTTTTGAGTATGGATATCAGGGTAGTCTATATGAGCCAGTTTTCTTGTCTTCTCTGAGTTAGATAAAACTAGAGGATTTGAATGATGATGCTTTTCTGAGTTCTGTAACTTGTGCCCAAAATAAAAATTGCTAATCTCTCTGTATCTGGACTCGTGTTAGATCCATGATTTAGTTCAATTAATTTTCATTAGATCCGTGATCCAGTCATATGGCAGTAGTAACAAATTTCCTAGTATATAACCCTCTTAAATGTTAGAATAATCAATATTATCTGACTAACTGATTGAGAACATATGTCCCTAGTAGGTGATCTACTTTCCTAGCTCTTGAAATGATATACCACAAATTTCTTCATCAAAGCTTTCATTGTAAATACCAAAAGCTATTGGTTCAGGGGATTGGCACTCATTTCCCTTGAGTGAGGTCTTCCAAGTCTTGTGAAGAAAATTGCTGCATGAGAGCTTTATACCTATATGGTCTGATCCAACTTAACCTAGTTTAGTCAAGCCTTAAGCTTTCAAGTTAAAGTGATTTTGGACGTGGTATTAGATCCTCTGTGACTGGAATAGTGAGGAGTTCGGTCCTTGTCGCATATCTTTAAAAAGAAAAAGGCATGTTAAAGATTACCATAATATAAGATATTGGTAAAAATGCTATATAAGTGTGGTATGGGCGTGTATATTATATAGTGGGGTTTGAACTCAACTTTTACGAAGAGTGACACGCCAACCACTGAGCCAGAGGCTTGTTCCCAGATATTTTTACATGACAAACTATCTCATATAATCTTGGATAGCAAAACAGAAATTGCACATCAAGCAACTATTCATGAATGTCTTAACTTGAATTGTCCATAGGTTTTGCTTATTTTTTCCCCCTGCAATGGAATTGTTCATGAGTCAGACCTAACAGATACAATTTGATTGTGTGTGGCAGTTCCAATATCTATCTACATCTTCACTCTGCCATTGCCATACCTTGGCGTTGCCTCCTCTCTTCCAACAGGCTTCATTGCAGGTGCCGTCATTCTGTTTCTGGGCTTGTTGGTTTATGCTTGGATCCCTCCCAATGCTTCCTCTTCTCCCCCCAAATCGGCTTCCACCTAGAGCCCAACATGGTAAAAGAATCGAGCGAAAATCATTATGAGGTCTTAAGAAAAAAATGTAATAACCAAAAAGTTCCACAACAAGTGAGTAGCATACAATGACAAGTTCTTATGTAAGAATTGGCAACAAATTCATGCTACTCGTGTAACTTTTTGGTTATTGCATTCCTTTCTTGAGACCACATAATAATTTTCCTAAGAATCAAAATGATTCGGCTTTGTTTTTTTGCAAGGTTATTTGAGGTGGAAAAGGGTAAACTATTATTCTTGTAATGTTTATTTCAGTAGATTTTTGTCTGCATGTTCTATGTAGGGAAATAAAGAGGGGATTGAAGCCCCGTTAGGTTTCACTTTAAAATAGATTTGGTTTTTCTTCTAGGAAAGGCCGGTCCTATGTAGAAAGAGAGAAGGCTCATTGTCTAATCTAACCTCACTCAAAATCAAAATGAGGTGGAATATGGTTAGAGAAAAGCCCTAGCTCAATTTTGTGTGAATCAGCAAAAGGGATTTGGATTCTCTTAACTAAGTAAATTGATCGAGTTTACTTGCAGTGAAGAGAGTGTAGTGTGAGATACTGGGAAATAATTCAATGGCTTTCATACTTTATATATATACATTTTATTATTTTTTGCACCAGCACAATTTTTTTTCAATAGTTAACAACATAATTTTTCCTGTAGCAGACTCAAGTGGAGTATTAACCACTGGAGGTGCTCTAATCAATTAGTACAAATTGTTCTAACTTAATCAATGGTCACGAGATGCTAGGCAACTAGGCAGTGATTGGGCACCCTAAGAAGTATGTAATTTTTATACTTTACAAGACAAAACTCTTATAATGTATTTATTTCATACAATGCAACCTCACTTAAAATAAAGCTAAGCTAAACGTCATCTAAGGGCTTCACATTTTCCAATGACAACGTAAGTAATACAGCTCTCAGCTATTTTCAGCTGGTGAGTCAAAAGTAACATGGAATTTTCTGGCTAATCTTGGATAAAAAATGCCTTTGAAAATTCACATTTAACGACTAAGGAGTAGGTTGTTGTATCCTTTTTTTCTTTTATTACCTTTTGGGTCATTTGGTGTCTGGTGCTTTTATTGTATCATATTATTAAGTAATCGACTAATCTAAATTGAGACTTTGTAACTAAGAGATTTAGTATGTCTTCTTTACCAAGGTGGGATTTGAACGTAGTTTTCTCATCTTATGGTCTAGCGGTTAATTCGCCCAACTTGTGGTCTAGCTGTGGTTAGTATACCCCTTCTAATTTAAAAAAGGCCTTCAATATCCCTACATTTGAAATTATCGATGTCACTCTTCTTATTTAATTGTGCGGATCATTGAATTCTGCAAAGGATGACAATTAATTAGGTTAAATTAATTTTTTGGATAATATAATGATTGGTTTAAAAATGCCGATGATAAATGAATTGCAGTTATTTAGTAAATATTCTTAGATTTTTTTCATGCCACTAATGAACAGAGACACTTGGGTTGAATATAACCAAGAGTACCGGTTTGTAAAATTATCTATATTCACTAGTGACTCTACGAGGTTGACTTGTAAACATTAAATGATTAATATTGTAAGAGGTTAACTTAAATTTTAAAATATAAATGTTTCAAGTTCAAGGTTCTTTCTGTCATTTCACAGGAGAAATTAATTACAAGAAAATTCCATAGAATTTGAGTATTTTTACAAATTCAGGGTAAATAAGTATCTTCCTTGCTTATATAAGACTTGTTTGTAATTTACTAATTTTCACAAAGATTAATCAGGATGATAATTTTTTTTTCCTTTTTTTTTTTTTGCCCTTGTGTTCAAAAAACCCTCATAACAATAGTGATAAAATGCTTCCGTTTTACACATTCTTAAGTATACATTAAACCCAACCACAACTTTTCTAGGGAAGATGATGACCACGACTGAGGTATATAAATATATTCTTTTAATTACTTTTGACATTCAAATTATTTATAAATTTTAAATTTAACTATCTTTAATGTATTTTACTCATTCTTGAATAAATATTAATCCCAGTTACTCAGTTAGTGATTCATCATGGGAGGAAAAATAGCAATTAGTGGAATCAAAGTTTGAGAAATTTTTTTAAGAAAGGACATAATCTAGGTCAAATTGATTATGTCTATTGGATTAAGTTCATAGGTAAAATTGCAAGTATGTACGTGCAATTTAACAATTAACAACAACAAAATAATAAGTGTCTATATAAAAATTTATAAATTCTAATTAACTATTAACAATAGTAAAATAACAAGTGTTCATATAAAAATTTACAAATTTTAACTTACGCTAGAAAAGTTGTTATAAAAATTTGCAAGTGTTCCAATACAAGTGTACATAGGTATTTTAACACCAACTATAAGTAAAATAATAAGTGTAATTAGAAAAATTAACTTAATAGATATAAACGACTTAATCTAAATTTTGTGCAGAAAAAAAATTTAATTTTTATCAAATTAGAAATTCTAACCAACTGCGTCCACTACAAATCTATTAGTGATACTAATATTTCCCCAATTGGTAGGCCCAAATGTCTTCTCTGAAATACCAATGGAAAGGTGAATTAGTTATTTGATAAGTTAATCTTGCTAAAGGAAAATTTGTTGTCATGGGCTACATCATGTGACAAAACTCGCTAAGTCCAATAAAGAAAAGTATAGTTCTGAGGTTTGATTTCTAAAGCAGGAATAGACTATTTAACTTAAGAAAAAACACCAAAATGAGACATTTTACACTCTAGAAACTTGAGGCACAAAAGAGGAGAGATTGGAAAGGAGTTCTTAGTAAGTTTGGAGCCTTAGTGGTGATTCTAAGTAACATCTTAGAGTTTCTACCTTGGTTTTTGATAAAATGTGCTGAGTATATAGTTGTAATTGTAACAGTAGGTGCTGAGTATATAGTTATAATTGTAACAATTGGTTAATTGTTTTGTATGTAAGGTTTGTGCATATGAGTTGGTGGGCCTGAGGCCCAATAGGACTTGTAGTGGTTGTTATAAATACAAGGGTCATGCTTTGATCCATTTTTTGTAGAATTCATTTTGTATTTCAATAAAATATATGAGCAGGTCTCTTGCTGCTCTTTTATGCATCTGGATTGACATTTTCAATAGTTTTATCACTCTTCCTCTCTTTTCTTATTACTTAGCTATAAATTCAGCTTTTTTCTATGGATTTTTTTGTACCTAAGTAGCTAAGCATTTCATTTCTAGGATTACTTTGAACCTCTATATGGTTTGAGACTTTGTTATTCTCTCTTTTCTAGCATCTAATGGAGTATTATGTATTGATTTTATTCTATGTTTCATGCTTCTTAGTGTTTGGCCATTGCTTGGATTGATTTGATGAATGAGATGATGCTTGAGAAATATCATCTTGTTTTAAGAACTTGGATAAAATCATCTTAGTCTTAAAATTTTTGTTTGAATGGATAGTTTGTTAGTAGGAAAAAGATTTACCTATTAATCTAGTATTATTACTATAAGATTGGGACTTAAGGACTATTTTCATTAGCTTGTTGCTAGAGATGGAATGAGTTTTTTGAAAATAAATGTTGCTTTTAACTTAAGAATGCTTTTCCAATACTTTTGAATCTTAGACAAAGACTTGATTATTCATTAAAGCTAATAAAGAAGGAATTAATTGGTCTCATAAAGTATATAGTGGAGAAGTGATCATAGAGCTTCATTTTCTTAGAATTAGAATCAACTTTTACTTTGTTTCTTCCAAATTAGTATGCTTTGAACAAAAATTTTTCTTCCAAATTGAAATACTTCAAATGACTTTGTCTAACCTAATTAAGAGAATAAGTGCATTAATTAGCCTACTTTTGCCTTAGTTTTTGTGGGAATGATAACTTTTTATACTACTTGCGACCTATATACTTTCAGTAAGCTAAACAGAGAACACTTATAAGATTGGAAAATCTTGAAATTCTCACTACATACCTTACCTATTATTTCTCAACTAAAGTAATTTAAATAATATTATTTTAAATGTTGTTTTGCTCATTTCTTAACATGAATTTTTAAATTATTTTCAATAATAAAAATTAGAAAATAAAAAATATTTAAATATTCATGTCATTTATTAAATCATCATTAATAATAATTATTGAATATTTAGAAATTATTATTAAATACGCACAATCATGAAAATGTAAATAGCTTTATTAAGAAATAAACTTGATTACATAATCTGGCATAGTCCATACAAAATAATTAGGTATTCTCTTCGGTATTTAATATAAGACATATATGAGGAGTTGATATTGATCTTAAATATAAGACATAGTTTTTATATTTATCAATATTTTCTTAATTTATCTCTACTGATATTCTTTCAACAATAATCAAGAAAGAGAGGAAATTAGGAAATTAAGGAAGATGATTAGTGTGTTTTAGAAAATACATATCATATTAACTAATTCAACTAACTTTCTTAATCTGGTTAAATTAGGTAAATATATCTTATATTAAGCACTAGAGGAGTATCATATTTGCCAATTTATTTTTCTATTTAAATATTATTTATTATTTATAATTATGACCACACATTTTCTTTAGGTACTTATATTTCTAAGTTGCCAATAGATTCATTCCTTATTTAATATAAATTTCTTTTATTTAATATTTATACTTCAACTTCATATAAATTATTACATTATTTATCATAATCATTATAACATGAAAATAATATTTGAATATCCATGTAACCATGTCATTTCTTAAATTATATTTTATAATATGGAAAATTTCAGAAAAATATAGTCAAAATTGATAAAGAATAAAAAGGTACGGTAGATTCTTGAAATCCCAAATCAGAGCATGAGTAGGAATCTGGGATTTAAAATCTTGAGTGCAAGACAATCATGCCCTCAGTTAAGTGGCAACAAAAGAAATACAAAGGGCGTACAAGTGGGAGGGAAGAGAGTGAAGTTGGCGTGAAAAAGTGACGATACCGAAAGAGGAAAAGTGACGGAAAGGAGAGTTGAGCCACAGGTAAAGAAATTTGAGATAGAAATCATTTTTGTGTTGTGATTCTTCAATGTTTATGGAAAATTGGTTGTAGTTTGTGATTGGAGTTTATCAGATTGGAGGTTTTGTTTTATGGGTAAGGGGGCTGTTAGGTGAAGATGGAGAAAAGGTAGCAGCTTTAAGGTAATGGGATAATGTTGATGGTTGTGTGATCGATTTCATTGTGTTTGATTGCATTATTGTTGAAGATTGTCCCTTTTTTTGTTGTTCGCGACTAATTAAGAGTTGAACGATGCGTTAGTAAAAACTTTAGCCGGTCGTCGATAGTAAGGTTGGGGGAGGGTGTTGTTATTAGTAAAGATGGAGATGTGAAAAGATATTGTGTTGGTGTTAACAGTAGACGCAGGGTGATGATATGGAGGGGTGTTGTTATTAGTGAAGATGAATATGGTAAAATAAATTGTTTTGTTGTTAATAGTAGAAGATGGTGTTGTTATTAAAGAGGAGTGTGCTGTTATTAGGCCTCCAATTTGTTACTTTCCTACTTTTTTCTTAGAAGTTGATAAATAAAAAAGTTAAGTCGTTAATTTAGAAGGTGGTGTTGTTATTAGAGAAGGAGATGTTGTTATTGGCCCTCTAACTTGTTACTTTCCCCCATTTGTATCCGAAGTTATTAAATAAGACAGTAAAGTCGTTAATATAGAAGATGGTGCTGTTATTAAAGAAGGGGTGTTATTATTGGCCCTCTAACTTGTTACTTTCCCACTTTTGTCTTGGAAGTTGATAAACAAGAAAATAAAGTCGCTAATTTAGAAGGTGGTGTTGTTATTTGAGAGGCAGGTGTTGTTATTGGGCCTCCAACTTGTTACTTTTCCTATTTTTCCTCCAAAATTTCACTTGTTTCTTACTGCCAAATCTAAGGTTAATTCTCATTACATTCAACTCAAGTTTCACCTGTTTCTTTCAACTATGGGAATCGATTTTATGCAACCAAAACACTCAAACATCAAAAAAGGAAAATATGGCAACATATCGATGCTAATAGTCTCTTGACACACAGACCACCGTCAAACCCCCTTCCAACTTTGCAGCACACCGTCGAAGCTCGATCAAGAAATCTTTGTTCCCTTCCTCTTCTTCGCTCGCCCGCACTGTCCTTCTCTTCTAATCGTCGTGCCGACTAGCCCTTCGCCAGGTTTTTCCTCTGTTTCTCAGTCATTCTTCCGCCAACCCATGATTTCGGCCTTCCCTTTGTTTTTTTGCCGAATTTCACTGAGGGTATTATCGTCTTTTACAAAAAAATTCCAATCCTAGATTCCTACTCTTGCTCTGATTTGGGATTTCAAGAATTCACCACACCTTTTTGTCATTTCTCAATTTTGACTGTATTTTTCTAGATTTTTCTCTTTATAATATTTGTAATTAAATATAATTATTAAAATATATAAATTTATAAAATTCATATCCTTTTTGCTAATCATACATCCATAAGTGCTTTTAATAAATGAAATCCAAATATAATTACACTTCTTAAAGTTACTTGGGAAAAAAAATATCCAAATAAAAATCACGATTGACCAACGACACTTTTAATCAATGTCACTTATGCAAATCACTATAGCGATTGTCAACCGTGTAACATTCTTCATTTTACCACCATTAGTACGGACTCGGAAACACTATAGTTCTGGAGAATCACTAATTGAAGCCCATAAATTGAAATTTACATTGTGATCCTTGGGTTACTTTTCATTTGATAACTTAAATTTTTTTTCTAAACTTGAGCCTTCATAACTAATTCTAGAAAAATCATATCATGGTGCTCTAAAATTCTTTTAAATGCTCTTGAAGTCCTTTACATGATAAAAATGTCATCCTAGTCAGATCATGGTTAGATTGATACAGATAATTCATTTTCTATACGTGCTTTGTTTTACAAACATAATATGCACTTTAACTTCAAAAATCTATAACTCATGTTATGTATATCCAATTGATGTGAATTAAGACTTTTTGGAAAGCTATTTGTGTCCACTTCATGCATAAAAATTTGCATGATCATTTGACATCATCTACTTCTTGTTATTAAATAAAACAATGACATTACTCTGAAAATAACTTAAACGGGACAATCATGATCATGCATCTTAAAATCTTTCATTCAAGGCCACACTTAAACATACAATCACTTATTAAACATCATTACATACAAAATACATATGCCAAGGCCTCATGCTGAATTTACACCACTTAGATGAATTGATATATATTTTACAGCTCATCATACAATAAGGCCTTAAGAATTAATCATTCTTCATCCACTTACCATTGCTTCTTGCTCCAGCTCATCCTTTTGAGGTTCATTACCTAGCATGTTTAGTTATTGGAAGGAGGGGTGAGATTTAAAAAGTCTTAGTAGCAAACAATTACCATTCAAGTAATCAAGTTATACTTCACCTTTGAACTTATCAATAGATAGTATTGCCAAAAATCCATGTAACCAAGAACATGCACATAAAACATAAAATTGTCAAGTATGGTCATGACACAATTCAAGAAAACATTCAACATGTTCAAGATAAAATATTATTCAATTCATGGCAAGCTAAGAAGCATAACAAATCATAAGCACAACTTAAATACAAGAAATTAAAGTTGTTACCTTGAAACTTTATTATTTCATCTTTGTTTTCCTTTAACCTTCCTTCTCTTAATGCTTGGACCTTTGAAGGTCTTGGGCAAAGATAAAAGCCTATACATCAATAAAATGCGATGTCCATCAAGGACTAGCCAAATTACATGCATTATGGCATAAAGGGACAAACTTTTCCTTTCTTTGCCACTTAAACCTCAACATTGCACTTTCAATTCCACAAGTTTGGAAACTAATCTCACATGCTTGTCCCCCATACTTTTGCATATAGATTCCATTTTTAATCTCAAATGGGTCAGATAAAATGTTCTTCCCCCTTCAATTACTCAAAACAGTAGCATAGGGTGTTATTACAAAAAAGTTCCATTTTAGTGTCTAATGCTTCCAAAGTTGGTTTTCTCAATGTACCGTACACAATTGTTCATTTTAAATCATTGGGAGCATTAGAATTAGCAAAATCACTCTCCTTTTTACTGCCTTGTTTTGGACGAAATTCATAGCTAGGGAGAACAAAATGATTCTTCCAACTTTCATTCCATAGACTACCATAATTCCATCTCTAATCACTTTCTTAATCATGATTTAATCTTTAATCGATATTTCTATGTTTCTTGAGAATTTTGACGGCATATCCTTTTAAATTCTTTATTTCCATAAATTGCAAAAACTCAAGAACCAACCAATCTAATATCAACAAGATCAATAGCATCAATTGCAACATTAAAATCACCTCTTACCTTTGCTCGAAGTTTGAATCTTGAAACTTCCTCTCTTGAAACCCTATTTTCATCTCTTCTCTAGCTTAACCACAACAACGAGAGGTTTTAGAGCCCATGGGAGATCTTGATAAGAAAACTTGAGAGGTTTAAGGGATTGAATTATGGCTTTTTCTTGGTTTTACATTTGATTTTCTCCCTTTCTTCTTCTTTCTCTCTCCCTTTTCTCTCATATCAGTCTCCCTCTGTTCTTTCTTGACTTTGGCCGATGCTTTGGAGGAAATGAGAGAAGTTAGGGCCTTTGGATGACTTCGTTCAAGTCTTAATCAAATGGGAAATTTAATTCAAATGCACCTCCTCATTAAATTAATATTATATGCGCTCTTGATCACTTTTTTTTTTAATCAGTTTTGAGTAAAAAAAAAAAAGTATTCACTCCACTATGTGGCGTTTGTAGATCAGAAGCCTCGATTTTCATTCCCGAAAAAAAAATGGCCTTAGAATAATTTTATTAAATTTTGACTTCAACCAATCATATTTAACTAAATTAGTACTTTAATCATCATTAAGTTTGCTTTTCAAAGGTAATTTTGGTCATTCATTTAATCTTTCATTGTTGCCTTTGAAATCAATTTTGATGCACCACTATGACCTTACATATGATGTTATTTACTAGTCTTGTCATTCATCCACTTTAACCATGGTAATTTTTCTAATTACCATAATTATATCCTTAGCATATTTGGAATTAATTTCCATAATTAATTCCTTGGAAAATTCCTAACTAATAAAATTGATATAATCATTCTAAGCTTTTATTTCTCTTACGACATAATTTTTCCCAATTATTTCAGGCCTCATTGTATTTTTCATAATTCAATTTGGATAATCATCCTTTATTTAGCCAAAATTCAATAATTATTTAAAATTCATTTTTGAGGTAATTTTCTCAATTACACCTCAATTAAGCCTCAAATATAGTCCAAAAAATATTCTCTACCTTCTTGTGTCTTCGGGGATTTTTCATGAAATTATAGGCATAATTTCTATACTTGCCCTTATGTATACCTGTAATGTTCATAAATCATATTTTTGCCCAAAGCCAAGATTGTAAATATACAATTATGCCATTATTTATCCTTTTAAGGCATACATGTGACTTTTGCTTAATTGGGCTTGGTAGCCTACTCATTTAAGGCAACTTTTTAAACTTCTATATTTAAAATTTTGTATATGATATACTGCTAATTCAAATAAATACTAAATTACTTGGCCACTTACATCGATTCTAAGAGACATACTAGTAGGATCATCTATGGCGTGATGCCGGCTATAAAAACAAAAGAAAATAAAGATTATCAAAGAGGAAGATAAGTGAAAAACTCCTACAACAAAAACAAAAAAAGATCCGTGAAAAATGAGAATGATTTTATGGAGTGATGTCCCAAAGGTAGTCACTAACATCATTAGTGACTTCCTTTTGATGAATGAGTTTCTTTGCAACTGAATAAGATTTCCATTTAAGAATATTATGATATTCTTAGGCGTCCTTTATACCTATTGTTCACCGTTTAGCTTCTATAAGTGCACGGGTCGCAAGTAATATTTTAGTGAGAGAAAGAGTATCGTTCCTCAAGAACTATGACGAAAGCGAGCTAACCAATGTAACCATATGTTAAATTAGGTTGAATGGAGTCATTTAAAATTAATCAAGTTTAGCCAAAAACATGTGGATTGAGGTGAAAGAGAAATTCAAAACTATTTATAGACTAAAATTTATAAAAGCAAATAATTCTTTAAATTCAAATATTTAATGAAGCTTAGGATTGTTTATCCCCCTTGTATTTCACAAGCACTCACTAAATTCCCCCAATATGTGCTACTTAATGAAAGATTATACTAGCCAAGAATATTAGTTTACCTATAAGTGCTCTCTCAAGTTTCCAAATAGGTGTATAGTTTAATTAATTCATTAATCTCTTAATTAAATAATTAAACCTTGATTTCATTGCAAATCCTATTTGGCTATGTGAGGTCAATGAGTGTATCTCTACCTTATTAACAAAGCTATCCATTTAATTCACAAATTTGAAGCTCTCACATGATTTAACTCAAGTTCTACACTCAATCTAGCCCTCTCAAGCATTAATCAAGTGAACCCAACAATCTTATTGGTGGCCAATCAACAAGAAGCTTTAAGTAAAGAGTAAAATCAGCATAATCTCTTCATTAATCACAAATATAAAGGGGAAAATGAGTACTTAATCTATACAAGGGTTCAAAACAACCTTAAAATGAGGTGCTTAGCTACACATAGTTATAAAAGAGCTACAACTATGCAAAATAATAACAGCCATATCAAAAACTAAGCAAAGAAAGAGAAAAGGAATGAGAAAAACCAAGGATTGGAGCTCAAAACCTCTTCTAGACTTCAACCCAAGCTCAATACTCTTCAAGGAGATAAAACCTTAGTACACCCAGCTCCTAGGAACACTTAAAAACTGAAGAATGACATAATTTCAACCTATTCCTTGCTTAAATACCCTCCTCATGCGTTTCAGCAAGTAAAACGCATGGTTGCATTTTCTGTTGTGTGCTTCAGCACACACCAGTGTGCTGAAGCATATGACACAATGAGTTATGACCCTGTCTGCTTCAGCACATCTACTATTGGCTAAAGCATATGACACAGTGAGTGCTATTCTCCATTGGTTTCAGCACATACATTGTTGGCTAAGGCCAACAACACAACAGCTTCCCTCCTCATTCATTGAGCTTTTCCTTGGTCTTTGAGAGCTTTTGACTTATCATCTTTCACCTACAAGGAGGAGGACATCATGAGCTCTTTAATTTTAAGAGATAATCCTACTTATATGCATTTAACTCATAATTTGAACTTTTCTTTTATTCTACCACATTTTTTTCTATATATGCACAATTTGTACTAAAAAACAAGTGAAAAGAGAAGAAAATGTGCTAGAATGTTATCAATTTCTATGAGTTAACACACCCCCAAACTTAAACTTTTACTTGTCCTCAAGCAAAGAAGCTTATCCTCATTGAAAGCATCAATTACTCATCATTTATGTATGAATAAATTATCCTCATCATCTGCTCAAGTAATTATATTAAACAAGAATTGAGTACAATATGCAAAGATGAATGCTTCATATATCTAAAACATGCTTTTCAAGAATTCTTAAGTGTGAGTGTATGTATGGAGTCAACATTTATTCCTTTTGCATAAGTTAAAATTCAAAGCAACACTTCAAATCATATACCAATATTCAAACAAATAATTTTATCATCCCCTAATTCCTTCCTCTCTTCTTCTAATTTACCTCACTCAACTTAACAATCAAAGGGACTTTTCTTAGCTTATAATGGGGCAAGGAGTTAAGGTTTTCAAAAGAAAAGGGAAATGATAATCAATCAAATACCTTAAGATAGATAGCAATATTCAAGGGTTTTCTTTCTTTCCTCATGAAATATACTCCTCTAAACTTGAACCAAATTGATCTTTTCATATCAAGCCTTCTTTTTAAGCCTTTTTTTATATACACACTTTTTTTTTTTGGGGAAATATTTTGGCTTGATTTATGTACCTTGTGAACTCTTACTTTCTACACTCCTTTCCCAATCTATTGTAACTTTGCATAACATCACCATATTCCACCACCCAATCAATTATCATCTATCTCAAAGCAAGGGAATCATGGTTTTTCACATTGGTTGAGGTAGTTAGGTGTTAGGTTTTCCAATAAAAATTTATAATTAGTTTTTCAAATAGGCTCAAAATAGGGGTTTAAAGGGAAATCACATCAATTGGGTTAGTTTGAAAGGCTCAATCGCATTTTGTGAATTGCCCTAATTATTTTTTCAAATCTTGTGAAGTAAATAAAAAGTTTTGAAGAATTCCAAAGAGGATTCAAAAATAAAAAACTTGAAACAAAGGTATATAACCTAACCACAAAATCTTTCAACTTGCACATCCACAATAAATTTAACTCCAATAGTGCGTGAAATACTTAAAAACTCTTGAACAACATATTTTATCACTACAATGCACTCATCCATGCACATTAATAAAAATTTCCTATCTAATATAACATCTCAAGTAGAAATTTATATCATAGGATAATTCAAACAATATTTGACAAATAACCGAAACTAATAGCTCATTTTTAACAATTTTTAACAAGCAAAAACTTAAGTATGAGAGTTGATTCCAGCAAAGAGTTGATTCAAATTATATCTCATTCATTTAGAGGCTGTTTGGTATGAGGGATTTATTAAAATACGTACTTGTGAATCCACAACATCATTTAACAATATCTCTAAAGGCCTTTGGCCTTCTATTAGCTCACTAGCTAGTTAATCAAGAGTATAAATAAATCAGAGTTTACAAAATATGGGTTATATGAGTGGAAATATTGATCAATCTAAACACATAAATAAATAGCAGAGGCTATACCAAGATAGGGAGCTATCTAAGCCTCCAAAACCTTTCCTGACATTCCCACACAAGAACTATCACCTGAAAAAAAAATTAAGATTAACAGGGTGAGACAAAAGCCTCTATAACCAAAGTTCCAGCTTATTGTACATACCAACATATTCTAGTGAGATATCAAGTGGGATAAAAAATGGCAATGCATATAATGTTATTTAAGTAATCTCATAATTATACACATTAATTCATTCGAATCTCTTCCAAATAAGGTATACAAACACATAAGCCTAAAAAGGCCTGTCAAGTGGGATGAAAAATATCAATACATATAATATCATTTACATAATCTCATAATCATACACATTAACTCATTTGAGTCTTTCTCAAAAGAGATATGCGAACATAGAAGCCTAAGAAGGCCTATCCCCATCATTACGGAGATGTACACACAAGCCACAATGGCTTATTCCTTTCTCTTAGGGATGAAAAGAGTAATAAAAGCATGTTGTCACTATTACGGATTACGGAATATAGATCTACTATCCTAAAGGACGTCCATTTTTTAAAAAAAAGAAAATAAAAAACAAAGACGATGGCATTTTGTAATTCTGGGTAGGAATTGGATAGCTTTAGGCATCCCAATTTGAATTTGGGACGCCAAAAGGCACCTTTTAGGTGTCTCAAACTTAAATTAGGACTCCTAAAGTGTGCTTTTAGGCGTCCAAAAAAAAAAAGGAATCCAAAAGCAGGGCTTTTGGCGTCCCCTTTTATTTGGACGCCTAAAATAACACTTTAGGCGTCCCATTTTGAATTAAGGCCTTTAAAGTCATGCCTACCCCTGCAAGCTAGCTTCCTCTATCTAGAACTCTCATTCTCTCTTGAAGCTCCTCCTTCCACCATCACTCTCTTAAAGCTCCTTCTTCCATTGCTACTCTCTGTCACTCCCTCTCACTATCCTCACTCTCTCTTGAAGTTCCTCTTTCCACCATCACTCTATTGAAGCTCAATATGATAGCCTTTCACCGTCACTCTCTCTTGAAGGTCGTCCTCCTTTCTCTCCACCACCATCCTCCCCCGTCCTCCTCTCTCCCTCTCCACTATTGAATCTCATCGCCATCATCCCTCCTCGATCTTTAACATCGTTGGCCTCCCTCCTCCCCCTCCTTCCGGCGCCAAAAAGTATGGTTAATTATTTTTGTTTTTTATGGACTAAGTTCTGAACTGAGATTATTGTAGATGCATTTTGTTGGTGCTAGTATTTAGATTTATCATCGTTGTAGATGCATTTTGATTTATCATCCTTCACCAATATTAATCTTTTTTGGATTTTGAGTTTCCCTTATGACAATTTGTGATAAATTGTTGATAATTGATAAAATTATTTTTATTAGTTAGTAGTTGTGTAGGCAACTTTTTAACACTTTGTGGTAATTATTGTACATTGTATTAGTGGGAGTCAACACTTTAATTAGCTAGTGCTGGATGTTCTCTTACTATTTGTAAATACATTTCATTTATGAAGAATTGTTTGATCTTGTTTCTGTATATTTTAATTGCTAGACAGTGAAAAATATAAATGATTTTTTTTGTGTCACTTTAGATGTGTCACTTTAGGTGTCCCTTTGTCAAAGGGACACCTAAAGTGACACTTTAGACTCTTTTTAGAAAATGGACATCTAAAGTGTTCACTTTAGGCATCCCTTTTAGAAAAAGAATGTCTAAAGTCACTTACAGTGTCCCTTT
The DNA here is from genome assembly GCA_963210345.1 of Inga oerstediana. NCBI lineage: Eukaryota > Viridiplantae > Streptophyta > Magnoliopsida > Fabales > Fabaceae > Inga > Inga oerstediana. The sequence goes on from OY723405.1 coordinate 30,790,562, forward strand.
TTTAATGGATGACGTATCATTTTTTATTACATCTTTGGCATAGGCGTCCCCTTGTTTTCAGATGTTAAAAGGGTTAAAAAACGGACATTAAAAGCGTTGTCTGTTATAGTGTGTTCTCTCTAGGATGAATGAGCCACGTAGGCCTATCTCAATAGGAATGAACAACCAACCCAATATACACCAATGGGAGATATTATCACGCGATAGTACCTTTCCCTAATTAATCTCTATCAATTATGATAAATCAATATCACAACAACAACTCATGCAATTTGATTATCTCATGATTACTTATGGTCATGCTCTTCTTAGAAAAACAATAATTGAGGTAAAGCCACTTTTCCAATACTTTTCAATTTCATTTCAAGATCACAAGTCCTACAAGATAATTTTCTCAAATGAAGAATATATGTGTATATACATATCATGCTAATAGAAAATCCATATATCATATTATTAAAATCTCTTAACAGCAAGAAAATATCATCTATAGCAAGTGGAAAGTGGTTGCTTCAAGTCAAGCAATGAAATTTTACCATAATCAAGGCCCCATGCTCAATGTCAATCAATTACAATATTCAAGTAAGAATCTTTGAAATGATTATGATTTGTAGGGGAAGGGAGAGGAGGAAAAATTTGTATGAATTGGATTTAAAAATATTGGAGAAATGGTGTTGAAAGTTTTTAATTAATTTTGAGTGAAGGTGCAATTTTAACAACAATGTTTTATGTGAAGGACAACTGACACTATTAAATTTTCAAAGGTGCTAAAATACACGCAAATATTAAAAAGTGGGGCAATTTTACCATAAGTGTTAACTCTGTTAAAAACACCTCATGCTCAACCCATATACACCTATCATTCCGTACCATTCCTTCTCACCCATTCAAAATTCTACTTGGATCCCATAATATTCTCTCTTTCAGTAGAAGTAGTAGAACCCTTCAGTAGTTGTTAAGTGGGTTGGATCTCCCTATGCTTCCACAAAATTCTAGGGCAACCATTGATGCTTATAAGCAATAACCTTCTTGAACCATGGAGTACAATGCTCATGGACAATCAGATTGTTCGGAGCAGTTGTCAATTTCCTTTCAGCCACTTTGTTCCGGAATTGAACTATTCTATATGTAATCCCTCCTTTTACATCCCCAGTTCAAGACAAATCATATATTATTGAAGAATCCCTAATGAAAAATCTGGAGAGGGGAAAAAGAATAAAGAATGGAAGAATTTTATCACTAAAGTTTCAAAATACCCTTCTATAAAACTACAATACAAACAATAGATTCTTATATTCAATACTACAGGGCTCGAAGGAAAAATCAAAGAAAATCCCCTTCTGTACTGGAAATCAAACATTCCAAAGAATCCTTAAATTCTCATCAGCAAGCCAGAGAGTGTGCGTTGAGTGAGAGTGGTGGGCTTGAGTTTGTCGTTGGTGAGGTACAGATTGGTCTTCAAACAGGAGGGGCTCGCGAGAATTGGAGAATCTCAAGTTACGCAAAGATGTGTGATGGAGGTTGGTGGAGCTGGGGGCTGAAAATAGGGAGACACAAGTGGGAGTGTAACATGTTTGAAAAACTCAAGTGGAATCAGAGAGGTTAGGGCTTCTTGCATCTTTAATGAAGGCTGTAGCTGAGGTGTGACATTCAAATGGTTAAAGGGAAAAAGAAATGACAGGTGTATACCATGTGGGGCCTATCAAGACTAAAGGACCGCCTGTTTTAACAGAGTTAACACTTGTGGTAAAATTGCCCCTACTTTTTAATGTTTGTGTGTATTTTAGTATTCTTAGAAGCTTAATGGTATCAGTTGCTCCTTAGTTAAAACATTGTTGTTAAAATTACACTTTTACCCATTAATTTTTTTTACATGTTTATTTTACATCTTCTCTTTTTTAAAATTTTATAATCCTATTTTTTCAATTTATTTAAATATAATTCATAAAAATTTTCTCACCTTTCCTTTCCCCCTTCATTTCCCTCCTGCCAAATAGACCCTTAAGGTCATGTTGACCTATATATGTATCCAGAATCCAATTGATGCGATATTCCTACCAAATTCATCAAAAGAAGCATCATAGTAGTAGTAATGTCTGGACCACCCATAGATATACCTAGGGCTGCACATGAAACCCGTAAACCCAGAAAACCCGGTCCAACCCGGTCCAAGTTAAAAAAATTGGGATGGCAAACCAGCATATTCGGGTCAGACCAGGTCAGACCCGATGGTCCGGGTAGGACCGGGTACCGGGTTAGGGTCCTGGACTAATATGCCCGGTCCTACCCAGCAAATTGATTTAATTATATGTTAATATATACTTATATAGTTATATAGCCTACAGCAAAAAAAAAAACCCAATCCATTTGGCATTGGGCATTCCTTCCGGCTTCGGGCTTCCGCTGCACTGGCCTAAGCCTAAATTCTCCAGCGCTCCTCATTGAGTCGAAACTGCCAGTCCAACTCCAAACCCTAAGCCTAAATTCTCTGAGTTCTCTCCGTCCTTCCGTGCTCATCTGTTCAATCGGACGCCTAGCGGCTGCATCAGCGCCATTTCGGAGCTAATGGTGCCTCAAGTTCTCCCGTGCTCATCTGTTCAATCGGATGCTTAGCGGCTGCATCAGCGCCATTTCGGACCTAGGTAAGCCTCAAGTTCTCAAGTTCTTTAAGCTTCAAGTTTCTTCTTTGGTGTTCGTCGATCAATTTTCCAGTTTTCCCTTGAGTTCGTTGCTTCGTTCTGTCGTTAATGCGCAAGGGAATATTTTTCGTTTGTGTGTTCTTCAGTGTTTTTTACCATGACCCAGAGTTCTAACCCAGATCCATTATGTTGTAATATTTTTCGTTTGTGTGTCGTTAATGTAACTGATTGTAGACTTGAACAGAACAATATGGTTTTGCGAAATTTTGCAAGGAATTTCACAGACCCAGAACTTGTATGGTATGAGTATTAAAAAAGTTTTTAACTTTTTTAGTAGCCCGTGATTAACTGATTGTTTTTTGTTGGTGGGACTGAAGAATATGTTCTTGGGTAATAATGGTAGGCATCGTTAATAGTTGATTCTACCATCCACTCATCATGATCCTTTACCAAAAAGTAAAGTAACAAAACACAAGGGGGAGAGAATAAGAGAATATGTTAATTTCTTCAATCGTACGAATTCATTCAAATGCTTTACTTATTGTATCAGCAAAAATATCTAAATTTCCTTTTTTTTTAAACCAGAAACAAGATTCGGATATAGCTAAGATTCTTTACATTTTAAACTTATTTGTTGGATGTATATATACAATTATTTGCATCTTCTATTACACTGAGTGATTGATGATGTTCAGTTTTTCACTTAGTATTATTACCAAATTTACATTCAGTTTTATTTGATATATTTAATTCTTTGATTTCTTGAAGGTATTTGCTGAAATTGAAATGGAACAGCATGATTCTATGTCAACAACCCCTAATAATGGGGCCTCAGTCACTCCCCAATGTGATGATAACAAGCTGACAGGGTCTGGACCTTCTGTCAAGTATGTTCGCTCATCCCCATCACGTTTTGCTAAATTTAAGGCCTTTGCTGAAGTTGAACGGATTGATACAAAAAGCCTTGTTTGTTTGGATGTGACAACACGTTGGAATTCAACATTCTTAATGTTGGAGGCAGCATTGAAATTCCAAAAGGTCTTTGACAGAATGAGTGATGAGGATGATGACTATTGTGCACACTTTGCCCCCCTAGGCATGAATTTGAAGCACATGATGTTTATATGCTTGATTCAAGTGAGGTCTCCAATAATAGGCGTCAACCACGTGATTTCTTAAAGAGCGAGCGTGATCCACGTGAAGCAAAACAGAAAAAACGTGATGCCCCCCCAACAGCAGAAGATTGGAATCGTGCACGTATCTTCTTGAAGTTCTTGAAAGTTTTTTTTGATATCACATTAATGTTCTCATCTTCCATTAATGTGACTTCAAACTCATGTTTCCATCAAATTGCACGTGTTCAGCAGCTGTTGGAAAGAAATATTCTGAATGCAGATCCTCTCCTTGCTGATATGTCTTTCAACATGAATGGAAAGTATGAAAAATATTGGGGTAAGGCTGAAATTATGAACCCTTTGTTGATAATTGTAGTCATATTGGATCCTCGTTACAAGTTGGCATATGTTAATCACATATTTGAGAATCTGTTTCATGACAATGACGTTTGTTTGGCTATGAATGACAAGGTCAAGGATTGTTTATATCGTTTGTTTGATGAATATTCTGCATTGGTTGGTGTCACTTCTGAATCAAATATTGCCTCATCTTCTAGTGCACCTTCAGCCTCACTAAGTGTTGTAGGAAATGTGGAGGATCATGATCCAGGTCTTTAATGGTTAGTAACTGTGAAACAAAGATGCTCAAATGACTGTCAAACTGAGTTGGAAAAATACCTTGCTGCATCTGATGATGTCCCTATTTCTTCTGATTTTAATATTTTGATTTGGTGGAAAGCTAATTCTATGAAATACAAAATCCTTTCTTGCATGGCACGTGATATTTTGGCCATCCCAGTTTCTACAGTTGCCTCTGAATCTGCTTTTAGCACAGGAGGTCGTGTGGTTGATCAATATAGAAGCTCATTGTCACCTAGAATGACTGAGGCTTTTATATGTTCTCAAAATTGGCTTACTCCTGGGCAATCACTGTCAGAACTCACTGAACTACTTCGTGAATTTGACAACTTTGAAGACTCTGGTAATGTTTTTAATAAAACTAGTTGTTACTTTATCATATCTTTGTAAAAAATTTAATTTTTCTATATTTTATCTTTCTAGATGCTTCATGTGTGACTGATGTTGGAGCTGCTGTGACATCCATGGAGGAACTTGATTAAAAGCACTAATGGACTTCATTTTTTGCTGCCATGACAAAGTTTGGAGCTTATATTAGATTATCTTGATGTTTGATATTTTGTTGAGTCATGGACTTGGTATTACACTATTACCTTCTCAGGTTTAGAATTATGGACTTTTGCCTTTTAGTTGATCTTTTGGTGGACTTTGAACTTTGGTTGTAATTTGAGTATTTGATCCTTATTTAGACTTGTGCCCTTTAATTATTTTGAGGATGCTTGTCAGTTGTTATCTAAGGGCAGGTTATCTATGGGGCATATGCAAATTATGAATTATTCTGTTTGTCATTATATATATATTGAAGAATTTATCAACATCTTTCTATCTGCCCAGGCGCCCAGCATTACTGGATATTCATGATATTTTGATGATATTGATTAATGTTGATCTATTTGCTGAATGATGAATATATTTTGATGATATATTCTTATGAATGATGAATATGGATCTATTTGTTTGAATCAGGGATTTTGTCATATATGTAGTTGTTTAATTTTAGGTTCTGGAAACAAAAGTTGAGGTTGTCCAAAAAAAAAAAAAAGTCTGGACTGGGTGAGACTGGACCACTAACCAGGTCCAGTCTGGTCCAGTCTGCCCAACCCAGCTGCCATCGGGTTTTCCTCCGGGTTGGACCGGGCTTCGGGCTGGACTGTCCAGCCCGAACACCCTTCCGGACCAGACCACGGGTTGCTGACCTGCCCGGCCCGGTCTGGTTCATGTACAGCCCTAGATATACCAAAGTTGGTTCCCCATTATAACGTGAAAATAAAATAATATTTCATGAAACATAATCTTACACTTTTATTTTGATGCATTTAAATATTTATCAATGTAATTTATCATATAATAGTTTTGTAAAGTTCCTCCGGTTTGGTAGAATCTGGTTACAGCATAGGTAACATCTTTTGCTGTTATATGAGGATCTAGACCACCCCATCTTTTGAACCTTTAATTTAATAATAATAATCATAAATAATAATTGTGAAAAGTTGAATGAATTGATGATTAATATAAGGGTTAAGGTGTTTGCGCAAAAAAAAAAAAATATATAAGGGTTAAGGTGCAGTTTTAAGAGTGAAGTTTTTTCGCCATTTGCATGTGACCCAATTAAGTTTTAAAGATGTAAAAATAGATACAATCTTTTAAAATTGATACAATTTTAACAATTCCATTAAATTGATTCAAATGTCCATCTCTTTTTTGATATATGACTCACTTGTTCTCTTCCAACTTTATAATGAACGTTTGGGTAATTTAACAGAATTGTTAAAATTACACCATTTTTAAAAGATTGTATCTACCTTTTCATCTTTCAAAACTTAATTGTGTCAGATGCTTGTGGTGAAAAACTTCATTGTTAAAATTACACTTTATTCCTTCGTAAAAATAAAATTTATACTAAAGTGATTTGGCACTTACTATCCTACCCAATTCTCACTCCAAACATTAGGACTATTAGGATTATTGGGCGTAAATTGGTTACAATAATAACCTAACCCTTACATGTATTGATCTGATAAAAGGAATGATTAATTAGATGTATATAATTACAATAAGATCACTAATTTGAAAGTTTTCTCTTATTTAAATTCCTCTCTCGTCCTCAATTCAGACCAACACATCTCCACTTAACAACTTTTCTTCAGTGAACTGCATCAAGGTTAACGTTCAGCTTCTCTCCATATTTGTCTGAGGAGTTTGCATCAAGGTTCTACGCCTTGCAACTTCGTTTTCAATTCCTTTCAGTTCCTCAATTAGGCAATTCACCTATGTTATTATAGTGCATATTTGGGAACACTTATTTTTTTGAATATAAATGTTTATTATGCAAGTCGAGATAAAACTCTTCTCACATACTTACTTCATATACCGTGAATCACAATTTATAAACACTTATTGCCTAAAAATAAGCTATTCTAAACGAGCAGTATATTGTACACTCTATATTTCTGCTTTCAGTCCTAAGGGTATGATTCGAACCTATTTTAGTTATGATACCAAACCTTGTAAACGAATTGCTAACGCCAAAAGCTTAAACTAGTAAGAGAGGTAAACACAGTTCCTTTGATCTGGATGGTCTAGTAGTCTGCGAGATTCACTCTCAAACCTTTTAATGGAATGAGATTAGAATCATTCTGACTCGGATACCAATGTGAGATAGAAAAATTTGAGAATGATGGATTATATGTATACCTCGGAGTGCTCCTAAGGTAGTGAATCAAACTAGAAATAAGAATTGTTATAGAATTTTTCAATCCTCCCACGGATTATTGGACCCAGTTAAAAAAATAAAAGACTATTAATAAAGAAAAATTATCCAGATAGAATTGTAATCACAAAAGTTATATGATCAGTCTTGGTAAAAAATGATACTCCCTCTATCTTTAATATAAGACATATTTAAAGAGATGATTTTGATCTTAAATATAAGTCATAATTTTCATATATATTAATTTTTTTAATTTATTTTTATTAATACTCCCTCAATAATAATGAAAGATGAAAAGGGAGAAACTAATTTAATAAGACAACTAAAGTATTTTAAAGAATACATATTATACTAACTAATTTAACTAACTTGTTAATTTAATCTAATCATGCCTTGTATGTATCTTGCTGTGATTTATTTACCATACTGATAATGCTTTAATAATGTGATTTGAGATCGGTGAAATTCAGTCAAACGACCTTCGTTCTGTTGCTCCCTCCACGGTTTTGATTCACTCAGTGAAACCATGCCAAGAGCTTCACATTTTCCAATGCCAGCGTCTCCGGCCCTCACTGCTCTGAGGCTATCTCTGATTCCCGCTCTCTCCCTCTCTTCTTCTTGCAATCTTCGCGCCTTCTTCACTTGTTCTCCACCTCGCAGGGTTTCCTCTGGTAGATTTCAAACTTCTTCGCTTCCTCTTACTTCCTTCAATTTAAAGCAACTAATTCCTCCGATAGGGCTGTCGCGCCCCCAAGTAGCAGGTATTAATCCTTCTATAACTCTAGAATTACTTCATGATTTCGTTTCCCATTATTGGTTGGATTTGCATATCGGTTTCGTTCGTCTGTTCGTTTATTAGTTTCCCCCTCCATTTTCTGCTTGTCGGAACTCGTCAATCTGACTCTGAGCGTAAAATTTTGGGGTTATTTAGTTTTCTGTGTGTAGCATGAAAAATGAAGCTGTTTGTTTTCTGAGAAATTGTTATCGTCATTACGGTGATGCAATTTATGAGCTGATAATTGGGAATCATATGCTGGCGGAGGGCATACTGAGCGCGAATGTGAAGTGTTTACAGTTTCTATTTCATATTTTTATGCAACTATGTTGGCAGTTGATGGCGGTTGTAATTGGCTGCCAGTAAAACTATTTTTTTGGTATTCTATGTACTTATATTTAAAACTCCTTGGTATAGTTGTTGGGACAATGTTTACATAATATTCATGCTTTCTAACAATGAATTTCCAAATCTACACTCTGTGTCAGTTTTGTGCAGCAGCAGCAGCAATGCTGGAGGTGCTAGGGAGATCCTGGTGCAACACTTGCTTGTTAAAGAAGATGACCAGAAGCTACTATTGGATCTTCAGCAGAGAATCTCATCAGGTTAGGATGATTTCTGTTATATCTGTGGAGATCATTTTTCAATTAAATTATTTAACGTTTCAGATTGAGTGTGTTATAATATGACAGATGATTGTTTATATGAAACAATATTGTGAACTTTATGTTCAGTCAATGTATTTTATAGGCAGTTTTCCTGCTGTGTAACTTTCCAGTTCTTTGCTGATATATCTGTACTTCTTCAGGTGAAGACTTGAGTGATCTTGCTGTAGAATACTCGTTATGCCCTTCCAAGGAAGAAGGAGGAATGCTAGGGTGGGTGAAAAGAGGGGATATGGTAAGTTAATCTCATAGCACTTTGTTAAAAATCGAATTAATGGTTACAGGGTTTGAAATATTTGCTAATTAGCTCATTTTACTGGAAGAACCAATAATATGTAGGTCTACCTTTAACAATTTACACAAAATGCTTATGGAATTTCATTCCGTTCTTTCACTCAGCTTTTATGCCTTCTCAGTGCCACAATCTATGATATTCTTAAATAATATAAAATGAATGTATTGCTTAACATCTGGTCACCTTGTCACTCAGATAACTAGCATCGAGAATACTAAATTACAGAACTGATGTTCTTGAATATTTTCGTATAAAATTTAATGAGAAATAGATAACTCCTACTCAGAAGCTGAGCTTAGCATTTCAATTCTGTTTCATTTCATTAGATGGAGTTTGTAGAGGTGAGGCACATTAGTTTTGGTAAATGCTGAACAGTATGCTTATAGGCTGACTTTGGCAGAACTAGTGTGGTCCATTGCAAAGAATCTAAGATGAGCCACAGTATTCATGACTCATGAATAGTACAGCTCTCTATAGATTTTATATATTAATTAGATTTATATATATTTATAAAAACATATACTAATTTTCGCTGACTTTATTATAATTTTTGAAGGAGGGGGAAAGATAGATATTTTGGGACTTCAGAAAGTTTATTTCTGTGCCACTTTGGTAATATTCGTTGAAAGGTTGTATTTATTAGCTGCTGAAAATGTTGTACTGTCAATGATGCAACAATGAGGTTTTCTGGTGGACCTTTGAATTTTAGAGCACCGTGAGGCCACAGAGACCTTTCTTAGAACTGAATTTTATGCTTATGAAAATGGATTATTTGTTGTATATTTGTTAGAATTTCTTGCCATTTGATTCTTTAAATAACAGAAGCTGTTCTGTTCATCTAGTACTCATACAAAATTTGTTTTTTTGTCATTGAAGTCGATTATCATTTCTGTTGTGATGGGCAACGAACATATGCATGATGGTCATATTGTGATAGGTTCCTGAATTTGAGGAAGCTGCATTTAATGCACCTTTAAACAAAGTTGTTAGGTGTAAAACAAAATTTGGATGGCACCTTCTTCAAGTTTTATCTGAAAGGTATGTTCAACACCAAGCCCATATTTCTACATTTGATATGCAACTGGTGAATAAGGCCTGGATGTTTAGTCTCAGTCAGTATCAAGTATTAACTCCTCGTATATTTGCTGATTTTCCTGTAGGGAAGAGACTGTTCTTCAGGATATTCAACCTGATGAGCTTCATGCAAAAATTCAAGATCTCAGTTTTATGGAGGAGGCACAATTGATTGATGTTCGAGAGCCTGAGGAAGTGTATGCTTTTATTTTATTCAACTCTAACTGGCGTTGGGAACCGTTAAAATATATGCTTTTTATGATTGCATTTGTTTTACATATGGAAAAAAAATTGAATTGAGTGAATGAGTGATGATATTAAAGTGATAAGGTGGAGGCAGTAAGTTCCATAAAGAGAAGAAAGTACAAAGTTGTTCTGCTCAATTAGCGACAGTATTGAGAGCATCACGACATTAAAGCTTTTTTAAGTATCCCTTTGAAAACAGGGTGGTAGATCTACTCCTCAGTCTTCGAGATATTCTTGCAGAGGCTCTTCCATTGAGTTGTTTATTTTCTCTTTCTTTTGTTTTGTTGATGTCCCTCCTCTCAGGTTGTTCTATTTACATGAAAAGCTTATTTCTGTTTTTCTACCACTTCTTGATTTATTCCTTTTATGCAGGGAGAAAGCATCTCTGCCTGGTTTTAAGGTTCTTCCTCTCCGACAATTTGGAAATTGGGGTCCTGATATCACTAGCACATTTGATCCTAACAAGGATACATATGTTTTGGTGAGTACAACCTACCTATCTAAAGATGATGTGTTTCCCAAGAGGAAGCTGGGAAACCATCCTTGTAGTACCTTTTGTTGGTTCTTTAAATTCTATTTCTTATACGTGTTGTCTAAGGTATTGGTTAGAATATGAATTTCTATTTGGTGTTTTTCTCCATTTATTTATTGCTATTGAATTAGAGGTATCAACACTCTTTGTGTATATTATTTAGACTAAGAGATGTTACAATATATAGGCTAAGGAAGAGAAACTAGAAAAGGAAATCAGGAATTACAGTTAAGACTAGGAAATCAGAAAGTTACCTGAACAGAAAATATAATGAAGTTGCTATAATCAGGATCCTATAATCAAGGGATATAATCAAGGAGCAACAATCAAGGGATTAAGGGGCAACAATCAAGGGATCCTGATTTTCTAATTTATTTCCTAATTTCTAACAGTTCCAATAGTCCCCTCAAGCTGGAGAGTATATGTCAATCATTCTCAACTTGCATTGAAACCCTTCAAATTTAGCTCTACATAGTGGTTTTGTCATTACATCCTCAATCTGATCTGCAGATCGTATGTAGGACAAGTTCATGATGCCTACTTCAACCTTCTTTTTAATAAAGTGTCTGTTTATCTCAACATATTTCGTTTGATCGTGATTAACAGGATTCTTTGTCAATGCTAGCTTTGTTGTCATACAAGAGTTGCATGGGTCCCTCGTATGGAATTCCCAATTTTGTCAATAACCTGATAACCCAGAGTCTTTCACATACGCCTTCGTTAACAGCTCTTAGCTCCGCTTCTGCACTAATTCTGGAAACCACAATTTGTTTCTTGCTTCTCCATGTAACCAGATTTCCCCACACAGATGTGCAGTATCCTGAGGTTGACCTCTTATTCTCTCTATCTCTTGTATGGTCTACATCAGTGTAGATTTCAATTTTTTTGGCAGTGTCGTGCTTAAAAAAGATTCCTCTTCTAGGATTAAGCTTCAGATAGCTTAGAATTCGATGTACAACTTCCATGTGCTCTTCTTGTGGCTGACACATGAACTGACTTACTATTTCAATTGCATAGCTGATATCTGGACGCAAATTGGCTTTCCTACAAGTCTTCTGTATTGTTCTGAGTTAACTGGGACACCATTTGGTTTGATCTTTAGGTGACAACCTTTTTCCATCGGTGTTCCTTAAGGTTGTGCCCCTAACATTCCTGTTTCATGTAACAGATCTAGGTTATACTTTTGCTAGATACGTTGATGCCCTTTTTGGTTCTTGCCTCTTCCATACCCAAGAAGTGTCTCATTTGACCGAGATCCTTCTCCTGGAATTCATTTGACAGGTTTCTCTTTAGTTGGTTAATAGAATCTTTATCGTTCCCTGTAATAACTATGTCATCATCATAGACAATCAGGATAATGACTCTCCCATTATCATGCTTGATAAATGTGTCATTTGCTTGCCCCTTTTATACTCAAGTTTCTTTACTGCCTTGGTGAACCGTTCGAACCATGCCTTTGGAGATTGTTTTAGCCCATACAAAGACTTGTTAAGTCTGCAAACAGAGTTGTTTGGGGCTAGAACTCCCTCTGGGACCTCCATATAAACCTGTTCCTCCAAGTCACCATTCAGAAATGCATTTTTAACGTCCAGCTGATGTAGTAACCAATCCAAGTTAGCTACAATTGACAACAATACTTGGATTGTATTGAATTTAGCTACCTGGGCAAAGGTTTCCTGGTAATCAATTCCATAAGTCTGAGTATACCCTTTTGCAACCAGTCTTGCTTTATTCTTGTTGATACTTCCATTAGGATTGAACTTCGGGGTGAAGACCCATTGCATCCTACCAGTTTCTTTCCTGTGGGAAGAGCTGTGATTTCCCATGTTTTATTTTCCTCAAGTGCCTTTAACTCTTTTTTTGGAGTTTGCTTCCAATTCAGATCAGCCATAACTTATTGAAAAGTATTTGGAATTTTGATTTGTGCACTGTTTACAAGAAATTCTGCATTTTTGCAGACAGATTACCATATGAAACAAATAATTGAATTGGATACTGAGTACAAGATCTTAACCCTTTTCTAAGTGCAATAGGCCAGCCCAACTCTTCAAGATCTAATCCTGGGTTAGAATCTTAATTGTTCCTTCGAGTGGGAGAGATATTTCTACCATTGTCTTCTTGAGATTGTTGCTTGGACTCTCCTTCAGGTCTACCTTCTATATCCATCCCCGAACTAATCTCAACATGTGTTTTCAGTTCTTTAGGTGTAGGTTCAGGTTGAGTTGTGACGAGTTAAGGTTGGTTGAATGGAAGAGTGGTATTAGGAGGTGATGGTGGTAAGGTATTAGGGACTGGTAAGGTATCAATGGTATCATATGAAATTAGCCATTCGATATCTGAGTGCTCCCTTTGAATGGGTAATTTGGGATAATAGGCGTCCTCCTCATAGAATACGACATCTTTGGAGATGAATAGTTTCTTTGAGGTAGGGTAGTAATACTTGTATCCATTTTTAGTGGAGGAGTAACTAAGAAATATATACTTTTGGGATCGCTATCAAATTTGCTTCCATCATTTTTATGAACGAAGACAAAACAACCAAACACCTTTTGGGGTAATGGGTTGACAAGAGGACAATTGGGAAAGGTTTGAAGGAGTTTTTGAATTGGAGTGGCATAGTTGAGAACTCTGAAGGGCATTTGGTTGATTAGATAGGTCGCAGTTAGGACTGTGTCATCCCAGAAGATCGTGGGTACATTTTGTTCCATTAATAAAGTTTTGGTTACCTCTAATAAGTGGCAGTTTTAGCTCCCAACAACCCCATTATGTTGAGGTGTGTAAGGATAGGAGGTTTGGTGATGAATTCCTTGTTGATCAAGAAACTCTTTAAAGGTTTCACTCAAGTATTCCCTAGCATGGTCACTCCGAAGGACCTTGATCGAAGTTTGAAATTGATTTTTCACAAAGGTATAGAAGCTTTGTAAAACCTTGACTGCCTCAGATTTTTCTTTCATTAAGTAAACTCATGTGATTCTGATGTGATCATCTATAAAAGTGAAACCATTTGGCGTTTACCAAGGTTTTTGTTATTGCAGGACCCCAGGTGTCACTATGGATTAGTTGGAAAGGAGTAGAGGGTGTGTAGGGCTATTTTGGGTATGAGGATTGTGTTAGCGAGTTGACAAGTTTCACAATGAAAAGGAGCGAAATTTTTATTGAATAAACTTGGAAACATTTGTTTCATATAATCAAAACTAAGATGGCCTGAGCAACAATGCCATAAAAATACATCTTTATTTTGAGAATTTGAGCTAACTAGTGCCTTCCGTGCATTCCAAGCATATTTTTTCTTCAACTTTGATCCTTCCAAGTAGAAAAGTCCATTCTACTCTCTAGAAATCCCAATTGTCTTTCTCGAGTTTAAATTCTGAAAAATATATAAATAATTGTCAAAGATCACTTGGCATATTTGCCTGTTAGTTAATTTGCTCACAGATATTAGATATTAGGTTACAAGCAAGTGCAGTTACAAACAGAACATTATGAATGTTCAGATGATTAGATAGCATGATTGTGCTAATTCCTTCAACTTTCGTGAACACGCCATTAGCAACTTTGACCCAAAGGTTTTTAGGACACAATTTAAGAGTTGTAAACAATGTTTGATTACCAGTCATGTGATCTATAGCTCTTGAGTCAACAATTCATGTATCTTCACTAGTCCTCGCAACATTGAGAGTTATAATAGAATTACTTGATTGTACCAGATTGACACTTGGTGTAGAGTTCGATTTGTTCTGTTTGTCTAGTATCCTGCGAAGCACTTGCAACTCCTCCTGGCATAGGGAATCAGCATCCTCAACTTTCTGCTTAGTTGTAGTGAGAGGGCTTTGTTGGAAGTGTTGTTTTCCAGTCGATGGCTTGCTATGCAGTTTCCATCATTTTGTTTTGGTATGACCCTTCTTGCAATAATTACACCATTTATTATTTTTCTGTTCATCTTGTGGTCCTTTCACTACAAGAGCTGAACTCCCAATATGACTTTGGTTGCTTCGATTCAGGAGTTTTCTGCTTTCTTCGAACTGCACATGGTTGACTACATCAAACAGATGTGGTGAGGGTTTTAACCCGATAATTTTGCCCCTTATCTCTTCAAAAGAACCGTTGAGTCTGAGGAGAAAATTGTGAATTCTTCTTCCTCTATCTTCCTATACAATTGAGCATCCTCAATGGCCTTCCATGGGTGCACCTCAAATAAGTCCTGTTGCTGCCAGAGTTTCAACAAAGCATTGTAATAATCAGTCATCGACATATTACCTAGTCTCAAATCTTAGAGTTGCCGCTTCAAATGGATCAAGGTAGCGGTGTTATCAAGAGAAGAGTAGGTTCTTCTGGCTGCATCCCATATTTCTTTTGCAGGGTTTGCTAGAAGGTAACCTTCACTAATATCTAGAGTCATAGAGTTATATAACCAAGTCATGACTTGATTATTTTCAATAAACCATGTGTCAGAACTTAGATCATCAGGGGGCTGGTTGAGGGGCTGCTTCATTGATATATTTCTCCTTTCTCTTGCCACGAATGTATTTCAACATCCTTTGTGACCATTGGATATAGTTTCTTCCATTAAACTTATAGTTAATAACCATAATTTGATTTTAAGAGAAATCTGGTGCCGTCTTTGCAGATTTGGATGGTACTGTAATTGTAGTGGAAGAAGTAGAAGAAGAGGTGGAAGACGAAGAAGAGTTACTTTGGGTTTGAGGGTTTTTACCCGACATAAAAGCCATTAGGTTGACTTTGGAATTTGTTGAATTTTGAGGGAAAGAACTGAGTAGATTAGGAAATTTTGAGGGGCTCATTGTTCTAGGTAGAAAAGTCGCCGAAGACAGCGGCGCGTGGGCGTCACGTGCTGGGACAATGGTGACACGTGGGAGTCACGCAGTGGTTAGATGGACGTCAGTCTTCTGGGTTCCGCCAATCGGCCCTGTCTGATCTCTCCTAGGTGGGCGGTGTGCTCACACACGCCGTCCTTGTTGAGATCAAACACCACCGTTGTCCCCTCTCTCTCTCGTGTTTGTCTCTCCTTGCTGTCTCTCACTGTATCTATTTCTCTTTTTGGCTTCAGATCATTGCCCAAAGCTCTGATACCATATTGAATAAGAGGTATCAACACCCTCTGTGTATATTATTCAGACGAAGAGAAGTTACAATATATGGCCTAAGGAAGAAAAACTAGAGGAGGAAATCAGAAATTACAATTAAGACTAAAAAATGAGAAAGTTTCCTAAACAAAAAATATAATAAATTTGCTATAATCAGGATCCTATAATCAAGGGATATAATCAAGGAGCAACAATCAAGGGATCCTGATTTCCTAATTTATTTCCTCATTTCTAACAGTTCCAACAATTGCAAGCCAGGGTGTCAGCCATTTTCCATGTCGTTTGCCAGTTGACAGTTCCTCTTCTAATTACATTGTATATTCATTTATATCAAGTTCGATTGACTTGAAACTGAATTTTATAGTTTTTTGTTGGATATTTTGACTAACAGGAATGCTTAGCAATAGCATCCTGCTATCCAAAATTTTGACAGTATCTAACAAAGCTGTGTTTCATGGCAGTGTCATCATGGCATGCGGTCCTTGCAAGTTGCCAAGTGGTTGCTGTCACAGGTACAATGACTATTCTTATAGCCCGCTTTAAAGGCCGCGCCCTGTTTTGGTTTCTTTTAAGGTGTTCCTTATCTTTCCAAACAAGGCAATAGTGTTTTATGTTAATTACTCCCTCCGGTCATTTTTATAAGTAACAACTACCAAATTATTCAAAATGAATTGTTGGTTAAAATTAGTTAGAAATAATAAATGTGCAAGAGATTTAACTTTTTTACCCCAAATATACCCTTATTTATAAAATGATGAGTGTGAGAGAGAATGAGTGGGAAACAGATATGAGAAGACATCTAATTAATTAGGGGTAAAAATGGAAAAAAATGCATTAAATTTGTAGACAAAGCCAAAATGTTGATTAATATAGGACTAACCAATGTGAGAGAATGTTGCTTGTAAATAGAACCGGTATCAATTTTCTGTTGCTTTTCGCTATTTGGTAATGTGAACTTTTAATGAATGCACTACTGGACTGAGACTCCTATTTCTGATTGTGTTGATTGATATGTGTTTTAGGGATTTAGAAGAGTATACAATATATCTGGGGGAATCCATGCATATGCTGTGAAGGCTGATCCATCAGTCCCTACTTATTAGTGTGTGTGTATATTTTTCCCTTCCGCGTGCATGATATTCCATATTTTCATGCTTGATAGTGAGATTTTTGTTGGGAGGGATGATCATTTAGTGTTAGGTTATTTCATACAAGTATTTGAGGCAAGTAGTGGACTTTGCAATATGAGGCTGTAATTTCATATGTCTACATATTTTTATTCTCGTTTATTGGCCCTGCTGAGTTCTGTTACATTTGAAGTCCAGACATTTTAGAAGGCATATGAATATTTTAGTTGATTATACTGCCAAGTGCCAGTGAAAGTATATTACAAGAAAATGGATTTGGAGCTCATCCTAATGTGTGCATATTGTTAAAATGAGATTCGGACCGTATGTATCTAATTTGGATGGTCCATACTCGTGCTAAGAGCCAACGAAAGTATACCATAAATGGCGTTTCATGTGGCATAGGCTATTGTGGTTGAACTAGAGAAATTTGATGTTAATGTCAAGGAATTGCTATTTTTAATGTCTGTTTGGATGAAATTTCCGAACAATAAATTTACGAAAGTTTAATTGTTACCGCAATTTTGGAACCAAAAAAATTGGTACCATAAAAAATAATAAAAAAAAAACAGAAGGAAAAGAAAATATGAGGGGAAAGATTCATCAATATCATGGTGATCCTCAACTCATCAATGAAAACTAAGTCAATTTATTTTAAAATGGTATGCTTAGATTCATTTGCTAAGACTATTTATCTAATCAAATTCTCAGACGGATTTTAAAAATAAATATTCCATTTTTTTTATAACAAATTGTTTATATTTGAGCCATCGAATATTCTAATTGAGAGACAACTCAAATGTAATATTTTTAAAAAAAAAGTTATACGATTCAAATTCAAGATAAAAACTAAAAGTATCTTACTACTCAACCATCCTAAGTAAGAAATTATTCTATTTGTGTAAGCAACTATGTTAAATTTTTGTCCATAGACAAGTAAACATGCATGCTTTATAAAGTTCAAGAGTGCTGGCAAAAAAACTGAAGTTCAAGAGTGTTCTTTGTTCCTACTAGAGGAAAATCATTTCTTGTATTACAAGTAACGACTTGAATTAATCTCTTATTTTCATGCATGATGCCTTATGAGTCATCAAGCTCTATCTGTACGTTTTTTATTAATTTCTTGTCCGAAAAGTTCTCTTCACCTTTGTCTCAAATAAAAACCCAAAACTAAAGCTCCCCCCACAATGACTCTTTCAAATGACCATCCTAATTAAAATCTCTCTCTCACTATTATTAGCCCATCTTCTTCCCCAATTCCATTAGCACCCCAAGCTGTAAACACTCCCATTTTTCACAAACTTGGACTTGATTGTTTTATTCATCCAATTTTATTTTTAAAAAAATCAAAAAATTTAATTTCTTTACATTCTTTTCTTTTCTTTTGTTTAATTTGTTTCTTTGTATAATGTCCAAACAGTATTGTGATCTCAAGCCGTTAGTGTCTCTCTATCTAATAATATTACCAGACCTTAACACCATTTCTTTCTCCTTTCCTATCTTATATCTCTCCTCCTCTTTCTCTCTCTCTTTCACCCCTGCCTCTCTCTCGTATCTCTCCCTCCCTCGCCATGGGCAACTGTTGCTCTCAGAGCAACGACACCGATGCCCCGGTCGAGGCCGCCACCGTCGCCAATGTATCCACTAACAACAAGTCCCAAGGAGGCAGCAACAATAACACCGGAGGAGGGGGAGGAGTAGGTGGCGGTTCGGCAAAATCATCCCCTTCCCCTAATCCACCTCCGACCAAGGCCGCAAAACCCGCCCCGATGGGCCCCGTCCTTCAACGTCCCATGGAGGACGTAAAAGCCACGTACACCATGGGAAAAGAGCTAGGAAGAGGCCAATTCGGAGTCACACATCTCTGCACACACAAAGCCACCGGACAACAATACGCGTGCAAGACGATCGCAAAGAGAAAGCTCTCAAACAAAGAAGACATCGAAGATGTGAGGAGGGAGGTTCAGATCATGCACCATTTGGCAGGACAACAGAATGTGGTGGAGTTGAAGGGTGCGTATGAGGATAAACATTCGGTGCATTTGGTGATGGAGCTGTGCGCCGGCGGCGAGCTGTTTGATCGTATTATCGAGAAGGGACATTATACGGAGAGAGCGGCGGCGTCGTTGATGAGAACGATAGTGCAGATTGTTCATACTTGTCATTCCATGGGTGTTATTCATAGAGATCTGAAGCCGGAGAATTTCTTGCTTTTGAATAAGAAGGAGGATTCGCCTCTTAAAGCCACCGATTTTGGTTTATCCGTTTTCTTCAAAGAAGGTTTTTCATCTTTCTCTGCTTTTCAATTGTCTCTCTGTTCTTCTACCCAGTTTCTTTTTTATTCGTTGATATTATTATTTGTTAACCAGATGGGACAAGTGTTTCCTAAAACTCGAATTCGAGTTTTAGAGGATCTAATGGGTCATTACACCACTAAACTAAATCTATGTTGGTTCTTCTATCTAGTTTCATGATCATAAAATTTAACAAGAAAACGGAAGAAAATAGCATATTTTAATTCATGTAAGAAATAGAGAAAAGGTAACGTTCGTTTCTACAGTTTCTACGACGGAATTGAAGAAATACGTGAATTTTAGGTTTTCTGTATAAGCTTTATATGATAACGAGAGTTTCATTCATAAAAGAGTTTCATTCTTGGTTCTTGTTAAAAAAAAAAAAAGGCAAAAGTGTGTACCTTCAAATTACAAGTTCTTATACCCATCATTGTTATTTTTTAAAATTAAGCTTAATATATATCAGCATTTGAGAGTGCTTTGTTAACATTGAAAATTTTAATATTAACATATTTTGTTAACAATATTAGGGGTTAGAAGATTAAAATGATACTATTTTATAAAATTAAAGCATCAAATTGAAACCTCCTGTGAAATGGGAGAACTCAAAATGCATTTTTGCAGAAAGAGCTTCCAGCTGTTTGATCTCTAATAATATTATTTAAATTTCAATCAGTTGGAAATATCAAATGATGCAAGATATGTGTGTGTGTGTGTATATATATATCCACTAAGTCTTTCCCCCCCTTAAATTGTACATGAGAAATTATTTAATTTTAAAAAAATTGTTGATACAGGGGAGACATTTAAGGATATTGTTGGGAGTGCATATTATATAGCTCCAGAGGTATTGAAGAGGAAGTATGGACCAGAAGTTGATATTTGGAGTATTGGTGTTATGCTCTACATTCTTCTTTGTGGTGTTCCTCCGTTTTGGGCAGGTTTGTTTAATACATACTCTTCATTATATTATTCTCTCTTATTTAATTCTTAATTAATTATCCATATAAACATATATATATCAAGGTATTAAAACCTGGACCGGGTATTGAACCGGTCGGGGTATTGAGTTAAGGGTCAGTGGATCAGACCGGTGCCAAACCGGAGCTAAATCGGTGAGAAATTGAAAATTTTATATTTATAGTATGAAATTCTAAAGGAAAAATTTTAAATTTTTTTAAAAAAATAGTAACCCGGACCGGACCTGTTTACCGGCCGGTTTACCGGTTTCTGGGCCGGACCGGCCAGTCCGATCCGAGTTACATAACATTGATATATATATCGATTACTTTAAAAACTTAACTAGCATGAATCATAAGTGAGTCAATGAGTACTCTTGGGGTTGGGGTAATAATAATACAAAGTTGAATGAGAGTGAAAAAATAAAAATGTGAAAATTGAAATCAAATTAAAACATTTGATGAAACTTTTCTTTTGCTGGAAAAAGAGGATGAGAAATGAGCTACATTATTCACTGCTGCTTGATTGGGAATTAAGAATTCGATTTTTCAGAGACCTTATATTTATATTGATTGATAACATATTTTATTTTGGTTATATATTATGACAGAATCTGAGCATGGAATCTTCAATGCCATATTAAGAGGACACGTAGATTTCTCAGCGGATCCATGGCCATCCATATCACCTTCAGCTAAAGATCTTGTTAAGAAAATGTTGACTTCTGACCCCAAGGCCAGGCTCACTGCCTACCAAGTTCTAAGTGAGTTTTTTTTTTTGTCCTAGGCATATAAGACAGAGTTGACTCTTTTTGAAGAGATTAAGGAATCTAAATATATTACTTAATCATAATATATGTTGTGCATCATTAGATTATATATTAGTTTATAAAGTCAGACTAACTAGTTTCGAGCAAAAACAATTTGATATAAGTACTTTAAAATAATTTATTTAGTTTACATACTTTTTCTAAAAAAGTCAACTAGATCTTATATTTAGAACCGAAGGTAGTACTTTATATATATATATGAACCATACCAGATAAGACTTTTCATAATTAATTAGGGTTTCAAGTACTCATGAACTGGTATTGTCGAACAGATCATCCATGGATTAAGGAGGATGGTGAAGCACCTGATACTCCTCTTGACAATGCTGTGCTCAACAGACTCAAACAGTTCAGAGCAATGAACCAATTCAAGAAAGCTGCTTTAAGGGTATATTATATATTCATATTATTATTATTATTAACTGTTTTCTTTGCCCTAATTAATTAATTAAGATTAATTAAAAATGTATGTGGGAATTAATGATGATGGAGTAGGTGATAGCTGGGTGCCTATCAGAGGAAGAAATAATGGGATTGAAGGAAATGTTCAAGAACATGGACACTGATGGCAGTGGAACCATTACTGTAGAAGAGCTCAAGCAAGGCCTTGCTAAACAAGGAACCAAGCTTTCTGAACTAGAAGTTAAGCAACTTATGGAAGCGGTAAGTTTATTTTTCCCCCCCTATTTTCATCACAATTCTTTTTAATTAATAAAAACCCATTATTTTAAGCAAAATGAACCCTGGAGAGGATTGTATTCACTTTTGAAAAGTGTAGCTTCTTTTCTTTTCTTCTTCTTTTTTGTTTTTTTTTGTTTTAAATTCTGAATATATGTTTTTGGTGTGTACAAATTACACACACAGGCGGATGCAGATGGAAATGGAACTATAGATTATGATGAGTTCATAACAGCAACAATGCAGATGAACCGAATGAACAAAGAAGAACATCTCTACACTGCCTTCCAATACTTTGATAAAGATAACAGCGGGTAAAATTCCCACTGTAAATATTATTAATTAAATTCTATATATATATATATATATATATATATGTATGTGTATGTGTATGAATATAGGTTGTATTATACAAAGTCTAATTGGTGTTGAAAAATCAGGTACATTACGATTGAAGAAATGGAACAAGCTCTGAAGGACTTTAACATGCATGACGGCAGGGACATCAAAGAAATCATCTCAGAAGTTGACTCAGATAATGTAAGTCCTTCATTTGATAATAAACAACCAATTAATTATTCATTTTATTTACATAAAATTTTGTTATTGCTTGACTGTCATTTGATCCAAAAATAACTTGCTTTTTAGTAAATTTTATCACTTAAATGTCTCTCTAATTAAATAATCTTTAAATATATATAGCCCTAGCTATCTATAAGATTGTAGTGAAACTACTACAGCTAGGTATATATACAAGTGACCAATGGTTTGTATGCTAATGGCTTGAGAGCTCCACTGTAAGAGGAAGGTTGCGGATTTGATACCGTTTATAACTCCATACTGTTAATGCTAGTGATACCGTTTATAACTCCATACTGTTAGTGCTAGTCCCTTAAATTAAAATATACTCCCTCCGGTCCTAATTATAAGACAATATTTGTAAGTTGATTTTGGTCCTAATTATAGGACAAAGTTTTAATTTTAGTCAATTTCTTCCCAAAATACCCCAATTGATACTTCAAGGCAAGTGATCAACATCAATAGAACATGATTTCTTGTATGTATTAAATAAGGGTATTTTAGGAAAATAAATAAGATTAACTAATTTAACTACTATTCTTAATTTCTCCAAAGTTAGGTAAATATGTCCTATAATTAGGACCGGAGGGAGTATATATATATATAACAACTGATGTATTTTTCATGGCATGTGAACAGTGTACTTTGTTATAAATTTTATGAATAAATAGATAGATGTATACATATTGGTTTTAGTGTGAAGATGAAATTAATCAATAATTATATGTGTGTGCAAATACAGGATGGAAGGATAAACTATGAAGAGTTTGTAGCAATGATGAGAAAAGGAAACCCAGAAGCTATGACCAGGAAGAGGCGTGATTCATTTGTTTGATCTTATCAACATCATCGCTACGAACACACATATATGTTTCTTTTATAAGGTTTTAGTTGGGGAGAGACTTCCATTCAGGGAAGCTAGCTATATGTCAAGAAAGGATCATCATCATCATCATCTTTATCTTTAACATTATCGTGTGGGATGATACATGTTTCATCAATGGAACATTTCTCCTAATTAAGGTGAGTATTTTGTCAACTTTCTTGATGAACTTGTATTGTTATTACTTTTCAGTACTCTTGGACTTGCAGAGACTGTTTTCCAATCATGTGATGTGATTGAGACAAAAGATGATGTATATGCAATGTGTCACGAACCAAAATTCGAATCATCATTAAAATACTTAATTATGGTGAATTGTAGAGAGATAGAAACAAAATAGTGATACCATGTTTGTACCCACATAAATATACATTAAGTATCTCTCTCTACTTCGTCCGGTGAAATACCTTAAGGGATCCGAATTTGATAGATTATCAATCACGTGACATGTCCATAACAATTAACAATCATTATTGTATAAGCAATCCAACAGTAAAAAAAATTAATATTATCTCCGGTCTTTAATATAAGATCTGTCTGTGGTAGTAGAGATGTTATATTAAGGACTGGAGATAGTACTATTCAATTAACCCTAAATATATCTCTTGCTTGATGGGATTCTGATTGAACTGGCAGTGAATCAAAGAAGGGTCTTTGATCTTCATGCATTCATGCTATATGGAAAGGAGCAGCTTGTGAAGATGATGACAGAAGAACAAACAAGTCAAATATATTGGAGGGGAAGGCGAGAAGAAATGATGTTTGTTTTTTTTTTTGTTGGTTGGTTGGTTGGTTTTTTTTAAATAATTTCTGTGAATTATTGTAACAAGTCCCATGTTGTTATTAACGTTGTTTCTCCCGTAGGAATGAAAGTGTTAGAAAAATTCTTGAGCAAATCCGTTCTCCAAATGATAGGTAAATCAATTCCATTGCTGTAAATTTGCTATATATTTATTTTTTAACAAAGTCAATGAGTCAAATTCTTCCCATAAAAAAGCATGTATGAGAAAATATGTACGTATACTATATATATCATGATTGGTTTGATTTAATTATTTATCATTAGTATGAGTTGAATAGCATTTTTTTATTTGTTTATAGAAACTTTAGATTCATCTGTCATTTGTAGATCTTGGGACATTTTGACAATATTTAAAGAATACAATTGGTACACATATATTGGATCTATTTAGGTGAAATCAACCCATTGGAATGAAATATAAATTTAAGTATCCAGGTCTCCAGAAATATAAGTTAATTCCTTTATGTTTCTAATTAAAGGCATAATTTTTTTTTTTTGTAAATCAATTTACTTCAGTTGCTTACGTAGATCACAATACTTCAATTTGTTTCATTTTTTTTCACCAAATAATTAAAATACTTGAATGGCTTGGTGGCAATATTTGGTGTCCCAGGGTCCTTGCATAAATATCCTAATTATAAAGTTCTTCCAATTTTTTTATAGTATCATTTTCCCCCTATTTTTCTACCGTTACTACTTTGTAAAGTGAATTGTGAACCCAAAAAAAAAATTATACAGAATTTGCAGCACATTGTCATATACCAATATTTTATCTTAAACGATTTTTTTTTTCATTATTTCTTTTATTTTCATAAAATCAAAGCTTCATTCTTTTCTAATGTTAATCTCAAATTCAAATTGTCTAAAGTTAATTGATATCATATCCCTTGGTCACATTATTCAATATCTTTAATCTTTATCTTGATTATGTGAAGTATGACAATTCGTATTATGAATGTCATCACGTGACAATTGATGATCAACTTAATTAGTGGTAGGTAATCCTGTTAATATCAATAAATGATTTTTTTTTGAGCAAACCAATAAATGATTATTTTTATTTTAAATAATCTCCTCACTTTTTAATAGAAGATTTGGAAGCGCAAAGACTCCCATCACACCTTTCTTTTATACCATTTTTCCTCTTATTTTCTCTTGTTATCCAATCAAGGAAATATTTATTTTTCCCTTCATTCCCCTACTTTTCTCCTCGCCCTACCCATCCAATCACATTATTATCTCAAATATGTCTATGGTGAGAAACAAACGCCCAAGAAAAGGAACTCAACTGGATAAAGTGAGTCATAGTATATCTTTTGTACGTTTTGAATCTCATTTGATTGTGATGGCATTTGGAAGATTGAGATTATTTCAAGTATAATACAAAAATATCTCAACAAAAAGAGAATTTTTTCATGCCATATATTTTGGGCACACGTAAAAACTATGGGAACAGGCATGATATTTTAGTCGAATAGGTTTTGTTGAACTTTGATCAAACTTTTTTTTTTAATTTCAAACTATTAGTGAAATTTATTTCCAAAGTTTTATCCATCAGAATCAAGCAATTCTTCAAATTGCTTTAGTTATGTTTTATACAATACTACTGTTGGACTTTGGGTTCAAGTCCGCACTTGATGGGCCGGACTATTTGATTAAGGGCATAAGTTGCCTTATCAAATAATTAATCAATCAACATAAGATTGTTGCTTGGTAAATAAGTTGGCAATTAATTGTGGGATTATGATTGAGAAACAAATCTCTATGATTGAGGAATCGATTGAGAATCAATTGAATTAAATCACCAATTTGGAGAGCAAGAAAAGGGTGCACACACTGCCTAATTAGTGGTCACTCTGATCACTATAAATAGGGTGTGCCTCTAGCATTGCAAACCACCCCTGCCATTGAGCTTTCTGGCAATCCCCTTTTATCTACCATCTTGCTTGTTCTGGTGCACTGCTGTGCAAACCTTGATTAGACTCTTGTAGTCTAATCCTTGCGTGGGTTCCCAAACCCGGATCCGACTCTACCGGTATGCGCTTCTGCTCTACTGTTTAATATGTTTATTATTCCTTCATTGGCATCAGAGCCTGTTTGTTCTTGTGGCTGTATTCAACATGTGTTCTGCCAATTTTTTGATAATATATACATGTATATATATGTCTGAAAAAAAATATCAACGCCTGTGTATGTATATATATTTTTTTCTGTTTGCACATGCTCATATATTTTTTCTTTATTCCACTACTACTTTGTGTAACTGCATGTCCGTGATGCATGCATTTGAATATATGAACGTGTGCCTCTCACTCTTCGTCTCTCTCTCTCCTCTGTTACAATTTTTTTTCTGTTCCTGTTTTTGCCTCACATGTACTCACATGATCATGCACTGCGTCTTTCATTCATAAGCATGATACTATTTTTTGAAGCATGCTCTTAGTTCTCAAAGATTGAAACTATGCTTTCTCTCTCTTCTCGTTGTCTCTGTAAATATCGTTAATGGTTCTGGAATCTGTATGAATCCGAAAAACAGAAACTTGAACATATAAATAAGTGCATGAGATCATAAAACGTAAGAAGAAAGGGAAGGACCGTGCATTCTGTGTGAAACTGACGGTCACCGATGAGCTTTGAGAAATTGGGTCTTAGAAAACGTGAGCCTCTGTGTGAAAAGAGGTGATGAACGTGAAGTACTCGAGGAGACGGTTCCAACGGCACCAAAATCGCTTGAAACGGAGGTCGGATGAGGGAGATATAAGGGGAAGAAGCCGGGCGGGTCACGACGGACCCGCCGGAGCTCCGGCCGGGTCACAAGACCTGGCCAGAGGAAGAAGACGACCCAGGGGGGCCAAAACGGTGTCGTTTTGGCCAACCCCCCGAAACGCACAGTTTCACTAAGTGAAACGGCGGCGTTTCGGCACTGGCCGAAACGACGTCGTTTCGGCCAGTGGGGGCGCTGCGTTTCAATTAAGTGAAATGCAGCGTTTCGGGTCAGGGGACCCGAAACCCGATTCAAAGGACTTTGGGCCGGTCCAACCGAACCGGACCGGCCCAACCCGATTTCCAAACAAAAAAAAAATCAACAAAAAAAAACTTTTTTTTTATTCATTTAAAAATTTTTTTTCCTCTCTTCCCTTGACAGCGTGCCTTTGTGGCGCGTGGGACCCACCCCAAGGCCATAGGGCCAATCAACGACATCATCGAACTCAGTGCATCGAGACAAGTCCAGTGGTTTTGACATTGTGTCAAAATGAGGTCCTTAAGGCAGCGCGTGAGTGACACGCGCCACCACCCGAGAGTGGAACTTCCCAGTTTCCTATTTTTAAAAGATTTTTTTAAACCAGAAACCTTCTAGTGGCGCGTGGGGGCGCGTGCAGGGGCATTTTTGGAAGTTTTTTAGCCCTAAAAATTTGTAAATTCATGTTCTTCATATTGATATATTATTTGTCTATTTTTGGAAATTATTGAGAACATTTTATATAAGTTTTTGTGTGTTTTTTGACCCTAAACTATTTAAAATAAGTTCTGAAAATTGTTTTTCTTTGTGATGAATGATTATTGGTCAGATATGGCTAGTATACACACTGACCAATCCTTTGATGGGGCTCCCCCTGAATATTCTCCAGCTTCTGATGATGAACAAGAGGTAAAGACCTCAAGTGGAGTTAGTAGCACCAATAAGAAGGGTCCCCCTTTGTCACAACAAGACTCCAACACACCTGACGAGGTGAAGCAAGAAGAGAAAGCAAAGTTCAAATTCAATGAGTTCGAAGAGGAAGAGGTCGATAGACCAAGAACTAGTGCTCTAATCAAATCTCTTGTTGAAAAAGACGTTGATATATATGTTCAAATCAAAAGCGTCTATGGGGTCATTTGTGAATATGGTAGACAAGTCACTAATGCCAGTGACGCTGAGTTCTACGTGAAAGCTATCATGGAATACCGTGAGCAAGTGACAAAGGGGGGTCATCTCCATGACCTAGAATTTTGGAAAGACGTTTTCAAGAGAGGCATAAACAATATGGACGAAGGAGCTCATAAAGCTAAGGCTAGGAAAACCTTTCTAGATTTTGGCATTGATGTACCTCGTTATTGAAACTTGATTATCCATGTTGTAGTTTACTTATTTTTGAATTTGTTTTCATTGCAACTTATATGAACCTTTCATGGAATTATTGCTTAATGAATAAATTGTTTTTCGAATTATTTATTCTACTTCCTTATGATGCTTTATTTGAGTGGGAGCATATCTTTTTTTTCTCTTTTATGGAATTGTTTTTTTTCTTCTGAAAAAAATATGGGGATATGTTTGAATAATAATAGAAATTAATAATAATGAGTGGTGAACTAGAATGAGTGGGATGGGGGGTCAACCCAGTTGATTCCTGAACACGAAGTTAGCAAACTCTCATTCTATTAATTTCTACTCTTACTTAAACAAAGAGATAGTGTTTCAAAATGAAATTGCATACCTAATGCATGTCTATGTGACAGAAAAATGGCTCAAATGACAAGCAAAACTTTTGTTGCTGATCTCGTTCGAGGAGACAAGCTGCATGGTGAGAACTTCGGCATGTGGCGTCGTAAGATCTCGTATGTCTTGGAGGAACAAGATGTCATGGACGTCTTGACCAATGTGCTTCCGCAACCCGATGCTAATGCATCACGAAGGGAACATGATGCTTTTACAACTTGGAAAAGGAAGGATACCATCGCTCAGATCACAATGCTTGCAGCAATGACCGACGATGTGATATGTTAATTTGAAGGACATGTCACTGCCTCTGCCATGTGACAGCACTGAAAGAAGAGTTTGATGGTACTTCTGATGCAAGACTCAGGAGAATCACTGTCAAGCTTGACAATTATAAGCTGGGTCTAAACACTACCATAAGGCAGCATTTAAGGAAAATGCAAAATATGATAAGGGAACTTATCGAGGCAGGAGGAACCCTTTTTGAAGCACAGCAACTGCAAGCTGTTGTGAGTTCACTCCCTGCAAGCTAGGATCACATGAAGCACACCATAACTCACAACAACACCATCAAGACTTTTGCTGACGTTGCTCGTCACATCCAATTGGAGGATGACCGTATGTACGGTGCAAAGACCAATGGTCAAGCACTTTTAACTAAAGAAAAAGGAGCTTTATCCCATAAGCGAAAGCCCAATAAAGGCAAGGGGCCCCAAAAGAAGAAGTGGAACCAAGGGGTAAAGAAGGATAAGAATGCCTTCAAGAAGAACAAGAAACCTGCAAAGAAGCGAGACCTTTCCAAGGTCAAGTGCTACTATTGCGAAAAGAAAGGCCATTTTGCAAAAGATTGCCCTGAGAAGAATAAGGTACTATGTGATAACCCTTCTCATTTTTCTTTTGTTTCTAGTACTGCCTTTATAGCTGAGGCTAATCCTGTGTGGGTTGTAGACTCAGGGGCCACAGAGTATGTGAGCAGAGATCGTAGGAACTTCACGGAGTTTCACAAGCTACCAGCTAGAAGCAAATGGCTTTACGCTGGGAACAATGCGATGGTAGAAGTCAAAGGGATCGGTACTTGTAAATTGACTTTACAAGGCGGGCGAACCCTAATTTTGCAAGATGTCCTCTACTCTCCGGAGATCCGACGAAACCTAGTGTCTGTTATTTCTTTAGTTAAATTTAGTTTTAATGTTAACTTTCATGATCAAGTTGTTGACATTTCAAATGGGACCGATTATTTCGGATTTGGTTGTATTTCGGATGGTTTCTTTGTTTTATTGAATTATGATTTTAATTCTAGTCAATGCTATGCGATTTCATCTAATGATAATTACGATACATGGCATGTCAGATTAGGACACATTGGTCAAGAACGCATGACCAAACTAGCAAATGAAGGATTGCTAGGAGAAGTGTCGAAAAAGGAAATGTCTCTATGTGAGCATTGCCTTGCTGGCAAAAGCACAAGGAAACCCTTCGGAAAGGCAACTAGAGCAGAACATTCTCTTAAACTGATACACTCGGATATCTACGGACCTATGAGTGTGAGGGCACGACATGGAGCGTGGTACTTTATTACATTTATCGACAATTTTTTGTGATATGGACATGTATACTTGATCTCTCACAAGTTTGAAGCTTTAGAATGCTTTAAGAAGTACCTTAATCTAGTTGAAAATCAACTAAATTGCAAGGTTAAAGCCTTGAGAACTGATAGAGGTCGAGAGTATCTCTCAGAACAGTTCAAAACGCTCTGTGATGAAAAAGGGATTGTCAGACAATTGACCATCCCTGGCACTCCTCAACAAAATGGGGTGGCCGAGAGAAGAAATAGAACACTTCTCGATATGGTTAGGTCAATGATGTCACAAGATGAACTACCAATTTCATATTGGGGGGATGCACTGTTATTGCGACATTTATACTTAACCGAGTGCCCTCCAAATCAGTCACTTCTACGCCTTATGAGCTGTGGACAGGCTGTAAGCCGGATCTAAGTGTCTTACGACCATGGGGATTGGCCGCCTATATACACAATTCGTCTCACAAACATAGAAAGTTGGGACCTCGAGGCAAGAAATGTATCTTTATAAGATACTCTGACCAATCAAAAGGATATGTCTTCATTAGTGAAAATGAGGATGGCACAATGACTGAGGTAGAGTCAAGGGACGCAGTGTTCCTAAAAGCAGATTTTCCTAGCAGAGGAAGCCTTAACCAAACAGAAACTCTATATGAGAGTGAGGAAGTTGAAGGCATCCCTCAGATCACTGACCCGAGTGGGAGAAATGAGTCATTTTCACAACATGGAAATGATAATCAAGCACAGGAAGAGAATCCTGGAGAACTCCCACCCCGGAGAAGCCAAAGGGATAGAATCCCTAAAAGACGCTTCTCCGTTGAAGGGGAAGTACTCATTGTCAATCCAGAAGACAATGAGGAAGATCTGAAAAGCGTTAAAGAAGCACTAACCGGACCTGCTAAGGAAATATGGCAAAAGGCAATAGAAGAGGAGATAAATTCCATGAAAGCTAACCAAGTTTAGGAATTGGTTGACCTGCCACCAGGCCGAAAGGAAATTGGGAACAAATGGGTTCTCAAATATAAACAAAAGGCAGATGGATCAATTGAAAAACCTAAAGCACGCTTGGTGGCTAAGGGGTACACCCAACGAGAAGGGATAGACTATGAAGATACCTTCTCGCCAGTGGTGCGTTTTAACTCAATAAGACTCATACTCGCTATAGTGGCAAGTATGGACTTGGAGTTACATCAAATGGATGTAAAAACCGCATTCCTTAATGAAAAACTAGATGAAGAGATATATATGGAGCAGCTTGAGGGCTTCATAGAAAAGGGAAGTGAACAAAAGGTTTGCAAACTCCTAAGGTCCATCTACGGACTGAAACAATCATCTAGATAGTGGTATCTAAGATTTAAAGAGGAAGTGACCTCATTCAACTTTGAGATGATCGAAGAATACCACTGTGTCTACATAAAGTGGTTTGGAGATGATTTTGTGATCTTGTCTCTTTATGTAAATGATATACTCCTGGCTGGAACGAGTCTTAAGGTAGTCAAAATAATCAAGGATTGGTTATCCTTGAACTTTGAAATGAAAGACATGGGCGAAGCAGAATATATCTTGGGAGTCAATATAAAGAGGAATCGTTCAAAAAGATTGCTATCCTTGTCACAAAAGGCATACATAGCAAAGATCTTAGAACGATTCAATATGAGAGACTGCAAGCCTATGGATACCCCTGTGGTTAAAGGACACCACCTCAGCACGGACATGTGTCCCATGGAAGAATCTGAAATAAAGTGCATGAAAAGAGTCCCGTACTCGAGTGCAGTTGGAAGCTTGATGTATGCTATGCTCTGTACTAGACCAGACATATGCTTCGCAGTTGGACTTGTGAGCCGTTTTTAATCCAACCCTGGAATAAAGCATTGGGAAGCTGTAAAAAGAAACATGAGGTACCTGAAGGGAACCATGGATTACGAGCTATGTTACGAAGGTAGAGATATGCATCTAATAGGATACTCTGACGTCGACTGGGCGGGAGATATAGATGAACGACACTCCACCTCAGTATACGCGTACCTCCTAAACAATGGAGCAATATCCTAGAGCAGCAAGAAACAGACTTGTGTGGCTCTGTCATCCATGGAATCCGAATACATAGCTTGTTCTATCGCTGTTCAAGAAGCTGTGTGGCTTAAGAGATTTCTAGAACGTCTAGGAATGAAAGGCAGAAAGGAGGGTCCTATTCTGATACATTGCGATAGTCAAGCCGCAATAGCCTATGCTAAGGACCCTAAGGATCATAGTAGGACAAAGCACATAGACATTAAATATCATTTTGTAAGAGACATGATCACTAAGAAACAAGTGATCGTTCAATACCTTTCTACTCATAAGATGTTAGCTGATCCCCTTACAAAGCCTATTGCCAGAAACCCTTTTGTTAAACATGTAAATGCTTTGGGCATGCGTAGAATGTAATGTATTGAACATTGCAATAAAATGATGCATTTTCAATTTTTTCAAATATATTGTGTATATATTAATGCATAGGCACGAGGTATGCAATTCCGTATGTCATACAGGTCAGGAAGGTTGGTTCACTCACACGAACAACCGTCTTCCCATGATTTGCAAGGGCGTGGGATGATAAGACGAGCAAATGATCACCATGAGATGGGTAAGGAAGATCTTTGCGCTTGAGTCACCTCAATTGAACTGAGATGAGATCCGCATGTATACATACGTAATGGATCGAGGCATGATTACAAAGGATGTATCATCAGACCTGTAGCCAGGCAAAGGACTCTCTTTTACAAATGAGGTTCCAAAAGGGAATGATTGTAAAAAGGGAAGTTTTGGTTCCAATGTTGAGTGCATTTGAACTAAAGTCTGTACGGTGAAAGATAAAGGTAAAATCGACGCACACCATTACAAAATCACCGTAGCATGTAATTCATACTGCATGTGCTTGAGAGAATGACTGCAATATGGGACGTAGGTGACAGATCCCTGGTTCACTATGGTATGAGTCCCAGGAAGGAGAAATCCTTCAAACAATGCCCTCAGGACTTAGGCAGGCATCCTGAAAGCCTGACTTGGAGCCAGCTACTTTGGCTGAAGCTTTATGATCACGTATGATTCAATCAGACAACTAAAAGCTAGGAAAGCGACCAAGTTGGGAAAGATCGATGTTTCTAGTAAAAAAGGAAGGTCTATCTTGAAGTACACCTTTTATGGTGGCATCTGTGACATGTCCCTTACAGGTTATGAAAAAAACCAGTAAGTGTGGATACCACGCGCATAGTAGGCAATCTGGGTCAAGTTCATAAACAAGAGAAGCTATGACTCAAGAGGGATCAGATATGCCATGAGTTGAGTGTATGGATGACCTAGGGCATATGAGGCAACAATTTACAGGTTCACAAAGGGTGTCCTTGGATGCTGATCCGATATCAAGGATTTCTAGTATCACAAGCACCAAAGGTTCTGAAGATGTTGTGCCCACGCAGTCACGACAGACACCAAGTATGAAACAAGAAGAAGATGTAGTCGCATGATGGGTAGCCCATCAAGTGCGAGTGGGAGATGTTGGACTTTGGGTCTAAGTCCGCCCTTGATGGGCCAAACTATTTGATTAAGGGCATAAGTTGCCTTATCAAATAATTAATCAATCAACATAAGATTGTTGCTTGGTAAATAAGTTGGCAATTAATTGTGGGATTATGATTGAGAAACAAATCTCTATGATTGAGGAATCGATTGAGAATCAATTGAATTAAATCACCAACTTGGAGAGCAAGAAAAGGGTGCACACACTGCCTAATTAGTAGTCACTATAATCACTATAAATAGGATGTGCCTCTAGCATTACAAACCACCCCTGCCATTGAGCTTTCTGGCAATCCCCTCTTATTTACCATCTTGCTTGTTTTGGTGCACTGCTGTGTAAACCTTGATTAGGCTCTTGTAGTCTAATCCTTGCGTGGGCTCCCAAACCCGGATCCGACTCTACCGGTACGCGCTTCTGCTCTACTGTTTAATATGTTTATTATTCCTTCAACTACATTTTCATTGATGTTGAAATAGTGCATTATATTAATACAACCATTAGGTGAAAAACAAGCTGGGGAGCTCTTAAAATTGACTAAAAGCTTTTTGATAAAGTATCCTGGAGTTTGTACTCCAGGAAATGAACTTCCCATGGATTTAGATCATGATGATAATGTAATACTACAAATGTCAATACATTACCATTCTTCAGGATCTTTCACACAGTACTTATTATTATCTTGTCGCCTTTACCACCCTAAGCTCCGAATGGGGAAGAAAAATTGTCCAAATAATCATCATTTAGGTTTCGTATACTAGAAAATAAGATCAAGGAAGGCATAAAAAAAATAGCGAGAATACGCTAAAAAATGAAGAACTTTAAGGAGGGACGACATAAACAGAAGAATGAGAAAACACACATAAATACCTTGAAGCAGTGGCAGTAGGATCTAAAGGAACCCATATGTGAGATTAGAGAGAAAAGGAAGAGTGCAAGGAAGAGGAAAGCAAATAAAGAGTATAAGGAAGAGGAAAGGGGAGGGAGATTGTGTATTGGTGAGGATTGTAGTTTTCTACTTTTGGTGCTACCCCGGGAAGTTGAGATGCTTGGTGAAATTTTTTTGGCCGATTTTATTTATATCTTTTAATATAAAAATATCTCAACAAGAAGAGAAGTTTTTCTTGCCATATTTTTTTGGCATACGTAAAAGCTATGGGAACTGACATAATATTTTAGTTCTGTTGAAATTTGACCACACTTTTTTTTATATTTTTATACTATTAGTGAAATTTATTTCCAAAGTTTTAGACATTGGAATCAAGCGAATCTTCAAAGTGCTTTAGTTATGTTCTATACCGTATTACATTTTCATGGTTGTTGAAATAGTGAATTATATTAATACAACCATGCATTAGGTGAAAAACAAGTTGGGGAGCTATTAAAATTGACTAAAGACTTTTTGATAAAGTATCCTCGAGATCGAGATGGTACTTTAGGAAATAAACTTCCCATGGATGTGATTTGAGACATGATCATTATGCAATACTCGATCCCATCCATTATATAAGTCACCTAATATAAATTACTTGAAGAGTAATTAATACTATATGACAAGAAAGCATCATCGTCATCATTCACTAACATCTTTATCTTCAACAAGATCTTCTTGGATGATACATGTCTCATCACTGAAACATTTCTCCTCAAGTGAGAATTTAATTTGTTAGCTTAAATTTCTTGAAATTATATTGTTATTATTACTTTTCACTGTTGGACTTGTAGAGATCGTTTTCTAATCATGTCATGTGGTTGAGATGAAAGATATCGTTTGGGTGACATACCAAAAATTGAACCCTCTAAAGTAATTAATAATGGTGAGGTAGAGAGAAATAGAAACACATAAGTATCTCTCTCTGCTTCATCTTGCGAAATCTTTTTAGGCTATTTAGTATGAGGGGAGGAGGGGGAAATTAAGTTCTATTTAAAAAAAATTATAGAAGTGGGGTTAAATTTTTAATTAATTTTTCTTTCTCTTTTATCTTATTTTTATCTCTTTATTAAAATTTTATTACCTCACTTCTCCAATTTTTTAAAATTCAACTCTAAAAAATGTTCCGTCCCCTCCCCTCCCCTCCCTTTCAAATTGCTCGAACCAAATAGCCCAAGGCATCCAAATTTGATAGATCAATCGCATGACTTGCATAATTAATGACTATTATTGTCTAAGCAATCCAACAGTAAGAAAATTAATACTTTAATAAACTTTATATATTGATTTAACCATAATTTTATATAATTTTTCTCAACTTAAAAGAGATTTTTAATGTATTTTGTATAGCTTTATTGCATGATTAAACATTCCTTTTAGTTAGAGACATTTGTATTGGATTAATTGTAATTAAAGCGTAAATTGGTTACAAATTATTAAATATTTATACAAATGTTCTCTTGAACTTCTAATACTATTTTGTGCTTAATCTTGCATTGCATGTGTTTTGGGAAGAAATTGATGCTTTTTTGGAGATTAAATTAATATTTTGGAGGACTGGGCAAATTACAGAAAAGTTCCCCAACATTTCTAAAGAATTCTAGTCATTGGAGAAAAGGGACAAGGGTAAATTACAGAAATGACCCAAGACACAAATTCATCACGTGAAATAGGGAAAGCTTTGAATTACGTTCGGCTTGCAATGATGAAAAGGGAAATCACAAAGCATTTGGCATCTTCCTTTCGGCTGGCAATGAATGATGACGAACCCATTTGAGCAATACCTAACACAACAACTAGTAGTGGATGTTGTTGGTTAAAAAAATGGGCGTAGGCAATTTCACTATATATATCTCTCATTCTCACCACCATGAACACATCCTGGCATCGAGAAAAATTCTGTAACCCTCTTCCATTCAATTTTATTTCATTTTCCTTGGTACCATAGAATGGGGAGTTGAAGTGAGAAAGAGGTGATCACTATCACCGCCGATCTCTTCTCTTCATCACCACCATTCACCTTTACCAGCCTCGGCATCTTCCTCTCCATTATTTTCATCACTGTCAGCACCTTCTTTTTCACAACCACAGCATATCATCATCTCTCTCAACCGCCACCATTATTTTCATAAGCACCATCATCCTCCTCTTTCCTCTGCTTCACGTCATCATCGTCACTATCATCTTCTTCAAGCTTCCTCGCCACCGACCCTTACTTCCAGCAACAACACACCTCCTCCGACAACTCTTTTCATATTGTTTCATAGCCTTCCTCATCAAGAGCTATTGCTAGCATCACCACAGTCACCACCTCTGTTCTCACACCAGCACCGGCGACCTTCTTGAAAACACAAGTTAAAGGGGGCTGAGAAGGAGCAGGGACGACAACTTAATATCACTCTGGGGAGTTGTGCGACGGAGTAATTAAAGGAAGAGAGAACTGCGGCTGGAACACACTACACTGCTGAGTCATTATCATAGCCCTCTCATCATCGTCTTTGTTGAATTATTATTGTAAATAGTTGTAGGAAATAGTGAGCTTGAGCCCAAGTATATTGTGTACTGTGATTGGGCTTGACCCAGTTAGTAGCTCTAATAGGATATTTGTCATTTGTATATAAGTTGTAGGATTGAGATTGTACAGGTGTTGGTTGGATAATACATTTCGTTAATGAAATAATGAAAGTGTAGCAATTTGCTACTGCTTTGATCAGAGAAGAGTCCTGCTAACTAACATGGTATCAGAGCTTCAGGTCTGAGGAAGAAAAACAAATTCGCCCAGTCCTGGTTTCTCTTCATATGGTCGGCAATCCAAGACCACCCAAGAATATCTGCAGGTTGCATCAGTGGCCCAAAAATACAAAGTCACAGGCCCAAGATCCACCGCAGACTCAAGATCCGGCTCCAAGAAAAGCCTGAGATCCGAATTTCCCCACCGAAATATCAAGATCCGGCAGCCAAGAAAGACGCTCGAGATCTAATTCGCATAGAGCACAGCTCGATCCCTATCTGTAATCAAGATCCGGCGGCCAAGAAAGACGCTCGGGATCTGATTTGCATAGAGCACAGCTCGATCCTCATCTGTATCCACTGTTTGATTTAGTCTTCTTCCAGAACCATTGATCTCGCTTGATTCCAGAACCATCGCTCTCGTATTTCCCTCAGATTTGCCGTTCACGCAGAATCGCCTCTGATGGTATCAATCGGTAACAACCTTTTGACGTCCTCCAGTCGTTGCAGCCCTCAATTTTTTTATCTCTCTTGTTCCGTGTTACTACTATGGCCGAGAAGTCCACCGAGACCGGCGATTCTCACTTCGGTGACCCAATACCATTCAATCACCCCTCTTTCTTCATCCTTCTGACACTCAAACAACCTCTATTATTCTGCACACTCTTATTGGCAGTGGAAACTATACTATTTGGAGTCGAGCTATGCGCATCGCATTGTTAGGTAAGCAGAAAATTGGCTTTATTGACGGGTCCTGCACAAAGGAACTGCAAGAAGCACGTTTCCAGAACCAATGGGAGCGGTGCAACGCCATTGTCCTCTCCTGGCTGCTCAACTCTGTTTCTAAAGAACTAGCGAATAGTCTTATTTTCTACCACAATGCTAATTCTATCTGGCTTGATCTTCAAGAATGCTATGATAAGGTCACTAGCTCCAGAATCTTTGCTCTTCATCATGAGCTTACTCTGCTGCGTCAAGGTTCTCAGACGGTTTCACAATATTACTCCAAATTAAAGGAACTATGGGAAGAACAGTCTGCTTTGCTCCCAATTCCAATATGTCAATGTCCTACCTCTAAGGTGTATTCTGAGCGTATTCATCAACAAAAGTTACTACAATTCCTTCTCGGCCTGAATGATTCTTACGGAACAGCCAAGAGTCAAATTCTTCTCATTCAACCTCTACCCACTATTAATCAGGCTTTTGCTATGATCTACGAAGATGAAGCCTAACGTTCTATTGCTCATTCTTCTCACACATTAAATGAGGGCATTGCTATGATTTCCCGAGGCAGGGGGAGAGGGCGTGGCAGAGGCCGAGGGGGGCCACTCCAGAATGCACTCACTGTGGAAAGAAAGGACATATCAAAGATGTTTGTTGGGAGCTGGTTGGATACCCTACTGGCTACAAGGGTCCTAAAGGTCCTAAGATACCAGAGGCATCAATTAATCAACTCAACATGGACACAGGGGGTCTACTGCATCAAGAGATCAAGTTATCTCGCCCACCTTCACACAAGATCAATATGATCGCCTCCTCAACCTACTGAAAAAGGACTGTGAAGGCACTGTGCATGCTCTCACTAGCGCCGGTACAGGTTTACATAACTCTCCTTCTACTCTAACTAGAAATAGTAGATGGGTGTTTGATTCTGGCGCAACCTCACACATCACTAGAGATCTATCATTCTTTGAAACATATTGAATTAATGATAGTCCTATTAAGGCAATTAAGATACCTAATGGTGACAGTGTAGGGATTACTCATATTGGTAATGTTAGACTATCAGATGATATATACTTGACCAATGTATTATATGCTTCTCAACTCAAATTCAATCTTATTTCTGTCCCAAGGCTAGCACGTGAGCAGCAATGCATGGTTGTGTTTTTTTCTAACCATTGTTTAGTGCAGGATCTTCAAGATGGGAAGCAGAAGGCGATTGGTAAGCTAGAAGACGATCTATACATGTTAAATTTCCCTAAATGTACTGCTGCTGCTATTAGTAGTTATGCCCTTGATGTAAACAATTCTCATGATTTGTGGCTTTTACATAATAGACTAGGACATGCCCCACTTCCTGTGTTGCGACATTTACACATTGTCAAGGATAAATCTGTTACTTGGAATGACACATGTGAGATTTGTATTCAATCAAAGCAAACTAAATTTCCATTTAGCTCTAGTTGTATCAAATCTCATTCTTGTTTTGAATTAGTACATATGGATGTATGGGGTCCGTATCAGACACCTACACACCAAGGACATCATTATTTCTTAACTGTTGTGGATGATTACTCTAGAAGCACTTGGATATTTTTGATAAAATCAAAAACTGAAAGTGCTGGTTGCATTAAAAATTATATTGCTTATATTGCTACCCAATTTTCTGTTCCAGTTAAGAAAGTTAGGAGTGATAATGGTACTGAGTTTGTTAATAGTGATCTTAAAGCTTATTTCAGGGAAAAGGGAATTATTCATGAAACTAGTTGCCCCTACACTCTGGAACAAAATGGAATTGTAGAAAGAAAGCATTGAACATTAATGCAGGTAGCCCGAAGCCTTATCATTCAATCTGGGGTTCCTCTTAAGTATTGGGGAGAATGTGTATGGATGGCGGCCTTTCTAGTAAATAGAGTCCCTTCTAAAGTCTTGGATTTTAAAACACCATATGAGAAAGTATATGGGAAGGAACCGAATTTTGATAATCTCAGGGTTTTTGGTTGTCTTGCATATGCCACAAGGTCTAATGTAACCGACAAATTACAACCTAGAAGTGCCCCATGTGTCTTTCTAGGGTACCCAAATAATCAAAAAGGCTTTCTTCTCTTAGATCTCATTACTCAAAATATTATTATCAGTAAGCATGTTACATTTCTTGAAACTCGATTCCCCTTTAAAGAAGAATTAACCCCTGATCATAGTGAGACCTCTTACAAACTTAGACACATGTTTTTCTTTGATGATAATCCAGTACCTTATATTGAAAGGGAGCCAAAAGAGGTGACCCAACATATACAGAATAATGAGACCATTCATGGTAGTGAAACACAGTAAGATACCTTACATGACCCAATTACACCTATGCCTATTAATGCAAGTGATCTTAAGGCGCCTAAAGAAAGAAGGCCACCTATATGGGCTAAAGACTATGTTTGTAATCTAGTCACTCAGGGTTCTCATGAGAGTCATAATATATGTCTTTATCCTATTCATGATTATATTTCATATCACAATATTTCTTCCCATCATTTTGCTTTCCTTTGTCAGTTAGATTCTATTTATGAACCCAAAAGCTATGAGGAAGCAACCATGTCTAGTGAATGGGTTAAGGCAATGCATTTAGAAATAGAGGCCCTAGAGGCAAATAAGACATGGGAAATTGTCCCGTTACCTAAAGGTAAGAAACCTATTGGTTGTAAGTGGATATATAAAGTCAAATACAAATCAAATGGTGAGGTGGAAAAGTACAAAGCTAGGCTAGTTGCTAAAGGTTATAGTCAAAGAGAGGGGATCGACTACCATGAAATGTTTTCACCGGTTGTTAAAATGATCACCGTACGCACTATTTTAAAACTAGCTGCAATAAATAATTGGACTATATATCAAATGGATGTGCATAATGCCTTCTTGCAGGGAGACTTAGATGAAGAAGTTTACATGACTATTCCTCAAGGCTTTGATAGCAAAGGGGAGAATATGGTATGTCAACTACATAAATCCTTGTATGGGTTAAAACAAGCTTCTCGTCAGTGGAATTGTAAATTATCTGTCTCTAATTCAAGGAGGCTTCACCCAGAGTAAGTCAGGTTATTCATTCTTCTTTAAAAGGTATGGTGAGGAGATTGTTCTAATACTTGTTTACGTGGATGACATACTTGTTACTGGTAGTTCTGAGGAAAGGATAGAACAAGTAAACAATTTCTTCATAATAGGTTTAGAATAAAAGATCTAGGAGTAATGATGTATTTCCTTGGCATTGAAATGGCTAGGTCCACCAAAGGAATTGTGATATCACAAAGAAAATATACTTTAGATCTTTTGGCAGATTTAGGGATGAGTGGTTGTAGGCCACTTGGGATGCCTATGGCACAAAATTTAAAGTTGCGTGCATATGAAAAAAATAAGGATAAGGAATCTAATCTGTTGAGTGATCCTGAGAGGTATAGGCGTTTAATAGGTAGGTTGATTTATCTTGTCATTACACGGCCTGATATTTCTTTTCCTGTGCAGGCACTTAGTCAATTCATGCAACAACCTATGAAGGTCCATATGGCGGCAGCCTTAAATGTTGTACGATACTTAAAGAAAAGTCCGGGATTAGGAATATTGATCAGTGCAAATGGGGACATGTCGTTGAGCTGCTATTGTGATTTTGATTGGGGTGCGTGCGAGACTACTAGGAGGTATGTCACAGGTTATTTACTTAAAGTTGGAGGTTCGCTTGTACATTGGAAAACAAAGAAACAGAATACGGTCTCTAGATCTTTGGCGGAGGTAGAATATAGAGCACTTGCTTCTGCCACTTCTGAGGTTGTTTGGGTAGAAGGGCTACTAAAGGAAGTAGGATACCCTCTTTCTGAACCAGTGGATGTGTTTTGTGACAGTAAGGCCGCAATTCACATAGCAACCAATCCAGTATTTCACGAAAGGACCAAGAACATTGAGATAGATTGTCACTTTGTTCGTGAGAAAGTGCAATCTAAGTTAATCAAGTTACAACATGTTAGAACCAGAGAACATCAAGCTGATATACTGACAAAGCCTACAACAATGGAGATCCAAAATGAACTCCTTACCAAGTTGGGTGTTGTGAATATTTATGACACTCAACTTGAGGGGGAGTGTTGAATTATTATTGTAAATAGTTGTAGGAAATAGTGGGCTTGAGCCCAAGTATGTTGTGTACTGTGATTGGGCTTGACCCAGTTAGTAGCTCTAATAGGATATATGTCATTTGTATATAAGTTGTAGGATTGAGATTGTACAGGTGTTGGTTGGATAATACATTTCGTTAATGAAATAATGAATGTGTAGCAATTTGCTACTGCTTTGATCAGAGAAGAGTCCTGCTAACTAACAGTCTTCATTTTCCTACACCGCCGACGCTGCGCTGTTCTTCAGGAACGACGTGCTCCTTCCAGACGTGCATCACCGGCAGCACCACTCAACTTCGTCGCCATCTTCAACTCTGACGGTCTTCAATGCACCTTCCGCCATCGACGATGATACAGAGCTTGAAATAGAGAGTTTCAAGCTCCACCACCTTACATTTTTTCCCTCATCATTGGCAGCATATGGAGAGAAAAGAGATCACAAAAAACAAAGCTGAAGAGAGAAGAGATACCACCACCAATTACACATCTTCGACCCCCATTCCGGCCCCAATTCTGGCGACTTCAAGCACCACAACCGACCAGGAGTGTCTGAGTAACCAAACCTGATTGGAAACCAACGTTATAGCGTCAGGAAGCATTAACTCTGCCATGCTACTTGATTCCAACGTGACTTTGCAATCACCAGCGTGAAACTCGGCATTTTTCGGCGAGTGTCCCCATTTTCCGGTGGCTTCTATTCCTTGCTGCTCACACCGCTGTCATTGTTCTAATCCGACAAGCACCATCAATTCAATCCTATATGCCACCTTTTGTGTTATTCCAGCAAGCTTGTAACTTTCAAGCAAGTTCAATAGTTTTTCGGCGAGTCCTTGAAGTTTCCGACCCCAATTTTTCAGCGAGCTTCTATTTTCCAATGTTTTTCTAGTGTTCAAGACATGGGTATTCTCTAATAATTGAGTAGCTGATCCCTTCACGGTGA
Organism: Inga oerstediana; assembly: GCA_963210345.1. NCBI lineage: Eukaryota > Viridiplantae > Streptophyta > Magnoliopsida > Fabales > Fabaceae > Inga > Inga oerstediana. The sequence goes on from OY723405.1 coordinate 30,833,602, forward strand.
TGAAGATGCATATTTGATGTCAACAGAGGACATAGGGGAGTCATTTAATTTGATGCATATTTTCTTATTTAAATGTTTTGTTTGAAAATTGATTATTGTTTGTATAAATTATGAACTGAGTTTGTGAGATTAAATTTTGCTTGTGGATTTTTATATATGTATATATTTCCTTATAATTTGAATGTTTGTTTATGCATTTAATTAAATTGTATTTTTTATAAAAAAAATTTCAAAAACCTCTTTTTCCCAACCAATTTTCTTAATTAGCGTTTAGTTTTACCTAGGATCGGAAAGTCAAATTAAAAGACTCTTCAAGTGAGATGACCCGAATATTGTATTATATTACAATTTTTGGATTCAAAAATTTTGTATTTGACCCTGAGATGTAAAGACACGGTCAAATCAAATATATATATATATATATATATCTCTTGTTAATTGAAGGGATTCTGATTGAACTAGCAGGTGAATCAAGGAAGGATATTTCATAGTCATGCATTCATATTATATCTCTCTCTTGGGATTTAAAAAGGTGAGATGTATGGGAAGGAGCTTGTGAAGATGATGAGATGAACAAACAAATCAAATATTGAAGGGTTTGCGCAAAACATGAGAAAATTGTGTCTACATTGATGTTTGTTTGTTTTAGTTGGTTGGTTGGTTTTTTTTTTTTATTTTTTTTTTGTAAATTATTGTAACAAGCCCATGTTGTTATTAATGTTGTTTCTCTCCTAGGAATGAAAGTATTAGAAAAAATCTTGAGCAAATCCGATCTCTACGCATGATAGGTAAATCAATTCCATTGTTATAAATTATTTGTTATTTATTTTTTAGTGATAACAATGAGTCAAATTCTCCCATAAACAAAACATATATAAGAAAAAAATATACGTATACCATATATCATGATTGGCCTGATTTAATTATTTATCATTATAGTATGGGTTGAATGAACATTTTTCCATTTGTTTATCTATAATTTAGATTCCTTTGCCATTTGTAGATCTTGTAACATTTTGACAATATTCAAAGAATACAAGTAATATATAAACATAAATTGAATCTATCTAGGTGAAATCAACCCATCCGAAACCACAAAAATTAATTTCCTTGTATTTCTTGTCAGTATAAAAAAAACATAAGTTAATTCCCTTTTGTTTCTTGTTAAAACTCCTAATTTGTTGTAAATTAACTTATTCCAATTGTTTATGTAGATACTTCCGTTTGTTTTGATTTTTTTATATACACACACTTTTTTGCACTATATAATTAAAATATTCGAATGGCTTGGTGATATAATATATCCATTATCTAATGCTAACAGGTCATGTATTCAAACTGGCCTTCTTTGCAAAAATATTCTTTCATGGTCTCCTCCTCAAATTATAACACTGAATCAAATATATCAAATCAAATTTAATGTCATGTAGTCAGATGTTATTGAGTATAATTATTGAATTTTAGTATTCTCTTATTTCATTTTCTGTATTGTATTATCCAGTTCATGGCCACAAATATGTATATGGTGAGAAATGAATGCACAAGGAACCCAGCTGAATAAAGTGAGTCCTAACCGTATCTTTTATAGGTTTTGAATCTCATTTCATTATGATTGACATTTGGTGCATTGTGATCATTACAAGTATACAATACAAAAATATCTCAATAAGAAGAGAATCTTTTCATGCCTTTTTATTTGGCCCACGTAAAAGCTATGGAAACTGACATGATATTGTGAAATCAACCAATTTTATTCTCAAAATCTTATAATGCCCGGTTTATAAAAAAAGGGGTCAGTTTGGATCTATTAATCAATAAATACAATTTATTAATTAATTATTTCATATTTTTCTATATTTCTTTATAGTTCACTAATTGAGTAATATAATTCACTGATTAGATAATCATATTTCCTTCCAACAATATATCCCTCAATTTTAGAAAATGTAATTTATTTATATCTTTAACTATATTACTTTCTTTATGTGATTTTTCTTTAGGTAGGGGAGGGTTACAAAATATTCTTCCAATTTTATCACAGTTGAATTGTATTCATCTTGTGCAACGCAAGAGTAAATGATTGTTTATTTCCTAAGCGTGTTAGCTAACAGAATCAAGAATCCTGAATCATTATTGCTGTTTTAACCACTATTTTTAATTCTACTTCCCTCTCCTGCGATCACTGTGTAATCTTACAATGTTCTAAACTGGGCTTAATTACAACAACAATAATAAATCTCATGTCTCTAGTTATGCCATCGACAACTAAATTTTTTGATAAATTATTAACCTTTTCCCACTTAATTACTTCATTATTGAGTGGTTTAGAAATTCAACTAAGATAAGTTTCATTACTATAAAATAGTGTATCTATATGCTTTAACACTGTTTTATCCAGAACTGCATGTAAATGTTCAACTTAAAGCAATATTGTAATTCGTAGGGACAATCTAGGGCTAATATTCATGCATGGCTTTGAGGGGCACTAATGTCTTCTGCATATTCAGCTCCGAAACTCCTTTTGGAAAGCTTCCAATCAAACGTATGCACTTATAAAGCCCCCAATATGAATTGAACCATCAAAATCCCTAACCTCATTCCAGATCCAAAAGGAATAATGAGAAGTCCCAACCTCTAATGCTTATTGTGATGCCTCAATCTCCCAAAAGTTTTTTTCTTGTTTCTTTTTATCATTGATATCTTATGGGCATAAAATGAAGTGTTGAGTTTTTTATGATTTTTCAAAATAAATAAATAAATAATGCACCATTTTATCTTAAAGTATTTTTTTCTTTGAAAAATTATAAAAAATTCAAAACTTCACCATTTTATGTCCATAAGATATTAAAATTATGTCACTCATGAAGAAACAAGAACCAAACACTTGAAAAGTTATGAAATTTTAAAGAGCATTAGAGAGCATAGTAGAGTAAGCATATTAGAGACTCCTATCCCATATATATGCTGACACTGATCCTTTTGTGCTTTGAAATGAAGTAGTGGCCATCAACCTCGCTTGGCTACTCCAAGGCTGGGGGAGGTTGAGGGGTGTCGAAGGTCTCTCCTTGCAAATTGCTTGGAGGTAAGGGTTTGGGAGGTTAGATTCTTGCAGACAGCAGCGTACATTCATGCATGGGTTATGAGTTGGTCCACTTTTGTCGTGCTTTCTTCATGATGCCTAACCCCACCGTGAGAGAGAGCTGAGTGGAATTTGACCCAAGAAAGAGCTGTGAGAAAGATCCAAGGAGGAATATGGAGTTGAGTTGGAACAATTTTTTTGCCAAGTGGAAGCTGAGTTGGAAGCCATTTTTGCCATGTAGGATGACTCAATAAGTGAGTCATAGATGACAAGGATGACAATATAAAAAATGAAAAGATAGACGACTCACTTTAAAAAAACATTAAATTTCCGATGGAATTTGCTACGGATTTGTGATTGAAATGGATTTTCAACGGAATTCATTTCGTCATAGATAGGACCGTTACAAATAAAAAATTTCTAAGAAAATTCCATGAGAAATTTGTGACAGAATTGAATTTTATTGCAATTTTTTTTTAATTTCAAAATGCTAGATGGGATTTTTGGGAGAAGCCACATGTCACGTCAATAGGAAACCACATCACCAAGGGCCCCTCACTAGCACTGCCAAGAGGTAGCTCCGGCAATGGCCACCTCAACGTCAACGTGTGGTCACTCTGGCTACCACCAACTCATTGGTGACACCCAGCTCACCGTGTGTCTCCCTCTCACTTGCCATGTAAGGGTGGGTAAAAACCTGGTGGTTCGGTTCAGTTTGATCCAACCCGAGCTGATCCGGTCCTATCTAGTCTTATCCAAATAAAGCAACATAATGAAATCAAATCAGACTGACTGGTCGAGGTGGATTTCTGGACTAGGGGACCAGACCATTTGGACTTGCATGGTCTGGTTCAGGTCAATTTTTAAAAAAATATTTTTGTGATTTAGATATTTCTTTTTATTTTTTATTTAATGTTGTTGGACTTTTTTTTAAGGATTTATAATTATTTTTTATTTTTTATGATGATTTTTACATGATTGTAGGTATTTTTATTAACTTAATTGTATTTATCATGTTTAAATCTTTTTTTTTCAACATATTTTTTTAATGTTGTTGGATATTCTTATAGATTTATGATGTTTTAATTTTATATTATTATAGATATTTTTATGGTCTTATTATATTTGATAGGTTCAAATTTTTCCTTCTAAAGAGAAAAAAACAAAATTAAAAAAAATTATATTTAGGTCCACCACACCCAATCTTGTCTAACACGGCCTCAGGTTGGTGCTAGTCCAGATTAGACTACGGGATATCTTGTATAGCCCGAGGTCCTCTTCAACCACATGTCGCCACCTTGTCCTGCCATGGGTCACCACTCCATATTTCATGGAAATATATATCCTCTTGGCCCCTATTGGTTCAAACCCACTCCCTCACTCGCATGGGCGTGAAGCCTTACTAGTTGGCCTGGAATACTTTGGCGTTTTATTTTTGCAAAATTATATATATAATCTTATTATATATAATCAATGATTTATAAATATATATTTGTTTCTTATACATAAATAGATATTATTATCAAAAAATAAAGATAAATATAATAATAATATAAAATAATTTTTATACATTCTTATAATTTTTAATATAAATTAATTTTAAATTTAAAAAAGGAAAAATCCCTGTAAAATACTCTCGAAATAGGGAAATCCCTATTTGGTGCATTGAAAACCCAAATCCCTGATTAGTCTTGCGGTAGGAATCAGGGATTTTAAATTTCAGTGGAAATGACACAACTAGCCTTAGAAAAAAGCCTGCCAAACTACATGAGCAAGAAAGAAAGGAAGGCAATGGCAGATATGAATCCATAAATGATTTTCCCAAAAATTAGTTCAGACCCAAATCATTTTGATATTATGCATTTCGCTAGGGCAAAGTGAAGGGGGTGAAACATTTTCGTTCTTGAAGAAGACAGTTTGAAGGAGTTTGAAAACATTGAAAGCGGAGGGGACGAGGGATTTTCTGGTGACGGTCGGTGGCGGAGTTCAGTTTAAAGAGTCATGGGGTCGGGGAGAGACAGTGGCGGCGTTATCGACCAGTGAACGACAGGTTCTTCGGTGGGATTTGGCTGCGGTGTTCGGCGGCATTATGGGGACTTCGAATTATGGGTTCTTGGGTGAGGTTCTGCGGTCGTGTTTGGAGTTGAGATCGGTGGGTTCAGTGAGAGGCTTGAGACAACATTGTATGGAGTTCGAGCGTTGTTGACAGTTGTGGGTGTGCGTGGAGATGATCGACGGTGGTAAGTTGGCATTTTTTTAAATTTTCGGTTCATATAATGATTGGAAGATGCAGTGTGAAGGCTTGTGCTTATTTGCTGTCATGTATTGCCTTTTACTGTTTGTGATTGTCTCTGGTGGTGCTGGTTACAATTGGTGAACAATAATGTGATGAACTTGTTTCCTGTCGTATATTGCCCTTTTCCTACATTGAGAGCATCCTGTATGTAGTGGGTGCAGGGATTGTAATGATCTGGGTTTTCTGTCAAATTCTTGATTTGCGTCTTTGTCTGATGTGTATATGGAGAGGGAAGTGGGTATCGGAAGTGTTTGACTCTTCGTTTGTTGTACAGTAACTACACCTAGTTAAAAAATAACAACTTTGCCATAATGTTTAACAAGTCTTTTTGTGGAGGACCAAGACATGCCCAGGGGTAGTTGCGAGAGTACGAAGTTGGGGGCCATTAACAACTAATGTTTCAACAGTAACAACACCATGTAAGAAAATAACAACTTACCATCCTTGTTTAACAAAGACTAATGTGGAAAATGAGATTATCGACAGTGGAACTTGGGAGACTAATAAGTAGGGGGACGAGCACTAACTTAAGTTTGTACAGTAACATCTGCATGTTTGAAAATAACAACTTGTCGTTCATGTTTAACAATTGCTGATGTGGAAAAACAAGGAATGACAGGGGAACTTCTAACACTCACAAGTTGGGGGGCCAATTAACCACTTAAGATTCTATAGGAACAACACCACGTTAAGAAATAACACCATTCCATCCTTGTCTAACAACTTATGACTCAAAAAACCAAAACATGGCCATTACAATTTATGAGAATAACAAGATGTGGGGAAATTAACAAGTTCAAGCTCTATAGTAATGACATCACTTTAAAAAATAACAACTTTTCATTCTTGTTTGAGCTATGTGACGATGGGTTTCCTGCTGTAGTTCTTTCGTTATTTATCGTTTTTCTCTACTGTTTTGGAGGTATATTTTTTGGGGGGTTTGGGAGTGTTATGATTTTTAAATGTAGATTCTTGTCTGAATGATTTGCAAGGCTAGAGGCTCCAACCTCAGAGTCCACTTGAAGGTACTGATCTTTGATTGGTCCTTATCTCATTAACGTTCTTTCAACGAATGTATGTAATTATTGTGCCATATATATGCAGGGGTAGTTATTTTTTGTAATCCTTGATCTATCCTAGCTTTATATTTTCAGATTGTGTATTTGTATGAATAACATGTGGAAGGTTTGTCAATTGGTAATAGACACATCATTTTTTAACATTAGTTTCGTGAGAATGGAAGCTATAATGTCTACTATGTTAGATTAAAGAATGGGTATTTTTTTACCAATAAGTTATAGTGCTTGAACTTTGTATAACTCTATTTTGCAGAAGAAGATGGTGATCGAACAAAAGTAGGAGGGGACTGAAGAGGGGTAAGACAAAAGTGAAGAAGGGCATGTGGTGGTTGAAGAAGGGGAAAAGGTGGTGGAGGAAGGGCAGAACTTAAATGAACAAGGGAATGTGTAATACCCCGAATTTTGAGACTCGAGGCTAGAGAATAAGCTTGAGATTAGTGGATTGCTAAGCCCCGATTTAGCAAGATCCCAAATTGTGATTAAGGGTTAATGACTTCAAAAGTGGATGTGGTTAGTGATAAATAACCCTTTTGGAGAATATGATGTGACTTGGCACTCGAATGTGATTCGTGTGTGTTGTGAGTAGCGCCGAAACCCTGTATTTGAGTTCAATTGTGAATTAACATCCAAATTGACTTAGAATAGAGGGAAGAATTGAATGGGGGTATTGTGTTGGAAATGGTGTCATAGTGTGTTTTGATGTCATTGAAATTGGTTTGGAACTTTGGAATGGAAAGGTTGCAATTTTAGGTTTTGAAATGTGAATTGTGTTGACATGTTGAGATTGTTGTGAAAACATGTCAATGAGATATGAATTTGATTGATTTGGTGTTTCCAATGGATTCCTTGTGAAAATTTATGTGGGAATGATGTTTGGTATGAAAATGGGACCATTGGAAGCAAAGATGTAAAATCTGAAATTCTGTCCAGTGAAACTCTATTCTGGGCAATCAGTTTGTGTGAACATTTTTAATGACCAAATGGTGTCTACAAATTCTGAAACTTTCCTGTCTTAAATTTCACATCCCAAGCTTCAAAATAGACATATAATTTGTGCCATTTCGTTTTGTGAACTAGGAGATATGATTGTCCAAAGTTTAGGATGGAAACTGAACTCTGTTTTGGAACAGTGATGCGTTTTATGTAATTCTGGAATTTTGTGGTGATTTTGGGTAATGACCCATATTTTTCCTATAGAGAAGACTTAAATAGCTTTCATTTGGCTTTGGGATCAAATCATTTCGAGTTTTCTAGAATCAATTATGATTTTTCAAAGTTTGGGCAGAAAATCTGCCAGAAAATCCGAAAATGAGAATTATGACATCATAAAAATAAAAGATGACATCAGCATGGAAATTAAAACATTTTCTCATCATCTTCAGCTCTCATTTTCGTGCTGAACCAGAAGCCAAGAGAGAGAGAAATTTTGAGAGCTTTTAGAGAGAGAAAGAGAAGAGAACTTACAAGGTGTTTGAATCACAAATCTTGGTGTTTTGAAGTTAGGGTTTTCAGCCACAAGAAGGAAAAGCTAGTGGGAGCTTGAGGATCGAATGTGAAGCCCCAAGTTGCTGGCACGTAAATCGAGGAGAAAAGACTGAAGGTAGGGGATTTACCTTACTTGCATGTATTTGATATCTTTGCTTGTGTAGTGATGTATGTGATTGTTTTACTTGATTGTGTAGAGCATATTTGTATAAATGAAGCTCTATTTCTATTTTGTTGTGGCCATAGTTTTGTTACATGAAACATTGAGCATGCAGAAATGTCATTATGGGGCATGCATCTAGATAAAGCTAACATGTCATACACATAGTATCTATCATGCATGCATTACGGTATTATTTCCTACTGAGATTCTCTCAAATCTCACCCTCCCCTACTAACAATTTAGACAAGCAAGTGGCTCGTGGAGGGAGTGGCTAGACTCCTTCGAGATGAGATTGTGTAATCCCCATTTGAAGAATTGTAATGGACAATTGTGCCCTGTGAATCTTTAGTAAAGGTATGTACCCGGGATTGTGGGATGATTATGTTGTGCACTCTGATATTTATATGAATGTGATTTATCTTCGCGTAGTAATTGTATTCGAAATGTGAATATGAGACCAAGTTAATTAGATTTTAAAAGGTATTTGTGAAAACCCTATCTCAAGGATGGGATTTTAAATGAGTTTTGATTATTATTGGTCTCTATTTCATTTTAATCATGTATTTCGGATATAATTACGGAGGGGATTACAGAAGGTGTTACAGAAAGGGGATACATGTAAAGCCTTAAACAATGGGTTACAGTTGTTTAGAATTGAGTTTTTCAAGAAATTTAAGCCACAAAAATCTGACAAATGTGTTGTGCACAATGATGAGGTCCTAAAAGCATGGAGAGCATTAGTGACCAAGAGAGGAAGGAATATTATGAGAAGTCTAAATACACTGAGAAAGCTAAGAAAGCAAGACAAGAGAAGAAGAATACGAAGAGAAAAGTAGCTTTTATCACTCGTAGCTCAATCTAGCAATTCAAGCAATTGGTTAACTTCATAAATAAAGATGAAAGTTAAAAGGAAAGGGTGAAGAGATTAGGATTGAGCAAGCTGCTAGATGTTGGAGGTTGCAAGAAACTGCCCAAAGATCTGATTGTGTCAATGCTCCGCTCATATGATCCACCAACACGCCAATTCCAAATCAGGGGCAAGACACACGAAATTTCTGCATTGGATGTGAAGCAGTTACTTGGGGATCCCCACTGTGGCGACGTGGTGAGTGCTAAGGTGGATGATGATGACCCAGTTTATACAAATTTATAGAGTGAATATTCGAAACGCCTATACAGTAACATTGTAGAGGCCATTGTAAACGGCAGTAAGAATGAAAATTTTGAGTTCCTTTTTATGTTGTACACACTTGGAACCTTTCTAGCTCCCACTGCAAGCCCGAAGGTTAGTGAGCGGTTACTGAAGGTGATGAGGTTGACAATGAAGGGATTTCAAAAATTTGATTGGGCGACATTTATCATTACGGACTTCTTGGAAGAGATGGAAGACTATGTAAGGGAATTGAGAAACAACAAGAGGGGCAACTCCAATGTCGGTGGATGCATGTTCTTATTATTGGTATGTACTTAAATTTACCTATGTTATGGTACACTTTAAGTGGCAAGTATTTAGTTATTGTTATGCTATTTATTTGGCAGATCTATTTTGGTGAGCACTTTGCAATGATACCAACTGAGAAACATGAATATGTCGATGCTGTTAACTACTGGACTGAGGATCGATTAAAAACAATAGTTAAGTTAGAGAGGGACAGCAACATGGGCATAATATTTGGAGGAAAGGCATCTAAAGTGAATGTTGACGTAGAGGAAAATGTTGGAATTGATCATTTGGACCAGGTATTTGTTGATTTCTAATTGTTTGCATGCATTAGTACATCTATGTGTGTAACAAGTTTTGATTAAATTTTTTGCTTCAGGACCTGAAGGATATGTATAGACGGTTGATGAGTGTAATTACAGAGGAGTTGATAAAGGTTCAAGTGAAGAGAGGGGAACATAAAAAGGTTGGAAGAGAAGGAGTGGACCAACAAGAGGACGTTGTAAATGTTGAAGAAGAAGAGAAGGATGGAAAAAATGAGCGTCACTCACATGAAAGTTTGAAGGACTCAGATAGTGAAGGAGAAGGAGTGAACATTATGGAGGAGGAAGAGGTTACCAAGGATAATGTGTTATGAAGATCAACTAGGGTTATAAAGGAAAAGAAAATTGAGTCTCCCTTTGTCATGCCTAAGGCCATATCCCGAAAGAAGATAGTAGTTGACGACAAGGAAAGATTATTCACAATAATTTCTCAATATCCTCCACGCATTGATGGCCAAAAGTGAGTGTTTTATGTATGTTTCATGATGTACTTCTAAGGAAGTGGACATGCAAACTTTTTCTTACAACGTTGTTGTATTGACTATTTGTATAAAAAACTATTACAGGGAATTGGTTATATTGCAAGATGAATACGTCACTCGAGAAGAGCTATATTCTTTGGGTGGAATCCACAAGGTTAACAATCGGGTCAGTATTACCATGGCTTCATGACTTTGTAACTTTTTAAGTTTATGGGGACGACTTCATTATGTACTTGTGCATTTCAGGTGGTGTGCCTTGTTTGCAAGGCATTGATGGCAGATTTGAAACTACACGGACCAATGAAGAGGCACATTTTTTATGCAGACTTTATGGTAAGATGCAAACAAATTATGAGTATTCATATGTTAGGTTTTTGGATACTGATATAAATTTTGTTGGAGATGCATATCATTGGTAAAGAAAAGAATTGGAGACCTTCAGATTACAAGGGGCAATTATTGCCTGATCTATTAGGGTACAATCTTGCAGATTGTGATTTGCTCCTAGGGCCTGTACTTGCCCGGGAACACTGGTTTTGTGTAGGCCTAGAACCAAAAACATTGAATTTCTATATTCCAGACTCAATGAAACCGATTGTTGACACCATAAAGAAAAGCAAAAACAATAGCGCCTTACAAGATCCCCAATAATTGGCAACAGAGATATGTGTAAGGAACTTTATGCTTTAACATCGTCATGAGTATTAGTAATTAAATTTCCCCAATTGAACCAAATTATTTGTATTTTTTTATAGAAGGACATATTTATTGATATAGTGGATTTCATCAGTAACAATCGACATAGGAATAAGCAACATATAGACATCATTCGTGTGCGGGTACCTCAGCAAAATAATCTATAAGAATTGACTGTTGTATTTTGTGTATATGATTATTGTATCCATTTTTGTATTCTTTTGTGTATATGACTGTTGTATGGATTTCGTAGCCTTGACTGCGGTGTTCACGTCTTGATTTGGTTGTTCCAATAAAGTCCATCTGCGGTACTTGATTACATAGAGGTAACCACAATAGTTCATATGGATGTTGACTTTTTTCTGGTTTTGAAAGTACAATCAATTGAACTATTGCTGTTTGGGTCGTGTACAAGCTCAAGTCAAACAGTACAGGCGGGACATTCTATGGTGGCTGGTGAATCACCCTTAAAATGCATCAAGATTCGATGCTCTTGATCTTCTACCCCATCAACCAATCAAACGTCAACGTTTGACACTAATTCTTTGGTTTATTGTGGACACCTATAGGGAAACTTTATGTAGTAGTTTTTTTTGACCCGGGATATGTTAGTTTGTAATTTTCAATATTATCGTACTGCCCAGGGTATATGATTGTAAGGTAGATGAGTATACATGCCCAGGGACATGTGTAACAACCCAATGTTAGGAAGTAACGCGTTAACGTTCATATTTAACAACTTCAATTTCTTGTTTAACAACTTTTTGGTATTGTTTGCCAACTTACGCATCTTAACAAGGAGTGTTTTTATATTATCAATTATATGTTATTTTTTAACAACTAGGTTTTCTTGTTTGACAACTTACCAGATTGAAACACTATACATGTCGCGGGTAACCTATGAAAACAACAAATGGGGGCATTAACAAGTGGGGGGCTTTATTAACAACAACAGTTTCATAATTAACAACATGACGCTCTTTTTGACATCTTACTTAACTTGTTTGACAACTGACCAAATTGAGAACTTTTGGCTGCTTTATACCTCTGAAGACAACTGGGGGGTGCCAATAACAACTTGAGCTTCACAATTTACAACTATAATTTTTTATTAACAACTTTCGCTTCTTGTTAACCAACTCATAAAGTTCAAAAAAGGGCATGTCCCGCTTAGCTTGGAATAGTAAAAAATGGGGTACCATTAGTGACAACAGTTTCATCATTAACAAACGCACACTCTTTTTTGTCAACTTTCTTATCTTCTTTGACAACTGACAACATTGCGATTAACAACTATACTTTCATTATTAACAACTATTGTATCTTATTTAGCAACTTCAAAAGTTCAGAAAAGTGCATGTCACGGGTAGCGTGGGGGTTCAACTAGTGGGGGACCATTAACGATAGAAGATGCATATTTAACAACATCACACTATTTTTTCCACAACGTTGTTATCTTCTTTGACCTCTGAAAACAAGGGGAAATAACAACTTGAACTTCACTATTAACAACTGTTGTATCTTGTTTAACGACTTCAAAAGTTCAGAAAAGTACATGTCACAGGTAGTGTGGGAGTTCAACTAGTGGGGGATCATTAACGATAGAAGATTCATATTTAACAACATCACACCCTTTTTTTCACAACGTTGTTATCTTCTTTGACCTTTGAAAACAAGGGGGAAATAACAACTTGGACTTCACTATTAACAACTATACTTTTATTATTAACAACTTTAATATCTTGTTAACCAACTTGAAATGTTCACAAAGGTATATGTCGACTGTAGCATGGGAGAGCAACAAGTGGGGGACTATTAATGATAGAGATTCACATTTAACTATATCACACTCTTTTTTCACAACTTTGTTATCTTCTTTGACCTCTGAAAACAAGGGGGAAATAACACCTTGAACTTCACTATTAACAACTAGACATCTTTAGTAACAATGTTCGTATTTTGTTAAACAACTTAAATCTATTAGTGTGCTTTCATCGAACCTCACTGTATACTTCATCTCACACATGTTGCAATCAATACCAAGCCATAATGATATCATCAACCTCAAATCTCTAAGTGTTATCACCTCTTTCAAGCACTTCAACTTCACATAACCACAATTATATTTAATTTTACCTTCATCATTCCACATGAATTTCCCTCTAACATGGAAATAACAAAATAGTTCCTTCACAGATTCTGAGCCTTTGTTGCATGTCATTTTACATGCTTACCTAAAAAAAACAAAAAGAGAGAATTAATTAAATAAAGCCGCTTATCATTATATTAGTTAAGTAATCTTGTCAGCCATTCTTTATGAAACAGAGTAACTACTCATTTCATCGCCAAATAGGGGCAATTAACAACAAACACATATGTTTTAACATTCTCATATTCACCATTTACAACATCGTCCACATATCATCACCCTATATCTATTAACAGCAACACGTTATATTTTACAGTATATTTTAACAACTCTATATTCTCATTTAACATCACAATTTATTTCAACTTCTCCATCTCCATTATTAACAACACCCCCTATCAACACTCTCCATAAACTATTAACAACAAAACCATTCATTTTAACATCTCCATCTTTAGTATTAACAACACCCCCCATAGCATTACCCTCATTGTACCATTAACAACAACACAATATCTTTTCACATCTCCTTCTTCACTGAAAACAACACCATCCCCCAACCAAAAAGCCTTAGCTTTATCACAACTCGCAGCAGCCATTACGGTTTACTCCCGTGAGTGCCCCCAACAACAAAAAACCCACAATCTTCACCATTCATACCACCAAACACAATGAAATCCACCGCACAACCATCAACAATCTCTCATTACCTTAAAGTTGCAACATTTCTCCATCTTCAACCAACACCCCCTACCCATAAAAGCAAGCATCCATTACTAGAAACCCATCACAACTGTTCACAATTTTTGAAGAGGAAGATGGAAGATTCACAATACAAACATCGTTTCTACACAAGAATTACTTACCGTCGGTTATCTCTGCTTTGTCTTCAACTTTCAAGCGTTCCGAAACTTGCGTATTTTCTCCTGCCATCATCCTTTCTTTCCTCTCTCATGTTTTTCCCTTCCTTTTTTTCCCACTCTTATGCATGTCGAGCAAGCTTTTTTACAGGGCTAGTTGTGTCATTTCCATTGAAATTTAAAATCCCTGATTCCTACCGCAGGATTGATCATGGATTTGGGTTTTCAATGCACCAAATAGGGATTTCCATATTTCGAGAGCATTTTCAGGGATTTTCCCTTAAAAAGATTTACATCTTAAATAAATTTTCATATGAATATATTTTTGTCCTATTTTTGAAATAATTTTTTTCAATTAACATTAATTAATAACTAATAATGTATATATGTATTATATTATATATTTTTATTTAATATCTTATTAAGAAATTACATATAGTATATCATAATTTTAACAATAATTATTGAAGCATAATTTTTAAATATTTATATGGCTATTAATATATATATATATATATATATTTTTTAAAAATTAAATTTATCTAAATAATAATAATTTTTTTTTAAATTTTTCTAATGAAATTTGCCATGAAAAGTTTTGTGGCTAATGCCATGGTAAATTAGCCACAGAATAATTCTATGGTTAACTCCATGGCAAATTGAATTTTTGACGGAATTTGCCATGAAATGTTTTTTCTTGGCAAATTTTGCCACAGAAACATTTCCGACAGAATTCCGTAAAAAATTCAGTATTTTTTTGTAGTGATTGAGTCATATGCAAGGAAAAAGTTCAAGAACTGAGTTGTGCTAAGTCATAGTTGAGAGACTAAGGGCCTGTTTGGTTTAAAGGGAGGGGAGGGAAGGGGAGGGCTTATTTTTCATCCCCTCCAAAACCCCCCAATTTAGAGGGAACAAACATGAGGGGATGGGAGGGATTCGGAGCCCCTTATTTGGGGCTCCTCCCCTCCAATTTTTCATACCAAACAAGAGGAGGGGCTCATTTTTTATCCCCTCGCCTCCAACCAAACAGGCCTTAAGTTATAAGTGAGTTAAAAATTAAAGGACTAAAATATTAATATTCCCAAAAACAATTAAACGTTTGATATTAAAAAAAGATAAAAACAAACTCTGGCCTAGGGAGAAAAATTTACATTCCCTCTTGACTTCTAAATTTGGTACTCCCCCTTTCTCGAAACTAGCTTCCCTGCTCATCCAAAGGATGAGTGTACAAAAAATGACCCTGTATTATTGATTAAACATTACAAAGTGACCTACTGAGCCATCAGACGCTAGCATAATACAGTAATGAAGTCCTCTTATGTATAGGCACATTCAAGTCACTAATTGTACCTACTTGCTAACCTCTAACAGTATATAATGAATAATACAACATTCTTAACACCCCCCTCAATTTGGGGCCTATACACGTTAATATTTCCTAACTTACCCATAATTCTTTCATGACTTTCTTTGCCAAGACCCTTAGTAAGTATATCGGCTTGTTGTTCTTTACTTTTCACATGCTTTAAAGTAATGATTCCTTATTGTAGCTTCTCTCTTATAAAGTGACAATCTACTTCAATATGCTTGGTTCTTTCATGGAAATCTGGATTCATGGCAATATGGATGGTGGCTTTTCTGTCACAAAAAACTTGCATAGGATTCAATCTTTCACATGCAGATTGGCCAATAGCCTCCTAATCCATACTACTTCTGATATAACCGCTCTAAGTGTCCTATATTCGGCTTCAGCAGAAGATTTGGAGATGATATTCTATTTCTTGGACTTCCAGGAGATTGGGGACCCTCCAAAATTGACTATATATCCTGTCACCACCTCCTAGTATCTATATATGTCCCCTAGTCTAAATCTACGTAGCATTGCAGCTGGTTGTCTCCTACTGCAGAAAGCAAAATCCCTTGACCTGATGTCGCTTTGAGGTATCTAACCACCCTTTGTGCAGCTTGAATGTGTGCCCTTCTTAGTGTTTGAAAATATTGACTAAAGGCTTGTACAATGAAACTTATGTAAGGTTTGGTTATTATCAAATAGGACAACCTACCTATTAATCTCTTGTAGACAATCGGCTCTCATAGCCTCGAATCCTCCTCCTTTTTAGGATTCATTCTTAATTTTGTATTTGGCTTAACTAGCACTGTAAGGGGCCTTACTGCACTAAAACTCATATTAGAAATTATGTCAAGTGCATTTTTTTTTGATTAAGCACTATACCTTCATTAGTTCTCACCACCTCTATTCCAAGAAAATATTTAAGCTAACCCAAATCCTTAATTCTAAATTTATTGTGCAAGTACTCCTTAACATCATTAATTCAATGTACATTATCTCCTGTAATCACCAAGTCATCAATATATGCTAAAACAAAAATAGTTTCAGTACTAGACTTCCTAATAAACAAGGAATAATTATATTTAAAAAGCCGAAACCCCCCTCTATTGGTGCTTGTGTAAGCTTAGCATTCCATTACCGCGATGCTTGTTTGAGCCTATACAAAGACTTGGTAAGTTTGCAAACTTTATTTTTAGGATTACTAAACCCTAGAGGAGCTATCATGTATACATCTTCATTTAAATCACCTTAAAGCAAGGTATTGTATACATCCATTTGAAATAATTCCCAATGATCCATTGCAGCAATGGTAAGTGTCAAATATGGATGTATTGTATACATCCATTTGAAAGGAACAAGCTTTTGGGATGGAAAATCAAAAACTCAAAATTTCCCTTTTTCCCTCTATGTTTCGACTAGACCTGTTTAGAGGGGTAGGAGCTGAAATTTAATGATGATTCCATGGTGTTTAGGAGGAAAAATTGTGTAGGGTTAATATTGAACACTTTGTGAGAAAGGCCATAAAATGTAAAGTGTCAAATATACCCCTAAAACCCTAAATAGAGGTTGTCAAGGGCATTTTTATCTTTTGATAGTGAATTTGGTAATCTTAAGGTCAAAAATGGATTCCTTGGGGTGAAATTATGTAAAAATAGCCCGAGTCATAATTTTTGGAAAATTACAGTTAAACCGGGTACAAAGAAACTTAGACCGGGTCCCCAGGGGTATTTTGATCATTTTGCAGTTTAAACCTAGATAACCAATAAAGTGAGTTTGTAATAATTTATGAATGAATAGTAATTCATTTATCCTAAATTTAGGTTTTTAGGATATACCCATAGCCCCAAGCCAGATAGACAGAATTGGACCGATAGACAAGCAAGGAAAGGACAATTCAGGTAGGAGACTTACCTTATTTGCAAGTATTTGATATCTCTGCTTGTGTAGTGATGTATGTGATTGCTTTACTTGATTGTGTAGAGTATATTTGAATAAATGAAGCTCTGTTTCTGTTTTGCTGTGGCCATAGTTTTGTTGCATGAAATATTAAGCATGCAAAAATGTCATTATGGGGCATGCATCTAGTTAAAGCTAACATGTCATACATATAGCATCCATCACGCATGCATTATGGTATCTGTTTCTTCTGAGATTCTCTCGAATCTCACCCTCCCTTACCAACAATTTAGACAGGTGGAAGCAGAAGAAAGTAGCTATAAGGGCAAAGATGTAAGTTCCGGCCACATAATTGTTGGGCAAGTCCTTATAGCTTCAAAGATTTCAATCCACTCCTTATGCCCCGTTTGGTATGCTGAAATTGGAGAGATGGAAATGAAAATGAAATTAAAATCCATGAAATGTTTGTTTGGGTTGCATGAATTGATTTCCATGTTGAAATCAATTCCATCAAAATGGGCTAGATTGGGTTCTATTCTAAGACCCATGTAAATAAGATGGGTTCCATGGAGGCCATATTTTCAGACTAAAATGTCCTTAATTATGAAATTTTTGAACACTTTTACCCAAATTAAAACCCTAAACCCCATCGGCCTATTTCTCTCCATTACCCTCCTTTATGCCTTCAACCTCCTCACTCACCAACTGTGACGGCAACAACAACCTATGCTCACTCATCTGTGGTGACGGCAACCTCTTCACTCCAGATTTAGGTTGCCATCGTCCTGCATTTTCGCGCCCCTTCCTCTTTCTAGCCGGAAAACTTTACCCCCACCACCGGTGATGAGCCATGTGCGATGAAAACTCTAGTGAGGGCACAATCGAGTCTCCTCTTCACTGTACTCACTATTCTCTGTGCGAGCATGAGTTTATGCGGGTTCTGTGCATATTGGTGATATTGATGTTTGATTCTTGTGTTAAGTTTGATTTTTCATATCATTGGTAAATAAAAATCATTGGTAAATAGTAGGTTATGGTGCTGATTCTGGTAGTGTGTGGTCGTTATTGGATTTAAAGAGTGAAGAGCTTCGACGATAAAGGGTCCTGGAGCTTCATCAATGGCAGCGACAAATATGGGTCCTGTTTTTGGTCGAGCAGATGGGTCCTTGGTTCTTAGGAAGTTAGGACTAAAAAAATTATGAGGGTATTGCGGACTCTTAACACAAACAATGCATATTTTAATTAAAAAATTATGTCTTATTTCCATGACATACCAAACACACTTTTAAATTTCATTTCTACATCCATTTCCAAATCCATCTCTATATCCTTATCCATCTCCATATCCTTATCCATCTCCATCAAAATTAGTTCCGGTGTACCTAACATGCCTTTACATTTTGAGTTATTAGGTGGATTCAGTTTGGATGTACCAAATCCAGATTTAGTTTTTGTTTTCATTTTTATTTTTAAAAAATTGTTCTAATATGTGCAGAAGGTCAAAAAATGATTTAAGTTTTTTTATTTAAAAATTGATGTTGAAATTTTAAACTTAGACAGCTAGATTTCTATTTAGCAAGGTATTAAAAACCGGACCGGACAATAAATAGGTCGAGGTAGTGGTTTAAGGATTTGTGGGTTAGATAGGTAGTCAACCCGGGACTAAACCAGTTGTGATTAAAATAATCTAATTTAATTAAATATGTATATTTAATTATAAATATTTTTTATTAAATTGAAAATATTGTATATGAGAAATTTACTACGGAGTACATGCATCAGAGGGCGGTTAAATGGTTAAAAAAGTCAAATCTCATCGAGAAGATGTAAAAAAAGGATGCAACTCTTGCCAAAAAATTAGCATGTTATCTCTGATTTTGAAGATTGAAGTTGCCTTTTGCAGTTCCCAATAGAAAATAGTTTCTAGTCTATCAATGCATTTAATGGTGGGTATTATGTGTGTTTTTGGAAGAGCTTATATTTGGGAAATAAGTCCTTATTACGCAAGCCGAGATAAAACTCTTCTCAAATACTTACCTCATATACCGTGAATCACGAATTATAAGCACTTATTGCCCAAAAATAAGCTATTCCAAACGAACACTATATATGGCTCATTGAATTTTCCTTTTAATTTATTTTATTTAAATGTGGGAAAACAAAAGGTACTGGCCTCTTTCTTATTCACTAAGTTCTCCTTCGGTCCTTCCCATTACCATATACTTCCAAATCCAGTTTATCAAGGTTGACCTCCGATCGACTCCGTCATGAACGTTTATCACGAATATCGACAGCCAGTGACGTGAGAAAACCGGAAAATAAATGGTCCTCAGTCTCAGGTTTCCTCCACCTTTGCTCTCTGAATCCATTTTCTCTATCTCCTTCTCTTCTCCGACCTCGTTGTTGATCTGAATCTATGTTCTCCGATCATTTTCTACTGCTCTGGAGTTTCAAAAAAGTAACCTGCATAACCCGTCCAACCCAACAGGTTAGCCGGGTCATGACCGAGTTTCCCCGATTTAGGGAGGGTCACGTTGGTTTGATTTTTCTCCAGTTTAGCACTAAACCGGACTGGACACATGGCCGGTTCTCCGGTTTCCGGTTTGAACCAGCCGTTCTGGTCCGATTTTTAAAACCTTGCTATGTAGATGATTCAGATCTCACCGTAGCAACCATAGCATAAGCACCTAAAGGAATGAGTTTGGGCGTTCAATGCATGGGCACCCAAATCTAGACGGTCCTATCCAGTTTTTATTCAAATAGTACATATTTAATTTTTTTCACTTTTATTTTTTAAAAAAATTAAATAGATACATAATCAAACATGAAGATCTCTAACTATCAATTTTTGAAAAAAAATATATATATTTTTATTCATAATCCGCACGGAAAACCAGTACCTATTGTTTGGGGATGCGAATCTGTTTTCTTACTGCACATGTTAGGTAGCTTGGTTTCCGAGTTCGGCTATGGTAATTCGACCTACAATTAAGTTATGCCTGTACTACTTCTCCTGTCGAGCTAGAATTAGCTTTAGCTTCAAGTGTGTGCCCAGTATGGTTTGAAATGAATAATAATGATAAAATAATTCAATAACTTGTCCACATTCATTTTATTGTGAAGAATAACAAGGCAAGGTTTGTTAGTTGTTACCAAAAGATTAGCTGAAAGAGATCACTTCAGACCGAAGACCTTTGGGACTAGTACGAGATGTACCTTCGTGGGGCTACATTTGGGGTTTAATCCCCAACTCGGGCAATATGCCTGCCATCCAATTAAAAAAAAAAACAAAAAACGAAGATCACTTCAAAGAGACACTGGCCAAAAGTCAAATGAACCTCACACTACACCCTTTTTAACCTGGTGTTAACTTGTATAAAATACACTGAATATACGCACTGCCAATACCTCAGCATCTTGTGCTTTTGAATCACAACATAAAATACAATAAAATTTGGGCCGACATGGGTGTTAATCTTTCAATTTGCAACCCCTACACAGCATAAAAAGTTTCAGCCCAAACATAGAAACAAAGGCAAGACCTCACTGCTGAACATAAAGAAGCCAAGATATCTCCTCATACGAATCTAGGCTCCACTGCACTACCAACAAATACCTTATATGATGAAGATTCTCTCTTTCACGTGTCTAAATCATTCTACAATTCTATGACATAAGGAAACAGGCTATAGGAGCCAGCCAACAGTCCAAATAAGAAGTAAAACTCTCCATGTTTATCACTCAACCTCCAACAACAGTTGACAAAATCAACCTTCAAAAATAATTCTCAAATATACCCCAAATATTTATGTTGTAATCATGCCACCATTCTCAAAATCCTTGGCATAGCATAGTCAGCATCAATCTTTCATAGCTAAGGCTCATACACAGCATACTACAATGGGCGCTACATGCCTGATCCCCAAATTCTTCCAAAACTATTACCAGTCTACTGACAAAAACAGCAACACTGGACATCACAAAAAGATAATTACTTGCGGTGGAGGGGTGAGACACAGGAAACAAGTACACTGGACATCACAAAATAAGACCAACTCTTTCTTTTGGGAGGGTTAGGGGTATATTAATTAGCCTCTTTCCAAGGAACATGACATAATCATAAAACTTCAGGGGAAACCAATACTTCTCATCATCTTCAAAATATGTTCATAAACATTGCTTCTCTCACGCGACCAAGCAATGGGCAAATGATTAAATACTTAACAGTAACCACCCACAACTTGAGTCCCAGTTGTGCAACAAGCACATTCATCCAAAAAGCCTATAGCCTGTACAGATCAATTCGAGCACAGCCTCATAACTTCATTTACTGATAGAGTTATATAAACATTACCAAAGAAGAATTACACAAATCTTAGAGAAATTTATGTGGAAAACTAAATTTGCTAAAAACTCTATGAAGCTGAACATGCAGCTATCAACTACTTGAAAAAATGCAGCAAGACAAGGTAGGATTGAGCACATGTAAAACCAAGAACAGAGCTCCAACAACTGCTTATCCTACCCCAAGACTAGAATACAACAACCAATTATTTGAAACGTTTAGTGGGGGGGAAATTTAATTTTAATCGTAGTCCATAAAAAATATTGAATGATCAATATTTTGACATCCATCGTTCTTCCCTTTTCCTCTAAAAAAAGTTAGTAATAAACATAATACAACATTCATATTTCAAGTTGTAAAGAAAGATAATAATAACTGAAAGACTAAACTAAGATAGACTCTTCCTGTTTCGATGGTTTTTACATTGGCAGTTGCATCTGCAGAGTAAACATACAGGGAAAAGGAAAATGCTAACATGCGAATAGAAATTCACACCCTTATCCTCTACTATCATTTATAGCAAACTTGAGAGAAATTAGAAGCCCTTTCCAACCCAAATTTCAATTCAAGGTGTTGCTGGCACCAATCTGCAAGGACACCATTCTTCTATTCCTTTACACTTTCCCTTATTTAGTTTCTTGGGCATAATTAAAGTGGTCCTTTCATCCAACAAAAATTTCAGTTCATTCCAGCTACCCTTCTGTTGTTGTGATGCTAAACACACAAACCAAGTCATGGCCATTTATATGTTTGACTTTTGAGGGGCAAACTTAACCAAATCAACAACTCCTCCAAACAAATAAAAGATTCTTTTCAAACTAAACAAATCTATAAATAGATCACGCCTAAGAAAGGCATCTAATGATTGAAGATATTGTAGACATCAGGTGTGATGGACATTGAAGATATTGTAGACATCAGGCATGTGACTCCATCATTGAAAAGCGTCAAGCATATGTTAAAAGAATTAGTAGGAATGGTAAAAAAAAAAAAGAATTAGTAGGAAGACTCTTGTATATCATAGCAGTTGTAATCATGAAACCCATCCAGAGTACAGAATTTGCACTTTCAATTGCCAGAAAATGAGTAGCAAGCAAAATAAAACACAGAACTGATACACTTAGAGGGTGAGGCGTTAAGTCTGATCTTAGTCCAGTCATAGTATCCAACACAGAAGCTGGCTGGCGTAACAGTGTATATCTTAAGGTTCATAAAAGAACAACCAGTATAGTAGGAAAGGTAGTAGAAAAGAAATGAAGTTTGAATTGGAATGAAGTAATCATGCTCTAAGCTAGAACAATTTATTATGTGCAATGTGACTACCTCAAATTTGCTGCTTGCCTTAGCATAGAAAATAAAGATTAAACCTTTCCAGGCTATCCAAATAAAGCGGATTATTGGGGGATGTCACTTTATCAAGTAAAAGGTTCCAGATATTAGCAAGGACAAGAACCACATGCATGTCCTTGGCTACAATGTTTTGGAAATTGGAAATAATTTAAAAACCATGCTACTTAAACATGTGCCAAGGTTTTTACGAGTTTAACGCATCTTAAGCATGTAATCATGTATAAATATTACAGCACAGTGCAGAGGTACCATCTAATCACTCCTATAGAAAAGTAAAAGCCTCAAGTATTAATCTCCACAAATAGCATATCATAGAACGATTAATACACCTTCCAATAGAACAATTAGGACTACCACCAGCCGAAAATTCACAAATTCCCAAACTACAGATTCACAGAAACCCTTGAATTTCCTACATTGGATTCGTTATATCAGACTACTTATCTTTGGTGGAGACCCCGTACTTCTCTTGCATCTTAGCAATCTCTTCCTCCTTCTTCTTCTGATCGAACTTCTTGCCCATCTTCGCCTGCTGGTAATAAAGCACAATCAGGTAACGATTGGCAACGTTGAAGCCGGAGAGGTGATCGACGGCGGTTTTGGCGTCGTATATGTCCTCGTAGACAACGAAGGCGGTGCCACGTGTGTCCTTGTTGGTGCCGATGCGAATCTGCCGAATCGCCCCGTACTTGCCAAAGATATCGTACATCTCCTCGCTGGTGATATTGAAGGGTAGGTTACGAACATAGAGAACGCGGTTCACCTCCGGCGGCAACCGAGTGTTACCCTTGCGGAGGCTGATCGTCGCCATGCTTTACGCCGACCGGTGGTGCTGAGAAATGGAGCTCTGCTCCCAGTTTGTTTCGACGGGCGGAAGGGTAAACGGGGTCATCTTATTATTTATTTATACATCCCTTAATACTAGGTCGGTGACTTGAGTAAATAAAATATATTATTATTATCATCATTTTTTAATTTTGATATCAACTAAATGCATTATATTTTATATTTGATAACGTAATAGTAATATTTATAATTTTTATATTCGATATTATCAAGGTTAAAGTATATTTAGTCTTTTATGTTTATTTTAAAGTTTAATTTAGTCTGTTAAATTTATAAAGTATATTTGTTGTCCCTCAATATTAACACCATTAGTTTCATATAACGGAATACTGATTGTGCAGTTAAATAAAGTATACTTAAATTTTAAAAATATAAAAAGAAATTATAGCATGTTTCAACTGACCAATTAAAAAATACTAATAATTTAATAAGGGGAACAATCAACCCCATATTCTTTTCACTAATATACATTCCTCACTCTTCTCTATTAATGACTTCTTCACTCCAATGTTCCTTTTATTTTCTTACTCTCCTCATTGCAATCGCCACTCCTTCCAGTTGAGAGTAAGAATAATGGATTAGAGGTGGAGGAGAGTAAGAAAATAGAAAGAACATTGGAGTGGAGAAATTATTAATGGAGGAGAATGAGGAATGTATATTGATCGGAAGAAGATTGGGTGATTTTTGTTTTTTTGGCCAAAAGAAGATGGAGGGATTGTTCCTTATTAAATTATTAGTATTTTTTAATTGGTCAGTTGAAACATACAATAATTTCTTTTTATGTTTTTAAATTTAAACAAGCTTTATTTAACTACACAGTTATCATTCTGTTAAATGAAACTAATGATCTTAGGGTTGAAGAATCAAAAGTACATTTTATAAATTTAAGGGACAAAATTGAACCTTAGAATAAATATAAAGGATAAAATGTATATTTTAGCCTATTATCAATAATAAAAATTTTAAGTATAATAAGATATTAATATATGCACTACTATATAAAAGAAGAATTTAATCACACCCTTTTTGTAGGCACCGCCGGATTGCTTGGCCTTTGCATCTCAATTGTCCAACAAACGGCCCAGAAATACGGGAAATATTTTCCTATTGCATCCCCTCCAGACCCAGTACCATAGGCCACCTCAACTTCGGTTCGGTATTCTCCAACACCAACATCAAATACATTCCATTCTCTTCCAACTTCCGGAACTCTTCCTTCTACGTCATTGATCTCATCGGAATCGCCTTCGATGGAGCCAATCTCCCCTTTGCTGCCTCCGTGTTTTCCTCCGGCATTATCGTGGACTCTGGTACTGTCATCATGCGGCTCCCTCCGGTGGCATACGGTTCCCTGAGAGACGCATTCCAGAAATTTATGTCAGCAAGGTACCCCAAGGGGGATTCGGATGACTTGCTGAGCACATGCTACGATCTGAGTGGGTATAAGTCGTTTCCTGTTCCATCGATATAGTCGTTGTTCAAAGGTGGTGTAAAGGTAGAGTTGGCCGGAATAGGGGTTACGTTGTGTATATATCAAGCGAAAAGCAGGTGTGTTTAGGATTTGCTGCGAATGAGAAAGATGATGACGTGGCTATTATTGGGAACACACAGCAGAAAACACTAGAGATAGTGTATGATGTTGGTGGTGAAAGGATTGGCTTTAGACCTCGTGGTTGCAACTAATTAATAGTTGATCCATTCACTAAAAGTATAATATCTGGTAGATTGAAATAAACTGTAAGAAAATAATTGAGGCGTGACAGATAGGTTTCGAATGGAGCATCCTTGTGTGTTTATATGTTTGCATGTGTGGGGAACAAATGTAAAATAGTACTTCATGTTTTATATAACTAAAAAAACATTAGATTAACGATGGAATTTGATGATTAAGTCATAAAATAGACTGTCATTAATTGATTAGCGATGTAATCCTGTTGCTAATTCGCTGTTTCCCCCCTCAAATATAGTTTTGAATAGTTTCCTAAATAAAGTGAGAAATTTCAGTGTGTTGTTGGGATATTTCGTTTTCCTGATCAGTTACTAATGCGACTTTAATTTGTTTGTTTTACTATTGCCTTGGGTTATTCATTCATTCATATTATTTGTCAGACGCAAAATTAAAGCTTTCAGGTAAAGAGATAAATCAACAATATGTCAGGTATATGTTCTATAATGAAATCGGATGAAAACTAAAATACAAAATAATTTTAAATCTGTGAAATGCTTTTTTACTATATCTTTGATTATTCTACTTGAATTCTTTCTCATCCCAATCAAGTTATCTGTTTTCTAGATTTTCCGTTGCTTTATCATTAAATTCACCACCTTCAGGCTTATACTAATTCAATGTTTGTGGGTAGTGATAAATAAATTTAATCTAATCTCAAACCAAAAAAAAAAAAAACCTAGTGGCCAACAATCTTGAAGGTCATTGATGCCAAAATAAGATACTTCCTCCGGTCCTAATTATAAGATAAAATTGACTTTTTTGGAGAAATTAAGGAAGCCAGTTAAATTACTTTAGAGTTTTTATATTTGTAGTATCCTTATATTATATATTAGTTTATTAGTCAAATTAATTAGTTTAGAGAAAAAATAAAAATATAAATACTTTAAAGTAATTTAACTGGCTTCCTTAATTTCTCCAAAAAAGTCAATTTTATCTTATAATTAGGACCGGAGAGAGTATGAAATCCCGTGGACAAGTATTCATAGCGGAACAAAGATAGAATGTAATATATGAAAAAGTTGAGATGAAATATTATAGACACATGAATTCGGGAAGCTATTATGTGGAAAAAGCCAAACCAGAAATTCCTTATAACCAAGTCTAAGATGTTTGTTTCTAAAAATGTCCACTTCAATAGGGCTTACGAGATGAGCCAAATTATTGGAGTAGGATTGGCTGCTGACCTTGGAAAATACTTGGGTGTTCCCCTCCTGCACAAAAGGATGGTAAAAAGGACTTTTGCTCCGTTAATCCAGAAGGTGAGATTGAAATTGGCAAATTGGAAAGGTAATTACCTGAGTATGGCGGGCCGTGCGACTCTCATCAAGTCGGTTCTGTCGGCGATTCCTCAATATCAAATGCAATCTACTCTCGTTCCGAAAGGGGTATTATCAACTATTGAGAAGCTCAGTCGCGATTTCTTTTGGAACCATCATGATGATTCCAAAAAATTGCATTTGCTATCTTGGAACATTCTAAAGCGAAGAAAGTGTGAAGGCGGTTTGGGCATAAAGGACTTGCACTGCCAAAACAAAGCTTTCCTCATGAAGCTTTGCTGGTGTCTCATCAAAAAACCGGATGCCTTTTGGGTGAAATGTTTACGAGCTAAATACTCATGTGGTTCGACTGCTAATCCCATTATCCAGCGAAGACGTAACCAATCGGCTGTTTGGAGTGGAATCGTGGCTGTCTGGGATGACTTTAAAAGAGGGCTTGGCAAACGTCTGAAAAGCGGTGAGAATACGTTAGCCTGGAAGGAGCGTTGGTCCCCGGTGGATGAGGCACTTGATTTCCATATTGATAAAAACATGCACTTAGTTGATATGAACGCCAATGTGCGATCTTTTATGACGCATTCGGGTCAGTGGGATAGAGCAAAATGGGAATTCTTCCTTCCTAATTGGGTGGTCGATAAAATTATGCTACTCTCGCCACCTGTGGGTACTGGTGATGATGTGCTTTGTTGGAGGAATGCTTCAGATGGGAACTTCAGTGTAAAGTCTGCTTACGACGCTATCTATCATCAGCAACGTTCTAGGAACCAGCCTCAATGGCAGTCTCTATGGCACCAGGGAATTCCTGAAAGAGTCAAATTCTTCTTATGGCAAGTATTCCATGAGCGGCTTCCTACTAATGAGCTTAGAGCGAGACATAATTCGAGCGTCCTAAATACCTGTCCTTTTCAGTGCGGTAGTGTGGAAAGTATCCTTCATATTTTGAGAGATTGCGAGCAAGCGCAGAGAGTGTGGGCAGCTTTAACTAACCCTCTATATTATAGTATGTTTTTTTCTGGTAATTTGCAGGATTGGCTCAATTGGAACACACACCACTCACCAGGGAATCACAAGATGTCGAGATGGTCATGGCGTAAAGTCTTCAGTTCCACATGCTGGCTACTATGGAAGAATTGATGCACTCAAGTCTTTGAAGGTTCATCGGATAGTCCTAAACAGCTAGTGCACAGATGCATTTATCATCTCTCGGAAGGTGTAGAGAACGGCAGGTTTCGGCATCAGATATTTCTAGTCCCAGAACGGGAGCTCTCCCGCTGGGAGCATCCAGAGCTGGGGTTTCATCGTCTTGACGTAGATGGTTCGGTGGTTAGTGATGGTCAGGCTGCTTGTGGAGGTGTTATCAGGGATCAGCATGGTAATTGGATACGTGGATTTCGACAGAAGTTAGGACTTTCTTTCCCAACTGCTGCTGAAATCCATGCAATCTGTCGGGGTCTCCTACTGTGTAAACAGCTGGGTTTCAAGAAAATCAAGTTGTTTACGGACTCTATCCAGGCAATACACCTCCTATCTTCTCATTGCGATTCTGATCATCCTTTGTACGATGTGATATCGGATACCAGATCTCTTATCTATAGTGACTGGGAGGTCCAGATTTCCCACGCCCATAGGGAAAGTATTCGCTGTGCAGATTTTCTGGCAGGAACGGCGCATAGGCTTCCGCATGATTACGAGGAATTAGAAGCTCCTCCTCCCCAATGTACTCATCTTTTTGCTTTGGAATGTGGCTTGTTACCACAAGATCATTTTGTTGGGTCTAGCCCTTAGATTTGTCCCATTCAAGCTTAGCTTGCCATTGTAATAAAAAAAAAAAGAAATTCCTTATAACCCATCTGTTTGGCAAAGTTAATATACTTTATACTGTATGAGATAAGAAGTATCGTCATGCATATATATTAAATTGTTGTATTAATTAAAAAAAAAAGAGAGAGAAATCTTGGAAATGTCGTGGATCTCAATTAAGATATCAATAGCCTTGAAGAGAGGACATCAAAGGGTGCTTCACAGAGATCGTAGGTTGTGACGCTTGACAAAAAGATTGTTTGACTCTCTTGTTCTATTTAATTTGGTTGTTTTCTCTTGGAAGACTTCGTAAAATATGTAGCGGCAACTTATGTACACAGGCCAGGCCAGCTAAATGAAATGAATTAGTCTGTCTATTAATGATTTAACGATCAAAAGATAATAATAACATTATGGTCAGCCATGAAATTTAGCCTATAAACACCAACGACCCCTTCCTGATCGATCAGCTTAGCACAGAGAAAGAAAGAAACTATAGATCTTTCTTCTTTCGATGGCCTCTTCTTCTTCTTCTTCTAATCCCTTCCTGTTTGCTTTTATTTATGTGGTTTGCTTCTTCTTCGTTCTGCTTCTTCATTGAGAGTAAACCCTTTGTTTCTACAATAACAAGGAAAGAATATATAATTTAATATTTAATGTTTCAACATATAACTCATCATCATCATGTTCCTCTCACGCCTTGCTTTCCTTCTTCCTCTTGCACGTCTCCTCCTCAAGGTTCTTTCTCTTCCATGCATCTCTCTCTCTCTGTTGTAATATATAATTTAATATTTTTGTACATGCAAGATCATAATCAATGAATCAAATATATATATATATATATATTTATATATATTTGATACGATGGATAGGCATGTAGAAGCAGAAAGGGCTCGGTAGAAGTGATATTTATATATATTTGATACGATGGATAGGCATGTAGAAGCAGAAAGGGCTCGGTAGAAGTGGTACACAAGAACGGGCCATGTTCAAAACCGAGGCAACATACCTCATCTTCTTTCATTATACTACCTCCAGTCCTTAATATACGACATATTTGGGGAGTTGATTTTCATTCTAATTATAAGACATATTTTTTTTATACTTGTCAGTCTTTTCTTAATTTACCTTTATTAATACTCTTTCAAACATAATCAAAGAAGAGATGTAATGAGGAAATTAAGAAAGATGACTAGGTGTTTTAGAAAATACATGTCATATTAACAAACTTAACTAACTTCCTTAATCTAATCAAATTAAGTAAATATATCAGAATCAAACCATCTTCGGCCCTTCTCAATCATCTTCTTTCTCCGACACCCCTTGCTTTTCTCCCCACTGTGCCCAGCTTTTCTCTGCCATAGATATATACTCATATACATCAACATCATAGTATTTTGGGTTTAGTGCCTCTAACGTGCCTTTTTTCCTATGCTCTTTAATGTCCTCATAACCTTGCTTCCAAATGTTTTTTTATCATTAGATTTTATGTAGAATCATTGACATTTTGATATAATACGTCTCCTTCAATTAAGAGAGAAAGAAATGGTTCGGAATTATTTTATTTGAAAAATCATAAAAATTTCAAAACCGTATCATTTTATCATAGTTAGATATCAAAATATCACTAATTTTATATAGTACCCAACGAACAGAAAAGAAACAAGAAAAGGATTGAAGGAGACGTATTATTACAGCCTCAAATCCCATATTTCTTTCTCTCTTATTTCGTTTATTACATTCTCTTGTCTTGTATGCCCTTATCTTCAGGGTTTTTTCTCGTTATGCAACCCGACATCAAGGACTTGCATGTATGCTATTGAATATGGTGACAAATCCATCTCTATTAGATACTTCGCTAAAAAATGGTAGTTAACTCATTAAATTTACTTTAAATTCAAAGAAATTTCCAACTTTACATATATTAAATGAGATTTTGAATGAGAGAGAAAAATACAATGAGATATATTTAAACATTAACTACATGGGTAAAATTGACAAATTAGCATTAATTGCTCTCAAAGTGACTTATATTGTGAACCAAGTCATTCTACTTGAAGCGACTTATATTGTGAACTAGAGGGAAGTACAAAAGTTATACATTTATTACTATTAACTAACATTTTGAATCGTGTGACCTTGGTAGTTGTTCCTTATAAAAAGGACTAGAGTGAATATAAGATAGGATTAACCAAATTGCACTGTTTGAAAATTAGTTAAAATTAGTTACGTTCCATAAATAGATAAAAACAAATTTTTATTTTAAAAAATGTCATCATTTATATGGAAGAGAGAGAATATGGGGTGGAAAAAGAATGTGTACTAACCAGTATCCCTCGTAGCCTTCTGGGTCATTATTCATTGGTGCTTTGGGGTTGCGAGTTCGAGACGTGGTATTTGTATACTCCCTCCTCTAAACCATGGTTTGTAAAACCGAACTGGACCGGCCGGTTTAGACCGAAATTGCCACTCAACTTGAAGCAATTTCCAAGAGGTTTGATCAACTTGAATTGAGAATGGAGAAAAATTCCTCCAAGAATGGGAACGCTATCCAAGCTCCAAGTCTTTCTTGTGAAATATGTGGAGAAGGCCACTCATATGAAGAATGTTATCATACTATGGAGTCTGTGAGTTATTTGAACAATAATCAAAGGTATCCACATGGTAATCCTTACTCTAATACCTACAACAAGGGTATGAGGGATCATCCCAACTTCTCTTAGAGGAATGGACCTAGTGAGAATGCACTTAATCACCATGCCTCTACAAGTAAGCCAATGTGTCTACCAGGCTTCGAGCAACCACAAAAGCCACAAGAGGGTGATTCTGAGACAAATAAACTCTTGAGGCAACTTATCAAAGGTCAAGAAGGCCTAGTTGGCACAATTTCTCTTCATGACACGGCAATCAATAACCTTGAGATACAAATGGGCCAAATTGCTTCCCACTTGAGTGCTTAACCAAGAAATGGTCTTCCAAGTGATACTATTCCCAATCCTAAGTGAGATGGTAAAGAAGAATACAAGGCTCTTACTCTCCGAAGTGGCAAGACTTTACCCAATGTCCCAAGTATGGGTAAGGCTACAACAAAGCCAAAGGATCATGTTGTGGAAGATCTTAGCCTTAATGAAGAGGTTGTTGAAGAGATTATGGTTGAAGAAGAGGAAAACAAGAAGAGGAAGCAAACTAAAGTGACTCTAGATGATGTGGTGTCAAGCAAGCCCATTGCTCCTGAAAATATGGAAGAGAAGAAGAGAAAGACCAATACTTCTCCTCCACGATATGTCCCACCACCCCCTTTTCCATAAAAGCTCAAGAAACCTCAAGAAGATGGGTAATTCAAGAAGTTCATTGAGATGTTCAAGCAATTGCATATCAACATTCCCTTTGCGGAAGCCTTAGAGAAAATTCCTAAATATGCCAAGTTCATGAAAGATGTCCTCTCAAAGAAAAGAAGATTTAATGAGTTTGAGACGATAGCTGTCACCAAAAGCTTCACTGATGTTATTAAGCAACTTCCACCTAAGTTGAAGGATCCTGGGAGCTTCTCTATACCTTGTCATGTTGGGGGTAAATTCTTAGGGAATGGCTTGTGTGATCTTGGCTCTAGTGTCAATCTTATGCCTTTATCTGTGTTCAACAAGTTAGGATTCAGTGATGCTAGACCTACCACGGTTACTTTACAATTGGCCGATAGAAGCTTGTCTTATCCTAAAGGGATTATTGAAGATGTCTTAGTCAAGGTTGATAAGTTCATATTTCCGGCTGATTTTATTGTACTTGACTTTGATCCGGATAGAGAAATGCCTTTGCTGCTAGGAAGGCCATTTTTAGCTACGGCTAGAACTTTGATAGATGTGGAAAAAGGTGAGTTGACTTTAAGGGTAGCCAATAAGCAAGTTACCTTTAATATGAATCAATTGATGAAGACTCCTCATGTGCATGAAGAATGTTTCTTTCTTGATATGATTGGTCTTGTCACACAAGAGGAATTTGAGCCCTCTATTATTGAAGACCCACTTGAAGCCGCTCTTCTTGATGTTGATTCTGAGGGTTTGGATGTAGTGGAATGCATGGATGCAAACACTTCTTATTCTAAAAGTAGGATACCATTTGAGTCACTTGATTTGGGTTCAACTGATAGACCAAAGTTGAAATCTTCTTTAGAGGAACCACCTTCACTTAAGCTGAAGGCATTGCCATCTCATTTGTAATATGCTTATCTGGGTTCCAACAACACTCTTCCGGTGATTATTGCTTCAGATCTCACTATTTTACAAGAGCAACAGTTAGTTGAAGTCTTAAAAGCTCATAAAAGGGCTATTGGGTGGACAATTACCGATATCAAGGGCATTAGCCCCTCTATGTGCATGCATAAGATCTTTTTGGAAGAGAATCACAAGCCTTCCATTGAACATCAAAGAAGACTCAACCCCATTATATGAAGGAAGTAGTAAAGAAGGAGCTTCTTAAATGGCTCGATGCTGATATTGTATATCCTATTTCTGATAGTTCTTTAGGCCATGCTGGATTCTATAGAAGGTTCATAAAGGATTTCTCCAAAATCACTAAGCCGCTCTATTCTTTACTTGAGAAGGATGTCAAGTTCAAGTCTGATGATGCATGCTTAAAAGCATTTGAAGAGTTGAAGAGAAGACTTGTAACCGCTCCTATCATCATGGCTCCAGATTGGAGTTTACCCTTTATAGTCATGTGTGATGCTAGTGACTATGCCGTGGGAGCTGTACTTGGGTAGAAGAAGGATAAAGTCTTCCATCCTGTTTACTATGCAGGCAAGACACTCGATGCTGCTCAAGAAAACTACACTACCACCGAGAAAGAGCTTTTAGCCGTAGTGTATGCATTTGCCAAATTCTGGCCTTACTTGATTGGTGCCAAAGTGGTTGTTTATATTGATCACTCGGCACTAAGGTACCTCTTTAGCAAGAAGGACTTTAAAGCACGGTTGATTCAATGGGTTTTGCTCTTGCAAGAATTTGATCTTGAGATTGTGGATAGAAGAGGCTCCGAAAATCAAGTTGCCAACTACTTGTCTAGGTTGAGTGCTGAAGCTCAACATGATGAAGATTTACCCATTCATGAAACTTTTCCGGACGAGCAACTCTTTTAGGTGTGTCATTTTAAAACTCCTTGGTATGCCGACATAGTCAATTACCTTGTGAGTGGAATTATTTCTGAGGACTTGAGTTATCACTAACGAAAGAAGTTTTTACATGATGTCAAGCTCTATCATTGGGAAGAACCCTTCCTATTTCACTATTGTGCTGATCAGTTGATTCGAAGATGTGTTCCAGAAGGTGAGCAACAAGAAGAATTGAAGTATTGTCGTTCCTCTGAATATGGAGGCCACTTTGGTGGTAACAAGACTGCTGTAAAAGTCTTACAATCTGGATTTTTCTGGCCATCCTTGTTCAAGGATGCTTATGAATTTACTCTATCTTGTGATCGGTGTTAAAGGGTTAGTAAAATATCCAAGAGGTATGAAATGCCACTCAACAACATGTTGGAAGTAGAATTATTTGATGTATGGGGGACTGACTTCATGGGACCATTTCCCAAGTCCTTCAACAATCAATACATCCTTGTAGCGGTGGATTATGTGTCTAAATGGATTGAGGCCATTGCTTGTCCAACAAACAATGCTAAAGTAGTGGTCAAATTCATGAAAAAGCACATTTTCACTCGTTTTGGTGCTCCAAGGGCTGTTATAAGTGATGGTGGCATTCACTTTTGCAACTATCAATTTAAAACTCTTTTGAAGAAATATGGAGTTAAACATAAGGTGTCTTTAGCCTACCATCCTCAAACAAATGGTCAAGCTAAAATTTCCAATAGAGAAATCAATAAAATCCTCGAGAAAACTGTGGGTATCACTCGAAAGGATTGGTCCATGAAGTTAGATGATGCGCTATGGGCCTATCGTACCACCTATAAGACACCTATTAGTATGTCTCCCTATCGGATGGTTTTTAGGAAAGCTTGTCATCTTCCTATGGAGTTGGAACACAACGCCTATTGGGCTATTAAAAAGTTGAATTTTGATGAGAAAGAAGTGGGTGACAAGAGGCTTTTGCAACTTAATGAACTTGAAGAATTCCGTTTTCATGCTTATAAGAGCTCAAAGCTTTACAAGGAGAAAACCAAGCGGTGGCATGACAAGAAAATTGTCTCTAATTCTTTTGAGCCGGGTCAACGAGTGCTTCTATACAATTTTAATTTGAAGATTTTTCTAGGAAAGCTGAAGTCTAGATGGTCTGGACCTTTCACTATAGTTCAAGTCTTTGACAAGGGTGTTATGAAGCTGGAAGGCCAAGATGGTGACCAATTCAAAGTCAATGGTCAACGATTGAAGCATTATTGGGGAGGACAAATATAGTGACCAATTCAAAGACCAATCTGGTGTTTTTTCTGAAGCATTTATGCTTTCTGTGTTCAATGCTTCAGCATACATGGTGTGTGCTGAAGCCAACTTCTCTTAGGACAAGGAAGCACTTTCTGTGTTCAATGCTTCAGCACACCTACGTGTGCTGAAGCCAAGTGTCCCCTAACAAAAAAAAGGGCTATATACATACATACACAAACACATGCGTATAGATTTAAAAAAAACATATAATAATAATATTGAAATATATATATATATATAATAATATATCTACATTTTTCCATTTTTCTATTATGTTTCTAAAAAAAAAGTGAAAGATGCAGTAAATAATATATATATATATATATATATAATCATTTTCGTTATATATATATATATATATAAAGAGAGAAAAGAAAGGAAAAAAAAAACTCAGAAAATCATAAAAATATATATATATTAGTCTTCCCTCTTTATCTTTACCCTTCGTTATTTCATTTTATTCCCCCTACCTATTTGAATCTACATCACAATTCCAACTACATTCATCCCTAATTTCAAAATTTAAATCCCTAATTGTAAATTTCCCCATCTATCAAACCCTAATCCTTTCTTCTCCTTTCCACCCTCAGCTCCATCACTGACCTCTCAGCTCAACTCTCACTATCGGCCACCACACACCCTCCTTCCACCAACCTCTTTCCCTAAGTCCAGATCCATCACCAAAGACCCTCAACTCACCATCGACCCTCAGCTCACTCGACCCTCAGCACCATCGACCCTCAGCTCTGTCACTCAGCCTTTCCGCTGTAACCCACAGATCCGTCACCCACTTATCGCTCTTCTTTATCTCCGCCATAGCTCCTCCTCCTATCCAACGCTCTCTTTCTTGGACTCCGCCGACGCAACAACCAAACTCACCACCGTTTCACATAGCTATGACAAGCCATCCGACGCTATTTTACGGAGCTCTCAGCTCTGTCTTAAACTCTCAGCTGCAGTCTCCCTGTTTCAGATCTATCTCCTCTGATAGCAGCACCTTTCTCTCGGATCTCCTTTAGTCATCATCATCCTCCAGAGCTCACTCATCAGAGCTGGGTGTCGCCACTCTGGCGACCCTCATATCCGAAACCTCCATTCGACCGACCTTGAAAAAGCATAGCAGCAGTGTTCATGGTTCTGTTTTTCATAGGAGTCGTCCTTCGAATCTACTTCTTTCTGTGAAAGCTTTGTGCTTTCGTCTCAACTCTGGAGTTCTGCTATGGTCATTTAGCATTAGTGTTTGTGTATCTAGCTCTGGAGTCCTGACATTCTGGTCCATTCATTTTCTTTTTGAGGTAAAGTTCATGCCTTTATTTTTTCGGATGAGATTAAGTAGATTAGAGTAGAGTTTGATTGCAGTAGTAGTGTGATGCCTCTACGGTTTGGATTGAGTTTTGAACAATGATAATGCTAGGCGTGAACTGATATGGAATAATATGAGGATTAGTTTGTGCATTGCTTGCTTGGGTTTCTGTGATGGTGCTTAACTGGTGAAGAATTCTAACATTTGGATTGAATTGCATTGATGAATTTTGATGTATGGCTATTTTAAGAACTCCAAAGGCTAATTGAGTTCTGAAAACTTGGGGTTACTTTGAAAAATGATTCATTTGATTCCCAAATATTTGGATTTCAAATTTGAACTCAATATTGATATAGAAGTTTGGGAATTTGATGAATTTTCCACCTTCCAAATTGTTAATCATTATGCAATGCTGTTTTCATGTGTTGATTATGACATTCTTCATTTTGGGCTACTACCCTGAAATTTTGCAAGTGTTTTTGGTCTTAGGATTGAACAGCTTAGTTTGGTCTGAGGGTTCAGATATTTGTTTGTCAGCTTTAACAGGTCTCTGAACTTATAGGATTTGAGGTCTTCATTGCCTAATTCCTTGTTTTATGCTTGGTTTCCATAAGAACTGAATTGGATTCCTGAATTCTGAAGAATTCAAGTTGTTCAAAAGACTGTTTCTAAGGTTATTGCAAGAATGAAATGCAATTTCACAGCTCTATGTTTAGTCAGAAAAAAAACAGAAAATGTTTTGCAGTACCCAACATTACTTCCATGATTTGGCTATTTTGAGAACTGAAGCATAGGTGTACAACTCAGGAATTTCAAAAGTGAAATGAATTGAAGTGTGAAGTATCCACATGCCCATGTACATACTGATTGGTGAACTAACATGAGGTCTTTAGGTTTACAAGCTATTTGGGATTAAATTCCACCAATTTCTTGACTGAATTTTCAAAATAATGTGGTCTCTGGATACAATCTTGTTCATTGGGAGCTCTATTTTCATCACTCTTTTAATTAGTCTATATGTGCTGGCTATAGGAAATCTTTCTAATTTAAGAACTCAGGATTGAATGCCTACATGACTTTAAGGACAACCATTGGTAACTGTTGATGATTATTTGTGTGAAATGAGTCTTAAATTAGCTGCTAAGAAGTTGTTCCAAAGTATTTTAAAAAAATGTTTGGCTACTTGATAGTTTCTTATGTGTGCTTGATTCAAGTGGTGCAGCAATGAAATTTTGTGAATAATTTGGTACTAGTTCTAAGGTTTGAGCATTGCAATCTATGTGTGCTGTGGAATTATGTTCCTTATGTGTACTTGATCTTTAAAGTGTTCAATTTCCTTTTACATACTGATATGTAATTGGAAGAGAGTTCTCTCTTGTTTGAAACCTTGTTTTACCTAAACTTCAAAGATTACTTACTGCCTCCTTGAATTTTTGGATTTATAAAGTTTATCATGAATCTATAATTTCTCTTGAGCATGTGCTTCAATGACCTAATTGTGTTGAATGTCTTGGAATGTTTCCAATGCTGGGATTAATTTTGCTAACATTGTATTAATCTAAATCCTTGTTCTGAGGTGATTTACGGTTATAAAAGAGGTAGTGAGGTTAAGGTTAGGCTTGGAATCACAGCTGAAAGCTTTAAAATTAGATAGAATTCAAGTTTGGGGGTGCTTTCCTCTCTTTTAGGATAGTGTCGGTCAGTGTTTCTTTTTGCTTAATTGTGTTGTAATTGTGCATGATGTGCTATGGTAACTGCTGATGGCTGGATGCTAACTGATAACTGCTGCTTCTATCTTTTGTTTGAGCTCTAGATAGCTCCATGAATGAACTGTTGCTAGCTTGTGCTTAATGTGCATATTCTTTGGTGCTTGTTTTGAAGTGGTATATTTTGAAATTTGGCATATGAATGGGAATGCTGCTGCAGGACATTGAATAGTTGATGCTTAGTGCTGGCCACTGATGGCCAATACTCTTTGACACTCTTGTTAATATGTGAATATGATTTTCCTAGCAACTGATGGTTAGTTTGAGTGGTTTATATAATTGTTTCTATCTGATGACTTTCCTGCTGTGATTCTTAATTTCCTAGCTACTGATAGCTAGTAATGACCTTATTTCCTGGTCTTGGTTAGGCTACTGAGGGCCTAATTTTTATTAAATATTGAACGGTGTAAATGCTGTGAATATTGTGCTGTACAGGTGCTGGCTATTTTCTCTCCTATCCTTTTCGTTGACAATGAGGACATTGTCAATTTTAAGTTTGGGGGTGAGAGTGCTTCAATTTTGAAATTGCTTGAAATTTTGGCTTTAATTTTGAGACTTTTTGAAAGAAATGGAGTGCACAGAAAAATTATGAATAGGTTTTTCAAGAAAATTGTTGGAATGTTTGAGATTTCTCATATTTAAGCTTTTACTTGTGAAAAATTGTTGAAAATGAGCTGTTATTTTTTGTTATTTGTCAAATATTGTTTGGATGATCCTATGATATAAATTTCTGCTTGATATGTTATATTAGATAGGAAATTTTTATTAATGTGCATGGATGAATGCATTGTAGTAATAAAACATGTTGTTCAAGAGTTTTTAAGTATTTTACACACTATTAGAGTTAAATTTATTGTGGATGTGCTGGTTGAAAAACTTTGTGGCCAATTAGGTTATATACCTTTATTTCAAGTTTTTTATTTTAGAATCCTCTCTGGAATTCTTCAAAACTTTTTATTCACTTCACAAGACTTGAAAAAATGATTAGGGCAGTTCACAAAATGCGATTGAGCCTTTCAAACTGACCAAATTGATGTGATTTCCCTTTGAACCCTTATTTTGAGCCTATTTGAAAAACCAATTAAAGGTTTTTATTGGAAAACCTAACATCTACCTACCTCAACCAATGTGAAAAACCATGATTCCCTTGCTTTGAGATAGATGATAATTGATTGGGTGGTGGAATATGGTGATGTTATGCGAAGTTATAATAGATTGGGAAAGGAGTAGAACGTAAAAGAGTTCACAAGGTACACAAATCAAGCCAAAATATTCCAAAAAAAAGAAAAGAAAAAGAAAAGGAAAAAGAAAAAAAAAGTATGTATATATAAAAAAAACAAACAAACAAAGAAAAATGCTTAAAAAGAAGGCTTGATATGAAAAGATCATTTTAGTTTAAGTTTGGGGGAGTATGCTTCATGAGGAAAAAAAAGCCCTTGAATAGTATCATCTATCTTAAGGTATTTGATTGATTATCTTTTATCTTTTCTTTTGAAAACCTTAACCCCTGCCCCTATTACAAGCTAAGAAAAGTCCCTTTGATTTTTAAGTTAAGTGGAGTGAATTAGAAGAAAAGAGGAAGGAATTAGGGGATGATAAAATTATTTGTTTGAATATTGGCATATGATTTGAAGTGTTGCTTTGAATTTTAACTTGTGCAAAAGGAATAAATATGACTCCATACACACACTCACTTAAAAATTCTTAAAAAGCATGTTTTAAATCTATAAAGTATTCATCTTTGCATATTGTACTCATTTCTTGTTTAATATGATTACTTGAGTAGATGATGAGGATAATTTGTTCATACATAAATGATGAGTAATTGATTCATTCAGTGAGGATAAGCTTCTTTGCTTGAGGACAAGCAAAAGTTTAAGTTTGGGGGTGTGATAACTCATGGAAATTGATAACATTCTAGTACATTTTCTTCTCTTTTCACTTGCTTTTGAGTACAAATTGTGCATATATAGAAGAAAATGTGGTAGAACAAAAGAAAAGTTCAAATCATGAGTTAAATGCATATAAGTAGGATTATCTCTTAAAATTGAAGAGCTCATGATATCCTCCTCCTTATAGGTGAAAGATGACAAGTCAAAAAGCTCTAAAAGACCAAGGAAAAGCTCAACAAACTAGGAGGGAAGCTATTTTGTTGTTGGCCTCAGCTAACAATGCATGTGCTGAAGCCAATGGAGAATTGCCCTCACTGTGTCATATGCTTCAGCCAAAAGCATATATGCTGAAGTATTCGGGATCAGAACTTACTGTGTAACATGCTTCAGCACTCGACCATGACTTATCCATAGTTACCAGTGAGAGAGAAGAAAGTATAGTAAAGAAGATGAGTGAATAGAGAATGACGAATGCTTGGACCTTATATTCTGAAATTCCAATGTTTAATATTTTGTAGCGGTTTAAAAACCACTACATTAATCACTACTATACTACACATTTGTAGCAGTTATATGTATAAAACCATTACTAATTTTCAAGCCATTGTAAATCAAATTGAAGAATTAGTTTTAAACTTGTAGCGGTTAGAAAAAAAACCGCTACTAATATACATTTGTAGTGGTTATACATAAGTAACCGCTACAAATTTGCACAAAGTAGGGGAAAATTCAAAATTGAAAAGTTGAGTATTTGTAGTGATTATTTATCTAACTGCTATAAATAGTCAACGTTTCAATTTTGAATTTCCCGAGCACATGTCTTTACATTTGTAGCAGTTGTTGTATTAACCGCAACAAATATGGAACAATATTTCAAAAACTAAAAAAAATTAATTATATATTTGTAGCGGTTTTATAAAAGAACCGCTACATGCATAATAAAATTTTATTTGTAGCGACTCTTGAATTAACCGCTACAAATATGGAACAGTATTTCAAAAACTAAAAAAAATTAATTATATATTTGTAGAGGTTTTATAAAAGAACCGATACACACATAATAAAATTTTATTTATAGCGGTTATTGTATTAACTGCTACTAATATAATTATATATATTTGTAGCGATTTTATAGTAAAACCGCTACAAATATATATAATTTATTTTTTAGTTTTAGAAATATAAATAATACTGTTACAATTAATTCACAAATTCAACAACATGGTCTAAGAATATAAATATAACTATGATAAACACAATAAGAATCTAAGTTCTGAAATAAAAAATTATATATATTTATTTACAAATGTTTCAACAAGAAAAAATAAATATGTCTTGAACTAAGTAGTTGGGGGTTGATCATCTGGTACTCCCTCAGGTAGGGCTCCCTCAGGTGCTACTGGATCGGGGTGCTGGGCAAAGTTAACAGCACTATCATCATCAGCAGGAGCAGGAGGAGGAGGAGTAGGCTGGACGACGAACCGAGGGATAGGGGGAACCTGTGGATACTGCTCGTCCGGGAACAAGAGACTGCACGACCGCTCGAGCATGCTGTTAGTGATATCATGCCATTGCGTCTGCTGAGCGTAGATGAAATCAGCCTGCTGCTGCTACTCAACTACTACAGCCTGTGTTCGGGCCAAATCTGACCACAGCTGCTCAACAGACTCGTCCCTCGGACGTCTGACCCCTTTAGAGCTGCCAGCCTCAGAGACGGCACTCCTGTCGTAGACCATGCTAGGTCTGGCGCCTATCCCCATACCTCGCACATGTTT
This sequence comes from Inga oerstediana, assembly GCA_963210345.1. Lineage (NCBI taxonomy): Eukaryota > Viridiplantae > Streptophyta > Magnoliopsida > Fabales > Fabaceae > Inga > Inga oerstediana. The sequence goes on from OY723405.1 coordinate 30,875,409, forward strand.
GGGGTGCTTAGCCTGACCCAAACCCGCCTTCAAAGGAGCCGTCGGGTCCACTGACCCCTGTGACTCCTCTGCCTGGGTCTCTCGTAGCTCATCCTGCGATTGCTCTATTCGCTCCTACCATTTTATGAAACAATTACTTATTAGCATTTTTCATTATTAAGTTGGTTTTATGAAAATTATAATAATGAAATTACTCACAATGGCCATCTCTGCCTGCTAAGAGGTCATAGTCCCATTACAGTGTCTGTATGTGATGCGTACAACTCCCTATAGTCCGTCTGACGGTTTTCCTGCTGTGCCTTCATCTCTTAAAACAATTACAAAATTCAATTAGTATTATGAAATAACCAACTAAAAGTCAATGATATTATGAAAAGTTACCAGCTTGCTGTAAGTGACAGCAAAGGTCTTCGATCCTGCTGTGTAGTGGATCGTCTATTGCCCACGGCACCTAGTGTTCCTCTGAGAAAGAGCCTGAAAAAAAAAATTAAATGTATTAAAATAATTTAAAACATTTAAAATTAATAAATTTCAAATTAAAATTAATTAAATTTAAATTATAATATAATAATTAACAATTACAAAATTATATATAAATAATCTAATAAATACATTACCTGTCCCTCAGCGCTCCTCTTGAACTGGATGAAACTCGCCTAGTCGTGACGCTCTCGATCAGCTACTCCAGAGGCATCGTCCTATCCATATCCACACTATGGAAGAGACGATTCCTCCCATTCCTCCAGCTGTCACCCATCTTTATCAGGGTGTACCTGTTCCGGTTGGCCCGGACGACAAACCGCAGTTATAAAAAAATTATTTAAATATCAATAATTACAAAAATCCTATTAAAAATATTAATTAAATAGAATTAATTACAAAAAATATTAATTAAATACTATTAATTACCTGCACCACCTCCTCCCACGCTAGGTCCTTCGGCCCCTTCGGAATGTGCCTCTAAGTCCTGAAGTGAAGGGAGAACCACATCCAATTCAAGCCCAGGTCGTTTAGCAAGCAGTTGAATAGGTGGCCTCCATTGTTGATGGGCTGGTCCATGCCCTTATTCTACGGCACTACAACTCGTAGTGTCCGGTCTATGCTGTTCAGACAGGCCACGTCCAGCCTCCTCGTGGACATGTTCCCCTGCTCATCTGCACAATTTACTGCACGTTAGATAAATTGTAATTCAAATGTAACATTTTGAATTTAAATAAATAATTTATTAAATAAAAAAATTTATTTACCTTAGACCTACACCTCAAACCCAGTAGATCACGAAGACGACCCTCATGGGTTGTTCTTCTCCTGCGCCTCCTCCTCATCGAGGAACTGCTCCATCTCTCTGATCCTAATCGGGATCTCGAAGTCCTCATTCGCGTCATAGTCATTGACACTGATATCTCCCTCCCCCAAATCAGGCACCTCTGGTGCAGTCGTCTCCTATGGGATCGTCTGCGATGGCTGTGGTAGGGCCGACTCCTGTGAGGGGATGGGCTGAAATGCCGCGGTCACCCTCCCTCCACGCTACCCCCTCCCTCTGCCCCCTTCTCTACTGCTGCCACCCCACAAAATCAGTCTGGGGACCTCGGGCTCCTTCCCCCTATCCTGTCTTGAAGCCATATCAACTACAAAAATTTAAAAAAAAAACATTTTAGTCACATTATTATTCAAAAATATAATAAAAATAAAAATAAAAATAAAAATAAAATACGTATTGCCTCTATACCTCAACTACAAATAATGAGAAACACTGCAGAAAAAACGCTTCCACAGACATCTGAACGTTCAAATCTAAAAGAAAACACTCAGAGAAACTTCAGTAAACAAACTGGCCAAACGGAAAAATGAATGGAGGCGGCGGCATTATATAGTGGGGGAATTTGTAGCGTTTCTTGAAATAACCGCTACATCAATCGCTACAAAGAAGCTAGGGCGGCTAAACTTTATAGCGGTTCTATAATAACCGCTACAAATTACAAAAATCTTTGAAGTTCTGTAGCGGTTATGGTACAAAACCACTACAAACTTAGAGACCTCTAAAATTCTGTAGCGGTTATAACTTTATAACCGCTACAAAGAGGTGACGTTTTGAATTTTGTAGTGGTTTAAGTAGTTAAACTGCTACAAATAACCACTACACTGTTGGCGTGTCTTGGTCGTGCCAAGTGGCGGCAACCTTGTAGCGATTTTTATTTAGTAACCGCTACAAGTTTTGGCGGGAAATGCGCGCCATATTTGTAGCAGTTTTTTCTACTTAACCGCTATAAAAAACATTGTCAATCTATCATGCCGTAGCTTGCCGCTACAAATTTGTAGCGGTTTAGGTTTTAACCGCTACAAATTTTAGTATTTATAGCGGTTAATTATAACCGCTACAATGTCACCGCTACAAAATGCCATTTTTTTGTAGTGACAAAATCTGCAAAGAAACAATAAAATATTTGATTCGAGTCGCATCCAAAGACACTATCCTTAAGAGATATTCCACAACCCCCTCAGTAAATAGGAAGTGGCATCTCCCCAGGATTAAATGAACCCTTCCTGTAAGGATACAAGATGGCAAAACTGACAAAAGATAAGGTAACTCAGTGAGAGATTACTGAGGCTTCTATTTCTCTGCACCAAATGGTGTCACGGTTGGGGTATTTATAGATAATGAATCAATACCTTGAAGTGGTGCATTTTGAAGACTACACCTTTCAATTAGAAAGTCATAACTATCTGTTAAATTCATAAACCATATTAATTCATAAACCAACACAAATCCCTTGACTTATAAGAACCTGACTTCTCAAAACGCATATCTTCATTTAAATATATTCCATAATATTGGAAAGACTCTTTCTTTGACACACCTATATGAAATATTTACAACAATCCCCCATATGTGTCAAAGAAAACACACCATTTGTTGAATTACACCTATGGATATAACCATTGTATCTAGTGGTCCTTAGAACTATGAACTAGACCTAGCTAGGCCAATAACACTTGTTACACAGAGCTGTCAGTGAAGCATGCTTCTATGAACCAACAAATCTTGGTGTGTATCAAAGGCATTAATGGTTAGATTATATCCTAACATTTCCACTGTTAACAACAGTTTTGCTTGTTATGTCGGCCATACGTATGCCTAGTGTGTAATGAATGCTCTAGAGATTTTGCCAAGATCTTATAGGAGCGGCCACACTCCACATTCATGAGGTGATTTCAATTAAGTTTGTGCCTGCACTAAGAACACTACCTCGTTGAACTATGAAATCATTAAGAGCTTTGCTCAACCTACGATAATGCAGTATAGTGTAATGACCCAATTTGAGATTAAGGGCTAATGATTTTGAGATTGATTGTAATTAGTGTAATTAAACACTTTTGTAGAAATATGATGTGAATATGATATAAATGTACTTGGTGATAATTTATTAATCATAGTGAAAATTAGGGGCAAAAATGGTAAAATTGGAAATTACTGACGAATTGGTCAGTTACCAAAGAGGAAACTCATCGGTGATTAAAGATCAATGATTGAGATTCATTGTCTATGGGTTGGAATCCTGCGCTTTGAGTTTATGTGAGCTCATGGAGGAAGTGAGCAAGTAATGCCAAGTAGCATTATGTGGGCCAAAGGATCATGCACATAAGTCAAACATTCACTTTTCTCTTATCTCTTTCTTATATTCGGTTTTGAGCTTTGGGAAGGGAAAAGTATATGCTTGTCTCTATCATCGTCATCATCTCCATCATCTCTCATTCTCTCTCTCCTCCTTCTCCATTTCTGGCGACTTGAAGCAAGGAAAGAGAGGGAAAGCTTGAATTTTGGGTAGGTAATGGTCCTCCTATGCTTAAACACTCTTCACTAATCTTGTTTATATGTTAATAGCTTCATCTTGATGGTTTCAGAATTTTGAAAGGTGGTGATTTAGGTGTTGGAACAAATTTAAAAGTTGGAGAATCAAGGATTTGGCTTTACCAAATTGAAGAGTTGAGCATTTGGATCATTTTGGTACAATTATTGTGATTTTTTGTTAAGTTTTATAAATTCTGGAATTTGCCCTGATTTTATGCCAATTTTTTAATGCATGGATTATATGATGAATAAGGTTGGAATTGGTTTAATGTGGAGTTATTTGAGTGTTGGATGTAGTTTTGAATTTTGGAAGTGGGTTGAATGAATTTAGGTATCGTGTGTGTTATAAAGACCAAAGAGTATGAATTGTTGTTAGGATTGGTTTTTGAGTGTTTTGGAGGTTACCAATGGGTTCCTTATGGGATTTTAAGTGGGTATGAGCTTTGTGTTGAGTTTGGGAATCATTGGGATCAGTTTTGCCCAATCTGGGAATTTCTATCTTTTGCCGTGATCTGACAATCTGATAAGCCTTACTCAAGTGAGGATGAGTCTCACTCGAGTGTTGTGCATATTTTCGCCCAAGTTCTTTCAATTCTTGTTGTACTTGCATGCCAAAAGCGCGAGTGCATTTTGTGATTCGCAAGTGATACAGGCTATCGCTCGAGTGAGCATGGGTTCACTCGAGTGCAAGTGTAATGCCATGTTAAGAGTTGCTCTCGGCCAAGCACTCACAGGCCATTTGTCAAGAGTCTGTTCTGACACTTGCAAGTGTAGTCTTCTCACCCGAGTGCCAAGGGTTATACTCGAGTGACCTTCCTCCTTTAAAGTTGTTTGTGCTCTCGGGCAAGCACTTCCTGTGTTGCACCTTCAGGGACTCGAGTGAATTTGGGGTCATTACTCGAGTGCAAAACCCCATGCTCGAATGTTGTGAACACTTTCTAGTCATGGTTGTTGCTCACTGTCAAACACTCATGAGTGAGAGCCACCCTTACTCAAGTGCGAGCCTCCCATCACTCGAGTGAGCCAGCTGAAAATCAGTGTTATGCTTCTGAAAAAAGGTTTTCAGGATAGTTTCTTCCAACCCTTTTAGCATGTGTTTAGGCCTCTAATGGTCATCCTAAAGAGTTTAAATGATAACCAACTTAGAGTATTATAGAAATAAGCATTTGGAAAAGAGATTGATCGGTTGTCACTAATTTGGTTATAGAATTTGACATCTGCTGTACTCGTGAGCCTACTGTGCCAAGGAACGTTAGGAAAGAACAAGGTAGTGACTCTTCTCTTATACTTTGTGTAAATGTATTGTATGTATGTTGTCATGCATTATGTTGTGCTGCTGCTTTGTGATGCCTTGTGACGCCTTGTGGAGCTTTGTGATGCTTTGTGCCTTATGATGCTGCTGCATAGTGATTAAGTGAAAGCTAGAATAGTGTTTACCATGAAAGCGGGCATTGAGATTACAGCGAAAGCTATCGCATTGTGATTACAGTCGTGAGTGCTGTCATTCGTGGCGTGAGCCATGAATCATTGAGATGTTTCTAAACATGATCATATATGCTGTGTTTATATATTGTATGAGTGATTTGTTACTATTGGGATTCTCTTGAATCTCATTCTTTCCAATAACTAATATTTCAGACAGGGCAAGTGGCTCAAAAGAGAAGCGGACAACCTAGAGCGGTTAGGGTCTCTTAGAGACATTTTATTTGGTTGTTGGTTGTCTATTTTGGATTTGGGATTACTGTATATATTTTGGGTTATAAATATTATTTTTGGATATTTAATCCCCTATTTTGGGAATCTGTACACCCATTTTATATATGCATGTAACCCGGGGTATGCCGGGATTTTAGTTGTGCACTCTGATATTCATCAATGTGATTTGATTTCTCAAGTAATTATATTCGAAGAGTGAATGTGAGACTAGGCTAAATATATTTTGAACTTTTTTCTGAACACCCTATCTTGAAGGTGCGGGATTACAAATGTTGTTTTCGTCTTATTGGTCTCTATTTCACTTTAATTTCATAAACCGGATGTAATTACGGTGAGGGAGTTACATCTAGCACATTCAAAGTTTCACATGAAGGACTGTATATTATATTTGTGCTAGTTAGAACTGACGAAAAACTTGTTCTTACCCATTGAACCTTCTTCGTGGGATCACCAATCACAAAGGTTGGGTTATCATCGCTGTCAATTAATAGCTAGCTTTAGTTCCATTCCCCTCAACTATTTTATTTCATCCTGCTAGGTTTTGTTAATGGCCGATAGGTCTATTCTTGACCTGATCAAATCGATTGAGATAACTCTACTATAATTCTTAAGCATGCTTATTCATATAATATCTCAAATGATTTTTCACTTACATCATTGTTCTTTCTACAATAGTTATTGCCATATCTAGCAAGCATATATCATTGACACTTAGTGTTGGTTTCATAACAAAATATTTGTTAAGAGATTTTCAACATTCTTAACATTCGATCCATTTTTAGAGTTATCAACTCCAACTCATATAATATTTTATTTTTACCACTACTAAAAGTGAATTTTCTCACATAAATTGAATTTCAGTCAACATCCATCCGAGTATTTCTCTACAACGGGAATTCATTGTACATGATGTCAGCATTTATGACATCCATTAACTATTTTCTTTCTCCTCATGAGAGTTACATATGCTCAATCTCCACACATCATTTGCTATGTCATGGGATTAACTCTTATCAGTGCTACAAATTCTCAACAATTTGTGCATATATTGATTGAGCTTTAGAATCATCTCAAGTAGTATCATAAGGACTATTCACATAATGGTTCTCAAAACTAGTCTTTAGAAACATTTCTCATTTATCATCACTATTCTTTTATGATTTTTAACACACAAAATCACATTTGATTCTCTCATGATTTCAAGCAGCATAACATGAAATTTTTGACCATGCATGCCATGCATTCACTTTAAAGTTCAATATATGTTCTCAATATACCAAAATAAATGCATATCCACAAATCATGAAAATTTAAAACACCTTTATCTAAATACTAGATAAATAATTAAATTTTCATATCACTACTATAATGTTTATTTAAAGCTATATGCAAGTTTTAATAATTCACATCATAAGATTTGCTCTTCACAACAAATAAAAAAGCCTTCACTAAACAAATTTTAATCATAACACACATCATATATGACAAATTTATAATTTTTAAATATATCAATAAATATAGTCCAAGGTGCCCCACAAAATACTCTATGTCTTAGACAGCCCACACCTTCAAATATTTCATTAAAAGGTTAAATCTAAGTGAATTAGAATCTTATGATATAATTTCTTTCCATGATAGTTAAATTAGAATTTCTCAAATATTTTATTCTAATTTCACATAGGATAACAGAATTTAAATTCAAAATTCGTTTCCTAGAAAATCACATAAATATAATCTCATATGTCAAATATTTTATCTAAATAATATCACGCACCAATTTTCCTTTTCTCAAACATGTTATCATCCTAAAAATTAGGAATCTATATGATTATTTTTAATAAGCCTCCAACTGTATAAGTTCACCACTGTAAGGTTCAAACTCTTAACATAAATAACTAAATAATATCATGATTTTCAAATATATCGACATCCTAGGACTTCATATTTTTTACTCATAAATTTATCTAATTTATGCAAAAACTCAATGATAGCATGATAAAATAAGGTGAACATATTTACTTAATAAATTCAAACAACATATCCTATCTAAATTATTTGGATTTATTAATTTGATATGTCCTCATTGTCTAAGCCAATAATAATCTCATGACCATCATAATCTTATCTTCATAATATCGCAGATAACATTTGATTTTAATATTAATCAAATCCTCATTAAATAACTGGAGATAAGATAGGAGATTAGCAAAATTAGCAAAATTCAAGGAAAGATAATAAGAGATTATCAACATATTAAAACTAAATATATATATTCATCAAATCCTCATTAAAATAAGGAGAGATAATAGGAGATTTATTAACTTCCTTATTAATCAAAACTAATATATTTATGAGTAAAATACTCTAAACTCCCCTCTGTTTTGCCTTAATTACACATACCTCCCTTTTATTTTGAAAACCCATATAAACTTTCCTTAAAATCAAAATATATGTTACACAAACCTCCCTTATATTTTGAGATTCTATTTCCATCCACCCAAACCATTAGTTGACCGTTAAATTTGACTTTTAAACTTTTTTTAACCAAAATGTCCTTCTTTAGTATTAGAATTATTTATATATGTATATATAGGGGCTAATAAAAATTTATACGACCATAAGTTTATTCTATTAGATTCTCTAACTTTCTAATTTGTAAAAAAATTTATTAATTTTGATATTATAAATTAATTTTGACTAAAAATATATATTAAACACATATTTTTATCAAATATAATAAACTATATAAGTATGAGATTGTATGTGTAATTTAAATTTATAATTTAATATTTTTTTCCACAAATATTTATAAACACATTTGATCAAGCATATTTTTATTTAAAATCTTACTTGAATATTCAACGTTTGTAACATTTACATTAACCAATGCTAAAATCATCAAACAGATAACTATTTGTAAAGATAAAAATAGAAATTAAGGAATAGAAAAAAAAAAACTCTTAAATTCTTTAAAAGAACTTTAGTTAAAATGTGCAAGAAAAATTAAATTTAATTAAAAAAATATATTTTTGGAATCTTTTTAGGATATTCTTAACGGAGTTAACTGTTTGGACTTAAATGTATGTTTTCAAAATAGAGGGGAGGTCTATGTAATTAAGACAAAACTGGAGGGTGGTCAGAGTATTTTACTCTATATTTATTGATAACAGCCTCCAACTAAAATAAATTTACCGTCATAAAAATCTCAGATTAGCATAAATAATTAAATAACATATTAATTTCTATGGGCACATCAATACTCAAAAATCGCACATCAAATATTAAAAGCTGTAACCACATTATTAAATATTTTAATATATGCCCACCAATTATTCTCAATCAACGCATACCTGGGTAAAAATTGGACGTCAATAACAGTAACTCCAATGTGTCTCTTCTTCTTCTTCTTCATTGTCTTCTCATACCGTAGCAAAGACAATTTCTCTTTCTAATCAGACTTGCAGACTTCTTTTCTGCCTCTTGCCTGTGTTTGCAAGGATCATAGTACCTTCAAAATCTCTTTACTATAAAGATTAAAATAGTCCGGTTGAAGGAGAAATTAGATATTCGTCCATTACAGTATTGATCATGGTCCACCTTGATCATAGGCTTATTTTAAATATACTTTAATAAGATACAGTAAGACCCAATTTTCACTCCCTCCATTCACAATTATCATCGGACCAACATTTTCTCAAGACAAAGGCGCGGCTATTGGATGTTTATTCGTTGAGTTTTAACAGCGACTTAAATGGCAGCACTAACGGGCACATCTGTACGAGGTTTTGACTTCACCAATATCACCTTTCATAGTGATTGAATTCTTAGTCTCGTAGAACAGGTAAAAGGCATCTTCCTGTATAAAAAGAAAAGGGTCGGCAACAAAATTACTGGGGAAACCAGCATCCGAAGCAGAAGCACACGTCACCACTGGGTTGGCTACCGGCCAAGCCGCACTTTCATTTTTCCACACATTCGCAGATTCAATGGGTTTTAGAGAGAAGGGAGAGTCACTGTAAAAAACCCCAACAGACCAAAATCCCTCATTGTCTTCTTGAGATTTGCCGGATATATCTCTTAACATTGTAGGTAAAATCTGAAAAGAAATAAGAAAATATTTGATTCGAGTCAAATCAGAAGACACTTGTCCTTAAAAGATATTCCACAGTCCCCTCAATAAATAGGAAGCGGCATCTCCTTAGGATTAAACGAACCATTCCGGTAAGAATACAGGGCGGCAGAACTGACGGAAGATAAGGTAACTCAGTGAGAGATTACCGAAGCTTCTATTTCTCTGCACCAAATGGTGACGGTTGGAGTATTTATAGATAATGAATCAATACCTTGAAGTGGTGCCTCTTAAAGACTTCACATTTTCAATTAGAAAGTCATAACTATCTGTTAAATTTATAAACCAACACAAATCTCTTGATTTATAAGAACATGACTTCTCAAAACACATATCTTCATTTAAACATATTCAATAATATAGGAGATACTCTTTCTTTGACACACCTATATGCAATATTTACAACATATATTATTTTAGATAATTACTATTTATAAATTATTATAATCCATACAATTTATTAATACGTATATGTTTGAGCTATTTTTTATCATGTTACATAATTGACTAATATTATAATTTTGTGGACAAATTTATTTAATTTTTGGCATTTGTTATTAAATTTAATGTTAAAGATATTTAAAATAAAATCTTATCCTTTAGAAGCAATTATCACAAAAGTTAATGTCCTTTTTGGTAATTTGAATAGGAGGAAGTGATTCTGATAACAATATTCAAACACTATCATTTTATCAAAATCACTTTTTCCCACACAATCTATTATACTCAGAATCTATTCTCTAAAATCACTTTTTCTCCAAAAGCTATTCTATAAAAGCTAATCCAAATACCGAACTGGCTTGCGTCCTTTTCTCTAAAGAAAAGGATGCAAGCCGAACTCTCCAAATACACTCATTACTCTTGGAAAAAACGCTTTAAGTGTAAGAATGAACTACAAAATACTTTAATATATTTGACACATTTAAAAAATACTTTAGAGTACTAGATTCATTGTAACCCAAATAAAATCAGTGCTTGCCTCCCTTGTTATTTCCTTTTCATTAGCCCGGCCACTTGCCATTTTGTGTGTTTTTTTACATTCGTATTTTCAAATGAATTAAATTAAATATTCCCCATTATTAATAATCCGTGGATTGTTGTAAAAATACTAGATGATGTGGATGTCCATAAACTCCCAACTCTTGGCCTTTCACTTTCTGCACTCCGTAACCTCTCTAATAAATAATATTTAGGAGTCTTTATATCCATAACTTAAAGGTTACAATATGTGTACTCCTAAGGATTAACTTTACTATTTGCTTTATGTAACTCTTGGTTGAAGTTAAGAGCCTATAAATAGAGCATTATGTACTACACTTTCTTTATTTCTATATTTCAAAGACAAACCAGTATATATTAAGCCAATAATCTATCTTTCACTTGAAAGCTCAATTAATACTTCATAACTCACATATAATCATAGATTTCAGTCCATTGGGCTATCACTTTGACCCTTTAATAGAGTGAAACTCTTATGTAAACAACTTAATTGTATAATTTAAAGTTATATGAATAAATACTAGAAACCATTTCATTTGGGAGTTATATGGTATAGTGACAATAACCATGAAGTAGAATCCTAAAAGGCCATGAAATCATGAACATCCATACACCATAATGTTTAAATTATAAATTGGCATGTTAAAATTTTAAAATGACCAATAGTTACCTTTTTATATATTTGATTTCATATATCATTCATGTTGATATCACAATATCAAATAATAATTTTTCTCTCACAAATTAATCAAAATCAATTTAAATTTAAATTTAAACACTATTCGGAATCAAAATTATATTGCCTTTAGGGCTTACAATTATATATTTCTTTTGACTGTACAACTTGTCATCTTTCTCCATAACTTATTTCTTTAAGAATCATAATTACTTTTGGTAATTTTCACAATATCTCATGGTCTTTTTAGCTTCACAACCATTTTAATCTTTATTTTCAATAAATTGATACATATGAGTCTACATGACTTCTAGTCATATTATACCAGTTTTCTATCCATATGACTTCTAGTCATAGTATAATATTTGCTCATAATTTTAATGATCTCATAAATGTTATTATTTCCATGATTGTAGTTCAATAACCAAGACAAAATATTCTTTGCTTTCAACTATCAATTCCATCAATACAATGTGATTATGTTCATTTTCACTCTTATAGACATGTTCTTTGCTTTTAATAACACATCATCAATTTATTCAAATATTTGTCTTCAGGGCCATAGCAAGAATGTTGCAAAGCTAAAAAGTTTTTTTTTGTTTAGTTTGATATTTTAACATTTAGCCTTCAGGGATTTGATATTTGTAACAATTAAATTATCAAAGCGTCAAACTTTTTCTTGTCAATCATGCCATTAAATGAAACCAATAGCTTTATTTTATATAAGAACTGTTACAAAATTGATGTGACTTATGGTCATCTGATCATGAAAATTAAAAATATTATGGCTTCTAACCTTTTGATAAAATTAAAATACAGTAAAATAAATTAAGTAAATTGAAATTCATAATCAAATATAAATAATAGATAAACCTATGATCATATTGATCACATTATATGATCATATATAATATACTATTATATATTAATGTACTAATAAAAAATGAAAATAAAATATTGACATAATGATATAACAATGATATATTAATATAAATAAAACAAGACAAAATAAATAATATAAAATAAAAAAATAAACAATAAAATATAACATAAAATGTAAATAAAATAAAGAAATATAATGTTAAATAATAAACAAATGAAACATTAATAAAGTGAAATAACATAATATAACAACATAAAATGTAAAGAATACTAGAATATAAAATAAAAAAAAATAAATGTTGTATAACAAGAGATTCCTGGAAAATGATAAATAAAAGTAAAAAAAAAAAACTTACAAAGGATAATAAAGCAACAATAATTTTCAATATTAGCCATGGACCCCGATGTATAAAATAATTAGTAAAAGAGTATCTTTAATTCCATATAATGGTTTAGATTATTCCAGATATACACATAAAAGATGATAATAGGAAAAATAAAAATAGATAGCGTAAAAGAAAAAAATAATATAGAACAACAAATCGATAATATAAACTATAAAGGTAAAATAACATAGAGAATAAACAACATAAAATATAATATGAAAATGAAAAAGTTATAGAGTAGAAGAAATGGAAAATTAGACCATAGATCTTATGAGCAAACTCTTGCTGATAACGTGTTATGAAATCAAGAAGATATAAGAGATTGAGATGAAAGAGATGAAGAGGTATGAAAAGAGAATTGGAGAGAAAGATGGAGCAATATCTTATTCATTTATATGCAACTAAAGTGTAGTACATAGTGTCACACCCCATTGGCCCACACACACGGCTCCACCGTGGCCCTCACCGATGGCAGCGGACTCACAAGAGTCCCTCGCTCCCCAAGCGAGGTTTTTCGCCTCCGTGGGGATCGAAGCCACTACCTGGGGGTAAGTAGGGCCTCAATGCATCCCCACTACCACTTGAGCTGCTCAAGTGGTAGTGGGGATGCATTGAGGCCCTACTTACCCCCAGGTAGTGGCTTCGATCCCCACGGAGGCGAAAAACCTCGCTTGGGGAGCGAGGGACTCTTGTGAGTCCGCCGCTATCGGTGAGGGCCATGGTGGAGCCGTGTGTGTGGGCCGATGGGGTGTGCCTGTTTTTCGCCTCCGTGGGGATCGAAGCCACTACCTGGGGGTAAGTAGTGCCTCAATGCATCTCCACTACCACTTGAGCTAGGTAAATTGTAATATCCCAAAATGTACTCAAGGGCTAAATGTACAGAATAGATGATGGGATTAATGACAGAATTACCTCTGGAAATTTTGTTATGAATTTAGTCAAGTTTCACATGCAAAATTGGCAATTAAATAATATATTGCAAGATGAGATTTTACAAGATCATCTTCTTCTTCAAAGGGCCATGACTTATGTATGACAAGAGGAAACAATATAGGCTATTACATATGACATGTTAAGGCAATTTGACCAAGTTGTAAAAGATGATGACTAAGTCAACAATTTCAACTAAAGAAGTAATATTTGAAGAGTTGAAATTATGATAAATTGAAGAAGCCCTTTTGGCTATTCTATGGGCTACAATTCGCATGACATGAGGGAAAGAGAATTAATATCATACACTTCATCTTTTCCATATGAAAAGTCAACAAAAGTGGCTAGGATTTAATCAATATCCTCACCTTTATGTTTGGAGTCGGTCAAGAAGCCAAGAAGAGAAAGAGAGAGAATTGCATCAAATAATCCCTCACCTTTTGCTCATGTGGTACGTTGGGACAAAGAAAGAAGGTAGTTGGTCAAAAGTATATCAAGAGAAAGGAAGAAGACTTGTTAACACAGCTCCCTCCCCTCAAGTAAATTATTTCGGCTATGTTATAAGAAAGGAGAGGAGGATTGATTAATTGAATTTTCTCATCCTCTTATTCATACAAAGGTCGGTCAAGACACCAAATCAAAGAAAGAGAATTAGATTATAATATTTTCTCACTTTTTGGTTTACTTGGACGACTAAAGAGAAGGAGTGTAAGAGAGAATATGAAATTAAAATATTTTCTTACTTTTCTAATAGCAAGGTCGGCCAACCATTTAAGTGATAAAGGAAAGGAATAAAAAACTGATCATTCATCACTCTCTCTCTCACTCTCCAAGTCGGTGCTGCAGCTCCAACGAAAGAGAAGGAAGAGCAAGGAAAAGGTAAGACTTTCCACCTTGATTTTCACCTCCTTAACCTCATCTATGGCTCAAGAGTCCTTCATGAAACTTGTTCCTCTCTTCCTTAGCTTCATTTCTATGGTTTTTGTTTTTGAAGAAGAGGAGTTTTTAGCCACCTTGCAAGAACAAAAGATGAAGAATCAAAGAAAGAACTTAAGGAGAAGCAAGAGGTGAGTATTAGCATCAATTTGAGCTATTGGTTGTGTTGGTTGAATGAGTATTTTGGCATGTGTAAATCTGCCCTGATTTTGGCTAAACAAGGGTTTGGGTAATTCATGATGTTTTGGTTATGTTATTGGTGGTTTATGATGATTGGAAACCATTTGACATAAGTTTGATGCTGAAATTGGAAGTTGGTAATTATTGGAATTTATTTTGATTTTTCTGCCAAAACAGGACATGGAGAATGAGTGGGAATTTGTTAATTTTGATGTTACCATTGTGTTCTACACGAAAAATTATGTGGGAACAGCCCTGAGTTGTGAATTTTGGGTCATTGGAACTCAAAGTGTAAATTTGGGTTTTTAGCCTGAACAGAATTCCAGCGAGGTACTCTACTTGTGTGGTGTTTTTGGATAATCAAATGATCTCTAAAACTTGTGAAACTTTCCAGTATTAAAGTTCACATTCTAAGCTTCAAAATGGATATATAATTTGTGTCATTTCGTTTTTTGAGCTATGAGTTCTGGTTGCCCAAAGTTTGATGTCGAAACTGAACTTAATTCTGGAGCAGTGTGGGATTTTGTGTAATTCTGGAATTGTGTGGTGATTTCCAATAATGATTCATATTTTTCCTATGAAGAGGACTTCAATTGCTTTCCATAGGACTTGGGATCACCTTATTTCAATTTTTTTAGAATTAGTTATGAGTTTTCAAAGTCTAGAGAAAATTCTGGCAGATTTGTTCCCTTATGCGAAAATTGAAGATGTAATGGCATAATGTAGTATTGTTGAACTTTGAGGTTAGGAATTGGTTTTTTAGGTTAATTGACCACTTTAACTCTTTAGTTCATTTGATTAAATGTCCCTAATGATAACCAACTTGAGTGTTTGAATTAAAGAATTGGATTAAGTAATAACCTGTCGCTGAAATTCTAATTATAGGATTTGACATTTTCCCTGCACGTGATAAACCAGTGCCAGTGCACGAGCGGAAAGAACAAGGTAGTGACTCGCTCTCTTATTCTGTGTATGATGCCTTGCATGTATGTCATTTCATTGAATATGCCATGATGTAACATTGCCGTTGTGAAATATCGTTGTTGTGTTGTTGTGAGACATGCTGTTGTGAAATATGCCATTGTGAGCGCAGCGAAAGCTGTTGTAGAAATGTCGTTGTGTTGTTGTTGTTGTTGTGATTTGCTTACATGCTTTGTGATTGTACATGTTATAAGTGAATTGTTACTACTGGGATTCTTTTGAATCTCATTCTTTCCAATGATTAACCTACAGCAAGGGCAAGTGGTTCAAAGGAAAAACAAGTGACGAAGGGTGGTTAGAGCTCCTAGCTAGGAGTTTTAATTTTGGTAGTTGGTTGTCATATTTTATTGGGGATTAGTTGCACATGTTGTATATATTGAATAGTGTTGTGTAATCCTCTGTATGGGAAACTAAGCGTTGTAAACCCTTTATTAAGTAACGAAACCTGAGCGTTGTTAGGAATTTTTGGTTGCACTCTGATATGTATAAATGAAACCGAACTGGTCAAACCAATTATATTCGAGATGTCACTACTACAAAAAGGATAAAAGGTGGCGCACATTTTGTGGCACTTCTTTAAACAAGTGCCACAGCTTCTCTTTTTTTTTTTTACCTCTATAATTTTTTTTTTAAATTTTGGGTACCAGCTGTGGCGCCTAATAGATTAAGTGTCACAATTAAGGAGGCCTAGTGTGGTGCCTACCTACGCAGGCGCCACACTTGGGGGCAGGAAAGCAGCTGTGGCGCCTAACCCACCAAGCGCCACAGCTGCAACATTAATTTTTTTTTTTTTAAAAAAAACTGAGCATGTGTGGCGCCTAAATAAATAGGCGCCACACATGCTAATTACCATTTCAGCTGTGGCGCCTAAGCATTAAGCGCCACAGCTGAAATGGGGGCAATGTGTGGCGCCTAATTATTTAGGCGCCACACTTGCCCCTTTTTTAAAAAAAAAAAAAAAATCAAATGGATAGTGTATCTCTTAATTATTTCATTTCCCGCGTAGTGGTCCTGTGTCCACCCCCCATTCCTTCTCTTTTTGACTACTACTCCACTTTAATTATTTAACTACTCTCTTCTCCATTAAACTACTTTCCCTTTCTCATCTTCTTAGTGGATCCGTCGGCCCCCTCCCTCCATTTCCTATCATCTTCACACTAAAAAACACACCCACACGCTCACTCGTCACTCAAGCTAGCATCACCAACGTGGTCTCCCACTCCTTGCGCTGGTCAATTAATAGATTTGTAAGAAAAAGACTATTTCATTCTAGCTTGCTTTGTTTAAATTTTTTTTTTTAGTCAAGATAAACCGTAATATAAAGTTTGCCTTTTTGTTCCTAATTTAATAGGAAAGACTGAAAACCTAGCTTGTTTCGTTTGCCTTTTTGCTTTGTTTAAATTTTTTTGCCGACAAGCTTGCGTTTTTTAGTAATCTTTTAATTTACTTAATTAGTTGTTGATGTTCTGTGTTCACATATCAAGTTCTTGTATTGTGATATTTTTTATGTTAGCTTTAGAGAGTATTAATGTAAGAACATTATTGTTGGGGAACTTGAATTTTAAATGTGAAAATTATATATATATATATAATAGGTTGAAATATAAAATAGAAAGAATGACAATTTGTGGAGATGATAAACACGAAAACCACTCATTTTATATAAAGCTTCATAATCAGGAAGCATAAAAAAGGGCCACAGGAAAAAAAAAAGAAGAAGAAGAAGAAGAAAGAAAAAGAGAAAAAAAAAAAGACCCTACTGTGGCGCTTGCTTGAGCAAGCGCCACAGTAGGCCCTCCTGCTGTGGCGCTTGCTCGAGCAAGCGCCACAGGAGGCCCCTCTTCTGTGGCCCTTCCTCCAACAAGCGCCACAGGAGGGTATTTTTTTAAAAAAAAAAATTTTTAATGTTGTGGCGCTTCCAAGCGCCACAGCTTTTTTTAGTGGCGTCTAGATGTGTGGCACTTCTCTAGCGCCACAGTTAATGCAATTATAAGCGCCACAGCTTTACTTTTTTGTAGTAGTGTGTGAACGTGAGACCGCACTAAACAAGTTTTGGAAAAATTTTAAGTTAACCACTGGTCTCTATTTCAACTTAATGACGCATTCTTGAACTATAAATATGGTTATTAAGGTAGGGGTTACACATAGTACTCTATTTATAGGCTCTCAACTTCAACCAAGAGTTACATAAAGCAAATAGCAAAGTTAATCCTCATGAATGCACAAATTGTAACCTTTAGGGCCTGTTTGGTTTAAAGGGAGGGGATGGGATGGGAGGGGATGGAATGGGAGGAGGGAGAATCACCTTGTTTGGTTTGGTTGGAGGGGGAGGAAGGGAAAGGTTTTTTAATGATCCTTTGTTTGGTTTAAGAGGGGAGGGGAGGGGAGGGAAGATAATATTTAATTTACCATTTTATCCTTAAACATTAGTTTATATATTTTTTCTTATATAAATTATTTAAATTAGTTTACACCTCAATATGAATTATATAATTTATAAAAAAAAGATGAAGATATAAAATAGAAATAGTTTTCAATTTCCCTCAACTTAATTTCTTATTATATGAATATTCCAGTAATTATCATATTAAATTAAATGAAAAATTCCTTCTATTGAAAAACAATGCAGAGGAGTTGCAAAAAAAAAAAAAAAGATTTCATGCGCTCACACTTGTATTATGGATTTATGGATAACTCTGGTAAAAAAAAAACAAAGATTTATGGATAACATTTTACAGTTGAATTCACCTGCGAAAATATCATCACCAAAATTATATTTTAATCGCCATTCATTCCGCTGGAGATATTTATACTCATGATTTGGTTGAACTATAAGGTTGGAAAAAAACACACACAAGCGTGAAACACTGGAGATAATAAAAGAAGTTATATTTTTATTGAAGACTCATAGGATATAATTAGGAATATGAAAAAATTATGGGGGTAAAATAGTCTCAAATTTTTGGCTCCCTCCAAAACCCCCCAATTTGGAGGGAGCCAATTTGAGGGAGTGGGAGGGATTTGGAGCCCCTTTTTTAGGGCCCCTCCCCTCTTACTTTTCATACCAAACAAGGGGAGGGGCTCATTTTTCATCCCCTCCCCTCCCCTCCCCTCCCCTCCAACCAAACAGACCCTTAAGTTAGATGATGTGGATGTCCATAAACTCCCAACTCTTAGCCTTTTACTTTCTACACTCTATAACCTCTCTAATGAATAGTCTTTAAGGAGTCTTTATGTCCATAACTTAAATGTTACAATTTGTACACTCATGAGGATTAACTTTGCTACTTGCTTTATATAACTCTTGGTTGAAGTTGAGAACTTATAAATAGAACATTATATACTATACTTTGATTGCATCTAAATGAATAAGATATTGCTCCATCTTTCTCTCCAATTCTCTCTTCATACCTCTTCATCTTTTTTGTCTCAATCTCTTATATCTTTTTGATTTCATAACATGGATGATCTTTTTCCTATGAATGATAATTAAATCATTCGGCTTACTAAGATCAACAATTATCAGCATTACATTTACTTTTTAATTCATTAAACACGTAAATGACTTCTTTCATATAACTTTTTTATTCATTTAAGAATATAAGTAAATTCCAGAGTCAAAAATAGTTTTCCCCTTTGATTATTAATGTCTGCCCCTAACAAGAGATTCACTTCTTTTTTTTTTTTTTTGCCAAGAACAAGAGATTCACTTCTACAAAATACACATTAGCAACTGCTACAGAAAATGTTTCTTTTGGTCCCATCCTCGGCCTGGTTTTGAAGTTCCTGAAATGCGCTGCCGATCAATTTTGAGTTAATATTAATTTAATTATATATATATAAGGCAATTTTTTTAAACCTTTAGGTTAAAGAAGAGTTGACGGTACAAACATGGGATTAGTCTAAGAGTATAAATAAAGCCAAGACACATTAAGTGCCTGTTTGAGTTAGCGTTCAAGAAGCATATTCACATAAGTCGAGATAAAACTCCTCTCATATATTTACCTCGTATATCATAAATCACATTGAAAAAATAGTTTCCACCGCTAACCCAAACAGACACAATGAGAAATTGGCCTACTGCAACTATCAAAATTATAACTGAAAAAAGAGAACAGCCACAATGTGGTCCAAATACTTCGTGTTTTGGCTAAAAGTAAAAATAGGCTAGGCTAAACTAGGTTTTACCTAAATAAGCTTAGACTTACAATAGAAACTTAAAGCTTGAACTTATGCCTGAGCCTGTATATAGGCTCTTTTTTAAGCTAAGTATGGGCCTTGAAAAGGCATGACAAGGCCTGAAGTTTTTTTAAAATTCTACTTAAAATGTAAGCTTTTAAATAGGCTTAGTGACAATAGTTGTCCAAACAAGTATATATAAGAAAAACTAATTGTCTGTTAACTAATGAGATAGTTTCTAAAATCAACCAAGTATGGTAAGTGACATGTAAAACTATATTTAACCTATTTTCCTCTTTCCATATAAAATGGGATAAACTCCTCTTATGGTACTAAAATAAACTTACAATAATTATTATGTTTTAACAGACGACGTAAATCAGGAGAAAGAGAGTGAGCGATCGAAGAAAAGAGAGGTATGGATGAATGATTAATAAATATAAGGGTTGAGTGTGTGTAACTGACGATAGGATTTGAAACTTAGAATTAAAGTTAAGTTGACAATTTTATAAACAGTTTATCAAATTATTTAGATTATATTATATTGAATTATATAATCGTATAAATTTAAAAACTTAAATAGGCTAGACATGTAGGCTAGGCCTTATGAAAATAAATCTACTCTGTTTATCTATATAGGTTTAAGCCTAAGCCTCATCTATTTAATAAATAGGTTAGGCTGTATGCTCCTGTTAAATGCCTAATTTATTTCCACATCTAGTTTTGGCAAATGAAAAAATGAATCCCAAAGAATAAAAGGATCTCTATTTATGGGCTTTTAGTCATCTTGCACAGCCCAATGGAAAGAAGCTATAAAATTATGTCCAATGCAAAATGAAGCCCAGACCCATTATATGAACAATTGACCCAACACTTTTTTTTAAAAAAAAAAAAAGGCTAGAATGGGAACCAAACGCTGCGTTTTGACCAACCTAGAAGGGTTTTTTTTCCCTCCAGAAACCTTTGAAGGATTGTAAAATCCTTTCCAGTTGGGGAATGAGGAAGCACCATGTTGATAAGCTCTTTACTTTATGTGGACCAACACAAATCAATACAACCTATAACTTGAAACCCAAACGTTGCTGAGCTCTGCTCTGCTCTCATCTTTCTTCATAGCTCTGGACCTCACTCCATAGTGCATGGAGACTTGAAACCCTCAAATATTCTACTTGATGCAAACTTTGTGAGCAAGCTTAGTGACTTCGGAATTTGCCGTATATTATCCAATACCGAGACTTTAGGTGGTGATAATGATACTACAGATTGTTGGACTGTTCCAAAGGGCACTCCAGTCTACATGGATCCTGAGTTTCTTGTTTCTTGATTCTTTTAGAGAAGGTGATCTACAGGTGATTAATGAGAAATAAAAAGCTAACTTGCAATTGTTGCCGTGGTCAAATTAAACCTCAATGGAAATTATGCCAGATCCGCATATTGCTGCAGATGGTTTTTCGTATGAAGGTGAAGCTGTACGAGGATGGCTGGATAGTGGTCATGACACGTCACCCATGACAAATGAAAAGCTTGGACACCGTTATGTTGTACCAAATCACACCCTTCGCACTGCAATCCGAGACTGGTTACAAAATCACTGACCAAGTTTCCTATTCCCACTACGTACTCTTGGTTATTATTTAGCAGTTTTGAGAAGAAAGTTTAGCACACAGATTTTTCTTCCATCAATTTTGTTCCACTGAACCCTGTACCAAAGCTGTCTTGTACAGTTTACACCATTATTTGTTTATATATTTTTAGTCATGGCAAAGAAAAAACATATAAACTGTTACGAAAATTCATATTAATAATGCTACTAGGAAAACAATATATATATATATATATATAAATAATTAAAACAAGATTTACATAAACTTGGTAATCTTCTAAGCTATAGCCATCTCTTTGTTGTGAGCAATCTTAATGATGAAGTGAACCAAATCTATCACATCCCTCATAATAACACAGAGTGAAAATGAAGAAAACCTTTCTTCATTATGAGCTGAAACACCGATATATTCAGAAGTGTTGCAGAGAGCACAGCGTTGCATCTAAGTGGAAGGAATTCCCATTTAACAGAAAATTTCCTTTCAACATCAATGGTGAGCCAAAACAAAGTAGAGATTATTAAAAAACTCACAACTCCACAAAATATGTTGATGAATGTGACCAATCTACCGTCATTTAAATAATGAATTGATGATATGATTTGCTCTGAAATATTTGAAACTTGATTAAAAATCACAAATGAAGCCTGAAGAACAAGTTCTGTCTTCTTCATGTGGTCTTCAGGAGGAGGAGGAGATATATACATGTAGAGATGGATCCAAATACCCAGTTCCAAGATCAGCATTGTTATATATGTTATCAATGCTTTGTTCAAGTCGCGTTCTTGTACATCTGCACGAAAATAAAATATGGAACTATAGGTGATAGTAGTATTAATTATTATAAAACTAAGCTCATTAAACTAAAATTAGAAGGTATAGAGTAAAAAATATAAATAACGTACATAAAAAAATTAAATTCAACAGTTTTGAATAATAAATCAAAAGATAAATTCAATCATTACCAATACAAGTAAAGCCGAAAGTAACAAGACCGAGTGATAACATCATTAGCGCCCATCCGACACTGATCCAGTTATGCACTGTAAAATGGACGTACAAAAAGGAATAAATTATAAGAACCATTTTCTTTTTCGGGGGAAAAAGGAGGTTGATATAAAATATCACATAACTTATTGATCACGGTTGTAAAAGCTTTTTATAAAGATATAGATCCCAAAAATAGAAAAACTATTTAGTCATAATAATACTTGGTCTGTGGTTGACCTAATTAAGAGGTTATTTAACTAATTTTTTCACCCTTACCTAACTACTTTTTTTTATGGAACCCCAACTTAACTACTAATTTCTTATGAAAATGCCTAAGCCTAACCATCAATTGTTTTTATCAACTTTGTTCTTTGTTTTTGTGTGGCCTGGCTTATGCTTTAATTTAGGTCCTCATCATCAAAATAATTTTTAATTAGGACTTTTTACAGAATTTTTCCTAAAATTAATTATCTCAAAATAATAGGAAAAGAATTGTTTTTGTGCAGTGCAACTACACCTTTCTTGTAAAAAAAAAATTTGTTTTCCAAGACCTTTCTTTGAAAGAAAAAAAAGTTGTTTTTCAGGTCCTTGTTGCATAAACCGTTTAAGTGTCCCAGGAGTGGTCCTTATTGCATAAACCATTTAACAGCCTATTTGGGTTGGCGGTGACCCAGCCCAAACGTGGCTTTTTTTTTTTTTTTTGAAAAAAAGCACGGTGAAATTGACTTTTGAAAATTGATAACCCTGCTTGGGCACGATTTTGGAAGCTAATCTTAACAACTTGAGTGAAACGGTGAGGGTTTGGCCGTGTGTGGTTTAGCTCAAAATAGGTGTCTTTATATATTTTATGATATAAAATTATTCTCACATATTCAATTATATTATACTCGAAGACGCAGAATCATTTAAGATAAGAAAATCCAAAGAAGCACCTACATCTTTTTCGGATTGAACGTTGGGCTTTTTCCTTTTATTTGATAAGGAATAATCCCTTTCGATATTTAATATGTTTTTTGGGATTTGAATTTATGTTCTCCTCAATCTTTTTAAGGAGGAGAAGACAACCATAGTAGAGTATGTTGGTCAACAAGTTTACGTGACTTGCGAATCAGAAACGTTGATTGGGAAATGATAACATTGCGCGCCCATAATATATATATATATATATATACACACGTACGTACGTATGTAAGTAGGTTTATTTCCGCAGCAGAAGATGCATGTAGTGAAGTGATGACAAGTGATTTGTAATATATATATATATATTTATATATAAAATCAGAAACGGGGAATAATGATGAGCGAATGAATGAAAGAAGTTAAAGCTAAGTACAAAGGAATAATACCTTGGAAGATGCATCATGTGTGTGTTTATTATGTGCGACGCGAGCCACCTCCGACGAAGCATTGAAGCTGGACATACATATATATTCAGTCATTTAAATCCATCATAATATCAAATGAATCAAAACTAGCCAGTAATGTGTAGATATATATGTATAGAGAGAGAGAGAGATACCGAGGAGGCGAAGCTGGGAGGTGATGCGAGTGAGAAGAGGTTTTAGTGAGGAACGAGGCTGCTTGGTGCTTGATTAGAAAGGGATCGGGAGAGGATGTAAGTTTCTTCGGAATTTCGAAAGGAGATTGGCATATGACTTTGGAATATCACCCTCTCTCTCTCTCTCTCTCTCACGCGTGGGCCAGATTTCCTTGGATAGCAAGTGGGGCCCACAAAAGAGAAAAATGTTCCCTCCCTCCTCTTTTCTTTTTCAACCATAACATCATTTGTGAATGATTCAGATTTCTTTCATAAAATGTTAAATTATAAAAAGAAAAAAAATAATTAAATATAAATGAATAAATTTTGATATGAATAATTCAATATTACAATATAGAAAATAAAAATAATATTTTGTATAAAATTAAATATGAACCATTCAAAAGTTGATCTTGTGGTTAGAGGAGTAAGAGGAAGGAATAGGATGAGAAGGGGAGAGGAGAATGTTTAGAGGGAGTTAACAATGTGGTATTTTTGCTCCCTCTCACAAACTCTATGTATATTTTTGCAGTTAAGTAAATATTATGGTGCCAAATGCCCCATTTGACAAAACTTTATTGTTATATTTACACCTTACCCCTAGATTTTTCTTTTATAAATTTTGTTCCCCTGAACAATCTGCCAAAGTTGTCTTATTGTATAGTTTAGACCATTATTTGTTTATTTATCGTTACTCATGGTAAAGAAGCTGCATGATATAAACTGTTACGAGAATTCATATTAATAATGATATTGGAAAAGAAGCAGTAATTTAACAGGGTCTAATCCAACCATGCAAATTCAAATAATTACATAAACATCATTACAAAATGTTAACAGGAGCAATTAGAGAGATATTATGGAGAAAATTGAAGAATCATAATATATTATTGATACAAGAGTAATATACTCATCCAACATGGTAATCCACTGGGGTTAACCCTAACCATCTCTCACTTGAGGGGTAATAAGTCACTAATCCTAACTCTAGGGATTATGACTAAGGGAGACTTCTCTCTCTTAACTTGGTGACAAGATTCCACATCCGACACATTCAACACATTGACCAAGACACCCTTTGTATAGATTAGAGCCTCAACCAACCAACTAACCACCTTAATATATATATGTAACACAAAATAATACATACGCCTAATCAAATCTTCTAAGCTATCTCTTTTTTATGAACAACCTCAATAATGAAGTCAATCAAATCTATTCCAGCCCTCAAAATAGCAAAGAGTGAAAAACGAAGAAAAGTTTTCTTCACAGTTAGTTGAAACATTGATATGTATAGTTCATAAGTGTTGCGGAGAGCACAACATTGTAAGCAAGTGAAAAGTGTTCCCAAGTAACCCAATCTGTCTCTTCAACATCCATGGTTATCCATAACAAAGCAGAGATTATTAGAAAGCTCACAGCTCCGCAAACTAGGTTGAAGAATATAAACAATCTACCATAATCTGAATTGGAGATTGATGATATAATTTGCTCTGAAATATCTGAAGCATGATTAAAAATCACAATGAAGCACGAAGAACACGTTTTGTCTTCTTCAATTGACCTTCATCAGGAGGAGATATATACGTGCACATAGGGATCCAAATACCCAGTTCTAAGATCAACATTGTCATATATGTTATCAATGCTTTGCTAAAGTTATGTTCTTGTACGTCTGCCACAAAATAAAATATAGAAGGGTTAAGGTGCAAATTTATTAATGAAATTTTGTCCGAGAAGCGTCTGACACAAATATCTTTTAAAAGGGGTAAAAATACCAATGAAAAATTAAACAGGGGTATCCACCACAAAAACCGTTAATCCGTACTAACGGCGTTAAATTATAAGAGAAGAAAACCTCTAACGACGTTAGTACGGATTTAACGATTTTTGTAGTGGATGCCCCTTTTTAATTGTTCATTGGTATTTTTGCCCTTTCTAAAAGATATTTGTGCCAGACGCTCCTCGGACAAAACTTCATTAGTAAATTTGCACCTTAACCCAATATAGAACTATAGAGTATAATAATTATAATTATAGATAATTAGAAATAATCTCAATAAAATAAAATTATAAGCTATGAATAACGGGCCTTAAAAAATTAAGTTCAATAATTTGGATGATAAACCATATCAACACAGAAATAGCTCCTTGGATGATAGTAATGAAGAGGTTGCATCACCTTTGCCGCCACAGTGGCCAAACCCTGAAGCTTTGTTTTCACCTCAGTTGAGGTCTCAATCTGTTACAATGGGACAGAATAATAGGGAAAAGCTTGAGTTACTTCCCAGAGAAAGGTCTGCCATGTCTGGGAATGAAGGAGAACAGTGACCTTTTCTTTTCCAGACATTGAAAGGTTTTCCAGTCCAAGTGACGGATACAAAAATTAGTACTGATGGGTCAGAGTTAAGAAAGAGTCCTTCAGTTTTCTCGACATGTTCTGAAACCGGTGCTGTTGAAGTAGCATTGACTCCAAAATTGATTTATGAGGGGAGTGAGATTGTAATAGACTCAAGTGAATTTTCTCCAGTTATAGCTAATCTCCGTTGTTCATCTCCTCCTAGTGTACTGGTACTTCCTAATGTAAATTGTTTCCATCAAATATTTGTTTGTTGTGGAGATTGTGCATTGCATTGATATATGAAGGAAACAGTCTGAGACTTCTTATCTGATTGAACACTGACAGGATGGAGGAATAATGGATGACACTCTCTACTATCAACTTGAAGTAGCCATGTCTGAAGCTGAGAATGCTAGACAGGAAGCCTTTCAAGAAACACTTAAGCGTGGGAAGGCTGAAAAAGATGCACTTAGGGCTATGCGGGGAGTGATTTTTTTTTTCCCTTTTGTTTTGTTGATCGCTTCAGGTTAATTATGTGTATAGTTAACTGTTCATGGATATGCTCTTTTGCTTATACTAATAAATTGACCGGCTAAAGCCTCTGAAAGCTTATATAAAGATGTACTCAAACAAAGGAAACAAGTCGAGGAAGCACTAGAAAAGAAAGAGAAGAAATTGAAGGGATGAAGAGCGAGAGAGACAAAGTTAAGGAAGACCTTAGACTTGCCTTAAATCAAAGCTGTCTTTGGAGAATCAAATTTAATCATCTGAATTCATGGTAAGGGAATTACAACAGAAGATTCTATCTGCTGTGGATCTGTTGAAAAAATGCAAGAAAGAAAGAGATGAGTTACAGATGCAGCGTGATGATGCATGGAAGGAGGCCGAGGAGTTGAGGAAAAAACAAGGACAGGTTTCAAGAATACATGGGCCTGAGTCATTTTCAGAGTTCTCTTTTCAAGAGATTGAACAAGCAACAAGGAACTTCAATTCTTCCCTAAAGATTGGAGAAGGGGGATATGGAAATATATATAAAGGTACCTTGCACCAAACCGAAGTGGCCATAAGGATGTTGCATGCAGACAACTCCTCTCAAGGACCTGCAGATGTTCAGCAGGAGGTATGATGAATCATTTTTGAAACCATGTTTTGAAATATCTAAAGCTGGTTTTTGGTAGCCTTTTAAGTTGATCCTACTTTTTATTCTGAACCAGGTTAATGTGTTAAGTAAGTTAAGACATCCTAACCTTATTACACTCATAGGAGCCTGCCCAGAATCCTGGACTCTTGTCTACGAGTATCTACCAAATGGAAGCCTCGAAGATCGGCTCAATATCAAGGATAACACAGCTCCACTTTCATGGCAAACTTGAATCCCGATTGCTGCTGAGCTCTGCTCTACTCTCATTTTCCTTCATAGCTCTAGACCTCAATCCATAGTGCATGGAGATTTGAAACCCTCAAATATTCTACTCGATGCAAACTTTGTGAGCAAGCTTGGTGACTCTGGAATTTGCCGTATATTATCCAATACTAAGACTTCAGGTGGTGGTGATGATACTACAGATTGTTGGACTGTTCCAAAAGGCACTCCAGTCTACATGGATCCTGAGTTTCTTGTTTCTGGGGTTCTAGCGCGAAAATGAGATGTTTATTCATTTGGTATCATATTATTAAGATTGTTGACTGGGAGACCAGCCTTGGGCATAACAAAGGAAGTTCAATACGCATTAGATACTGGAAAGTTTAAATCTCTCTTTGATCCTTTGGCTGGAGATTGGCCATTTGTGCAAGCTGAACAGTTGGCTCATTTGGCTCTAAGGTGTTGTGAGTTGAATCGAAAGAATCGGCCAGATCTTCATTCAGATGTCTGGAAAATACTGGAAGCAATGAGTGTGTTTTCTGGAGGCAAAAGTTCCTTTAAACCGAGTTATCAAGGGTCTGATCAACCTCCTTCGTATTTTATTTGTCCAATCTTTCAGGTAACTTTTTTTCATTTTTCACTTTGACAGCATGAATCGTCGTAAGCTTGAGGTTGCTTTAAAGCTGATGAATGAGACATAAAAAGCTAACCTGCAAATGTTGGCATGGTGAAACCTTTTGCAGGAAATGATGGTAGTTCCGCATATTGCAGCAGATGGTTTTTCTTATGAAGGTGAGGCTGTACGAGGATGGCTGCATAGCGGCCATGACACGTCACCTATGACAAATGAAAAGTTTGGGTATCCTTATATTGTACCAAACCACACCCTCCGCAGTGCAATTTGGGACTGGCGACAAAATCACTGAGCAAGTTTCCTATTCCCACACTCTTGTTTTTATATTTAGCAGGTTTGAAGAGAAAGTTCAGTACATAGATATTTCTTCTATCAATTTTGTTCCATTGAACCATGTGCCAAACCTGCCATGTACAGTTTTGACCATGATTTGTTTATATATTTTCATTCATGGTAAAGAAGCATGATATAAACTAAATTCATATTAATAATGATGTTAAAAAAGAAGCAATAATTTTATCAAATGTTCCGAAGGTCCTTTTTGATAAAAGTTTTGAAAGAAGAAACTCTTGATCAAATTTGAAAAAAACAAAAAAATACTTTAACAGGTCTAATCCAACCATGCAAATATATATGAATAGATTAAATAAACATCATTTAATAATCATAAAAAAACATAATATATATAACAATAAGGTATAGAAGTGAAATAGAAGAGATTGGCAAAAAAAAAAAAAAAAAAAGAAGTGAAATAGAAGAGAACATGAGAGGAGAGAATTTCTTTATTCAACAATGAGCTAGTAAGAATACACGTGTAGGCTTTATAATCGTCTTAATCTTCTAAGCTAGCTCTCCCTTTAATTTGTTATGAACCATCTTAATAATGAAGTCAATCAAATCTATTACATCCCTCATAATAGCAAAGAGTGGAAAATGAAGAAAAGTTTTCTCCACAATTAGCTGAAACACTGATATATTCATAAGTATTGTAGAGAGTACTGCATTGCATCTAAGTGGAAATAATTCTCATTTCACACAATGTCTTCCTTCAACATCAATGATCAACCAAAACAAAGCAGCGATTATTAAAAAAACTCACAATTCCACAAAATATGTTGATGAATGTGACAGATATGCCGTCATTTAAATAATGGATTGATGATATAATTTGCTCTGAAATATTTGAAACTTGATTAAAAATCACAAATGAAACACGAAGGACAAGTTTTGTCTTCTTCAAGTAGCCTTCACGAGGAGGAGATACATACATGCACAGAGGGATCTAAATACTCAGTTCTAAGATCAACATTGTCATATATATTATCAAATATCAATGCTCTGTTGAAGTTATGTTCTTGTACATTTGCAAACAAAATAAAATATATAAATATGGATGATATTAATAACTACCTAATTTCTAAATATAAGACCAAATTGATTCTCTTTAGATAGAATAAGGAAGTTAATTAAATTACTTCAAAGTATTTTTATTTTTATTTTTTTATCTCCAAATTAATTTATTTGACTCATAAAAGATATATAATCTAATGATGCACAGCATATGATATGATTAAGTAATTTATTTAGCTTCATTAATCTCTCCAAAAATAGCCAACTAGATCTTATATTTAGGACTAGAAGGAGTATAATTTTAAAACTAAACTTGTTGAATTAAAATTAAGTTCAATAATTTTGAATAATAAATCAAAAGATAAATTACCGATACAGGGAAAGCCGAAGGTAACAAGACCAAATGATAAGATCATTAGTGCCCATCCGACAATGATCCAGTTGTATGCACTGTAAAATGAATAAATTAAAAGAAATATATAGTTTTTTAGGAAAAAACACGTTGATGCAAAATATCACATCGCTTATTGATCACGTAAGTAAAAACATTTAAAGATATGGATCCCAAAAATAACAAGACTATTTATTCATTATAATACTTGATACTACCGGTACTAATTATAACATAAAGTTGATTTTTTTTGGAGAAATTAAGGAAGCTAATTAAATTATTTTAGAGTATTTATATTTATATTTTTTTCTCCTAACTAATTGGTTTGACTAATAAACCAATATATAATCTAAGGATATAAAACATATGATATGATTAAGTAGATTATTTAGCTTCCTTAATCTCTCCAAAAAAAAAAAGTCAACTCTGTCTTATATTTAGGACTTGAGGTAGTATGTGGTTTGCCTAATTAAGAGTTTATTTAGTACTTTTTCCCGCCAACTTAACTGCTAATTCCTTATAAAAATTCACAAGAAATTTAATTATTGCCCCCCCAACTCTGTTCTCTTTTTTACCCTCGCTTATGGTGCCTTAGCCCAGATCTAATTAACCGAGTATGTGACTGGGTTAAGTGAGCTAATTGAGCCCAGTTATTTTTTAAATTGTTAAAAATCTTGACTCATTTTATAATTTTGTATTAGGATTCTTATCTTAACATCTTACGTGATTGACTGATTGGGCCACCCATTTTTATTTGTTTTTCAGATATCTAATCAGAAAAAAAAAATGGATTTGGAAGGTGGAATATGAAAAAGAAAAACAAGGAAGCACAGTCAGTGAGGACAACCTTGTTTTTTTTGGAAGAATGACACCTAAGTCCCAAACAATAGAAAAAATATCAAAAAAATCCCTTTGAAAAGTCAATGGTCAGAAAAATCCCTAGGGACTTTTTTGACATGAATTTCCAATGTCCATTTACAAAAGTAACCCCTAAACAATTTAATCACTGTCATTATTTATAACATGTTATGCTATGTTTACAACATCGTAAGTCATATTAACAATATAGTCAATTACGATTACAACATGTATAGAAAATGTGTGATTGTGTTGCGTTTACAACATCTTCAATTACGTTCACTACTCATTAAATATAGCATAACATGTTGTAAACATAACTGACTATGTTGTTAATATGACTTGCGATGTTGTAAAAATAGCGTAACATGTTGTTAAAAATGACAATGGTTAAATTACTTGAGGGTTATTTTTGTAAATGAACATTGAGAATTTATGTCAGAAAAACATTGACTTTTCAAAAGGACTTTTTTTATATTTTTTTTTTTTGTTATTTGGGACCTAAGTGTCATTTTCCTTTTTTTTTTTGGGTCACTGGCTCAATATTTGATTGACTTGTTGAAAAATTATTTATTATTTTAATTTCCTTTTTAAAATTTAAAATATCGATGACTCCCATTTTATTTTTTCCCTTCATTTTAGATGTAATTATAATTATTATTTGTAAAAAAATTAATTTTTGTATATTATTAAGTAAATCATAAATTTCGTTACAATATAACTCGGTTCCTCTCTATGTTGATCCTTTAGGGCTTGTTTGGTTTGAGGGGAGGCGAGGGAAAGTGAGCAGAGGGAAAATTTTTTTTAGTTGAATTTAAAAAAATTAGAGAAGTGGAGTAAAAAAATTTTAATTCATTTTTCTTACTCTTTTATCTTATATATTCTCTTTATTAAAATTTTATTATCCCACTTCTTCAATCTTTTAAAATTCAACTCATAAAAATTTTCCTTCCCCTCCCTTTCCCTCCAAATCCCTCACACCAAACAAACCCTTAGGCAAATTAATCTGTCTTTTTTAAACTTCAGTTAAATACTCTGAAAAAAATTCAATTAAACACATGCAGATGCCAAATATAAGAAATATGTCGTGTACTCCCTCCGTTCAAAAATAATTTTTTAAATATTTATTATTAATTTTATGATAGAATAAATACTTTTTTGATAAATGTAGAATAAAATGTTCTCACTACCCTTTTAGTTTAATTTATCTTAATCACACATCTCCCATCTACTTTAAAAATAAACAATTTAGTCTAATTCATTAATTCTGTAAGAAATATTCTGAAAAGACTCTAAAAATATTTATTTTAATCAAAATTTATATCAAACAAATTTCATTGACTAATGTGCCCTTCGTTCTAATAAATGTCGTCTAATTTCTATTATTGTATTCATGATTGAAAAAAAAGAAAATAAAATAAATGGATTTTTTATATATTATTTATTCTATGATAAAATATTTTTATTAGTATTGTGAACACTTTAAATTTATTTTTCGTGATTTAATTAGATAAAATTATATT
This sequence comes from Inga oerstediana, assembly GCA_963210345.1. Taxonomy (NCBI): domain Eukaryota; kingdom Viridiplantae; phylum Streptophyta; class Magnoliopsida; order Fabales; family Fabaceae; genus Inga; species Inga oerstediana. The sequence continues at coordinate 30,907,841 of OY723405.1, forward strand.
AAGTATACAAGCGTAATTAAATACTAAGTACTCTTCCCCGAGATACTGCATTGTTAAAATTAAATGAAAATTTCAAAAGACTAAATTGTTATGATATTTATGTCTTTTTATCCCTTCCCCTTGCCTTGTATTTGATAAAGTAAAAGGCGACAAAAAAATGCAGTAACCCTGCTTGGGCATGATTTTGGAAGCTAATCCTAACAACTTAGTGAGATGGCGAGGATTTGGGCGTGTTTGGTTTAGTTCAAAATAGGTGTCTTTATATATTTTATAATACAAACTTCTTCTAACATGTTCAAGTATCTAATACTCTACCGTGTAGAATCATTTAAGATAAGATAATCAATCCAAAGAAACACCTACATCTTTTTTGTTTTCGTCTCTCCTAATAAATATATTTTTTAGAATTCAAATTTCTGTTACGACGAGGCCGCTTATTATCCCAATCTATTTACATAGGAGAAGACCGTGATAGTAGAGTATGTTGGTCACCAAGTTTACGTGACTTGCGAATTATCAGAAACGGGGAACGAGCGCACATATATAAGAAGCAAAGGAATATATATATGTGTGTGTGTGTACCTTGGCAGAGGGAACATGAAGCTCTCTTTGGTGTTGTTGATCATGTTCATGTGCAATGCCACGTCCGACGTCGGCGAAGTAGAGTGGACGTGAGAAGTCTGAGAGACAACCGTGGTATGTATATATATATAGTAGTGCGCTGAAACAATATAAGAGACTGCCTGAACCTTAAAGCCGTAAATAAAGGAACCGGCCAAGTGGCCCCACTCATCCCACTGCATCGGAATTGAACGCTTCTGCATAACAAAATATAATTTGATAATGTGATCTCAAATCCGCCGGTGACCCCACGCAGACTCACTAAAGAAAATGCGTGGTAATTAAGTGCGTGCATTTTACAAAAGATGATGATAATGTAGTTTCAACTTTCAAATCCGCCAAAAGAAAGTGCATGACTTCCGCAACATGCATATAAAGTATAAACCCTTGATCAAATTAAAAAAAAAAAGAATTTCTTTATTCAACAATACTTTAACAGGTATAGATTAAATAAACATCATCATTTAATGATAAAAAAAAAACATAATATATAACAATAAGGTATAAAAGTGAGATAGAAGAGAATATAATACTACAAAAAAACATTGAATTTCTGACGGAATTGATAGCGTCACAAAAAATTTTCCTACGGAATTCAGATTCCGTCGGAAATTTCCGTTGTAATTTGAAACGGAATTGATTCCGTCACAAATTCCCTATGGCACGTTTGGTTCAATTACATGGGATAGGATTATATGTAATCCTATTGCAACAGGCTGATTACAGCGTTTGGTTGGGCTTATTGTAATGTAAAGAGGATTACATTTGTAATCCTGATTACATCATTTGATGTAATCATGATTACACTGCCAGGGCTAATGAATGAGGATGCAGGCATCCTGTAATCAAATGGAAAAGACAATATTACCATTATAACTTTTTAAATTGACCATATTGCCCACAAATAAACCCTACTTATCTACCCACTATTCTCTTCAATGAAAAAAAAAAAAGCACTCTTGCCGCTCGTCTTCATCGCAATTAATTCTCGTCCTTTGCTATCACCATATTGATCATCTCTATCGCAGCTTTATTGCGAGGTGAGTCTCTCCAATAATTTATGATTTTTTCGCTGCTATATAATATTTGTTGCTATCTCCAATATTTGCGTTGTTCACGAGGGATGTCAATACGCTGAATGTTTGCTTTTATCTCCAATGTTTGCTTTTATCTCCAATATTTGCGTTCTTGTGATATAATACACAATAAAAAAAAGCAATAAACATGCATTATACTTCAATTTATTATTATATGTGTGATGAGAATTCACCTTATACTCCTGTTAAGTTAACAAAATTTTTGTTATACATATGGACAAGGGGTAATTTTGTTTATTAATTGATTATTATAAGTGTGGATAGGATTATTTTACATACTTGGTGAAATAATAGATAATTTCAAGTCTTATACATATATATATATATGTAGACAGGGGTAATTCTGTCTTTTTATACATTATTATTATGTATTCCCCTATTTAATGTAATCCAACCAAACGTTTTCATGCTTATGCATCATCTTTCCCTAATGACGAACCAAACAGAATCATGTAATCATCATTACATTACATTGCATTACATTACATTACATTCCCTCTGATTCCGTGAACCAAACGTGCACCTAGTAATTTCTGACGGAATATTCCGTCTCAAATTCCCTCACAACTTCAATTCCGTTGGAAATTCCCTCGCAACTTCCGACGGAATTAATTTCCATCGGAAATTTTTTTTTAAAATTTTAAAAATTCACTTGGTAACTCTGGCAACCGCCCCCTAATCACCGGCAACAGCGCGTGGCAGCTCCGGCGGTGTCCACCTTGTCGTCGGCCCCCAGATCCGCCACGTGTCGCAACCTCCATCCGCGATGTGTCATAACCTCATATTTCTTGGAAATGCAATTCAACTTGCCCCTCCTTTGGTTCGAAAAAACGACCTCATCCGTATGCGCGTGATGCCTCACCGGATGAGCTCGATTGCTTTGGTGTTCTATTATTACACACAATTATATATATAATCTTATGAGTATATTTTTTTTAATTTCTAAAATTAATTTTTTATTAACATTAATTAATAAATAATAAGTAATTATTAACTAATATTTTATTTACTAATATTAATTAATAACTAATAAATTTTATTTTTTATATAACTATTTTGCACCTACAAGGACCAAAACCTATGATTGAAAATTAAAAAATATTTTAGAAATTAGAAAATAATAATAAGAATTAAATTAAAAATATTAATTAAAAATAATTTTTTAAAATTAAATTAAATTTTAAAATATTAAATAATTAAAAAATAATAATTTTTCACGGAATTCAATTCCGTTGGAAATTGAGAGAGAAATTCCAACGGAATACAATTCCGTCGGGAAATTGCGAGGGAATTTTAGATGAAATTTATTTCCATCGGAATTCCGTCGGAAATTCCCTCTCAATTTCTGATGGAATCAAATTCCGTTGTAAAATTCCATGGCAAAAGTCAGAATTTCCGAAGGAATATTTTCCATAGCAAATTTTGCGACGGAAAAAATTCTGTCGGAAAATTTTCCAACGGAATTTCTGAGGAAATTTGCGACGGAATTAAATTCCGTCACAAATTCCATGTTTTTTTATAGTTTGAGAGGAGATAATTTCTTTATTCAACGAGTAAGAATACACGTGTAGGCTATATAATCCTCTTAATCTTTTAAGCTAGCTCTCTCTTCGTTATGAACCATCATAATAATGAAGTCAATCAAATCTATTATATCCCTTAGAATAGCAAAGAGGGGGAAAAGAAGAAAAGTTTTCTTCACAATTAGCTGAAACACCAATATATTCATAAGTGTTGCAGAGAGCATTGGGTTGCATCCAAGTGGAAAGAATTCCCATTTCACACAATGTCTCCCTTCAACATTAGTAGTAAACCAAAATAAAGCAGAGATTATTAAAAAACTCACAACTCCACAAAATATGTTGATGAGTGTGACAGATCTGCCGTCATTATTGATGATATAATTTGCTCTGAAATATTTGAAACTTGATTGAAAATCACAAATGAAGCCCGAAGAACAAGTTTTGTCTCCGTCAAGTGGCCTTCAGGAGGAGGAGGAGATATATACATGCAGAGAGGTATCCAAATACCCAGTTCTAAGATCATCATTGTTATATATGTTATCAATGCTTTGTTCAAGTCGCGTTCTTGTACATCTGCACGAAAATAAAATATGGAACTATAGATTGTAGTAGTATTAATTATTATAAAACTAAGCTCATTAAATTAAAATTATAAGGTATAAAGTAAAAAATATATAAAAAAATTAAGTTCAATAGTTTTGGATAATAAATCAAAAGATAGATTCAATAATTTTACCAATACAAGGAAAGCCGAAAGTAACAAGACCGAGTGATAACATAATTAGCGACCATCCGACAATGATCCAGTTGCATGCGCTGTAAAATGAATATACAAAAAGGAATAAATTATAAGAACCATTTTCTTTTTCGGGGGGAAAAAGGAGGTTGATATAAAATATCGCATAACTTATTGATCACGGTTGTAAAAGCTTTTTATAAAAGATATAGATCCCTAAAAATAAGAAAACTATTTAGTCATAATAATACTTGGTATGTGGTTGACCTAATTAAGAGGTTATTTAACTATTTTTTTTATGGAACCCCAACTTAACTACTAATTTCTTATAAAAATGGCTAAGCATCAATTTTTTTTTATCAACTTTGTTCTTTTTATTTATTTATTTATTTATTTTTGTGGCCTGGCTTATGGTCTACCTTTGCCCGGATCTAATTAATAACCCAGTGTGAGATTGGGTTAAGTGAGACAATTGAACCCAGTTATTTGTCTTTACTGTTCAAATCTTGACCCATTGATTTTGAGTTAAGGGATTTCAGTTTTTATTAAAAAAATCTTGACACATTATATATATAATTTTGTATTAAGATGCTCATTTTATTAATGAAGGATTTGACTGATTCCTCCTCAGATAATGGTTGATTTTTTTTTCTTGTGTGGTTTTCTTTTGCTGTTTGTTTTGAATTATTGTAGCTAGACAGGATGTTTTATTTGGTTTGTAAGTATTTAGTCCACCACCACAGGGATAAACTTTATAAAAAAAAAAATCAATAAAATATTCATATTTAAAAATTTTATTAGTTTGAAGGAATTAAATTAGAAAATGAGTACTCTCTGTGTATATCAAATCTTGTAAAACACCAGTACTTTGTGTTTAAAAACGTATAAGGATCTTTCGGTTGGCTAATAAAATTCTTTAAATGGAGACATTTCACCCATTTTTCTTAAATCTTAAGATGTAATAAATTAAAATCTTGAGGCACATGAAGCAGCAGTTTTCTTTTCGGGATTAGTTTTGAAACATGTGAGAAAAAGAGAAGGACATTTGATTGACTCATTCAAAAATTATTTATTATTAGAAATACGTTTCATTTTTTTCTTCTTTTTAGATTTAATTATACTTTGTAAACCAAAATTAATTTTTATATTATTAAAAAACCATAATTTTCATTTAAAGCTAACTCGGTGCCCCCTATCTGTGTTTCCTCTCTTGACCCTTGAGGCAAGCTAATCCGTTTTTCTTAACCTTCAATTTTTTTGCCGGCTTTTTAACCTTAAATTAAATACTCACTTGCCCAAAATACTTCAATAAAACATTTTTCTGAAGCCATATAAAAGAATCGTGGTGTACTGACTGTACTCCCTCCCTTCGAAAATAACGCCTTAAATATTAACTATTAATTTTCGTAATAAAATATGATCAAAGATATCAAGCCAAAAAAATATGATAAAAGATAGAGTCAAAATGTTTCGGATTACCATTTTACTTTGTCTTAATTATATAAACGTCTCATATATTTAAAAAATAACAAAAGTAATAATTATCATGAAATTTTATAGTTGTAATTTTGTTGGTTTTTTTCTATCAACACAATCAACATGCCATGAAATGTGTTGAATGTGTCCCACTGTATTCTACATTCTCTTTCAAACGTGCAATTAGATCAAAAAAGAAAATTTCTCTTTATGTTCCCAGTCTCTTAATTGTCTTGATACAATTCAAACACCCCCCCCCCCCACAAATTAATTAATAAGTGACAAGTTGACCCCTTAAGAATCATATCATCTCCCAATTATTTATTTCTTTGTTTATCTCAAGGCAAGGCAAAATCCGTAATTTATTCACAAACTAAGAGATTTTTTTGAAAAAAAAAAAATAGTACTCCCTTCGGTCCTAAATATAGGACAAAGTTTGTAGTGTAATTTGCACTACAAACTTTATCCTATATTTAGGACTAGAGGTAGTAGCTAATACCTACTACTTGCTCTAGTCCTAAAAATAAAACACATTCTAACAAAAATTATCCATGATATAAGTGACCTGATAAGTGATATATAATTTTTTTTTTCAAAGGTTACCCAGATTACATCTTACTATTAAGGGAGAATTGCTGATAAATACTTTTTTGGCAAATTAATTGCTGAATGCTACCATTGCACATAACGGAAGATGTTTTGCACATAACGGAAGATTGCTTGCACATTTATACGGAAGACTTTTGCACATACGGAAGATGATTTGCACAAAACGGAAGATCGCTTACACACACGGAAGATCCCTTGCACGCTTGGTAGCAATCAGCAATTAATTTGCTTCCAAAGTATTTTTCAGCAATTCTCCCTACTATTAATTAGAAAAAGACTTGAAGTCTAATATAGTGTTTTTTTTATGCTCTCAAATATGAGTAAAGGTGGAAAAATGTTTTGTTTCTAATAAAGTTAATGGGTCAACCCCTCTCTTTAATTATGATAAAGCAGTTAAAGTTGACTTATAACATGGACAAATGGAGAATAACAATGTCTTTTAACATAATATTAAACTCCAAGTAATTAACTTCTCCTAGCAATCATCTAACACGAACAAGTATTGATTATGATAAGGTACTGGTTTGACGTTGTACTGGATATGCCTACTATGTATCTGGCCACTTCGTCTCATTTATTATTTTTGTTTGCTTCCAAATTTCCTCTCATGCCGTGTAGGATTTCCTGTGTGTCAAATTTCCGTACTGATTTGACGTAGGAACCATTTTCCATTCTCATTCAAAGACCTCGTTTCATCTCATCTCAACGGTTTCGATTTTTTTATTTTTTATTTTTATTAAAAAAATATTTTAAACCAGAACATGTGGACTGTGGATAACGTTGAATATAATTCGTATAAAATGTTGATGAGCCAACTAATAGTAAAAAGCAAGACAGAGAAAAACCTTAGAAATTAAAGAAAATGTGGACCGTGGAGAAAGTTGAATATAATTAATGAGAGGCCATTTTGTCGTCACGGGGAAACGAGTGAACGAGTGGAGCATCATGAGGCATCACTCTGCAATTCTATTCCTCTGAACCATGTGCCAAAGCTGTCTTGTTGTATAGTTTAGACCATTATTTGTTTGTATATCTTCAGTCATGGTACAGACGCATGAGATAAATTAAATGATATAAACTGTTACGAAAATTCATATTAGTAATGATATTAAAAAAGAAGCCACTAGTAATTTAACATGGTTTAATCCAACCATGAAAATACGAATAGATTACATAAACATCATCATTTAAATATTGTATAAAATAATTCTCCTTCCGGTCTTAAGTATAAGATAAAGTTGATTTTTTTTTGGAGAAATTAAGGAAGCTAATTAAATTACTTTACAGTATTTATATTTATATTTTTTCCTTCAAACTAATTAGTTTAACTAATAAATTAATATATAATCTAAAGATACATAACATATAATATGATTAAGTAATTTATTTAGCTTCCTTAATCTCTCTAAAAAAAAATCAATTTTATCTTATATTTAAGACTAGAGATAATATACAACAAGGTTTACAGTACACCTAACAAAATCTTCTAAGCTATCTCTTTCTTATGAACCACTTTAATAATGAAGTCAACCAAATCTATTACAGCTCTCAAAATAGCAAAGAGTGGAAAATGAAGAAAAGTTCTCTTCACAATTAGCTGAAACACCGATATATTCATAAGTGTTGCAGAGAGCACCGCATTGCATCCAAGTGGAAGGTCTTTCCATTTAAGGTTGTGTCTACTTTCAACATCAATGGTCAGCCAAAACAAAACAGATATTATTAAAAAACTCACAACTCCACAAATTAGGTCAATAAATATAAACGATCTGCCGTAATTTGAATTGGAGATTGATGACATAATTAGCCCTAAAATATTTGAAATGTGATTAAGAATCACAAATGAAGCACGAAGAACACGTTTTGCCTTCTTCAAGTGACCTTTATCAGGAGGAGATATATACATGCACATAGGGATCCAAATACCCAGTTCTGAGATCAACATTAAAATATATGCCAACCACGCTTTGTTGAGGTCATTTTGTTGTACATCTGCAACGAAGTAAAATATAGAATTATAGATTATGTTGATTAATATTATATAAACAATCTCGTTAAATTAAAATTTTAAGGTATGAATAACATGCATTAAAAAAGTTAAGTTCATTAGCTTTGGATGATAAACCAAAAGACAATAATTCCATAATTAATTACCAGTACAACGAAAGCCAAAAGAAACGAGCACGAGTGGTAACATCATTACCTCCCATCCCGCAATGATCCTGTAATATGAAATACAAAAGGAATAGATTATGATAAATATAATTTTTTGGGAAAAACAAGTTGATATAACATATCAGATAACACACTGGTTACGTAAGTAAAAACCTTAAAAGATATAGATCCAAAAATAACAGGACTATTTATTCATGATAATACATGGTATGTGGTTTGCCTAATTAAGAGTTTACTTAGCTACTTTTTTTTAACCTCAACTAACTTAATCCGTGATTTATTTCGTTTGTAGCAATTTTGTCCACCACCACAAGGAGAAACCTAAAAAAAATTAGTGAAATATTCCTGTTTAGAAATTTTTATTTGTTAGAGGCAACAAAATTGGAGTATAAGTACTTTATGTGCATGAAAACATGTAAGGATCTTTCTGCTAATAAAATTTTTTATACAGCTACCGGCCAAAAAAAAAATGAAAATCCCAGACGCAGAGAAATCCTCAAACCAAATATATAAAAAAATATAATCAACATGAAGAAGAAACAGATGATGAATTGGAGAAGAGGAACAGAGATCAGGAGAGCTGAAGTAGTAGTAAAATATGAAGTAGTGAGATATATAGAGGAAGGAGGAGAGAGAGTGGGTGTAAGTTGAATTGACATGATGGACAGCAGAGAGTAAAATGATAAACAAGAAGCAAAGGCAGAATACCGTGGAAGACGGAACAGCAAGCTCTGTTTCTGGTGATAATCGTCGTCGTTGTTTATTACTTTCTGCAACGCCACCTCCGACGTCGGGGAGGCGGCAGGGACATGATCGCCGTCAGTGTGAGAAGAGGTTTTAGATAGAGCCATGTTGCTATAGCAGAACGGATAGCTGTGAATTATGTGGAAGCAATAGCTTGGCGAGGCTGCTTATATAATAGCTCAGAGCAGATTTTACCAATAGCTCACAGCATTGGATTTTGGCATTTTGTGAAGGACTCTCGGAGATGGTATGACGATGCGATGCAAATGGTGCCATTTTCACGCATTTGCGAAAAGCAAAATTGGCCATTCATGCATTTTATTGCTTATGTAGCCTCATGAATTTTTCTTTTCTTTTAAATATGTCTGTTTAAGTGTTTAGTTTTCTGACTTAATTTCCCCCTGACATATTCTGTTTAAAAAAAAAACTAATGATAATAATAGAATCAAATGAGGGTCTAACTTACTTTATTTTCTAAAAAACAATAAAAAAATATTATATACTATGTTATATTCACTCGTTATATTGCTTATATGTAGCCTCATGACTCCAAATTCCTCTGAATCTGTATGTCCGATCCACTCCAGCAGAAATGTAATTTTCTGTGCTGAATTTTACTTTTCTTTTAAATATGTCTGTTCAAGTGTTAATTTTTGACTTTTCCCGTGAGATATTCTGTTTAAAAACAAAAACTAATGATCATAATAGAATCAAATGAGGTCTAACTTACTTTATTTTCTAAAAAACAATAAAAAAATATAATAAAATATTATATACTATGTTATATTCACTCGTTATATTGCTTATAGGTAGCCTCATGACTCCAAGTTCCTCTGAATCTGTATGTCCGATCCACTCCAGCAGAAATGTCATTTTCAGTGTTGAATTTTACTTTTCTTTTGAATATGTCCGTTCAAGTATTAATTTTTGACTTTTCCCGTGAGATATTCTGTTTAAAAAAAAAACTAATGATCATAATAGAATCAAATGAGGGTCTAACTTACTTTATGTTCTAAAAAACAATAAAAAAATATAATAAAATATTATATACTATGTTATATTCACTCGTTATATTGCTTATAGGTAGCCTCATGCCTCCAAATTCCTCTGAATGTGTATGTCCCACCCACTCCAGCAGAAATTTCATTTTCTGTGCTGAATTTTACTTTTCTTTTAAATATGTCTGTTCAAGTGTGAATTTTTGACTTTTCCCGTGAGATATTCTGTTTTAAAAAAAAATAATGATCATAATAGAGTCAAACGAGGGCCTAACGTACTTTATTTTCTAAAAAACAATAAAAAAATATAATAAAATATTATATACTATGTTATATTCACTCGTTATATTGCTTATAGGTAGCCTCATGCCTCCAAATTCCTCTGAATGTGTATGTCCGACCCACTCCAGCAGAAATTTCATTTCTGTGCTGAATTTTACTTTTCTTTTAAATATGTCTGTTCAAGTGTTACTTTTTGACTTTTCCCGTGAGATATTCTGTTTAAAAAAAAATAATGATCATAATAGAGTCAAACGAGGGTCTAACGTACTTTATTTTCTAAAAAACAATAAAAAAATATAATAAAATATTATATACTATGTTATATTCACTCGTTATATTGCTTATAGGTAGCCTCATGACTCCAAATTCCTCTGACTGTGTATGTCCCATCCACTCCAGCAGAAATTTCATTTTCTGTGCTGAATTTTACTTTTCTTTTAAATATGTCTGTTCAAGTGTTACTTTTTGACATTTCCCGTGAGATATTCTGTTTAAAAAAAAACTAATGATCATAATAGAATCAAATGAGGGTCTAACTTACTTTATTTTCTAAAAAACAATAAAAAAATATAATAAAATATTATATACCATGTTATATTCACTCGTTATATTGCTTATATGTAGCCTCATGACTCCTAATTCCTCTGAATGAGCATGTCCGATCCACTCCAGCAGAAATGTCATTTTCTGTGCTGAATTTTTCTTTTTCTTTTAAATATGTCTGTTTAAGTGTTAATTTTTGACTTTTCCCGTGAGATATTCTGTTTAAAAAAAGACTATTGATCATAATAGAATCAAATGAGGGTCTAACTTACTTTATGTTCTAAATAACAATAAAATAATTAAAAAATAAAATAAAATATTATATACTATGTTATATTTATGTTTTTATTTAAATGATACTTTATTCGTTTATTATTATTATTTTTTGATAAACCACTTTATTCGTTTAAAACGGTTCAGATTCATTTTTTCCTGGAAATTGCTAGAATGGTGGAGACTTGAAACTGTTGGATACAATGATGCCAAAAAAAAAAAAACAGATACTGTTGGATACAAAAGATCCTCCAATTAAAAAAGCTATTTTCTCCCTCCCAATGCGACCCAATGAAAGCTATCGGAGGTGATTGGGTGGAGGGGGTGGGCCCTAAAAGCTCAATCTTCATCATATGTGGGCATGTTTGTTTTAGCGATCAAATTGCTTATAAGCTACTTTTCACGTAAATTAAGACACAACTCCTTTCACATACTTATCTTGTATACCGTAAATCACGATTGAAAAATTGGTTTTAAGCATTCCAATCGCTAATCCAAATGAGTATGTAGCCTACTCCATTTGAGGTTAAATTGGCAGATAGCGCCACCTTTTCAGCCCTCCAAGGCACCGGCCAATTCATTCCCCTGCACCGCATTAATTAAGATATTAATATAATGAATGTGAGTATTTGACTTCTAATTAAAAAGCTTTTAGGTATAGGGAATAAAAGTAATAATATCTAATATCTAGTGTAAGAGGGAGTTTTCATTGACTTGAAAATCATGCCATCACCTTGTCGCCCACTGCGGCAGGGTCAAACGGAGAGTGACACCTCCGCCGCCTACTGCAACGGAGGAGCAAAATGAGCGACTCTAATCCACCATCTCCTAGGGTTAAATGGATAGAAAGAAGTGTAAGTCTGATTGTTGGAACGAATGCAACCAGAGATCGAACCATTGATATGCCACTTACTACTAGGATTGAAAGAACCCCACAGACAGCTGATAGGCATACTATAAAGAAGGTTAGAATCGATGAAGGAGTGGATCAGGATGCTGAAATGGTCATGGGAAATGATGACCTGGTTGCTGAGGAAGAGCCCAACCTGGCCTTAGTCCAAAAACAACTTTTTGGAGAGGAAGAAACGAGAATAGTAAGTTTGACGCAACTAAGTGATGGAATGCATGTTGAGACTCTGCTGGATGAAAGCATGAAGAAAACAGAGCAAGAGAAACCAGAGAGTGGTGACTCAGCTAAGGAGACTCACACGCCACTCTCGTTCAAAGACTTCAAACTTGAATTAAAGTGGACTGTGGGAAATAGTGAACAACCACGCTTTTAGGTTGATCACTGAATAGGAGACCTTGGGCCATTGTGCCATCTATCTTTTCAACCAATTAGCGAATTAGAAATGCAAAGGCCACTTAACCATTTCATCACCAGGAATGGTACTTGGAAGTAGAGCGAATTTGACAAGCTACTTCCCCCAAATACTTTGGCTCATATTGCTCATGCCACTCTACCTTCGGCTGCTACCCCCAGGCAATTTGCTACTGGCATCTTGAAGGAAATGGTAGATTCACTATCAAATCAGCATACTGACTGATCACTGCTCACAAATGGGATGATGAGAATTATCAATGGAAGCTAGCTTGGGGATGGCCTGGACCATAGAGAATTCAAACTTTCTTCTGGCTTGCATTGAGTAATAAGCTCCTCCCTAATAAAGAGTGAGTAAGAAGACACATGGCAAGTAACAACAAATGCAATTTATGCGGAAATAAAGTAGAAGACCTTGATCACATACTCAGACAGTGTAAATTTGCATCTGAATGTTGGAAGTTTTTAATCCTTGTTGAGAAACTTGCTAATTTTAATTCAAGATCATTCTAAAATTGGTTGCAGAACAACTTAAAGCCAGCAACTGCCAACAAGACCTGGAGCATTTTATTTGGTGTCGTATGTTGGAAATTATGGAAGGCTCGTAACTGCAGATTGTTTGCTCAAGAAACTATACAACCCTGCAGACTTATTAATCAATCGCTGTCTTTTGTGGATCATATTGCTAAAGCGGTTGACTTTACCAGAATTGTGCATTTACTTTAACTATTTGTACTTTAATTCTCTTGTTTTGTTAGATAGTTTTTGCTCATGGTAACCACAACCCTTTCTGTACATACATTTTTTAGCAATGAATTTCATTTCCACTAAAAAAAGAAGCTTTTAGGTATGTGTTAGGGCTTGTTTGGTTCACAGAAAATGGAGGGAACATAAAGGAAAATGGGAATTTACCAGTGTAGTGGTTGTTTGGTTCAAAATATCCATCGAAAAACTTTTTCCCACCTATCTCAATTTTCAACTGCATAAATGAAATGTGGTTACCACAAAAAATGGTAGGAAGCCATTTTGTAGTGGCTGAGAATTTGAGCAAAAGTCCCATTTACCCCTGATATGACAACGGTGAGCTACAACGAGAGATTGAAGAATTTTGTTCTGGAGGTGGTTGAAGAAGAAATCATTAGGTTGGGGTGGCTATGTGGGCCCTAGAGGAGTTATCGTTGTGGGTGTCAGTGACGTTGAACGCGATGGGCCAGATAAGGGAGGTGATTTGGTGTAGTCGTCACAGAAGAAGAAGATAGCATAGCATATGGCGTTGAGTTGAGGAATCCAAATGTTGCAACTCGTTAGCGATTCTTGAAGTGAGTTCACACACTCCTATGAGTCATCCGACATCATTAGAAGAAGGCCGCTACCGACCGAGCATGAGCTGCGAGATTCTTGCCGTAAGTGTCATTGACACCTTCAATAACTCTTTGGAGAGGTTGAGGCAGCATGTGGGGGTTTAAGTCGAGATGAGGAACCCGAGAACAATGATTGGTTCAACGAGAAGACCAGCGAAGGAAATGGGTGAATCAAGAAGAAGAAAGCGAGAAGAGAAGATGAAGAGAAAAAGGTGTGAATCAACAGGTGAAAGTAAAGTTAGATAATTGTCATGTAACTATGACGTACCTATGAGCAAAATAAAACCACAAAAAAGTTGTTGTAACCACGTGTGGGTGGTGGATATAATGCAATTGTTAAGAGTAAAGTTATTTTCATTCATTCATGTATGACCATAAGCGACTGATGGGTATCTCATGTTTATTGCTCTTCTACTTTATCAAGAAACAGGGGCAAACAGTGTATTGATTTCTTCACCATTTTCACTTCCTTTTCTATCTCTCCTCACTCATTCTCACACGCATGCATTAAATTTTAATACAAAACCCTCTCATAATTCCCTATATCCTCTTCCTCACTATGGTTTTATAATGACAAAGACAGCTTCCCATAGAAACTAAATCCCCTCTGTACTCAACTCTTCCTATAATAATTGGGGATATATATATATATATCTATGATAACATTGATAATCATGATTTCCTTATGTCTTCAACTCCATCTTCACCTCAAGATGAGATCTTGCTTTTCCTGCTTCAGATTCTCCTTCATTCATCCTCCTCCTCGTCAGCTTCATTGTCACTGCTTGTGATCGACACGGTGAAAAATGCCCTCACCTTGACGACTGGACTTTACAGTTCCCATACCACGTTGGATAATGCTCATGCTTCTCATCGATCATCACTTTTCCAGGATGGGGTCTCCGTCATCATTGATTCCTCTGTTGGAGTAGGCTCTCCAAATAATGGTTTTCTTTCCTCCTCGAGGACTTATATGTTGGCCAATATGAAGGGTGGTTCTGCTATAAACATGCCTTCAACTTCTTTTGGAGTAAGTGAGAATAAGTTAGATGAGTATGAGCGTGAGAGTGAGGTAATGCTTCTGGTCTTAAAGTTTAAAGCTTTGGTTTAAATGTCTTTCTCTCTTTATTTCTTTCTAGTTTTTTTGTCCTTTAGGTTGCTAATTAAATTATCATAACTATGGGCAACATATAGGTATCGAGTGGTTACATGGAGCGAATTAAACTTCAAAACATAAAAGACAACGATGTGTATGCACCATGTGCACACCATGGGTATGTAGTGGGTATAAAGGACTGACACAACACATTATAAATATAAGCAACTGGTGGGTATCTCATGGTTATTACTCTGTTACGTTATGAGAAAATAATGTTTTTAATATAGGGGCAAAATAGTCTTTTAGTCATTTTCCTATCTCATTTTCTTCCAACCAAACAAAAATTTTTTTATCAGCACATTTTCTTTTCCAATGTGAACCAAATGCATTGGTGGCAAAATATTTTCCCTTCCTTTCCATTCTTTTTCTTTATTTTCCTTTCCATTCCCACCTCTTCTTTGAACCAAACGGGCCCTTAATGTTATTACCAAGATTATGACGTGACTTTGGAAAATGACTAGCCATAGAAAAGAAGGTATCTCTCTTTCAAATCAGAGCAAATTGGTTCTTCATTTTATTTTAAAACCGAAAGCATGGGGAAAAAGATAGACATTAACCAACAAAATTTTTTCAAGAGAAATTTGGACATTTTTTTATTACATTAAAATAAAGAGAGAATGATAGAAAAATACCATTTGAACGTTAAAATCCCACTGATAAGAAGAGTAATGGGATTAACAAGAATAGTAATGGAATTAACAATGCAAATCTTTATCAAAAGACTAATTTGGAATTTTAAAGTTTAAGTGGTATTTTTTGTCATTCTCCCTAAAATAAAACTGGAATTTGTAGTGGGTCTTGGGCCTCTTGGCATTCATTATTTAAATCTAAATGGAATAAAAAAGATTATTTAATAAAGGCCAAATGCCTTTGTGTCTTTTTCTATCTAAAATCGATTGATTTTTTTGCTATCATGTTAAATTTATTTTTAGATTTGTTTAGTATTTGAAATAAAATAGAATAAAAGATAAAAATAATTTTATAAATGAAAAATATTTTTGTACTATTGAATATAAAAATACTAACGAAATTTTAATATCAAGTTAATATGTCAAATATATATTTTGATTTTGTCTGTATTATTCAAATTTTTAGTTTAATTACAAAGTGGGCCTAAGTCTATATAATAGAAAATGCAATTACATGACTTGTTTGGATTAAAGAAAATGTTAGAAAGGAATGGAAAAAAATGAAAAATATTTTGCCACATAGGTGTTTAGTTTGCACTTACAAAGAAAATGAGTTGATAAGAAAATTTATTTGATTTGAAGAGAATGAGGTAGGAAAATGAGGGGAAAAAACCATTTTGCCCTAAGTAAATATTATTTAAATATCCATGGGATCCATCCATCATTTTATATCACATCTAATGTCACATCAAGGGTGTGTTAACCTCGTGAAATTCTTGTCAAACTTATTTCCCCTTATTTCTCACACATTTTGGTGTACTAATGGATACTTGGGAGTGTGAAAGTGAAGGAAAATGTGCATGATGCATGTTGGGAATAAAAGAGCATAAATGTAGTGATATTATATATATGAATGTTTGTTATGGTTATCAACTATGGGCTTTTGTAGAGATATTTGTGTTGACAGGACCACATGTCAAGCACAATCGGAGGCAGAGAAAGACCAATCAAAGGAAAACAAGGTAAAATGGAGTTTAAATAATCAACCACGCCATGAACAAGCAAGAAAAAGATGAAAACATACCTTGGCAGAAGCGAAGCTCAACTTAAGAAGCTTGGCTGCGGCTAGGACATCCTCAAGAAGCTTGGCCATGGCCAAGCCATTCTATAGGCCGCGGCCAAGACAATTCCAGAAGCTTGGCCACGGCCAAGCACCTCACAGAAGCTTTTTAGCCGCTGCCAAGAATCCGTTGGCCACGGCCAAGGCTCGATACAAACTGTTACACGTTTTAATTCTCAAGGCCTATAAATATAGGATCCAGGGTTTAGAACTCCATCTTCCAGATCCGAAAAACCCTAGGGAGGCAGCTGTGACAGTCTTTTGAGCTTGGGTGTGCCAAAAATCAAGGGAAATCAAATGGAGATTGAAGATTTGAAGAGATTCAAGATGATTTTCCTTGGTTTTGCTGATTTCTTTCCCTTTCTTTTCCATTTTGTTGATATGGCTATTATTGCTTTGTATTTTTGTATTCATTTTCTAGATATGAGCAGCTAAACTCTTATTCTATGATTATTTTGAACCTTTGTATAGATTAATACTTATATCTTCCTTTCTTTTATGTATGAATGACATATATGTGTTGATTTCCTCCTATGCATAAAGGTTCTGAATGCTTGGCCTTCATTTAGATTGTTATGTTTACTCTGTTTTGACTTGAGAAAGCTAAATGTGAGTAAAGAACTTATTGGAAATCATGCTTGCCTTAACATTTATTTATTAAATGGATGGATTGTTAATGGCATAGAGATATAGTCATTAACCTTGTATTGTCAATATAGATTGATGCTAAATGCATATTCTCATTTGATTATAGCAAGAGATTGTGCATATTAATTGAGTATATGAACTTGGATCTAACTTGAGAAAGCTGAACTAAATACCTTTAAATCTAGACTAACACATATACTCATTGAAGACATCAAAAGAGAGGAACCTAATCAAGTTTTTATGAAACACAAAGGGGATAAATAATCCTAGTTTCCATATCAGATTTGATTTTACACTCAAGTACCATTGTCTTTTTTAAATACAAATTTTACAAATTCTTTACTAAACCAACAACATTATTTTGGCTCAACTTGATTGAATGCACTAAGCTTATTGTTTGATTTTAATTGTTAAAACAAATCCTCGAGGGAATAATACTTTACTTATCACTTTATTACTTGATACGATCCATGCACTTACGGAGGCAAACAAGTTTTTGGTAATGTTGCCGGGGATTTAGTTTAACAAATCTTTTGATTGACCTTAAACTTGTGTTAGTAGATTTCAATTGAGTTTTTTACTAGCTATTCAGTCATTTTTGTTTTCTTCATTGATTCTTGTTTTGCTGTAATTTTTAGTTGGTCGACTCTGTTTGTAGGTACCATTCAGGTATATGCAATCTTTGGATCCAGACGGATTAGTGGTGGTGCTTGATAGAGTACCTTTTATTGAAGACACTTTTGTAGTTGAAACTGAATCCGACATAGCTACTGAATCTGAGGCAGAAACTGAAGCAATGGTGGATAAATGTAATCATACGATAGTTAATGATTTTGCCAGTAGAAATATATAGGGCACTCGTCCCTGCATCCGGATGCTTGAAATGCAGGCACATACATTCGAGATCAAGCAATAATGATTACAATGCTGCATATACATGGGATGTTCCATGGTCTTTACAATGAAGATCCGAACAAGCATTTGATGTACTTCCTGGAGGTGTATGACTCTTATAAATAGAATGGAGTTCCACAAGATGTCTTGAGACTACGATTATTCCCTCTTTCTATACAAGGGAAGCCAAGAGATTAGTTCAAAAATCTTCCGAAAGGATCAATCAACTCATGGAGTGACCTTGAAACTAAATTCAGAGCTAGATTCTTTTCAGATGACAAATCTATGGAAGCAAGGGAGGAATTTCTAAGCTTTAAACAAAACAACATCTGGTTGAGCACCTCTATGCAGCATGTGATAGATATAAGATGCTGATGGCGTAATGCCCCAATCATAGGATAGACAAATGGGTGGTAGTCTAAATCTTTTGTACTCGCTTGAATCCTCAATCTAAGGCGATGGTCGAATCTATGACCAATGGAAGATACCGTAATATCCCTGTTAGTAAAGTGATTCACTTGCTAGACCAATTATCTACAAACAACACTCAACGAAATGATAGGAGGGCTACCCATTCTATGGCAAGTATAAAAGAAGACTCCTCTTCCCAGATTGCAACTATTTTATCTGCTTTAAACAAGCTCTTCGATATGTTGGAATCCCAAATGCAGACAAATACTCCTAAAGATATCTATGTTGTTCATGATACACCAATTGTGTGTGATTAATGTAATGATGTACATATGCCTGATCATTGTCCCCTATATATGCCACTGAATCTGTCAATTACATGGGAAAATTCAACAACCTCAGGGCAATCCTTAATCACAAACTTATAATTGTGCTTGGAGATCTTATCCAAATTTCTTTTGGATTCAAGGGAACACCTTGAATCAGCAACATAAGTCTATTTTTGGGATAAAATATATGCCTCCACCAGGTTTTCAACTACAGCATAGGCCTCCTCCATTCAAGGAAGAAGAATCCAAGATAGATAAGATACTAACTCAAATACTGTCCCAAATTGAATCTTTAAGGGTTGACAACAAAGCTACTTTTTCTATACATGAGACAGCTATAAAGAATCTGGAAGTACATATGGGTCAACTTTCTTCTCAAATGAACGCCATATCACGAGGCAACCTTCCTAGTAATACCATTCCTAACTCAAAAAGGAGTAGGAAAGAAGAGTGTAATGCAATTAATCTAAGAAATTGTACAGTATTGCCTGAAATTTATAGTTTAAGTAAGCCCAATTTGAGATAAGCTAATCCAAAAATTGATGAAGAAAATGATGTAGAAACTGAGAACCAAAAAGTACAGTAGAAGAAGATAAAGCGAGGAAAGGAAAGCAAGCGGATGAGAACAATGATGGTGTTGAGAAAAATAAGAGGGTGGATAAAAGAAAAACAATGCGCAAAAGCCATCTACTGCTAATATCATGCCACCATTACCTTTTCCTCAATGGTTTAAGAAAAAAGAGGAAGACATGTAGTTCAAGAAGTTTGTGAATATGTTTAAGCAACTTCATGTAAATATTCCCTTTACTGAAGCCTTAGAAAGAATGCCCAAGTATGCCAAGTTCTTAAAAGATGTTTTATCAAAGAAGAGGCGATTTAATGAGTTTGAGACTATTGCATTGACTGAAGAATACAGTGCAATCATCCAAAGGAAGTTACCCACTAAGCCTAAAGACTCAGGGAGTTTTTATATCCCTTGCAATATTGGGACCAACTTCAATGGTAAAGCTTTTATTGACTCGGGAGCAAGCATTAATCTAATGCCTCTTGTAGTATTTAACCAGCTGGGTTTGGGGGAGCTAAGGCCTACCACTGTTACTCTCCTTTTTACAGACCACTGTATTTCAAAGCCTAGAGGGATCATTGAAGATGTCCTACTCACACAGTAACTGGGTGGTGTATGAACTCACAAAAGATCATAGTTTGGTAATCATAACAGATATTCACATATTTCCCCCACATTTATACTCTTTCTGTCCCAAGCATGTATAGAACACATTTCCTCTACTTTATCACTCATAAATGCCCATTAGTATACCCAAAATGTGGAAGAAATAGGAGGAAATGTGCGATTCTGACAAGATTATCATGAGGTTAACACACCCCCAAACTTAAACTTTTGCTCGTCCTCGAGTAAAATCAGTTAAGTAACAGGAGCTAGCTTAAATTAATCCTAGACAGAGTGCTCATGCATGATAATTTTCTCATTGGCTACTCATGATGTAATGCGCAGTAGGAAAAACAACAAAATATAAAGGGATGCCTGGTTCATAGTTTATTGATGAACTTCCCAACATTTTTCAGAATGGGTGTGTGTGATGAGAGTTGAATAACAATCTTCCTACAATTGTTAAGATCAAATGCAATACTTCAACATGTATAAACAACCTCAATATCCGAACTTAATCCTTCTGCATTATCCTTTCTATTTACTCATAGATCATTTCACATACTTTTAAAATCAATGAGACTTTAGGGGCTTGTAATGTGTTCAAAGGTTAATCTCATCAACAAAATAGAAAATTCAAAGTTCTTGAGATCAATAACACTATATTTCATGCAGCTCATCTCCTCCCCCAAACTTATGTCAAATTGCCACTCTAAATATTTTTTTTGGATTAATCATCATCACTACTAAAGCTAGCACAAGTTTTAGCATGAGGTAATATAGATGGACTAGATTAATGCACAATTTATCCAAGAAATGTACACAAGAGAACACTCAAGGATTCAAGTGTTTAACTCTCACAAGTATAGAAGATTTCGCTCAATACCACCTAGAATAGGTCCTTCCATATGCTTGTAGACACTTTACTCTCTCCACCACTTTGTAGCACCGAGACTTATGAATCAAGGGGACTTTTAAAAAGGGTTGTAATGATGGAAACAGTTTCATGGGATGGATAATGAAACAAGTACTATGCATGCACAAATGTATCCAGTGGCTTATTCTTCTTCTTCTTCTTTCTCCATTTTTTTAATAGATAATGCATGAAAATGGCATTTATTCAAACCAACTATATTCATGACATTTCAATGATACTTAAGTGCCAATCTAATGCAACTGAGAAGCATACATAGTGCTTGTTGTTACATAGTAGTTTTGAAATGTGAAGGGCTCGAAGGGGTTAATAATGGATTAGTATATAGGGTTTGTGTTTAGGTAAATGGGTCTAAAAATGAACGCCCCTATCATATTTATTAGTCTACATGCAAATGTGATTTTGAAAAAGAATTTAGACAAGTTCTAGAGGTACACTAGAATAGGTGGCATACACACATTAATGAATGGAAATTAGGCTCGAAATCCTTCCAACAAGGGTTTTCTTCTCAAATGCACATTCACAAAGATTAATTGCAAATTAGCCTAATCAAAATGCATTAACTCAACTAACACAAATGCCAACTCTAAGAGCATTAACAATTCAATCCATTAAAAATCAGCCAAGAGCATAGGCAATTCCCAAAATTCTTTAACTCAAAGAGAGTGCAAATCATGTTCTAAAAATGTGTGAAATGTTAATTCATTTCAAGAAATTCACATACAAATTCAAAAGACCTTCAATGAGAAAAGCTCATACACGTCAATTTGCTATAAAATCCCTTGACAAAAGCATTCAAATTATTTCCAACCCTCGTGTGCAAAGTTTATTCTGGAAAGTATTAGGAATTAAGCTTTAAAATGTGAACCAAACATTCATGAATATTTATTATTGTTTTCCTGGAAAACATAAAATCCAAGTGTCCATTTCTATCATCGAATAACGCATTTCACTTCAGATAGGATAAATCAAATCTAACTCAACTTTGACTCACAGGACAAGGCAGAAAACACATTTCAAAATTTGAAATTCTTGTCAGTGATAAAAAAATGCATTTGATCTATCAAATACCCCCAAACTTGAGACAGACAGTGTACGCATTGTCACAAGGCACAATATGCACACATATCACCTGTAATGGAATAGATAACACAACAATTCATAGATAGAATAATGACAGGTATATGTGAGAGGCACCACATTAAGCTAAATCCAGAATCAGCTATTAACTAGAAAAAATTTCAGTAATATCCATTAAACATAGTATGACTCAGCAACTGAAGCAACAAGAACAAAAACAAACAAATCCTAACAACAAAGATAAGCACTACTAATCCTCGCCACCATCCTCACTGGTATCCGCATCATCATCATCCTCGTCCTCGCTATCATTATCCTCAGCAGCAGGAGCAGCATCAGGTACATGTGCAGCAAATAACTCCTCTAATTAGGTCAGGCGAATACCGTGGTCTTACAGATATAAGAGGCATTGGGCAGTAGTGGCCTTAGTGTGCTGGATTATAGCTAGGATCACATCTAAGGTAGCAGGAGGCTGAGAGGAGGAAGGGGCACCTGATGGTTCACCATGTTCTAGAGGAGCCGGAGAAGGTCCACCGTGTTCAAATACAAGAGTAGTAGCTAGTTGTTGTGTTAGTGGAACCTGTTCATTCGCCCTAGGCTTGATGCTCTGATATTGAAATTTCTTGATTGGCTTAAACAGAACATCAATGGCTATAGCTGGAACACCCGCAGAGGAGCAGAAAGCAGAGATAAGGTGAGGCAACATCAAGCCACCAATAAGATCATGAACATGGTCTCTCAGAGACTTGTAAATCACAACACTTAGCTCCAATAGCAGCCACGGTAATTCCAGCACTTGTAAATGAGGAAGGATTGATCCCTAGTGAGATGATTTTGGTTGGATAAAGGCCAGAAGTAATCCTTGCCAAAGTGCAGCCAAACCCGAGCTTCAACTGATAACCGAGCATGGGGTAAATATTTCTGAGTCCCACCTTGACTCTGCCACGCCACCTCTCCGTCAGAAACTAGCAATCAAGAAATGGCATCCTCAAGGATGTCGTCTGCATTGTCCAAATGGTGCTGGTATATGCATTCCTCGACTGCTGGGAGTGATGAAAATTGCCTGAAGTTGGCTAGAGTGAAGTTGATGTCGATACCTCGAAAAGGAAACCTCCAAACAGGCTATACACAGGCATTGGTGTATAATTCATGGACAATTTGACGATTACCATCTATCTTAGGGTCCATGAGCTTATTTAAGTGATATATTCGGGTAGCTAGCTCATGAAATACATAGGACACGGTGAAAGGGAATTTGCATTCTTGTAGCAGGAGCCTCTTGATGATCTTTGCTTTTGCCTCAGCAATGGCCTTGGGGCCTACTCGATTAGCGACACACTTGGCAGGCATGGTGGCTAGATAAATAGACAGATGATACCCAAATGCAGACAAGCAGGACCAAAGATGGACACCAAAGAATGAAAGAAAACTTATCAGCAAACTAGAACAAAAGACTCCCGCACTAAGAAAGTAATGAAAGCAAAATAGACATTTCCCCTAAACTTAGTGTCTTACTAGCACCAAATTGGCAATCACAATTCAAGCCTAACTCCTATCCTTGCTTCATGAAGACCTTAATAATGTACAAAAAACCAGAGCATATACCAAAGCCATATTTACAATTCCAAACTAGATCCTATCCCCATGTCTTTAAAAAAAACTAATTTAAGCTAAAAAAGAAGTGCATTATAATGATAAATGACATATTTGACAATTGGCTCCCTAGAAAAAATATGATGCTAAAAAAGAAACATTTTGAAGCAATGTGAAATGCCAAAACAAAGCCATTTGCTAAACCAATATACCTTATTCAAACTTATGCATAAAACCACATTCTGTCCATTGGAAAATTTATAATATTGATTTAGGGCAAAAAACATAGAGGAACAGCAGATTTATGTGCATAATAGGTTGACAACTCACAATGTGGATCATAATAATGGGATAGATCGAAGCACAAGTAAAGAAAAATGCCAAAAGAGTATACATTGGTCTCAAATTCAGCGATAGCATTATTCAAACCTACGTCTAGATCCCCAAATCCACACTGTACTAAACTACCCACAATGCAAGTAAAAGAGTGAGAATGAGACTTTATTACCTTAAATGGTTGAAGAATCAATGGATTCATTGAGAAATCAGAGAAGAATAAACCACATCTGATGCCTTAAGTTGTAGAACAACAGCAGGCGATGTGCATATACAAGATGGAGAACAAGATAGAATGGAAGAGGGAAGATGGAAGGAAGGGAGAATGCAATAGAGGCACGGATTAGGGAAAAATGGGAAGGAGGTTATAGAAGGGGAAGTCAAACCTGAGAGGAGGAAAGGGAGGGGTAGTCGGTGGCAGAGAAAGGAGAGAAATGAGGAATAAAAGAAAAGAATAGGGTTTTTTAAAACACTGCAGTCGCGTTTTGGCTGCGACCAAAAACTGTCTGGGCATTTGTGGGCCATGCCCAAAACTACATGTAATTCTCTTGGCCGCGGCCCAAAACCTTTTGGACATTTATTGGCCGCGGCCCATAACCTTCTGTGCAATCTTGAGCCGCGGCCAACATTGTCTTGGCCACAACTAGCATTTTCCTCCTAGCTCCATCAGGTGTTAGTTTGGCAACATGAATACATAGAAGTTATGCTATGCTTTTCACCCTATGATCCTCAACACATCATACCAAAACTGAATCACTTTCACCATAACTTATGCTTGAATCTCACACAATCAACAACTATTGACCACACATTTGAATACAATTCCTCATGATCAAACTGCCTCCCTAATTCAGAATTCACTATGCGTAACAGAAATTTGACAGGATTAACCAAAGACAATGCATAATGCATCTCTAATTCACACTACAACCATGAATACATTCTTATGATAGGTTAGAGAAGTGCGTAGTGGTCGTCAAATCAAGTCATAGTCATCAAAAATTAGGTTCAATCAAATCATAGGAATTGAAGAACTTTCCTAGAATATGCCTTTCTAAACCACAAGTCACCACCCTTCCTTTGTATCCTTTTTGCTCTCTTCTTCTCTTTATTTGGGTTTCCTCTCCTACCTACGAAAGCAAAAGACCAAATATAAATCTACCAACAATATACTAAAGTCAAAGAAACTAAAAAGATCAAGTTAAGAACTTGGGTTGCCTCCCAAGAAGCGCTTAGTTTATAGTCTTTAGCTTGACTCTTCATATTGGTCACTCTTCATTAGATAGGTAGAGAGTGGATACCAGCCTGTCCACATCTCCTCCCTAATAATGCTTCAACCGTTAACCATTAGCCTTGAATCTCTCTCCCTTCTTATTCTCCAACTCTACATCGCCAAATTTGGACGCTTGAACCACCATGAATGGACTAGACCATCGAGATTTTAGCTTTCCTAGAAATAACTTCAACTTGGAGTTATAAAGGAGAACAGTTTGATAAGGTTCAGAGCTCTTAGGAATGATTTTGCTGTTATGGTCCCTCTTTGTCTTATCTTTGTAAATCCTTGCACTCTTATAAACATTAAGGCGAATTTCATCTAACTCATTGAGTTGAAGTAGCCTCTTTTCTCCCACAGCTTGAGGATCAAAATTTAGCTTTTTGATAGCCCAATAGGCCCCATACTCCAATTCTACTGGCAAATGGCATGCTTTCCCAAATACCAAGTGATATGGAGACATACCAATAGGCATTTTGTAAGCCATTCGGTAAGCCCATAGAGCATCATCCAACTTAGAAGACCAGTCCTTCCTAGTAGTATTCACCATCTTCTCAAGGATGTTCTTGATCTCCCAATTGGAAATCTCAGCTTGGCCATTAGTTTGGGGGTGGTAGGGTAATGCTACTTTGTGTTTAACATCATATTTCTTCATTAAGGCTTGAAATTAGTGATTGCAAAAGTGTGAACCACCATTACTGATAATTGCTCTTGGTGTGCCAAATCTTGTGAAGATATTCTTTTTAAGGAATTTCAACACTGTCTTGGCATCATTAGTCACACATGCAGTAGCTTCAATCCATTTGGAGACATAGTCCACTCCAACCAAAATATATTCATTGTTGAATGACTTAGGGAATGGACCTATAAAGTCAATCCCCCAAATATCAAAGAGTTCAACTTCAAGTATACTATTCAGTGTCATCTCATTCCTTCTAGATATGTTCCCCACTCTTTGACACCTATCACATTGAAGGACAAATGCATATGCATCTTTGAATAGAGAAGGCTAATAAAACCCACTTTGAATGACCTTCGCTGCAGTTTTCTCTCCTCCAAAATGACCACCATACTCAGACGACTAACATCAATGCAAAATACACTCTTGTTCATTTTCTGGTATACACCTTCGAATGAGTTAGTCGGGGCACCTCTTGAATAAGTAGGGCTCATCCCAAAAGTACTTTTTCGCCTCATGTAAAAATTTACGCCTTTGATAAGAATTGAAATCTGAAGGTAAAACTCCATAAACTAAGTAGTTTACAAAGTCAGCAAACCATAGTGTGGATGAATTATCAACAAAGAATAGCTGCTCATCCGGGAATGATGCATGTATCATATCAGAATTATCAAGTTGAGCCTCAGTACTCAACCTTGAAAGATGGTTCGCCACTTGATTCTCAGTGCCTTTTCTATCAATGATGTTCAAATTAAACTCCTGAAGTAAAAATACCCAACGAATTAGTCGGGCTTTAGAGTCCTTTTTGGTGAGTAGGTACTTTAAAGCCAAATGATCGGTGTAGATAACGACCTTAGTACCCACAATATAAGGTCAAAATTTCTCACAAGCATAGATTATGGCAAGTAACTCCTTTTCAGTGGTGGCATAATTAAGTTGGGCACAATCAAGGGTCTCTGCCTTTTGCCCAAGAACAGCACCGATGGCATAATCGCAAGCATCGGCTATGATGATGAAAGGTAAAACCTAATCCGGAGCTACTAAGATAGGAGCTGAAATGAGACCTTCTTTAACTCCTCAAAGGCTTGTAAGCACTCATTATCAAACTTGAATTCCACATCCTTCTCCAATAACTTGGATAGTGGCTTGGAAATTTTAGAGAAATCTTTGATAAACCTCCGGTAGAACCCTGCATGACGAAGGAAGCTGTAGACACCTTTCATACTAGTAGGCGGAGGTAATTGCTCAATGATAGCAATTTTGGCTCTATTTACTTCCAAACCCTTCTTAGATACCCGATGGCCAAGCATAATGCCTTCTTGTACAATAAATTGTCATTTCTTCCAATTGAGAATCAAATTGGTCTCTTCACATTGTTTAAGCACCGTATCCAAATTCTCCAAGCAAGAATTGAAAGATGGACTAAAAACAGAGAAATCATCCATAAATACTTTAATAGTCTTCTCAATCATATCAACAAAAATGGACATCATGCACCTTTGAAAGGTGGCTGGCGTATTGCATAGTCTAAAAGGCATTCTTCTAAAGGCGAATGTGTCATAGGGATAAGTAAGGATAAGTAAAAGTCATCTTCTCTTAGTCTTCTGGGGCTATAGCAATTTGATTATACCCAGAATAACCATCAAGAAAGCAAAAGAACTCTTGGCCGGCTAGCTTATCTAACATCTAATCAATGAATGGCAAAGGAAAGTGATCCTTCCTTGTAGTAGTGTTAAGCTTCCAGTCACCGTGCGAGTGGGAATTATTTCATTTTTTGTGTTAGCCACTACAGTCATGCCACCCTTCTTAGGGACATATTGAACAAGGCTTACCCAAGAACTATCAGAGATGAGATATACAATTCTAGCTAAGATCCATTTGAGGATTTCCTTCTTGACCACTTCTTTCATAATTGAATTCAAGCACCTTTGATACTCAATGGAAGTTTTGTGATCATCCTCTAACAGAATTTTGTGCATACAAATAGAAGGGCTTATTCCCTTAATATCAGTTATCGTCCATCCAATGGCACGCTTATGCTCTCTCAAGACTCGTAGGAGCTTCTCTTCTTGCAGATCAGAGAGAACAGAAGAGACAATAACCGGTAAAGTATTAGAATTCCCTAAGTAAGCATACTTGAGATGAGATGGTAGAGGCTTCAACTTTAGAGCTGGAGAAACTTCAATAGAAGGCTTCAAAGGGGTACTCAAAGTATCAGCCACCTCAAGTGGCTTAAAAGTCCTTGGTCTTGATTGAGGGAATGCTTCTATACGAAAGAGATTTTCAATAGCTTCCTCATCAAATTCCTCCAAGCACTTCTCCCCAATTAAGAATGCTTCTAAAGGGTCTTTTATCATAGAAGTATATGATTCTTGAGGAATGAGTGAGTCCAATATGTCGACAAAAGAATATTGGGCTAAATCATCATGGAACTTCAAAGCTTTTGGCATGTTAAATATCACTTTTTCATCATCTACCCTCAAAGTGATCTCACCCATTTCCACATCAATGAGAGTCCTTGCTGTGGCTAAGAATGGACGGCCAAGAATGAGAGGGATTTTCTAATCAACTCCATAATCAAGAACAATGAAGTTTGCTAGAAAGATGAACTTGTCCACTTTAACTAGGACGTTTTCAATGATTCCTCTAGGTTTATAAATACTCCGATCAGCAAAAAGAAGATTTACTGTGGTGGGCCTTGGCTCTCCCAATCCCAATTGGTTAAAAATAGCTAGAGGCATCAAGTTAATACTAGCTATTCGCCGTTTAGCTTCTGCAAGCGTACGGGTCGCAAGTAATAAAGTGATAAGTCAAGATCGTTCCCACGAGGACTATGACAATAGCGAGTTAACTAATTTAACCATGCTCTTAATTAGGTTGAATGGAATCATTTAAATTTGATCAATTTGCATAAAGAATTTTGATAAAAATAAACAACCAAAACAGTGAAAATTTGAGAAATTGGGTCTAACTTCAAGAGGTATTAACTTAGGATTACTTCTTTCCCATTGTATTTCATGAAACTAAGCAAATATCCACTTATGCTAGTTAAATGAGTCTATATGCTAGTCGAAGATCCTAAAATCACCAACCCAGCTCTCTCAAGTCAAAATTGATTTTTAATCTTCATAAAAAATATTCAATCTCTTGTTTACAATTAATGAAAATCATCTTTCCAAAGCAAGCCTTCACTTGACTATACTAGGTTGTTAGATATATCTCTATTCTAACAATAAACCATCCATTTAATCCCTAAACTTCAAGTCTAGCATGATTTTTCTTAAGTTATACAATCAAAATAGCTCTCTCAAGCATCTTCCAATTGAACAACTCTAATCATGTGGTGATCAAGCACAAGATAGCATTAAGCTCAAAGAAAAATCAACATATATACTTATTAACTAACAAAAGCAAGATAATCCAATAGTTTCAATCCATACAATGGGTAAAAGTAATCCTAATTAGGAGTTTGAGCTACTCATGATCAATACAAACCAACAACTAAGTTCAAGAATCATAACCATCTCAGCAAAATAGGAAGAAAAGAGGGAGAAACCAGAAAAGGGAAAGAAAACCCTTGAAATTCTTTACAAATCTCTTCCCCAAGCTCTAAGATCACCAAGAGTTCTCTCCTAAGTAGCCTCCTTGTGTTCTAGACCTTTCCCCTACAGAATATGTGAATTTTGGCGCCCCCATTAGGTTAAAATAGCATCAGCAGTGTCACTTTTGCAAAACGCACAGTATCAATTTCGCACGTTCCCCGTTGGGTTGCTATAGCAAATGCTATAGCGAATTGTCATCAGACAGAAGTAAGGCTTTTTTAGGTGGTTTCGCTATGGCATTGGCTACAGCGGATTTCATAGCCAAAGGGCAGACACCAGTCCAATATTGGCCGCCGCTAGAAACTCTGCAGTACCAATCTGTCCCTTGCCATGATCTGTTCTTATCCCTTCTTACAATTCTCAGGCATGGTTGATGGCTTCAACTCTATTTCACCTTCTTTTCATTGAATTTGGCTTTCTCTGGCTCCAGTTGTGACTGAATCTTTATCCTTTCAACACAAAAAACTCATAAAAGATCACAGTTTGGTAATCATAACAGATATTCACATATTTCCCCCACATTTATACTCTTTCTGTGCCAAGTATGTATAGAACACATTTCCTCTACTTTAGCACTCCCAAATGCCCATTAGTACACCTAAAATATGGAAGAAATAGGAGAAAATATGGGCTTCTGACAAGAATTTCATGAGGTTAACTGATTTATCAAGGACTTCTCTAAGATTGCCAAGCTACTCTCCAAGCTTTTGGAAAAAGAAGTGGAGTTTCAATTTGATGATGAATATCTGCACACATTTGAAGAATTGAAGAAATGCCTTATCTCAGCTCCCATATTGGTGGCTCCATATTGGAACTTGCCCTTTATTATCATAGTTGATGCCAGTGATTATGCTATAAGTGCTATTTTTGGATAGTAAATAGAGAAATTGTGCCATCCTATCTACTATGCAAGTAAGACTCTTGATGGTGCCCAATTGAACTACACAACCACCGAGAAGGAGTTACTAGCCATAGTAAATTTTTGCGAGAAGTTTTGGCCCTACATTGTAAGTATGAAGGTTCTCATCTATACAAACCATTCTGCTTTAAAGTATCTACTTACAAAGAAGGAATATAAGGCACATTTAATACGCTGGGTGCTCTTACTTTAGGAGTTTGATATAAACATTATTAACAGGAAAGGCACTGAAAATCAAGTAGCAGACCATCTTTCGAGGTTGAATATTAAGCTTCAATTTGATGAATCTGATATAATCCAGGCATCATTCCTTAATGAACAACTTTTCTATGTAGAAAATTCAACTGCACTATGGTATGTTGACTTGGTTAACTACTTAGTCTATGGAGTTTTACCTCCAGATCTCAACTTCTATCAAAGGCGTAAATTCTTAAATGAAGTGAAAAAATACTTCTGGGATAAACCTTGTTTAAAAGATGCTCCAACCAATTCATCTGAAGATGTGTCCCGGAGAATGAACAAGAGTATATCTTATAGGGTTGTTACTCTTCTGAATATGGAGATCACTTTGGAAGGGAGAAATTGCTACAAAGGTGATTCAAAGTGGGTTTTAATGGCCCTCACTCTTCAAGGATGCATATACGTTTGTTCTGTAGTATGATCGATGTCAGTGAGTAGGGAACATATTGAGGAAGAATGATATGCATTTGAACAATATGCTGGAAGTGGAACTCTTTGATGTTTGGGGAATTGATTTCACGGGCCCCTTCCTTAAGTCATTCAGTAATGAATACATCTTAGTTGGGGTTGATTATGTATCCAAATGGGTTGAAGCCATAGCATGTGCCACCAATGATGCTAAAACAGTGTTGAAGTTCCTGAAGAAACACATTTTCACCATATTTGGGACACCTCAAGCAATTATCGGTGATGGAGGTTCACATTTATGTATTCAGCAATTTTAGGCTTTGATGAAGAAGTATAGAGTCAAACACAAGGTAGCCTTACCATACCATCCTCAAACCAATGGCCATAGATAGTAGGTTGTGACTCTTGACAAAAGGATTTTTTGACTCTCTTGTTCTATTTAATTTTGTTGTTTTCCCTTAGAAGACTTCGTAAAATATGTAGCGGCAACTTATGTGCACAGGCCAGGCTAGCTAAATAAAATGAATTAGTTTTTCTCTTATAAATAATTGGTTATAATGATTTAACGATCAAAAGATAATATTAACATCATGGTTAGCCATAAAATTTAGCCTATAAACACCAACGACCCCTTCCTGATCGATCAGCTTAGCACAGAGAAAGAAAGAAACTATAGATCTTTCTTCTTCCTATGGCCTCTTCTTCTTCTTCTTTTAATCCCTTCCTGTTTGCTTTTATTTCTATGGTTTGCTTATTCGTCTGCTTCTTCATTGAGAAACCCTTTGTTTCTGTAATAACAAGGAAATAATATATAATTTAATATTTAATGTTTCAACATATAACTCATCATCATCATGTTCCTCTCACGCCTTGCTTTCCTTCTTCCTTTTGCACGTCTCCTCCTCAAGGTTCTTTCTCTTCCATGCATCTCTCTCTCTATTGTAATATATAATTTAATATTTCTGTACATGCAAGATCATAATCAATGAATCAAATATATATATATATATATATATTTGATACAATGGATAGGCATGTAGAAGCAGAAAGGGATCGATAGAAGTGGTACACAGGAATGGGCCATGTTCAAAACCAAGGCAACACACCTCATCTTCTTTCATTATACTACCTCCAGTCCTTAATATATGACATATTTAGGGAGTTGATCTTCATTCCAAATATAAGACATATTTTTTTATACTTGTCAGTCTTTTTCTAATTTACCTTTATTAATACTCTTTCAAACATAATCAAAGAGGAGATGGAATGAGGGAATTAAGAAAGATGACTAGGTGTTTTAGAAAATACATGTCATATTAACAAACTTAGCTAACTTCCTTAATCTAATCAAATTAAGTAAATATGTCATAATCAAACCATCTTCAGCCCTTCTCAATCATCTTCTTTCTCCGACACCCCTTGCTTTTCTCCCCACTGTGCCCAACTTTTCTCTGCCATAGATATATACTTATATACATCAACATCATAGTATTTTGGGTTTGGTGCCTCTAACATGCCTTTTTTCCTATGCTCTTTGATATCCTCATAACCTTGCTTCCAATTTTTTTTATCATTAAATTTTATATAGAATCATTGACATTTTGATATCATACATCTCCTTTAATTAAGAGAGAAAGAAATGGTTTGGATTTATTTTATTTGAAAAATCATAAAAATTTCAAAACCGTATCATTTTATCATAGTTAGATATCAAAATGTCACTAATTTTATATAATACCTAACGAATAGGAAAGAAACAAGAAAAGGATTGAAGGAGACACATTATTACAGCCTCAAATCCTATATTTCTTTCTCAATTAATTTGTTTATTACATTATCTTGTCTTGTATGCCCTTATCTTCAGGGTTTTTCTCGTTATGCAACGCGACATCAAGGACTTGAATGTATGCTATTGAATATGGTGACAAATCCATCTCTACTAACTACTTCACTAAAAAATGGTAGTTAAATCATTAAATTTACTTTAAATTTAAAGAAATTTCCAACTTTACATGTATTAAATAAGATTTTGAATGAGAGAGAAAAATACAATGAGATATATTTAAACATTAACTACATGGGTAAAATTGACAAATTAGCATTAATTGCTCTGAAAGTGACTTGTATTGTGAACCAAGTCATTCTACTTGAAGCTGCTTATATTGTGAACTAGAGGAAAGTACAAAAGTTATACATTTATTACTTTTAACTAACATTTTGAATCACTTGATTTTGGTAGTTGTTTCTTATAAAAAAGACCAGAGTGAATATATGATAGGATTAACCAAATTGTACTGTTTGAAAATTAGTTAAAATTAGTTAGGTTCCATAAATAGATAAAAATGAATTTTTCTTTTAAAAAATGTCATCATTTATATAGAAGAGAGAGAATATGGGGTGGAAAAAGAATATGTACTAACCAGTATCCCTCGTAGCCTTCTAGGTCATTCTTCATTGGTACTATGGGGTTGCGAGTTCCAGATGTGGTATTTCTATACTCCCTCCTCTAAACCATGATTTGTAAAACCGGACCAAACCGGCCGGTTCAGAACGAAACCGGTGAACTGGTCACTGGTTAGGTCCGATTTGGGGTTAGAAAACCGGAGGAAGGTGACCCGGCCTACCCGGGTTGACCTGGTGCAACCCGGGGTGACCCGGGATAACCCGGTCGGGTCATAGGTTACCCGAGTTTGACTTTTTATTTTTTAATTTTTTCCATGGGAAAAACGACACCTTTTTGCTTTTTTTTTAAATATTTTCCTCATTTCTCATTTCTGATTCCCCCAGCTTCCCACGAACACCTCTGGCTCACTTTTTCTGATTGTCATTTGAGTTTTTCAGTCCTCCATGTCCTTCTTCCTCTGCCATTCCTGTCGCCATTGAAGATGACAGCCATGAAACCGGAAAGTTGTTCCCCTTCCTTTTCCCATTCCTTCTTGCCGTAGCAACCGGAAAGCTGTTGCCTTTACCAATGAGTTTTTTGCATCGTCGGTCCCCCATGTCCTTCTCCTTATCTCATTCCCATCACCATTGAAGATAAAATTGGAAAGCTTTTACCATTCCTTTTCCCCTTCCTTCTTGTCGTAGCAACCGAAAAGTTGTTGCCTTTACCAGTAATATACTCTTTTTTCCGTGACACCGGCGTTGTGGGTACTGATCACTCTGGGTCTCTATTTTCTGTCCACAGTAGTGACAAGTTTGGTGTATCTGACTAGTTAGGTGTCTCTATTTTTGTCGTAATGCCATCGTCATAGGTGCTGCCCTCTCTGGGTCGTCGTGGGCACTTGACACTGATCACTCTGTGAGATCGTCCGTCATTGATTTCATATTTTCAAGTTTGCTCCTTTACTTGATATGTTGCATTTGTGACTCTATGACTCTGATCCAACTACTAGTATAATAGTATTGCGTCTATGACTCTGTGCTCTTTGACTCTGATTGATTTTAGTCTTTTAGATTTCAATCACTTGAAAGCTTATGCTTGTGGTCTATGACTCTATGATCGACTATGTATATTGTGTTCATTTTAGAATCTGTGATAGATTGATGAGCACTGTGGTCTGTGGTCTGTGACTATGTAGTGGACTATGTATGTAGATTGTGTTCATTCTAGATTGATGAACACTGTGGTCTATGGTATGTGACTCTATGAATATGAGTTCATTTGTTGTTAATTTGGTTTTGGTTCATTTTCTTTCTGAGTTTATTTACTTCTACCTTCATTATTTTCTTATAGCTCCTATTGGAATATCTATTTGTGCTCTGTTCTAAGAATTTTGGTTATGGATAATAAAAATGCTGAGATTCTGACCCCTACTCCTAATAAGAATGCAACCATTAATGCTGCTAGTACTACAACTAATGAATCTGAATTTCTCTCATCGATTCATAGACCTAGAAAAACTGACCTAGCATAGGCATATTTTGCCTTTAAAAAAGAAGGGAAAGTAAACATCTATACGTGTCATTTTTGTATATCAAGTTATAGAGGAGGCGAACCAAATAAGATGAAGCAACACCTTGCTGGTGTTACTGGCCAAGTTGCTTCTTGCAAAAAGGTTCCTTATGATGTACGTAATATGATGCAAGAATCTTTAAAAGAAGGTGCAAAGAAAAAGACTTGTAGGAATGTTCATGTGGACATTGAAGACATAGAAAGCAACAATGATCCAATTGCTTCAACTCCAATCACGACAATCCCTGAGAGTAGTGCCAACAAGAGGAGAGTTCTTGGGAGTGTTCATAATTATTTTGCTCCTACGACAACCCCTGGTTCACAACCAAACATAAAAAGTGTATTGTCAAGCAAAGAAGCTCAATACAAAGCCAAGATGGCTATCGCTGAATGGGCTATCGCTAATTGTGTTCCATTTAATACTTTTGATTGCCCTTTGTTTCAGAAAGCTCTTGATGTTGTTGCATCGATTGGGCCTAGATTCAATGGCCCTAATGCTTATGATTTTAAAGTTAACTTGTTGAGAGATTAGAAAAAAGAGTGCCAACTACTCATTGAGAGTTGTCGAGCTAAATGGAGCGTAAGGGGTTGTACACTTATGACAGATGGTTGGACTGATGTTATCAACCGAACCGTGATAAATTTCTTAGTCTATTCAACGCATGGCATGGTGTTTGCAAAATCAGTGGATGCTTCAGATTTAGTCAAGGATGCAAAAACTTTATTCTTATTATTTTGTGATGTGATTGAGTGGGTTGGTGCTAAGAATATTGTTCACGTGGTGACTGACAATACATCCAACTATGTAGCATGTGGCAAGTTGATCAAGCCAAGTTATAAAACAATTTATTGGTCACCGTGTGCTGCCCACTATTTAAATATTGTGTTGAAAGATATTGCAGGCAAGCCTCATGTGTTTGATCTTGCGACAAAAGCATCTAAGATAACCATATATGCTTATAATCATATGGTTTTCTTGTCATGGCTAAGAAAAAGATAGGGTTGGAAAGAAATTGTGCATCTAGGAGCAACAAGGTTTGCTCCTACTTTCATTACTTTGCATAGCATTTATATGCATAATCATGACTTGCAGGCTTTGGTTGTTGACAAACATTTTGTTGAGCACAAATTAGCAAGAAAAGAAGCTGCAAAATTGTTTAGTGCTATCATATTGGATAGTCAGTTTTGGATCTATTGCTTCTAAGTTGTAAAGATCGTGTCTCCTCTCATAAAATTATTGAGAATTGTTGACTCTGATGAAAAGGCTTCATTGCCCTATATTTATGAAGTCATGCAAAGGGCCAAAGGTGCAATTAAGGAGATGTTTAATAAGAGTAAGGAACAATATAAGCCGTACACATATATTATTCGGGCTCGATAGGATAAGCATTTGAAGGGTCACCTTCATGTATCCGCATATTTGTTGAACCCTGCATTCTTGTATTGCCCTACATTTGTTCACAAGCATAGGGTAATGCAAGGTCTAATTCATGTGTTTGAGTCCTACTCTTGTCCAAATCATGACTACCTTACGACGATGCAGCAAGTAGTTGTTTATCACAATCATAAAGGTTCATTTAATAAAATGTCATGTGAAAAGGCAGCCCAGTAACTAGACCCATGTAAGTAACAAAGTATACAAATTTAATTTTAATTGCACTTGTAATTGCTATAACATGTAATTAACACTCAACTAAATATTGTAGGTAAGTGGTGGACATTCTATGGGGGTTTGGTTCCAGAATTGCAAAAGATTGTTGTTCGCATTCTTAGCCAAACTGCTTCATCTTCTGGGTGTGAAAGAAATTGGAGTTTATTTGAGCGTATTCATACCAAAAGAAGAAACAGATTGCAACATGAAAGACTGAATGATTTGTTTATACGAACTATAATCTACGATTAAAGAATAGGTAATTTTTGCATTATGGATGTTTATTCAAGAAAGTGCTGATCTAGTTGACTTTGATTAAAGAATACGAACATGAAAGACTAAATGATTCTCTACTATTGTAGGAGTATATTCAAGAAGAAGAAGATTGATTATGATCCAGTTGACTTTGAATCAATTGACAAAGTAGACTTTTGGGTGGTTGAAGAAGACACATCTCTTGACTTTGATGATACAGATATACTAAATCTTGAAAGTGCTACTACTGTTGCTAGTAATGAAGAAATTAAACAAACATCAACTTTCATTGGGGGTTCTGAAGGTTTGTATCTCCTATTTTGATTTATGATTATATTCTTGTATAAATAAATGCTTACTTACTCATTACCATTTATATTAATTCTTGCAATATAGGTGATGAAGACATGGATATTCCTAAGCTTCCATCTTTGAATGATGATCATATAGCTAGTGTTTTTGGTTTTACTCATGCAGCTTCGCCTCCTAATCCTTTA
Organism: Inga oerstediana; assembly: GCA_963210345.1. Lineage (NCBI taxonomy): Eukaryota > Viridiplantae > Streptophyta > Magnoliopsida > Fabales > Fabaceae > Inga > Inga oerstediana. The sequence goes on from OY723405.1 coordinate 30,945,380, forward strand.
GATTTTAATACAGTCCAACACAATTTTGAGGGCATTGATTAATAGTTTTAGTGCCCATGGATTTGAATGACTACGTTACTAGACTTTGTTTTGGTTTTGTCTTACAAATAGGATTGGGGATGCTCTTTGTTTTGTTTTTGGATTTGCAAGGAGCTTTCAAAATATTAGGTTTAGAAAAATCATTATGTACTTAATGATACATTGATATTTTTGTGAGTATTAGGTTTAGGATGTTATATTAGACTATTGGCTGAAAAAAAAACTTGTATGTGGTCTTTTGAATGGTATGCATGCACATTTAAATTATATATATATATATATATATTATTGACCCCAGTCTAAACCACTAACCGTTGACCCAGTGTCTTTACCGATTCAGTGTCCAGTCTAGTTTTTAGAACCTTGCTCTAAACCAAAAAAAAAAAAAAGAATGTGTAATAGAAAGAGAAAGTTATCTTGAAAAATGAATAATTAAATGAGTAATTTTTACAATTAAATTAGGGTAAAATGAAGAGTTTACAAAAAAAAAAACTTTTGAGACCTTCCTTAAACTTATCTTATGAAACAAACATAACATACTAAAAAATCAAATCTTATACAATAACGGAGGGAGTATTATTATATAAAGACTCGGCATCAAAGTTTTGGAATTGAAATTTGAAATTGTTGTCTTATAAAAGAAATACTACTCTGATCCTATTTATAGGGTACTTACAATATTTTTTACATAGATTAATAAAACCTTAAATTTCATTAAATCTACCTTAAAAATCAACAACTTTCCAATTCTACCCCTACTTAATATGCATAATACCATATAAAAGTAAAGTCAACACAATAATAAGTAAAGGGTTAAATTATTATATTCATATCAACACTTTAATAAGGCGTCTTACATATAGGGGGAAAAAAACTTCTCTCCCTTCTCCATAAATAGGACAAGAGGAGTAATCTTGAAGGTCGTTTATCCCAATTAAGATGTCAAAAGCCTTGGAGATGAAATCATTTGGGGCTTCACACATTGCAATTGGTCTATTTGGCTTGTGAACGGAGAGGAGCCTGTTAATACGATCGTGACCAGGCCAGCTAAATGAAATGAACTACTTCGTCTGCTATAAATAAATGGGATTTTAATAATTTTATAATTACAAGATAAGATGGTAAGAATTATGACCAACTATATTAAATTTAATGAGCCTATAAAGGCCAATCATCCCTACATTTAGTGTATCCTTTGTGGCCTCTTGAAACACAGGAAATTAACCATCTTTTCTTCGTTCTTTCAATGGCATCTTCTTCTTCTAATCCATTCCTCTTTGCCTTTCTTTTTCTGGTTTACTTCTTCTTCATCTTTTCTGAGAACATAAGCTTTGTTTCTTCAATAAGATCAGAAGGAGGCAGCGAGCTTCAACAAAATACTCATCATTGTGTCTCTCTCAGCTCTCTTTCCTTCTTCCTAATGCACCTCTCCTCTTCAAGGTTCTCTCTTTGTTATAATATATACTCCCTCCAATCCTTAACATAAGAACTATTTGCCTAATTTAATAATATCACTAGTGAAAAAATTACTTTTAAGACCGGTTAAAAATGACATTTTAGACCGGTTTTGGATCCGGTCTTAATACAGTCAGTCTTAAAAGTTTGCTATTTTTTAGACCGGTTAACAAAACTGGTCTTAAAAATCACTTTTTCAAATTGGTTACTCGAAGACTAGGTCTAAAAAGTCCAGAATTTTTAGATCGGTTGTTTAAAAACCGGTCTAAAAACTTTTTTTTCAAGACTTTTAAGACCGGGTTTTATACTAACCGGTCTTAAAAGTACTTTTAAGACCGGTTATTTTAATAACCAGCCTTAAAAGTGATATTTTTAAAAAAAAAATAAATAGGGCCTTTATTTTTTATAGTCAAACATACAGATGAGTAGAAGGGATTACAGTGAAAAATCAATTACGGATACTTTCAAGCAAATTACCACCATTAGATTTCACAAAAACACCTTCCCTATGAATCCCGCTGGTAAAATATCTGAAAACCTAATTCCTGTATCGTTCACTAAGAACATCAAATAACGCAGAAAGATAATAAATAGCTCCTATAACAAAATTCAGGCACACCCATAAGTTTAACTTTGTATTCATATTCAGTTTCTTAGTTGAAACTATGAAACTATTTTGGCACAACCATAAGGAAGAAGAAAACCAGAGACGAAATTAAAAAAAGCAAACAAAGCAATTTCGCATATAGGATCCCCCAGAGACCGACCACACACTCAACTCGGTGTATATCAGTATGTATACCATTTACACCTACAATAAAACCCTAAAAAAAATCCAAATAGGATCTCTCTTCTCTTCGTGACCCTTGTTCCTCTGGTAAAAAAAGCAGATAAGGAACTGTTTTAAGCGAGGCGCTTTGCTCTGCACCTTCTCCTTCCTCTTTCATCTACGCCACCTTGTAGTAGATACTTAAGAATTAGTTTACAAATTAATTAAGCTTTTAAAAGGAAAGTTTATTCAAACCTCATAACATCAGTTGCATCTTCTTCACGCGTCTCTGGGTCAAAGCAAAGGAGCAAGCAACTCATGGCAGCAAAGAAGTGAGGTTGCCAATGTAGGTTGCGATGAAGGATGGATGTCACGGGGAAAGAGAAAAGTCGCAATGAAGGAGATCAGAGCAAGCGAGGTTGTGACGGCGACAAACTCATTCAGTTCAAGGGTGAGAGCACCTCAGCAACAAATATGAGAATGAGATCGAGCAAAGATGACCGAGCTCACAGAGTAATCGCACCAAAAAGAGAGGTTTCAGATTTAGAGAGCGAAATTAAGGCGCGACAAAGAGGAGATTCAAAAATTTATGGTCAATTTTTTAGACCGGGTATATATAAAACCGGTCTTAAAAGGGTGGGAAAAAATAATTTTTAAATTTTTCATATTTAAGACCGGTTTTTTTTAAAACCGATCTTAAAAGTTTAAAATTTTTAATTTTTTAAATATTTTGATATTTTTAGACCGGTTTTATTTATAACCGGTCTAAATAATTTTTTTAAGACCGGTTTTTTTGAGAACTGGTATTAGAAATTCTATAGAATTACAAAATTGCCACCGGTCAAATTTTTTAGACCTTATCCGCTATAACCGGTTTAAATATGGCGGTTTAAAAAGGAAATTTTGTACTAGTATATAAAGGAAGTAAATTAAGGTAATTCTAATTACATGTTTTTTCAATTAGATTGAGTACATTCAAATGAACAGGTGCAAGCAGGCATGGAGGATCTTTAGAAGTGGTTCACAAGCACGGGCCATGTTCAAAACAAAAGCAACACGCATCATCGTCATCATGTTCTTCTTCTTCTTCATTCATTATACCATACAATGAAATCCTGAAGCGAGACAAAGCGAGGGTGAGGTCAATCCACTCCAAGCTTTCCAAGACACGCAATTATAATCATGGACAAGAAGAACAACCAAAAAATATAGAGATAATTAGCTCAGAGGAGTTGTTGGACCGGGGTCAGCTTCCGGCCAAGTCCGGCGTCCTTATCGGGTCAGAGAGCTACATGGTCACGGTAGGTATGGGAAGCCCCAACAGAGATTTGTCTCATCTTCGACACAGGCAGTGACCTCACTTGGATTCAGTGTAAGCCCTGTGCTACCTCTTGCTATCCCCAGAACGAACCAATCTTCGACCCTTCTCAATCTTCTTCTTATTCCAACATCTCTTGCTCCTCTACCAACTGTTCCCAGCTTTTCTCTGCTACAGGTATACACACACACACTAACATCACATCTTTCTCTCGTTTATTCAATACATTAATTCTCTTACTCAAACGTGTGTGTGTTTTCAGGACTTTATCCATTATGTAATGCAGCAACAAGGACTTGCATGTACGATATGGAATATGAAGACAATTGCACCTCTGTTGGCTTCTTCGCTAAGGAAAAACTGACCATATCTCCTACTGATGTCTTCAACGGCTTCCTCTTTGGCTGCGGCCGGAAAAACACTGGTCTCTTGAACAGCACGGAGGGGTTGCTTGGCCTCTGTCGCAATGCCCTCTCCTTTGTCATACAGACCACCCAAAAGTACCATAGAATCTTTTCCTATTGCCTCCCCTCCACTCCCTGGGCTGTCGGCAACCTCCACTTCGGCCCCAACCCCAGATACTTGAACGGTGATGTCAAATACATTTCGTTCTCTTCCTGTACACCCCGATTTTTGATTTAAGGACTAATGATAATTATTGAGAATAATTATGTGCTTTATGGCAATAATAATTAATATGCCATAATTAGTGGAAATTGAAAGAGTGAAATTGTTGGGAATTAGTTAGTGATTAATAGAGAAATTAATTACTAGCTAAGAGAAAATGAGATGTGTGATTAAAATGATCAATGGCTAGGATTGATGGTGTAATTGGGCAAGGGGCATAATCATGTGTATGTGCATGCATGTGAGCCCATGAGAGTTGAAGTGAGATGGTGACAAGTGGCAAAGTGTGGACCCTTGGATGAGGCATAAGTGATGTGAGACACATCATCATCTCCATCTCCTAACTTCTCTCTCTCGTTTTCTCTCTCTTCTCTTCCTTCCTCCATTTTCGCTGAGTATGCTTGGGAGAGAGAAAGGAAGATTTGGATTTTGAGGTAAGCAAATGGCCTCTTTAGCTCAAACTCTCTTCTCTAATGTTAATCCTTGAGTTGAGAGCTTTATTTTGATGGTTGTAGCTTCTCCATTGGTGGTAATTTGAAGATCACGAAAATATGAAGTTTGGAGAATCAAAGAGTGTTTTTGAGAAAGTTGATAAGGTATGTGAATCCAACCTTTCTATCTATGTTTCATGCCAAATGATTATGTTTGGAATTTCTGGAATTATTGCCCTAATTTTGAAAATATGGGTCAATGGGTAGTTTGGCATGTTATGGTTATGGAAATGGTGTATTGGTATGAGTTTTGAATAGATAGAATGGATTTGGGATTAAAATGTGTAAGGTTGGTGATTTAGAGAATTGATGATTATGATGCCCTGGACCAAAGCATGTTAATGGAATGGGATTTTGGTAATTCTATTGATTCCATTGAATTCAGTGAGTGATTTTGTGTGGGAGTAGCTTTGGTAAAGGTTTTGGATCCCTTTGGATCAATTGGGCAAGAGTTAGGAAATGTGGTAAGTTTTGCTGCGTTTTCTGGAATCTGATAGATTCACTCGAGCAGACAGGGGTGTGCTCGAGTGATGGAGGAACATTGCTCGAGTGAGGAAGATCCTGCTCGAGTGATGCGTGAGTTTTTCCCTTGTTTTGCTGCGAGTGCGCCTGGGATTTTATGAGCAATGCTCGAGCACATCGCTTTGTGCTCGAGTGAGTGAAGAACATGCTCGAGTGAGCATGGTATTCTCGAGTGAGATTGTGCTTCAGGGGGGAGTTGTGCTTTCGGGTTCTCACTCGCGAGTAAGGTGCTCGAGTGTGCCTTCTCACTCGCGGGTGTGAGGTGTGTGCTCGAGTGATCTGGGCCTTGGAGAGCTGTGGTGCTCTCGGGTTGTCACTCGCGGCGTTGTGCTCACGGGTGCTCGAGTGAAACATTTGGTCTTGTGCTCGAGTGAGGTCCAGCGTGCTCGAGTGAGCTTGTGCCTCAGGTGTTGGTGGTGCTCTCGGGCATGTGCTTTCTGTCTTCACTTCCTTGTGCTCGAGTGTTGTCAGTACCAATGCTCGAGTGAGAGCATTTGTGCTCGAGTGATGTCCGTACTTGTGCTCGAGTGAGAGCTTCTGTGCTCGAGTGAAGCAGTGAAAAATATCAAGTTTGAGTGTTCAAAAGGGGATCTTTGGGGATAGTCTTCCAACCCTTTAGAGCTATCGATTGAGCTGTTTGAGGGTACTTAAAGTGCAATAATGATAACCAACTTGAGTGTCTAAAAGTTAAGGAATTGGAAAAGGGATTAATCCTATGTCCTTGATTATGGTTATAGGATTTGATGATTTCCCTGATCGTGAGCAGCCGGAGCTGGAGCTTACGTGGAAAGAGAGTAGGGAACTTACCTCTCCTGCATGTATTGATAATTGTATTTGTGTATTGATGCATGTTATTGCCTTGCGTGATTATGTGAAACCTATGAGAATGATCGAAGCTCTGTTTCAATTTGTACTATGGCCATGAGTATGTTGTGTGAACATTGAGCATGCGAATATATCATTATGTGAACATGAGTTATTGTGATGCAAGCATGTCATGCATTAAATACTTATCTGCATGCATATTGGTACTGTTTTCCTACTGAGATTCCCCAGAATCTCACCCTCCCCTATCAACATTTTAGACAGGGAAGGAAGATTGAGGATGAAGCAAGCATCCAAGGACGAAGAGGACTCTTTTCTGGGTGAGAGCTTATTAGTTGGTTATCAAGAAGTAATTGGGATTCTGTATTAGTTTATATGGATCAATACTTGAGTATGTATTCGAGTAGGTTGTGTAATCCCTATTGGTGGAGTTGTATGGGCTATTGTGCCCTTTGATTATTGAGCGAAGATATGATCCCGAGATTTCCGGGAATTTATTTTGCGTACTCTGATAATTGTATAAATGTAATTTATCTTCGCATCGTAATTATATTCGGAGTGTGAATGTGAGATCGTGTTTTAAATGATTTTGAAATGCAATTGTGAAAACCCCGTCTGGTTGATGGGTTAAGAAATGATGCTTTGTCTTATTGGTCTCAATTTCACTTTAATTGCGTAATCCGGATATTAATTACGGCAGGGGGTTACACTTCCATCTACAAGTACTCCACCTTCTACGGCCTTGACTTCACGGGAATAACCATCGCTGGCTTCGCTATCCCGGTCTCTGACTCCTCCGGCACGAACATTGACTCAGGAACCGAAGTCACCTGGCTCCCTCCGGCCATATATGGTGACCTAAGAGACGAGTTTCAGATACAGATGTGGAGGTACTCGATGGTGCATCCAGTTAAAGTATGCTACAATGTGAGTGGGCACGAAGTTGTTGACTTGCCGAAGGTTTCATTGTCGTTTGGAGGTGGGGCAATGAACGTGACGTTGGACTCATCAGGGATTGTGTATGTTGTGAACGAAGAGCAGGTGTGTTTAGGGTTTGCTGCGAATGAAGAAGATGATGAAAGGGTTATTATTGGCAGTACACAATAGAAAATAACGGAGGTATTTTACGATGTTGATGGTGAAAGGATTGGATTTAGACCTAATCGCTGCAAATAATAATTTATAAGAGGTTTATGGGTTATAATTAGTTTCATTTTAAAGTGGTATGATGTTTTGTTGTTGGAATGATTTTGATGGCTTGTTATCATGTTATGCAAAGTTAGGAGTTTTGGTTGATATGCACCAAGAGCTTATTGTTGTGGGGAGATCTGCAACGTTTAAGATTTAAATATAGTTTCAGTGGTCCAGATTTAAAACTTTTAACCAATGACTTTTAAATAAATTAAAACCAATCATCCCTACAAAGTATATTTTGTGTGGCCTCTTGATCATATCACAAGAAGAAACCATCTTTAGTTCTCGTCTCTCTTTCAATGGCGGCTTCTTCTAATCCCTCCCTCGTTGCCTTTCTTTCTCTGGTTTTCTTTATATTTTTCTTCTTATTTTCTGAGAAGAAAAGCTTTGTTTCTGCAATAAGATCACAAGAAACAGTGAGCTTCAAGTTACTCATCATCGTGTCCCTCTCAGTGCTCTCTTTCCTTCTTCCTCTTGCATCTCTCTTCCTCAAGGTTCTTTCTATCTTCCATTGATTCCTCTCTCATGTGATCATCATAATGTAATTCTAATTTATATCTTTTTATTTACATGCATGGTGTGTTTGATTATTTTACAATAACATAATACTCGAGTCTTCACCCCACTGTTTTTTCCCAGTACACTGCTGAAGAACCTATTCATAATTAATTTTAAAATTTATAACTATAACTAATAATGATTTCTCAAGAAAATAAATCGATGAAAGGATGGAGAAGAATACAATTTGATTATCCTATATACATTTTTTATATTTTATTTTCCTAATTACATATATAATTTGAAGCCTGTTGTCATATAGGTTTGGCTCATGGCCCAAATTACCAAAACACTGGCTGATTAGATTTGAGCGATAACAGCTCATTTTTATGTGGGTCATCCACTAACTGTGGAATGACCGATCTGACCATTGGCGACAGAGACAAATAGTGGAATATATACCAATAGTTTTCGGCCAAGTAGAAAGAGCAAGTCCTACCAACCAAAGTTAAAGTTTGAATTTTCGTTTGGAAAGGTACCCACGTTTAAGTACCCATCAGGATTGGGTCTAGAAAAAATAGGGTTGGATGAGGTTCAAATTCGGGCCAACTCGCCATCCCTCTTATGAGGGGAAGATACTACAGCCCGGAAGTACCAGAAATTATTTTCCTACTGCCTCCCATCCACTCCCCATCTTCGTCTTCGTGTTTTCCTCCAGCACGATTAGGGCTAAGCAAAACGCCCACAACCCGCCCGTCCGCCCGCAACCCGCTGAATTTTCCCCGTTTAGGCCCGCCCGTGTATAGCCCGGAACGGGTAACGGGTTTCCCCATACCCATTTAAACATAACGGGCGGGGAACGGGTTTGGCCACGGGAAACCCGTTCCCGCCTGTTACCCTTTTTAGTAAATTTTTTTTTCCGCCTCTGACTCTCTGAGTCAGACCCCAATTCGCAATTTCGCACACACCATACCAGTACACCACCCAGCCTTCATAGCTTCACTCCTCGTCTGGCCGTCTCCCCTGAGCCCGACAGACCCCCCAGGCCCCCACTCCGCGCCGCATGCTGCACCACACCCCGAGACCGAGTCCCCGATGGCCGAGACACAGCCGACGATTCCCTGTGCACCGCGATCTCGCCACTCCCACTACCTCCCACACGGCCACACCCAGTCCAGGTCCAGTAGTCCCTCCGACAGTCTGGCCCTCCCTGCTCCAATGCTCCCCCTCTCGAATCTCTATCGCTATCTGCCGTCCCTACTCCAGTTCAGGTTTTTCGACCAAAAAAAAAAATAAGTTCAGGTTTTTTTTCACGGGTTGCCCCGTACCCGTTTTTATACGGGTTAAACGGGTAGAGACACGGGTAAGGGCGCCCCGTACCCGTGTAAAGATAAACGGGCGGGCCACTGGTTGGGCCGCGGGGCAGCCCCGCCCGCCCGTTGCACAGCCCTAAGCACGATCATGGACTCCGGTACTGTCATCACATGGCTCCCTCAGGCGGCATTATGGTCCCCTGAGAGACGCATTCTAGAGATTTATGTCAGCTAGGTACCCCAAGGGGGATTCAGATGACTTTTTGGGCACATGCTATGATCTGAGTGGGTACAAGTCATTTTCTGTTCTGTCGATATCGTTGTTGTTCAAAGGTGGGGTGAAGGTAGAGTTGACCGGAATAGGGGTTGTGTATATAGTGAACCAAAAGCAGGTGCATTTAGGGTTTGTTGCGAATGAGGAAGATGATGACGTGGATATTATATATTAGGAACATAGCAGAAAACACTGAAGGTAGTGTATGATGTTGGTGGTGAAAAAGGATTGGCTTGAGACCTGGTGGTTGCAACCAATTAATAGTTGATCGATCCCATAAAATTAGAATATCTGGTAGATTTTTTAAAAACGTTTGGTTGGGTTATATTTAAAATGAGAATAATATAGTATGAGACAAAATTATTCCTATCTACACATATATGTATAGAGGAATACTTACATACTCCACGAATGTCACCTCATATGTGATTTGACTAATTAAAACATAACAAATCATCTCATTTTAATCTTACATGGCTGATGAGTTATTTGGAAAAATGCAAGTTTTATGATTTTAAAAAGCATAAACTTGATAATTTAAAAAAACAAAAATCGCAATTCCCTCACTTGAGTTGTTATTTTACAAAATCATAAAATTTGAATTTCTACAAATGACTCATCAACTATATGGAATTAAAATGAGATGATTTGTTATATTTTAATTAGTCAAAGTAGATATGAGCTAACACTCCTTGAGTATATAAGTATTTCTCATATGTATAATGTACACGTTGGATTCAAGATAATTTTTTTCAATTTGTACAATGTACAGTTGGGTTCATAATAATTTTTTAAATATTAAATGGTGAAAATATTATGCAGTGTGCATGTTGGTTTCATAATAATTTTTTAATATTTAATGGTAAAAATATTATTTAATGGGATATTTTAATATTGTTGGTGGTGGAATATAATTTTTTATTTTTTTAGTGGGGTTTTTTTATATTTTATATAATTAATTAATTTTTTTAATATTTAATGGTGATAATTATTTAATATTTAACAGCATTTATGGGTGGACACTTTGGTCAAATTTAAAAATTATAATCACAATAGTGTCTTTTTCACTTGATTACAAGATGTCTGCATCCTCATTTATCAACCCTAGCAATGTAATCCTAATTATATCAAATGATATAATTATGATTACAAAAGGTAATCCGCTTTACATTACATAAACCCAACCAAACACTATAGTCGGTCAGTTGCATCAGGATTATATGCAATCCTCTCTCATGAAATATAACCAAACGGGCTATCATGGCTTTATATAACTGAAAAAACAGTGAATTAGCAATGGAATTTAATTATTTCGCTGCTAATTCATTGTTTTTTTTAATAATTTTGAAGAGTTTCCTAAATTAAATGAGAAATTAGGAAGAGGGGTGTCTTTATTTAATGTATCTACCGTGAGATCAACTTTCAATGGTTGAGATTTAATAATATTATTATAATGAAAATTTAACATGATAAATCTCAACCATCGAAAGTTGATATAATGGTATATACATTCAATGAAAAACAAATAGAGAGGAAAATCAATGGAGACACCTCTATGAGAAATCATGTGCTGTTGGGATATGTTGTTTTCTTGATCAATTACTACTAGATTATGGGACTTTAATTTGTTTGTTTTACTGTTGCTTTGTGTTATTCATTAATTAGTCTTTTAAAACGATAATTCCTTGATATATACAACTACTGATCGATTGATGCAAAATGTCATTTTCATGCAAGACCTTACAAATATATATATATGTGTGTGTGTGTGTGTGTGTGTGTGGAATAAATGAATCATTTCACAAGTTTAGAGAGAGAACATGGAATTTAATTTGTGGAAATTAAGAATTCAATTTGGTATGCATTTTTCAGACTAATTAATGCTTATGTTAATTTAAATAAGGGTATTTATGTAGTCTTAATTCTTAAATATGTCAAAAAGAATCGTAGCCCCTCCAACTTAAAATTAAAGAGAATTTTTAATCCTCAACATAACAGTTAACAACGATTGGTTCTCAAGAGATTTCACGCCCAGGGTTTAAAATAATCAACGAATCTGTATCTTATAAATTATTCCTCGTCAGACCCAAAAGCTTTCATGTAAAGGAATAAATTATAATGCTAGACAAAAAATAAAAAAAATAAAAAAACAGAGATAAATTATACTCCCTCTGATCCTAAATATAAGACAAAGTTGACTTTTTTTGGAGAGATTAAGGAAGCTAAATATATTATTAATCATATTATATGTTATATATCCTTAGATTATATATCAGTTTATAAGTTAGACAAAATAGTTTAAGGAAAAAATGACAAATATAAATCTTTTAAACTCATTTAATTTGTTTCTTTAATTTGTGTAGAAAAAATTAATTATATCTTATATTTAAGACCGGAGGGAGTAATAAAATGGAGTCTAGAGAGCTCTCATCTCTCTTCCCCAATTCCCAAACGCTAGCCTCTGCTTTACCCATCATGGCTTGATGTTATTCCTCTAAAATTCATTACAAGATAATATTTGCTGATCTTTGATTTTAAAATCTGAATCATTGAGATTTCATTCACATGTTTTGAAGAATAGAAGGGATTCTTTTGAAAAGAATGGAAGGCTTGGTGGCATGGGGATGCGAAAGTTCTCTTGTAAGTGAAAAGTTGTAAATTCAATCCAGTTTGTAATCATTAGGTTGTTCGTGACTAATTAAATTGAATGGCCATTAAATTGATTATTATTCAGATCCGAATCCGGAACAATCCTTCTTCCTCCTATTTAAATTCTAACAGTATTCTTCAGAATTATTTGTCATTAAAAAGGTTTCAAAGTATATAAATTGTTTTGAGGTCAATAAAAAGTATATAAACTGTTTTAGCCAGCAGAAATGAGTTCGGAATAAAATTAGATTGAAAATATAAAATATATAAAAATGACAAAATATGGGGGATAAGATTTAAGAATGTTTTAGCGAGGAAAAAGTGTACTGGTACGATTTTTCCTATTACGATTGAAGACTGGCGCTAATTATATAATGTAAGGTTGCAACATGAGCTACGAATAGTTTAGCAAAATCATTTTTTAATACATCCCTCAAATGCATATAAAGGAAAATCGTATAGTCTTGGTGAGACAAAAGAGTCATCGAATCTATGAGCAAAGAATGCTCATCTCCCAAATGATCACATACATCCCTCAAATTCATCGTTTGGACCATAGGACTGTTCACAGGAAGCTTTAACACGGTCACATTTGTAGCCACTATTATATAAGATAAGTATGTAAGAAAAGTTTTGTCTCAACTTATGTGAAAATATTTTTCTGAAAAGCTAATCCAAGCATGTTAGACAAGATAGGGGCGATTCAAAGCAATGTAAGAGATGAGTATAAGTGAGAAATTTTGTCTCGACTTGTTTGAAAGTGATTCAATTAAGAGCAATGTTTATCACGAAATATTTTTAGATGAAGATAAGCACAGAAGCAAAGAACTTGTATCGCATAAGTTGTTTGGAAGATCTTAGTCATAAGCAAAATCACAATGCTAATGGGCAAAGATATTGCAAAGAAACTAGAGTGCTTCAGAAAATAATACTCCATCTGGTCCTCAATGTAACACCAATTTACCTAATTTGATTAGAATAAAAAAATTAGTTCAGCTAGTTCATATGACGCTTTTTTCCTAAAACACTCTAATTATCTTCCTTAATTCTCTATCTCTTTTTTACTTGATTATTGTCGATGGGGTATCAATAGGGTAAATTAGGAAAATATTGACAAATATAATAATAGGTTTTATATTAAAGACCAAAATCAATTCCTCAATTAAATCTTAGTCTGTGTTCGCCCACCCCAAAAACCATGGTTTCAGAAGCACTTTTCCGCAAATTGAGATAAAACTCTTCTCACATACTTACCTCGTAACCTATAAAAGATATTCTCCAAAAGCTAATCCGAACACATATTTAGATAAAGAAGGCAGTAGCATAGAAGTTACAATAATATGCAAGCTGAAATAGAAAGACAGACCAACTCAACACAAGAAGCAAAAGCATTGGTTGTCCCACAAACTTCAGGAAACAAAGTCACAATTAGAAACATTTGGACTTAAGAGATTAATTCATAGCAAATACTACGTCCCAGGCCAACAATAATACTCAAACAATTCAGTGAAAAAAAAGAAAGAAAGAAACTCATAAACAAGAGCAACGAAATCAAATTTCACCCTTGTACAGAGTTCTAAACATTAACAAGCAACCTAGAAACAGCTTCGATACTCATTGGCTATTATAATTAGAATTAAGTAATTGGAATTGTACACAAGAATAAATCTTAATTTTACCTAACTTCATTTGCATCCAACAATGACCTCCCAAAACTGCACGACAAATCATTCGCCATTTATTTATATCTAATACATACAAAACATAACTGGTGTTCTTCATACAACTATCTATAGCTAGAAGGTGTGCTTCATATAGAAGCACCAAGCTCCAATACAAGTGTTTTCTTGTCTCTTGTGGTTGGATATGTACTGAAATAATTTATGTCAAATACTCACTGAATAGCACCCTTACTTCTTTTGATTTACCGCAAATGTCTCCATCAATGTTTGACAATAAAATAATTCTAACCATTTCCCGATGGAACATATCCCACCATTAAATCATTAATATGGTATGATTAGTTTTTCATGAATTGATTAATTATTAATTAATTTTCTAATGGCTGAGCAGTCACCCCATTAAATATTCTCTTTAGAAGATAAGAGAACAACTATAATGACTTTTCAAATGTCTTGTTGGTATGGACAAACTGGTGAGGTAATACAAATTGTACTTGCACCATTGGAACATGAAATACAAGCTTACAAGAAGAAAGACACTAACAAATTGCTTGAAAACAAAACAGCAGAGAAAACTTTTGAATACAAGTTTGTGATATCAATGATCATAGTCATCCATAGTAGCGAATTTGTTTTCTTCCTACATCAAATCAAAATAAGATAAAAACAAATCCAGACATTTAACTTCCTAAAAAGAAGACACAGCATGCAGAATTGCAAGCACAATTGTCAGTAGTATAAGGATAACTCTGCTCTAAGGCAAAACCATCATTCTTGATGACAATCTAATGCGCTAAATAGCACCCTTCTTTGTAGCCTTTGTTACTTAATGCAAAATACGAAGAGTCGTTCATAAAGAGCCAAAAACATTGTTAGACTATTCAATTTATTCCTTCCATAGATGAAATGGAAGAGAATGCCCAATGGTCACTTGTAAAAATGAATTTGATTTGCTATTATGTATATGTTAAATCATAGCATGTGACATGCTTAATAGCAAAACTAGTTCATGTTTATAGGAAGTTGTTGAAAATTCTCTGTAATTAGAATTATAGAAGGAATTAAAAAGCAGTCTCAAGATGGCTTCTCACTCTTTATTGAACAACAATTCATATCTTAAATAAGAATAACGATGACTGCAAAGGAAGGTGGTTTTGTGATGCATTTCAACATGTCATCAACAATTGTTGTATTGCTTTAGAGCCAGACTATCCCCTACACGCATAGCTGACAATAGTGCTTGGAATTTCACACTTGTTAGTGTTTATACTTGTGCCAACTAATTGGATAGTTTAAACATATGTATTTCTTTTCATTTTTTACTTTACTTTGATGAAGGAAGTGCTACTATTGATATTTATAATTATTGATACTGCGCAAATTATTGATTTGGCGCACCTATACCAATAAGTTCTCTCTGTTGTTTGGTTTACAAGCAACTTGTTAATGTTCCCTATTTGCAAGCCCAAATTCTAATTTCTACAATAATGCAAGTCATATTTTAATTACTTTGTCATCCAATAGGAAACATTTGCAAAATAATTAATAATTGTTTTCTGAACGTTAACAGAATTTTCAATGGGCCAGTTGCTCAGGCATCAGTTTAAATGTTATCACGATAATGATGTATCAATAGTAGGATATGGTGTTGGTCAAGATTACTAGATTGTCAAGAAGTCATAAGGAACCAACTTGGGACAAGATGGTTACATCTTCATAAAAGCTCGCGATGTTTGTAAAATAAACTGTTGTTCTGGTGTATACCCAACCAGAGGGAATCAAGAAACACCACCTCTCTAATAAAGCTTGCCTCTTCTATTTGAAGTACACCCCGAGCCATAAAGAATAAAGCCAAGCAATATTTAGTTATCTACAGACATTGTAAGCCTTGCCCGCTATAAATGTATTTGGGATAAATAAATGGCATATTGCCTTTGAAATAAAGATTGTGTCTTAATTATGGATGCAATGAAAGCTCTTGATGCATTCTAGTACTTTCAGATCGTTGAAATGAATTTAGGCTAATTGCTGTGCTGAGAAAATATTATAAAGGGTAGTAAATAATGCCAATGAAAATTTGAGTGTCGTTTATATAAAAAGGGTAATAATATAGTTTTAAGTACTGAAATGAAATTGTAACCCAGATTAATCTTAACTAGCCCTGCACAAAAGCGAGTTTGAGATAAAGTTGAATTAAAGAGATAAAAATATATAGACCAAATAAAGTAGATTGGCTTATGATGTTAGTATATATGTTTGGATTAGTTTTTAGAGAATAACTTTTATAATACACGAGCTAAACATGTGAGAGGAGTTTTGTCTTAGTTTATGGAAACCAAACACACTAAATAAAAATATATAGGGAAATCAAGGCATCATTGGCAGGATCCATTCCACATCCAACCTTTAGAGTTTAGAGAATACCTTTGTGCATAATTATCTTAAGTAGTGAAGGCGTATGCAAGTTAGTGAAACAGAGTTTCTGACTTTGGCTTTCTTTATCCTCGTCAATATCTCCCGGACTAGATGTTCTGCCAAGCTATCCGTCAAGAAATTCTATATTCAAGAACGCCTTAACCACCTGAAATGATGTAATTGACACATTCACTATAAAAATTCCACCTTTTGACAAAATGGACAGAATTTCTACAAAAGAAACACTCAATGAACTATATTGTGATCTAGTTGTTTGATGATCACTTCAATTTAACAAAAATTTTTTCTTTCGGTCACATTGCTGAAAACAGAAATGCATTCAATCATACCAGAAGGTTCAAGCAGAACACGATTAACCGTCTTATTGTTTAGAGCCCATGAAGATTTAAAAAAAATGAAAGAAAGAAGAACAAGACATACAAGTCCAAATTCTAAAAGAAATACGAAAACTTTCCCTCACCGACAAGAGATGGGTAATATATCTGGATTCTAGAGAAAAATTTAAAGGCTGCGATTCAATCGTTCCGCAGTATGAAACTTGATGGGGGCGGAGATATGCAGTTTTACGGAACCAAGGCACAGCTAGAGAAGTGACGACGGAACAGAGGAAGAAGAAGAGAAGAAATTGAAGCTTGGTCATCTCTCTCACACACACACCTCAGTGACGGACGGAAGAACAGGCAGTGGCGCCACAATGGCAGTGGATGACCCCGGCTGAAGGACGAGGGCATACACCGGCGGCGGCAGCGGCAGCGGCGAAGACGGAGGAGGACGATGAGACGAGCAAATGAATGAGGCTCGGGTTTTCCAGTTTCAGAGGCCTGAAATCGATGGTGGAGAGGTCTTTATCCTCAAAGTGTGTGTGATGGGTCGTTTCCTCTTCGCAGCAAAAGTGGATGTACTATTGTACCAGAATCTTGGCTGGTCTGCGCGGGTGGGCCCCATCCTCTGATTTTTGGCTCGTGACTCTGTTGAATTGCAGGGAATCCAAGGAAGAAGCCCATGGACTTCAACAAACCAACTTACTTTTTAGTTTTTACTTTTTAATGTGCTTGGAATAGCGATAGAAAAAGTGGAGTTTCTCAATTTAGCTTTTGATAATTTTATTTTTGATAAAAATCTGATGTGTAATGTGATTTATGTTTGGAATAAAAATTGTATAAATGACTTTTATAAAAGTAAAACTTGTTTGGATTAACTTAAGCACAAATGACTTTTGTGATAATAGTAAGAGAGAGTGGGTGAAAAAATATTTTAAAGGGTTAAAAACACCAAAAAATAGTTTAAAATAATTTTTGGAATTGAAAAAATACATTAAAGATAAAATTGCAATCAGTCTGATAACACACTGACTATAGTTGAAAAAACATTTTAAGGGTTAAAAGTACCAAATAATAGTTGGAATTAATTTTTGTAGCAAAAAAAGTATATTAAGGTAAAATTGCAATAAGTCTAATAGTACACTGGATACAACTGAAAAAATATTTTATCCATTCTCACTCTCCCCAAAAGCTAAATCAGTAAAAGCTGAGAAGTGGAGCTTATGACAAAAGCTATTAAGATATAATTAAGCTCGACTGCTCACTTTGGGAAACAAACACTCAAATTTTTTTTTTCCAAATTGCCCATTGAGCTTATAAGCTCAATTGAGCGTTTGGGGGTTCAAACGCCCCCCAAACACACACTTAATACTCGTTTGGAATAGCTTATTTTTGAATCATAAGTGCTTATAAATCATAATTCACAGTATACGAGGTAAGTATGTGAGAGGAATTTTATCTCGGCTTGCGTAATAAAGATTTATTATCTAAAATTAAGTGACACCAAACACAGGCTTAATACTCTCTTCAATCAAAAGCAAAATGACTCGTATTAATTAGGTGAAAGTTGTTACTGTACATTGGAGTAATTAACAGGTAGATTAAATAAAGAAATCAAGGACTGAAAATTTTGTATGGAAATGATAGAATCTGAAGCGCTTGAGAAAGCTTTATCCGCATAGAGCACTTAACGCCCATTTGACATGTTGGAATTAGTTTTGATAGAAATGAAAATGGAGATAGAGATGGAGATGGAGATGGATATAGAGATGAAAATGAAAATGGATATGGATATAAATTTTAAAAGTGTGTTTGGTATATCATAAAAATAAGAGATAATTTTTTAATTTAAATATGTATTGTTTGTATTAAAAGACCACAATGCCCTTCAAAATTTTTACCAATTGTAGAGCCAAAATGACCCATCATTGCCACCGTTGAAACCCCAGAAACTTCTGCCATGGAAACTCTTCAAGCTCCAACCGACAAGGTCGTTCACCCTCCACAATGCAATGAAGGTTCATAAGCCATCAACAAGAGCAAAAATTGAAGTTCAGCAGGGCACTATTCAAACACACTTTTGATTATAACATGAAGAAATCGAAACTGACCTATATGGTTCTATTCCTATTCATAATAACAAGCACTAAGAAATCAAAACCATGGAATAATAGAAGTGTTGAACAATAAAACCATTGTTCTCTTGCTATTTCAGGCAAACACTGACACCCATATGGATTCACCATTTTCGTTGGGTCTCCATTTTTTTCAGATCTAAAGCTTGCTATTTTAAAGCAAAAATATGGGGAAGAATATGAGTTTGAGGCCGTCGAATCCATATCTATGGCCATCATGATAGGGAGATGATAGAGAATTCAAAGATTTTTGCTGTCAAAAATCTCTGCCTTCATGCAATCGAACAGGAGGAGGGTCTTTGCCGGCAATGAGCTTAAAGTCGAAGTCACTGGTTCTTCAAGACCGTCAGATCTCTATGCACTCATCATTGGAGCTATGAAGAAGGCGAAGTAGGGGGAAGCTTGTCGGCGGTAGGGAGAAGCTTGCCAGCGGTGGGTGAGTGGCTTGTCTGCCAGCACCGCTATCATCATCGGTGGTGGGATGAGATGAGGCCGGCGAAGCTTGAAGGGCAAAAAGGAATTGGCCATGTGGAACTACAAATCTTTGGTTTCTGGGTGGAAGCCAATTTGATGGAATTGGGGAGATTGGCTTCCATATGGAAATGATTTGCAAAGCTATTTCAGTTGTACCAAACACGCTAGTGGCATTGAATTCCATTTCCAATTCCAACAACCTAATTCCAGTGTACCAAATATGACCTTAATGGATGGCTTTTGAAACTGCTCAAGAATGATCATCTTCCTCTTAACACAAAAAACTTCCAGATTTTCATTGCTAGTCTTGAGTTTTGTATCTAGCATAAAAGAGTTCTGAAACATTTTAGTATGAAGCTTTCTTTTTTATAGCATTATATTTTTCCTATTGAAAAGCTTGTAAAGGTTGACTGTTATAGAGATTGAAACAATGACAATGGGTGATTGACCGTTTGCCACAAGGGGACATTGACCATTCTTCTCCTACTCAGAAGACCTTGAGCATCCACTTAAATTCCTTCTTTCTTGAAGGCAAGCGAAGAAAAGGAGAGAGATCCATTAATCTCAAGGATCACCAAGTCTGGATCACAGATTTTACCTTAATGCAGCGCAATATTTATGTGAACACCCTATTTTTTGGGACCCAACCCAAAAAATAAAAATAAATGATAATAAAAGCTCTCATTGATGATCCTCAAATCGTTGATTTGGAAAAACCTCGTGAAAAACCAAATGAATGTCATTTATGGTGATTGGCTTGTGATTGAGATTTGATAAGCAAACGGTGATAGGTTTAGGAAAGTTCTCTCCCATAAAATAAAAATTAAAAAATGAAAGTACAAAGATTGAATCAAGACACAAAAAAATTGAAAGAGAAAAGACACAAGAAAATATGGGGGGGATTGCAGAGAGGGGGGGGGGGGGAGAGAGAGAGGAGAATTGAATTTGAAAGGTGGAGGAGGATTCATCCCTTCCCATACTTTACACAACAAGACCTTATAGATTAAGGCTCATGCCGATGAACATTTTGAATAAGGATGGAGGCATATAAATTCAAATATTGAGCAAATCTCTACAGACAAGGCTTGTGTTGAATACTTTATTTCCCCTCTCTCGTTTCAGCTTTGCTATTCTTTGGTTTGACTAATCATGCTTCTCTTCCTTTCTTTCTCTTGGCATCTGGTATATTTCGGATATCTAGTGATTAGCCCATTTTTGGTTTATTTGATTTTTTGGCTTGTTTTCCTCTTCCCCCCATTGTCTCTTCACGTGTTTAGATGCTTTTTAATGCCAATGAACACATCCATGCGATCGAGGCACACACACATGAAGCTCTAGATGCACCTTCCCTTTCTTTGCTTTTGTTTTTATTTTATTTTGTTTTACTTTGTCTTGTCTTGATGATGTGAGGCCATTATCTTCATCTGATCTCATTGTTTATTAGATGAATAATTGTTTCAATTGGTCTCGTCTCTTTCCTCTCACTTGAGCTCATTGTTTTGTTTTGTTTTTCACACCTCACTTCTTATCTGGGAATGAGTTTCATTTCAGCGTGACCATAATATAGGTGATAACTATATATTTTATAATTAAATAAGTGTAGATTCTAATATATATTTGATTAAATTTATTATTATTTTATACTTATTTAATTATCTTTTATATTTTTTTCTATCTTTTAATTAATTATAAGATAAAAAGATATTTTGACATAAAATCTACTCATATCCTAATTTATTTTACAGGAGATATTATAAGATTCAAGGGAGAACAAAAATATATCTTTATTATATGATAATCAATAATAAAAAAAGAGATAAACCAAGATATTATGATAAAGACGCACGCAGGGAGGCAGTATATACCTATATATATGCTAGGAGTAGTAAGAGGGAGGCGTGTTCTATTTTTCCTGGTTGGTGACGGCAACACAAGAGCTTTAGTGGAGGGATATTAAAGTTTGGAGATGCAAAAAAACGACAACATAGATAAAAATTCGGCATTGAGTTTTTGTTTCTCCTTTCCTTTCTCTTCTTTATTTTGTCTTTGGTTAGCTATTATTTTGGTCATAATAATGTTCAATTTATGTAGCTAAACCCTTGGTTTTGGATTATTTAGTTTGATTATAGATTAGTGGACGATAATTTTTGTCGTTAATTACTTTAATATTATATTTGTTGATTTAATTGTGTGCTTGATTATCCTATAATCAGAGGAATCTAATTGGGACTATTTTGGTGTTCTAAAGGACCCTAGACATAGGAAATTTAGACTAGACCTTCAATTAAATCATGTAGGATTAGATTTTCGGATTTAATTTGCTTGTAGGATAGACATATACCTACCGGCCCTACATAGTCTCATTAGGCTTGCATTTAAATTAATCTAATTAAGTACTAATCGCATAAGACATTAGGAATTAACATAGTTGGAATGTCTTTAAGTGGATCGAAAGACACTCTCAGGTAAATAAGAGACCTAGATTAGTAAATATAAGTTTAAATGCAATTAAAGGGATAAATTAGACATTGTACTAAGAAGTAATCAAGACTATAATAATCTAAGTCACCGCGTAAGATTTAGAATCACCCTTAGCCTAAAACATAGTTAGATTTGATTTCCCTTTTTTAGTTAGTTTTGTTCATATCTTGATTTAAATTGTGTTCACTCAACTTAAGCAAAAGTGTAAAATCATTGCCTAACTGCATTGTTAGTACCAAGTTCTCGTGGGAATGATATCTTACTCACTATTTATTACTTGATATGGCATGTGCACTTCGGAGTATTTGGCTCTATATTTTAACGCTATCAAGTTTTTGCTTGTCCTTGAGCCAAAGGAAAAAAAACTTTCATTATTCGAATAAGTAGAACATTGCTTAAGAAATTCCTAAACAGAGAGCAGCATACCACCACACTTAGATCATGTTATCAAATTTTGTTCAATTCAATGTCTTATAAGAATGGTTCACTAAGCCAACAGCCTTAAACAATTGTAATCATCTCTTAGCGTCATATGATCAAAGGACTAGAAAATAATAAGTGCAACAATAAGATTAGTAAAGAAATATTATGCTACTCATCTCCTCCAGAAAAATTCAAATGCCCCCACTTAACCAAGCTTTCCATTTAATTTACTAAAGATCCTCAGATAAAACATTTCTTTATTTATTTTCTTTTTTTTTTATCTTGAGCTGTTGTAGGTCCCCATTTTACGTGACCCTGGACATGGGTGATGTAATACTGGTTACTTAGTTACTCCAATAGATACCTCAAAAAGCTTTTAGCCCAACTCATAGCACTATTTGACTTAACTGTTTGAAGCGAGTGTCAACATTGGTGATGAAGTGCACTCGGTTACTAAGTTAGGTTTAGAAAAGTTATTGGAGTTGTGTTTATTATTCTTTGCTTTTTTTTCTTTTTATATTTTTTTTCACCTAAGTCATATCTCTAAACAAAAGCTTACTTAGCCAGGAAAGGTCATAATCTAATTTCCTAAAGAAATCATATATAAAAAAAATTCATAAACTAATAATTTGTTGATCATATTACAAACTACTCCTTATTCTCATAGTCAATCTCAAGATTTATACAAAAAATCAAGGCTTAGAGGCTTAATTGAAATATTCTTTTCCATTTTAATCATTTTTTTCAATAACACTCTCTAAGATGGAGAAGGTTAAAAGTTAATATCAATCCCAAGCAATGCAACAACTTCAACTTTTGCCAAAAAAATTTCTTTTCAATTGCATAAAAGGACAAGCAAAAAAAATTATCCCTTCCCCCACACTTAAATCAAACATTATCCTCGATATTGTAAAAGTCAATAAAGATATAAGGGAACTAGTACTCCCGTGGTTTATGTCTT
The DNA here is from genome assembly GCA_963210345.1 of Inga oerstediana. Lineage (NCBI taxonomy): Eukaryota > Viridiplantae > Streptophyta > Magnoliopsida > Fabales > Fabaceae > Inga > Inga oerstediana. The sequence continues at coordinate 30,968,266 of OY723405.1, forward strand.
TGATTCTGACGTGAAGTTCTTCTTCTAGCACCTTCAATGACGCTTTATTTTTCTATAATGAAACTTGGGAGGGGTGTTGGTGAGAAATTTGAGGCTAAGAGACACAAAAAAAAAAGATAATTAAAAGAAAAGAAAAAGAATAATAATTGAAAGCAGAATTTACTTTATTGAGTTGCTTCCTAACAAGCGCTAAATTTTGAAGTCTTCAGCCGGACTTTTCAAAACAATCATTTAATCATATGTATCAAACATCATAATCACCTTGTCTTCATTTCTTTTGAAGCAACAAGATTTTAAATCAAAAAAATGCTCATTCATGTTAATTACCTGTACTTCCTTAATCATAGACAATTTCAATGTACAAGCATTCATTAAATTCAAAGAAGGCACAACATGCACATAATTACAAATAGATATAGGCACTTTCAAAAATTTAGAGCATCCAACAAAATCCACTTGACTCTCATTAGGAAGAGTCAAAACATCAATAGAAGAATTATGCATATCATCTATTGGGACATTCATATCAATTTGATCATCAAAATCACAAACTTTAGGCTCCACAACCGGAACCTCTTCTAGACACCTAATATTCTCATCTATATCAATTTCAAGCTCACAGTCACCTTCTACACTATCCACAGTCTCATGCAATTCCACATCTTCAACTTTTTCATAATAATCATTATCAACAAAAGAAGTGGTCATTATGTTTAAGGAATTATCTTGCCTCATAGTCTCAAGTGTTGAAACAATTTGATTCACATACACCTCAATATTTTGGACACTTGACTCAACTCTAGTGACAAGTTCCTTTTGCTCTCTACTAAATCTCTCTGATGCTTCCCTACACTCCTCAAATAATCTTTCTAAATTAGTTTTTCCCTTATATTCAATGGTGTGTTCTTCAATATATGGATAAGAGTGGAAATGAGGGGAAATTTCGTTAGAACAATACTTGACATGTGGATTCAAAAATTTTTGTTGCTCAAAACTTTGACTAGGATAAAATGAATAGTCAAAACAAGTTTGGTTCTTACCAAAATCATCTTCCACATAATGACTATTTGTACTATATGGACAATGCTCATGTAAATGACTCTCTCCATAATAAGCACAAGACATGTAAACACATTGAGATGAATCAATATATGCAATATAACTATCATTTATGATCCTTTTATATTGCCTATATTCATTTAAAGAATTTATAAAAGCAATCAATTTATTTTGTGTTGAAGACAAGGAATTCATCTCTTTTTCAATATTAAGACCAATTGGTTGCCATGTGAAATCCATTTTTTATTTTTTTCCTAAAAAAAAAAGAAACAAGATATTTACCAACTCAAACTTAAACTACTAATGCTCAATCAATTCCAACTAAGATAATTGTGGCATACAAGTCCCCGGCAACGGCGCCAAAAACTTGTTAGCGTTAAAATATAGAGCCAAATATTCTACAAGTGCACAAGACATATCAAGTAATAAAGAGTGAGTAAGATATCGTTCTTATGAGAACTTTGTACCAACAATGCAGTTGAGTAATAACTTTACACTTTTGCTTAAGTTGAGTAAACATAATTTAAATCAAGATATGAACAAAACTAAGTAAAAAAGGGAAATCAAATCTAACTACGTTTTAGGCTAAGGGTGATTCTAAATCTTATGCGGTGACTTAGATTATTATAGTCTTGATTACTTCTTAGTACAGTGTCTAATTTATCCCTTTAATTGCATTTAAACTTATATTTGCTAGTTTAGGTCTCTTATTTACCTAAGAGTGTCTTTCGATCCACTAAAAGGCATTCCAACTATGTTAATCCCTAATGTCTTAAGCAATTAGTACTTAATTGAATTAATTTAAGTGCAAGCCTAATAAGACTATGTAGGGCCGGTAGGTATGTCTATCCTACAAGCAAATTAAATCCGAAAATCTAATCCTACATGATTTAATTGAAGGTCTAGTCTAAATTCCCTATGTCTAGGCTCCTTTAGAACACCAAAATAGTTCCAATCAGATTTCTCTTGTTTCAAGATAATCAAGTACACAATTAAATCAACAAATATAATATTAAAGTAATTAACGACAAAAATTATCGTCTTCTAATCTATAATCAAACTAAATAATCCAAAACCAAGGGTTTAGCTACATAAATTGAACATTGTCATGACTAAAATAATAGCTAACCAAAGACAAAATAAAGAAGAGAAAGGAAAGGAGAAATAAAAACTCAATGCCGAATTTTTATCTTTGCTGTCGCTCTTTTGCATCTCCAAACTTTAATCTCCCTCCACTAAAGCTCTTGTATTGCCGTCACCAACCAGGAAAAATAGAACACACCTCCCTCTTACTATTCCTAGTATATATATATATATAGGTATATACTGCCTCCCTGCGTGTGTCTTTATCATGATATCTTGATTTATCTCTTTTCTTTATTATTGATTATCATATAATATAGATATATTTTTGTCCTCCCTTGAATCTTATAATATCTCCTGTAAAATAAATTAGGATATGAATAGATTTTATATCAAAATATCCTTTTATCTTATAATTAATTAAAATATAGAAAAATATATAAAAGATAATTAAATAAGTATAAAATATTAATTAATTTAATCAAATATATCTCAGAATCTACACTTATTTAATTATAAAATATATACTTATCAATGGGTATAATTATGAATGCTCATTTTTCTCCTTTGATGCTTCCTTATATTCAGTGTTGTTCCTGGGCTTTTTAAGTATTAATTAAAATAGAAATATTCAAGATGCAGATTTTTCACTAGACAACGAATTATGTGTTAATCTCGTTTATTGGCTAACTACTTAAATTATTTTCCCTCTCTTTTAGCCAAGTGATGATGGAGCATCAAGGATGGAGTCTCCTCCCTTTCTGTCTTGATTCATTTAATATAATTTCATGATGAATTGATTGTGTGTGTTTTTCTCTTTTTCCATAACATTGCATTCCATCTTTTTAACCGATATTGTGTGAGATTTTTAGAGCCTTCTTAGATATTTAGGTTCATTGATAAACCATGTGAGATTATTGGAGTCACCTTAGGAATAACAATGGGTTGCCTAAGTTTTCTTTATAAAAAGGAAGAAGAAAAATGATTTTAACACATTATGAAAATAGAATGAAAAATCTCTTTTTTTTTAAAAATAAATAAATAAGATTTTGAAAAGGTTTTTCTGTCAGGTGAGGTTTCACAGAACCCCCTCAAGCAAAAAATGATTGTTCTTGTGTGTGAGGTATTGGAACCTCTTCAGGAAGCTTAATCCGACAATTCTTTCTAGAAATCTTTCTTCAAATAAAAATAAAGAGTTGTTTTCATAGGTTAAGTTCAATTTTTTAAATAAATATGTTTTTTCCCTTTATTTTCATTTATGTAAATAAACAATATTTTCCCTTTAGTTCTCGTTTTATTTTTTTAAATATTCTATTTTCATTTTTTGGGTAATTAGAATCTTTTTTAGGCCCTATTTATTTTTAAATAATTAACTTATGATAACCGTTTTTAAGAATAGGTGTTGTGGGAGTGCTAACACATTCCACAAACATAATCGACTCTTGAACTCTATCTAGATTTTGTAAACCATTTCCATTTTTAAAAGGTTTTTAAAAACCCTTTCTTTTAAAATTTTAATGACAGCTCCATATTTTATAAGTTTTGTGTGCTAGAATTTCTTCTATGCGAGAGAGTATTTAAGAGGATGACAATTGCTTCAATCAGGCCTATATGATTCCTTGAAACTAGCTGAAGAAGGAGATCCTTCAACCATTCTCAAACTTGAGAGAAATCTAGTGAGGGGATATAATGAATATGAGACCAAACCATATAGCTCGAGCATAGCTACATTGCACACCCAAACAAACAGTTCCCATTTAGAGTGATGTTAATACTCTCTCTACTCCTTATTTAACGCACCAATTAATAAGTATTATTATTAGTACTTCCTCCGGTTCATAACATAAGACACTTTAACTAATTCATAAAAAATAAGAAGTGATGGTTAACTCATTAAATATGTCATAAATAAAAAAATCACTTTTACTCTTATTAGAAAACGTGTTTGAAAATTTATTGAGTGGGCAAAATTAAAAATGAGTATTAATTATGAGGACAAAATTAGAAAAATGAGTATTAATTATCTTGCAAGTGACTTATATTTTGGACCAAGTTATTTTTCTTGAAGCGCCATATATTGTGGACTAGATCAGGATGTAAGTATTATTGATTCTTTTTTATAAGGTAATTGTTAGTTTTGCATGAGCTTAAAATATTTTTTCCCATGCTTTTTTAATATTTAATAAAGGTAGCAAGAGAGAGTAATAATTAATGCTCCTCCCATTCTTTTTATAATGATCATTCTCTCTCAAATGGGGTGGTCCTTTAGTTTAAGAAAAGGTTAATTAATTTAAGAAGAAGACAAAACGCCCCTTCAACACCCGTAGCCTTAGGCACAACAAAGAAATCATAGCTTAGAACGAGGATTAATATATGAAAAAGTTGAGATGAAATGTTATATATATAGATCACACACAAATTCAGAAAATTATTATGTGGAAGAAGCCAAAGTATATTGCTTGAGCCAGCTTGTTGGCTACATTAACATATATGAATATAAGTGTGTGTCTATATATATATATATATATATATATATAGATATAGATACAGAATCTTGAAGTTGGGTCACATTTAATATACTCTATGTAAGATATAGATAAGAGGTATGGTCATGCATATCTTAAATTGTTATATTATAAAAGAAATATTGGAAATGTACGTCGTTGTGATCTCAATTAAGATATATAAAAAGCCTTGGAGAAGATATCATTGGGGGCTTCGCAGATATCTTAGGTTGTGACGCTTGAGAAAAGGATTGTTTGACTCTCCTGACCCGTGATATAGCTCCAATTTATGTACCCAGGCCAAGGCCAGCTAAATGAAAATGATTTAGTCTATGTCTGTTATAAAAAATATTGATTTTAATGATTCAGTGATCAAAATATAATATTAATATTATGACCGGCCATGAAATTTAGCCTCTATATATGAAGGCCAACGATCCCTCCTGATCAGCTTGAAGCACAGAGAAAGAAAGAAACTTAAAGATCTTTCATGCTTCTTTCTATGGCTTCTTCTTTGAATCACTTCCTCGTTGCTTTTATTTATGTGGTTTGCTTCTTCTTCTTGTTCATTGAGAGCAAAACCTTTGTTTCTGCAATCACAAGGAAACAAGACAGTGACCTTCAACATTCTCATTATCGTGTTCCTCTCAGCTCTCTCTCCCCTTCTTCCTCTTGCACTTCTCCTCCTCAAGGTTCTTTATCTCTTCAACGAATCTCTGTGTGTTATAATATACTGCCTTTGTTACTTTTTATTAGATACTATTCTTGACTATATCCTATTCCTTTTTATATGATATTGTTAGGGGGTGTTTGAAAAATTTCTTGTAAACTTCTTATTTTACCCTTATTTAATTACAAAAATTATTCATACCACTATTATATTTAATTCTCATGTTTGACTAAATAATTCAATATAATGTATTCTCTCTCTTCCACATAAAATGTGGGTAATTTTGGAAAACAAATTTCATTTTATACATATTTATTACACCAACTATTTTTAACTGTCCCATCGAATAACTCAATTTGGTTATTAGTTTCTTATTAAATGAAAAGGAAGGAGTATATATAAATTATCCCTGTACATGCAAAATAATGCATTGAAAATAAAATATTTGATACGATGAATAGGTAGAAGCAGAAAGGGATGGTTAGAAGTGGTACACAAGCACGGGCCATGTTCAAAACCAAAGCAACACACATCTTCATCTTCTTCATCGTCATCGTCATCATTCATTATACCACACAGTGAAATCCTGAAGCGAGACAAAGCTAGAGTGAGGTCAATCCACGCCAAGCTTTCCAAGACACAAACCCAAGATAATATTAATTCAAAGGGGTTGGACCAGATTCAGCTTCCGGCCAAGTCCGGCGTCCTTCTCGGTACCGGCAACTACTTCGTCACGGTGGGGCTGGGAAGCCCCAAGAGAGATCTATCTCTCTACCTGGACACTGGCAGTGACCTTACTTGGACTCAATGTCAGCCCTGTGGCTCTTGCTATCACCAGAACCAACCCATCTTTGACCCTTCTCAATCTTCTTCTTTCTCCAACATCCCTTGCTCTTCTTTCCAGTGTTCCCAGCTTTCCTCTGCCACAGGTATATACATATATATATATATATATATATATTATCTCTAATCCTTAATATAATATAAGACTCATTTGATTTTTTATTTTTTAGAGAAATTAAGGAAGTTAAATAAATTACTTTGAAGTATTTATATTTATATGTTTTATATATTAAACCATATTCTATGACTAATAAATTTATTTAGATTGCTTAATCTTTTTTAGAAAAAAGAGTCAAACGAGGTCTTGTATCAAGGAACAAAATTAATATATACTTATGCTTATACATCAACATTTCATCTTTTTAGAGTTGGTGCCTCTAATGTGTCTTCCTGTGACTGCATATATCTCCAGGTTTTTTTCAGTCGTGTAACTCAACAACAAGGACTTGCTTGTACGCTCTTATATATGGTGACAATTCCATCTCTAGTGGCTACTTCGTTAGGGACAAACTAACCATATCTCCCACCGATGTCTTCGACCGCTTCCTCTTTGGCTGCGGTCAGAACAACACCGGTCTCTTCAACGGCACGGCGGGGTTGCTCGGCCTCGGCCGGGATCCCCTCTCTTTCGTAGGACAAACAGCCCAAAAGTACAACAGAATCTTTTCCTACTGTCTACCCTCCACCCCCAGTGCCGTTGGCTACCTCAACTTCGGCCGCAGTCCCAGATACTCCTCTGGCGACATCACATACATTCCATTCTCTTCCATATTAAAGAACTCCTCCTTCTACGGCCTTGACTTCGTCGGAATAACCATCTCTGGCGTCAATATCCCGGTCTCTGCATCATCCGGTACGGTCATTGACTCTGGTAGTGAAGTCACCTGGCTCCCTCCTGCGGTGTACGGTGCCCTGAGAGGCGAGTTTCAGAGACAGATGTCGAGGTACCCGAAGGCGGATCCGTTTGACGTACTGGACATGTGCTACAATATGAGTGGGTACGAGGTTGTTCACTTGCCAGAGGTTTCACTGTCATTTGGTGGTGGGGTGAACGTTAGGTTGGACCCAACCGGGATTCTATACGTAGTGAGTGAAGAACAGGCGTGTTTAGGGTTTGCTACGAATGAAGAAGATGATGATGACATGGCTATTATTGGAAATACACAGCAAAAGACAATGGAGGTAGTGTACGATGTTGAAGGTGAAAGGATTGGATTCAGACCTCATGGCTGCAAATAATAAATTCTGGATTCAAGTAAATGTTCAGAATTTTTAGGATGAGCTGCTGGGCTCTCTTTGTTTTCCGATCCTTAGTTACAAGGCTATGGACTTTGTTGTTTTACTCTGTTTTATTTCTGCCCCCTTTTTGTTTTGAGGGAGGGAGAGTAATTGAATTTGATGATACAGAGTTCTTTTTATGTTGGAGGATAACTTAGGTATCAACAAATCAATAATTTTATTGAAGGATTGATAGCAGATTGATCAATGTAATATATCATTTCTTGAAAGAAGTCCTTTCCAAAAATGGAATAAATGAATCATTTCACAAGTTTACTTTAGAGAGCTTGGAATTCATTTGGGAAAAAAAATTGCAATTCAATATATTTTTAGACTAATGTTTACACACATATATTGAAGATCACAGCGGAGTATATATAAGGATCTTGCACAGAGGTAAAATATTACTTTCTCTCCCTGTCCCTATGCACAGATGTGAATCATAGTTTTGAAAAGAATTCAGATGAAATATTAATTTCTCGATCTCTCTGTACAGAGGTAGATTGTTTGACCGTTTTGGCAACAATATATATATATATATATATATAGAATCTTCAAGTTCGGTCACCATCCTTTAGTACGTACTCTGTATGAGATAAGGAGAATCATCATATTGATCTTAGATTGTTATATCGATAAAAAGGAATCTGGAAAGTCGTTAACCATGAAAAGCCTTGGAGGAGAAATTAATCATGGGAATTAAAGTTTGCAGATCTTAGAATGTAACGTTTGTGAAAACAATTGTTTGACCATCTTGCCGTTTGACTATATATATATATATATGCCTGTTTTCTACCAAGTATTTGATATGGTGGTGAATCAACTAAACTACATAAAGTTCACAATTCTGACCTCTCTCTTCTTTTTTAATGAGTATGAAATAAGAATAAAATTAAAAAACAATTATTAATAACTCTCTAAGTAGACTTGTAGGATCAAAAATTTCTTTCATATTTAAATAAAAAGCCACATCTCTATTCTTTCATATGAATATGACAATAAGGGGCTGCAAATATTCCCTTCATTTCTATTCTCCTCTATAAAGTTTCAACATGTACAGCCAATCGAGAACCAATAATTATTCACATCCACTGATAAAATTCATAGCTGCAACGATTCATTCAAGTTGACCAAAACAGAAGTGTAGGCTACATGTTTAGCAAAAGGAATTTACAAAATTGAAAAAAAAAAAAGGGAATTTATATCAACCACGAAACTATCTATTGATTACAACACCTTTAATAGGCTTCAAAATGATAGGGAAACTACCCCATCAGAAAAATAAAAAATTACAAGAAAAACTGCGATTTGAGATTTCTTATTTGTAATTGCTTCTTTCTTAATGGAGGCCATAAAGAACATCTACTTTGCCTAATCCAATTCTCTGTGCCAGTTAAGTTTGAAGTCGAACACTGAGGAATTTTCTCTATATTTATAAATGTGTTCGAGAGAAATCTACTTCAGTTTCTGCAGAGCATTTGAAAGTTTCAAAAACTGCTGCTCTTATGATTTGAACATCTATGAGGTTCAAATCAAATTCAAATCAACCACCAAGCCATAGAAGCAGAATCAAACAAGCAATTAAAACACAGACAAAATTCACCTATGAGTTGTTATCTTTCACAAGCTTACCAACAAAACAGTTTTCTATTGCCTCATCACAAAGCTTAAGGGTAATTTCCAAATTCCCCTCTTCATAATTAACATCAACAAATATATCATATATCTCTTTGTCTGCTACGAACCCTTTTGCTCTCATCTCATCAAAAATTGCCTCGCCTCCACGAATTTCTTCCTCTTAAAGAACCCTTTTATAAGGGCATTATAGGAAGCGGCTGTGAGATCAAATCCTTTTTCAGTCATTCCTTTATGCAAAAACCATGCCTCTTTCGTATTCCCAGCTTTACAACGCCCTCTAATCAAGATATTGTATGTGTTACTATCAGCCACCACTCCCTCTGCATGCATGCCCTAAAAGACATTCTTAGCGGCACGAATGTCATTTCTAATGCAATACTGCTTCATAAGAGAATTGAATGTGGTCACGTTCGGTGTTATGCCCTTATCTAACATCTAATTATTCAGTCTTTCACCATCTTTCACCATAATATTAAATTGAAGCACACATATAGTTTATATATATGACTGACAAACAAATTTGTTCTTCTCATTTTTTTATAGTGCCCAAAGCAATCAAACCTAAGCAATGATTGTGGGTATTGCGTGATGCTGTACATAAAGTACATAATCACATATGTTCCTAAAAATATTGATATAAATAAGGTATATTATATGCTCAATTTGTTCATATATACATTCGGTCAGCTATATATTACAATATCTAACTTTCATATATTGTTTTCTTTTACGCCCAGTATTTTAATGGCTCCTTAGTTATGTTTAGTAACTCACAAATAGAAGAAGTGGCTAAAGAGTTGGCAACATCTTTGCAACATCAGTGGGAGAGTAAAACCTTCAAATGACTGTAAATTTCTAGATACTGATTTATTAGTTTAAGTTTAAGTTTTAATAATGTATACATGTATATTAATGACTATACATATATTCTGATTTGTTATATTGTTCTGTATATGAATGAATGTAAATATATATTCTGATTTGTTTTGTACAAGTGTATATGTAGGGGGGATATATAAAGCAGAAACCCCACATGTTAAGAAGGAATTTAGCTTCGATAAATCACGGTTGTTACCTAACAACAGTAAATTATGTCAACTATATATAACGATTATTTAAATAAATCGTTAGCATTATTATCAATTTATAATGGTTGTTTTGAAAGAACCTGTAGGATTTTGGGCATACTTGGAATCCGTTGACTCGCTGAGTACCCACACAAAATCAGAGTACCAATATGGACTCCGATAATGTTCATACGGCAGATTCATCATTGAAAGAGAAGAGGAATAGAGAGAGAAGTTTTTCTTTTGTGTAGAAGTTTTCTATGTGTTTTCCCAACTTACACCCACAAAACCATATGCTGCCTTATAACACGTATGTTGTATGCACTACTACAAAAAGGGGCTTTAACCTCCCAAATTTGGCACTTTTAACGTCCCAAAACGGGGGGACGTATATGCTGGGGGCGTAGTAAGTTGAGACAAAAGACGTCCCAAATGGTAGGGACGCCTAAAGTCCCCCAGGATGGGACTTTAGGCGTCCCAAATTGTAATTTGGGACGCCTAAAGTCCTACCCTGGGGCACTTTAGGCCTCCCAAGTTTTAATTTGGGACGCCTAAAGTCCCACCTGGGGGACTTTTGGCCTCCCAAATTTTAATTTGGGACGCCTAAAGTCCCACCTGGGGGACTTTAGGCCTCCCAATTCTTAATTTGGGACGTCTAAAAGTTAGGTTTTTTTTTATACCATAATTTACATTCTGTATTACCCAACGAATTGAAACTGCAGAAACAGAATAGAAGATGGATTCATAAACCACACTGTCCGTTACAAACTAGTAAGGACATCCAGCACTACAATCTTTACTATATATACATACAATAACCTTTCATGCAACCTACTACTATATATATCAACAAAAAACAACCAGAAAGTGTCAAAACGCTGTCATCACACAAGTACAAACTGATATAAAATAACAAGTTTACTGCTCTAAATGTTGAAGAAGATGTCCAGCCAAAAGATCTCTGATCAAATCAAGGTCTTCACGTAGGTAGGCATCTTGATTATCAAAAATCTGAAAATTAGAAAGTAATAAGCTTTGATGAAATGAATCTCAAGCAAATGAATTAATTAGCATTTCGATTAGAACACCAAAAATATTATCATTTGAGAATGAAGAAGCGATTACCTTTTCAAAATCGCTAGTAATTCCACTTTGAGTTATGTTATACATATAAAGTATAACATAATATCCGCATTCAGTGTTGCCAGGTTGCCGAGGGCACTTTTAATCAAAGGGATGCAATTGGTTGTTAAAATCAATAAAGGTATGTCTAAAAGGACCGTCAATGAAACAATTATGTAGGATCGAATGTACTTACTATGGGATAAAACCACTTTGGCTTTTTAACAACCATACCCTCGCGTGACCCACCTAGGATTCTATATGTTTGACAAGCACTATCATGAAAAGCAAAATGAACAGAAATTAGAACCATTCATTTATTTTTGTTGTCAATGAAATACAAATAGGATAACTTACGTGTCGAAGACGGATTTTGTATCTCTGTCTGGCTTGTTACTCAAGGGATCAAACCAATAGACTACGTTGCGGCGGGGACATATAACACACAAAGTCCAGTGGTTTCTTTAACAACATATACACATTAAAATGAAGTTAGATGAGTGAGAAGACAATTATTTAGTAAACTTCTGAAATTGACAAAATGTAAATACGAACCGTTGGACAATGGGTGCTAGATAACAACGAAGTTTGGTTTGTGCCATTTGGTAGCCGACATAGTGAGTCCTATGCGCCACAGTACAAGTATCCCCTGTCGTATTCGCAGGACATAAGAATCCATACCAATTACCTCTTTCCATGTTTGCGCAGAGATCGTGGAAGGTGCTATAATAGAATTAAAATTAGGAATCAATTCTTGAATGTATGAAAACAAAAAACCACTAAATGAATTCTATGGGAAAATTGAAAAAAAACTTACCGGACTGCAAATTTGACCCAGCCTGCATCTATCTCCTCCAACCTGATAAACTGCTTGAGATCTTTATAGTCAATCGTGTAGGGATACTCCACTTGGCCCACAATCCCTGGAGGCATCTTCAAGTCAATCTGTTTAATGCCCTTGTAGATCTGTTGCAGCCGTGCTAATAAGGGCCATTTGGTCGCAGCTTCGTCATCCTTTTAGAACATCAAAAAACAAATTGTTATTAGGATGCCAACAGATTTTCAGTAACAGTAAGGTAATTCCTACCATTGGAGGTGTTGCGTCTGAACCAATAAGATTGCGAGGCCAAAGGATGAAAGATCCTATCGCTTGACCTAACGTGCCAACCTCTGGATCGGGAGCAGGGATGGCTGTACCTTCTTCCCCCTTTCTAACACTCGTCACATTCACCCTACGAAAATCCTCCGGAATTTGCTGATTATGGTGGGTGGTAGCACGTGTGTGAACGAGAGCATCAGCAACAACACGCAACAGTGGATCATCCAAATAGAGGGTGCAAGGGTCTCCCGACACTGGAGTGGGAGAAGGGTCGCCAAGTGGTCCCGACACTGGAGTGGGAGAAGGGTGGCCAAGTGGTTGCTCCAGAGGGTTGTAACTTCCTCTGGTGCTATTGAAGGCCGGGGATTCCTGAGTTCGAGCCTCGTCCCTTGCCCTTTGTGCTTCAAACATCTTTGCCATTTCAAGTTGAAGCTCTGGCAAGAGCTCTTGTCGGAGCTTGTCGCGAAGGTTGGCCTCGATCTCTCGTTCGAGGTCCTCTCGAATCTTGGCCACAACGTCCTTACTAGGTCCAGCTTGTGACGAATAACGTGGCTCTCGTCCAAAATACCTCGCGGCACTAACTCCCCGTGTCTCTCCTCGAACACGACCAAGGTCATCTGCCTTCCCAATAGCCGTTGACAAGATGTCCATTCGTGTACTTGGATTGAATGAACCTTGGCTACTCTGCTCGTCCAGGTCATCCTGTAGCATGCAGTTTATCGTAAATGTATCGAAAGCACTCACGACATGTAAAAAATTAGGTACTTATGGTATAACTACTTACAATCCTCGCAGCAACCTCAGCAACAGTCGGATTTATGTACTTCCCAGCCTTAATCCTCCCTGCCTTCCATTTTTTGTGACGTGGAGGAGGTGCCGGTGGCTGGATAACAACGCTAGGATCAGATTCCGCTGCTTCCTTCATTTTCTGTAACTCTTCTGCCATCATTTGCCGCTCAAGCTTCCGATATCCACCGCGAGACATGAAATGTTGATATTTATTTTCTGCTTGCCTCTGGGCATTTGCTGCACTTAATTTCTATGAATGAAAAACGACAAAAAATGAATCAACGATATAAAGTATATGAAATCAACGATATAAGTAGTTCTATATCATGACAGAAATCTTACCAAAAACTCAGGATCTGCTCGTGATGCCGCAAACAACCTCCAGTCCTCTGGAGATAAATATGTATACTGTGCACATGGATCGTTACCCCTAAGGGCCCCTCGAATGTAATGCTTTGTTAGCTTGTTCTTGAAACCTTTCCATCGTACACGAACCTCATCCATCCAGTGCCTATGCATCTCTGTGGTGTCGGGGACATCGTATGTTTGCTGCAAGGTAAAACATAAGATTATTATATTAGAAACAATAAGAACAAAGCTACAATGCATCAAAACTTACATACCAAAAGTTGCTGCCAAATCATGTCTTTCGTTTTTGGGGGAACCAATCTCCAATTATCGTAGGTAATGCGCACTTTGCTTCGAGCCAAAAGCCCTATGTAGCTAATGAAGTGGTCTTCCTCAGGACCAACTGGATTCAGATTGTCATCGAAGTCTATATGCAGCCTCTCCTGTTGATGTTCATGACGTGCAACCAATGCTCCCATCTTTGTACAGCCTCTAACCCTCCTTCTTGCAGGGGGTTCAACTCTAGGAATTTCGTCATTGCTAGAGCTTTCGTCATCTCCACGCCTCTCGTCATCACTAACGTTGTCCATATTCCTGTTAACACAAAAAGCATCATCAGAAACGTAAGTAAATTGCAATGAAAACACATGTATATAGTAAGCGGGAAGGAAAACAGAAAAAACACAGTTCTCGTTTATAAATTAAGGTCTTACTCTAGATTGTTTCCCATAGTCCTTCACCATGGTCATTTCTTACAGCATATTCGTCATCATCTACCAATTCTACTTCATTTGTTCGAGGTGTAGTTGTTGTGAAAGGTGGTGTGTCATCAAGGTTGAAGGTGGGATCACCATACTTCTGTTTTTTACTTTTAAGGACAATGGACATATTTTTGCTGGCAGGATCGGTGACATAAAACACTTGCTTCGCCTGGCTTGCTAAAATGAAGGGCTCTTCTCTATAGCCAACTCTTCAAAGATCGACTGAGACAAATCCAAATTGTTTATCTATTACCACGGCATTGTTGCTAACCCACTTACATTTAAATAAAGCAACTTTGAACTTGTTGTACGTCATCTCCCATATTTCTTCTATAACTCCATAATAGGCCATAGACGCTAATATGGGGTTTTTGTCTCTCGAACTGGAAAAGTGCATAGATTCAGCTTCTACCATAAACCCACTATTTTGCATGGTACTTTTGTCATCTTGCTCTTTGGTATAGAAAGAATAGCCATTTATATCATAACCGGTCCAAGTAATGACCTGAAACGAAGGCCCCCAAGCTAGCCACTCGATTGTCTCAGACACACCGATCTCGTGCAAAACCTTTTCCTCGAACCACTGCATGAATGTCTTGTTTTGCTCAATAGCAATCTGCATGTCATTCTTCCTTGGATTCTTGTTCTTCAAAGTGTTTCTGTGTTCATTTATGTAAGGTTGAACTTCTTCCGTATTATTCAGGATATACAAGTGGGCTTGCAACACCTCTTCACGAGGAACATTCTTCACTTTCAGTCCTCGTGTTCCCTTGCTTCTCCCTTCTTCATGCCGAGATTGTTCCTTCTTCCCTGACATATAATCTTTGCAAAACTCCATAGCCTCCTCAACTACATATCTTTCTACTATTGAGGCTTCTGGTCGATAAGGATTTTTAGAATACCCTTTTAAGATCTTCATGTATCGCTCGAAAGGGTACATCCACCTCAGGTAAACTGGACCGCATAGCCTTACCTCCCTCACCAAATGAACTACCAAATGCACCATTATATCAAAAAATGAAGGCGAAAAGTGCATCTCTAATTGTGACAAAATAATGTAACCCTCATTTTCTAGTTCATCCAACTTTTCAGTGTCAATGACTTTGTTACAGATAGCATTGAAGAAAACGCACAATCTGGTCACTGTGTTTCGTACTTCATCTTTCATTATGCCTCTAATAGCTACTGGTAATAGTTGTTGCATCAACACATGATAATCATGGGACTTCATTCCTACTAACTTCAAATCGTCCATTGAGACACATCTTCTCACATTCGAGGAATACCCTTGCGGCACCTTCATTTCATGCAAACACCCACACAAACTTCTTTTCTCTGCTTTTGATAGTGTATGCGCTGCTGGCTCCATGTATGCCCTCCTACCATCATCTCTTAGTTGTGGATGTAATCGTTCTCTTATTCCCATATCGACAAGGTCTAATCTCGCATTAATCCCATCCTTAGTCTTCCCTGGTATGTGCAAAAGCGTACTGATAAGGCTATCACAAACATTCTTCTCCACATGCATCACATCAATACTGTGTCTCACGTCTAGCGAACGCCAATATGGAAGATCAAAGAAAATGGATCTCTTCTTCCATATGTTCTTCTCACCCGCAACCCTCTGATTCTTACCAAAAGTGACATGGATACGTTCCACTCGACTGTAGACTTCCTCTCCGGTTAGTGACTTTGGAGCCATTCCATGCTCCGGTAAGCCGTTAAATCGCTTTCTTAGCCTACGATACGGGTGGAACCGATGAAGAAACCTCCTATGGCCAAGGTAGACAGTTTTTCTTCCATGCTTTAGTTGTTGGAAGTTTGTGTCTGCTTCACATATTGGGCATGCTTTGTGACCCTTCACGCTGTACCCTGACAAGTTTCCGTACGCAGGGAAGTCGTTTATCGTTGTGAAAATCATTGCACGTAGCTTGAAAGACTCCTTCTTATAAGCATCAAACACATATACGCCTTCCTCCCACAACTTCTTCAAGTCCTCAATCAAAGGCGCCAAATAGACATCAATATCGTTCCCTGGCTGTTTTGGTCCAGAAATCATCATAGATAGCATCATATACTTACGTTTCATACATAGCCAGGGAGACAAGTTGTATATTACAAGGAGAACCGGCCACGCACTATGTGTGCTAGTAAGAGTTCTATACGGATTGATGCCGTCTGTACAAAGCCCAAGCCGTAGGTTTCTCGGCTCGCTGCCAAATTGAGGGAATATTTCATCTACTTTTTTCCATTGTGGAGAGTCAGCTGGGTGCCGAAGATATTTCCCATCAGATATTCTCTCATCAGAGTGCCATCTCAACTTCTTCGCTTTTGTTGCACTCGCAAACAAACGTTTAAAACGTGGTATTATTGGAAGATACCACATAACCTTTAAAGGTTGCCTTTTACTTGTCACATCACCACAACCACCATCTTTTTTCACTTTGTATCGTGCAGTTTTACACTTAGGACACTCACTAAGACCTCCGTACTCATTTCTGTACAGTACGCAGTCATTAGGGCAAGCATGTATCTTCTTATACTCCATACCCATTGTAGACAGGATTTTCTTGGCCTCATACATACGATTTGGAAGTACATTATCCTCCGGAAACATATCACACAATAGTTCAAGCAGCAATGTGAAACTACTATCGGTCCACCCACAAGTTGCCTTTAAGTTAACCAAATGTAATGTTCCTGTCAGCCGCGTGTACTTACTACCACTGTACAATGGTGTCTCTGCATCACTCCGCAGGCTATCATACTCCTGCGACTGCGCAAAGGATTCTGCCTCAACATCGTTAATCATTCTCTCCATTCTATCTTCATCTATGACATCCACAGCTTCCTTCTTGTGTGACGGACAATCAGTTACTTCCTCACCATGCCATATCCACCTTGTGTATCGCAGATTTATTCCATCACAAAGTAGGTGATCCTTTATGACATCAACATCCCGTCTACTCTCATTCAAACAATTGACACAAGGACAAAAATACTTCCCATTTCTTGCAGGAGCATTCTTTTTAGCGAATTCAATAAATTCGTCCACCCCTTTCTCATATTCTTCACTAGTTCTCAAAGCATTCATCCAACTATGATTCATTTTGTTACCACCTAAGGCATTACCAATAACATTCACACGTTTAGTACAATTCTCAACGACATATGATGGGATTGCCTAATTAAGTTATCAACCCAATTTAGGATTTTAAAATATGAGCTTAATAACTTTATTGCCCCCTCCTAGCCTCATCTCTCCTCTTAAAAATGTTTCAGTGCTATGTAACTTATTTTTTTAATAAGTATATATATATAAAATTAATGTATAATAAAATAAATACAATAAGATTAAATTAAAGAATTTTTTTGACGTTTGGAAGAATTAAAAACAAAACGAGTTCAATATTAACAAAACAATTTTAAGTTGAGTTCTTCCAAAAATAAAATTGTTTTATTGAAAATATTTAGATAAAAATCATTTAATGAATATTGGGGTTATGGTTTTCTTTTTAAGTTTTGGATTGAATTATTCTTCATAATTCGTTTGGAATTAATACAAGAATTTCTTTAATTTTAAATAAATCATATTTTATTTTATTATATATACTAATTAATGGTGCAGAAACAAGACTAATGAAATGGGGTGGTGCCACTATATGTGTGTATGGATAAATCTCCATTAGAGATTTCCCTAAAACTGAACAACAGGGATTTCTATTATACACAAGTAAATTTATATTTAAACAACAAAATAAACCATTCCCGAATAAATGCAATTTAAGCAATATAACCACACCAAACACATCAGGCTAATATCAACTATCTCAATATAAGCAATATATAATAAACCAACCAGCCTAATATCAATATATAAAAAAAAAATGAAGAAAATAAACCAACCTTACCTGATCAGGGAGGGCGCCCACTAGCTAGTAGAGAAGACGTTGGAGAGAGCCACACTTGGAGAGAGAGCCACACTTGGAGAAGAAGTGCTTCAACAAGGGAGGAGTTGAAGAAAACAGTGGAGGAGACGGTGGTGGTGATGAACTGAAACGCGTCAGAGGTGAATCTGAAGATAGTGGTGGTTAGTAGAGGGGAAGTGATATGCAGGTGGTCAGTAAATGGTGAAGTGAAAGCTGGTGGGAGGAAGTGTAGCTCCGGTGGTAATCGTTTCCCTCTCTGTTCTGATCCAGTACTTCTCCTCTAGTTCTCTAAATTACTTGACTCTCCTCTTCTCCTTCATGACAGACTGGCCTCTCTGGTGTTGAAACAAAGAGGAAGAAGAAGGGAGGAGACGGTGGGTGCGTGGGGAGAAGAAGTGCTTCAACAAGGGAGGAGGGAGGAGTTGAAGAAAAAATTGGACAAGGGCCGACGGTGGGTGCGTGGGGAGGAGAGGAGGAAGAAAAGAGTAAAGTTGAAGAAGAAAATAGAGGAGGTGTGATAGAGAAGAACACGCATGTCAGACACTTGTCTGACATGCGCAGGGGACGCCTTTAGGCGTCCCAAATGGCATTTGGGACGCCTAAAGGGCACTTTAGGCGTCCCAAATGGCATTTGGGATGCCTAAACCCAAAGCCTGGCGCTAAAAAAAATTTGTGAAATTTATATTTCGCGCCAGGAAGCACTTTAGACGTCCCAAATTCAAATTTGGGACTCCTAAAGGTTCACCTACATATATATAATTACGAAAATGCCACCGCCTCCCTTTTTAACCACCCAATTTTTAATTTGGGACGTCTTTGAGGGTGGTTATATCTCAATTCTGTAGTAGTGATGGGTAGTTACTTTTATTTGAAATTTGAACTATAAACATAAAACTTCATATTTAGACCCATATTTCTCTATAATTACATAATAGCCCCCATTTGTACTAGGCTTAGGCCCTAATCCACCAAGGGTGGACTGAGCATATTCCAACATCTCTCACTCATACTTGGTGGATTAGATGTTATGGGTCAGATCTCTTTCTCTTCCATTCTTCTGTCATACTAGATGCTCCGCCGTAATTGCATGGGAATGATGTCTTCGTTTGGGTGTCTTGTATTAGGAATCCCTTTCATAGAGACTAGCACAAAACAACCCTATTGTGCAGATTGATCATATTAATATAATGCCTCCAATGTCCTAGATTTTAACACATATATACTTTCTTCATGGCCAACCTAATCCCTCTTGAATCAAGATAAAACTCACATTGCCTTTCTCATATGCATAGTGTCTACACTTGTAAAAACCCAAGTAACATCATAAGGGACTGGTCTCAGATACAAGCATAAATATGTATATTCTAGGTAATCTTCCTCTCGCCCATAATTCATTTCAATATAAATCAACCGCTTTCCTAACATAATGTCTTTAGATCGTATCGATTATGATCATGGGAAAAATGCTAAAGTAGCAGGCGTCGAAACATGTCTCCATAATATTGTCAAAGTCAGAGGACATCTTGAAAGGGTTAATCTTTCTAGGACTCACATAGCAATGAAGTAGGGATCTATTCACTTGCTCCTCGTTTGCGGTTCTTTAGCACATGCGGTGTAAATCGTATGTTACGGTGTTACTCTTATATTTCAAGAGCGTATGTCGTTTTGATCTTACCATTAACACTGTACAGACTTAAGTTTAGACATGCACAGTATTTAAACTAAAATTCTTCAGCTTTACTTACATGACATCAATTTGAAGAATTTGTTGTCTGGCTATAGGTATCATGGATGTGGGTATCCATGAATCGATCCATATTTATAATTACGGATCTCATCTTGTCTGAATGCACTACTAAGTCGAGGTGACATTTACTAAGTCGAGGTGTCTGAACACATATGTCTCATCTTTGCACACTCCCCCTGAGTGTCAAAGGTGGTTGCTCGTGTGAGAAAGCCAACCTCATCAACCTGTACGACATACTAAAAATTGTATATTTTCGCATCTATACTTCACTTCCTATGCATGCCAAAGGACTAATTATGCTCTTCATGTATTTCCTTGGCCACATGCTTAGTTAGGGGACTTTGCATAGGAATTGTTGTTCAACAACAACTTTATGTGCTATAATATTTCTAACAAGAATCACATCCATGTTTCGTCTTGATATGATGCTTAGGGTCTTTTACTTAGGCAATGACTGTAGTGTTTTCACAATACATTAACACTAGATTTAAATTCTCACTTTCAAATCATAGATGTTTTTCCAAAGATCGTCAGCCATATAGTCACCTGTACTGACATAGTACATTAATATGCGCATGATTATTATATGCCCTGAAACGTATCTCAAGACCTTTTTGTGAAGATATTTCATGTCTCTCACAATGGTTAGACTAGTACCAACATACAAGTCTTATCACAAAATAGATATAAGATCTTGTACACATCACTGTGTACATATGACTACCAACAATGTTTGTATGGAAACCTTTTTCCATTTTCTGTATTGATTTAGTTCAGGGACAGATATCAAGATTCAAAATCATTGCTGAAGCCACTAGAGTATCTATGGGTTTGCATTCACTCATATAGAATTGCTCAGGAATCTCCTAATATAATGCTCTTGTTATAGAGAGGATTCTTCTTAAGCTATCTCACTGGATCTCAAATCTAAGAATATGCATTGCTTCACCTATATGCTTCTTTTCAGAATTTAAACTATTTCTGGCCAATAGTATATCATCCATTTAAAAGGATAATATCAAAACATTACTTAATAATGGTTATCTTCAACCATTTAAAAAAACTACATTAGGTTATCGCTCTTACGAAACCTTATGCATTACTGTCAGGATGATTGCTTTAATCCATAAAGGATCTCTACAAAAACATGAGGTTCTCCCTCTATGAAACCTCAAATACCACTTCTAGTGAAATCTAATTGA
Organism: Inga oerstediana; assembly: GCA_963210345.1. Taxonomy (NCBI): domain Eukaryota; kingdom Viridiplantae; phylum Streptophyta; class Magnoliopsida; order Fabales; family Fabaceae; genus Inga; species Inga oerstediana. The sequence continues at coordinate 30,989,405 of OY723405.1, forward strand.
TAAATGTATATTCTATAATTAAATAGGTATAACTTTTATGATATAATTGATTAAATTTATTAATATTTTATACCTATTTAATTATCTTTTATATATTTTAATTAAATTTAGGATAAAAAGAAATTTTAACATAAAATCTACTCATCCTATTTTATTGTGCATGAGATATTAAATGATGAAAGAGATAAGAAAGTATCAAAATAGCAAATAAGTGAGCTCAAGCAAATTATATTATATGTAAATGAAAAGATAATAGGACATGAGATATCAAAATTGAATCAGGATGCGGGGCCCATGGCAATTGAAGGAGAAGCAAGATTCAAATGCAATATATTCCATGCGTGAGCTATCAGATATGGATATAGTGAAGAGATAAAGATGTAGGGTCCACAAATTAGAGAAAAGATAAAAAACGTTGCCCAGTTAAGATCTGCACATTCGGAAAAACAAAAAAAGATATGATCAACACATGGAGGTGGCAAAAGATATGGGTTTATCTGTACAAATGGGAAAAGGATATCAGATTTGGATTAAAAAATAAAAACCGCATTTGCTCATCAAAAGATCTATAAAAAGGTGGAGAAGGCAGCAAATAGGACACATCAGAGCAGAACAGGAGGGAGCAGAAATCTAGAGAAGATCAAGAGAAATAGAGGGAGTCTTTCACAGATTTGCTCTCTGTCATTCTTTTTCTTTATTCTTAAATATGAATTTATTTATTTCATTATGGATTTTTAGCCATGTGTGGCTAATTTTTTTTAGACCTAGGGAAACTATGAACTCACTAGTGAACTAAATTTTATTTCTATGATTATTTAGTTATGATTTATGTTAATTTTGGTTACTTAATCTTGTTTTATTATGTCCGTTTGATAATTAGCCACCATTAGATGTGAATTTGAGTATTAGGATTTACCTTGACGAAGGAAATTTTAATTAGACTCTAAGATTAAGTAATATGGGATTAAATTATGATTTAATTTGCGATTAGGATAGACATATACCTAATAGCCCCATATAATTATTGAAGAGTATGTTTGAATTATCTTGCCTCTTGAGTAATTTGGTTAGACATAACAATTATACTTAAGAGAGGGTTGTGAGTGAACCGACAGACATTTATAACTATTTATACTCGAGATTAACAAAATTAATATTTGAGATTAACTAAGTAAATGGATTTGAGATTTGGAGAGCTAGTGAGGGATTAGTGACTTTAGGTTGTGTTTAATATTTATAGTTTTCGTTAATTAGTTTTCTTTGAATTTTCTCATAACTAGATTCGTTTGACTTAAAAGAAATTGAGATTTTAATATCTAAAAATTAATTGATTGATTCTTCGTGGGACGATACTCGACTTATCACTTTATTACTTGGCACGACCAGTATACTTGCGGAGCGCATCACTAATTGTCATTGCAAATGGATTTTGTCATCCATATCACCACTTAAAGGTGTAGGTTTTACATCATCTTGATGTATATCTAAATTTGAATAGTAAACTATTACCATAATAAGTCTGATTAAAATGCACAATAGGTAAGATAAAAGCCTTCCTATTATGCTCACCCCTTTGCAATCAAATGATTCTTGTATTTGCTAATTGATCTATCCACTCTTAATCTCTAGTCTTCAAAATTGACTAGTTTCAAATAACACCTCTTATCTTAGATTATATCAACTAATTCTCAAATATGATTCTTTCTCAATAAAGCATCACTTACATTAATTTTTCCATTTTACTTTTGCAGGAATCTTGTATAGAACACTACTCTATCTTCTAGAGCAGTCATGAACTCCTTTCTCAAGTTCTCCTTCTTATTAGAGCTTCATGCTTCTCTTGTTTAGGTCTCTTTTGTTGACCCTTCTAAGCTCCGATTTACAAGGATGATTGAGAATTACTGGCTGGTTTTGTACTGCCTTATCTATATGTCTCGTAAAGAGACATATAGTTATCATTTTTGCCTTTATTTGGAAAATGATGCATAATAAATGTGGTAGCTTTTAGTTCTTTTCAGTCACAATTTCATCTTTTCACTTATGAAAAATGAAGACATCACTTTAATGAGCTCCCACTTATAATCACAAGGGAATGTGCAACTGACCCTTATGGTTTGCACTCTTATGGTATGTGGAAAGTTAAATCCAATTCCCACTTTGACCATAATTCATACAGTATAGAAGTGACCATTTTAGAGGACACATGGTTAAGTTCAATACCACACACACTTGATGAAAACAAATATGTGTACTAATCCACCAAAAGTGGATCTCAATACTCTCCCACTCATATTTAGTGGATTAACTTGAACCACCACATACATAACCCTGTCTTATAATATTTCATTATGCCTTTCAATAACTCTATATGGTGGTGGAGTGTATCTGATAGTTAGGTATCTACTGTCACATATCTCATTTGAACATTCACAACCTTGATTAGTTCATACATAGGATTTCAAAACTCCTATTAATTCAATTGATTTTCTAACTTATCAATTCATAGTCCAAATTATTTAAACTTCAGACTTACGCGAAATTAAATAAATATGATCATATTGTGAATAATCCTCAACAAGAGTTGTAAAATGTTCAGCTCTATGCCTTGCCCTCATACTCAATAACAAATTTATCATAGGGAAATAATCGTAATGGAAATACGGTCATTTTCCCTTTACTATAAATCTTTTTGTGTTGCTTTACTTGCTAGACTATCACAAGGACATCTCCACATTGGAAATTAAATTTAACAATCTTCATTATGCTAATTTTGGTAGTAATTCCTATGTCCTTATCTAGCATGACACGTAATCAAGTCAATACTTAAATTATAGAGCGTGGTAAAGCAACTAAGCATAGAGAGTCACCAACAATGCTCATCTTAAAGAAGTCTCATAAAAGGAAAAACTGAATCAAAACTATATATAGGCATCAGAAAATCATGAAAATTTAAATTAGTTGAACCCATAATCTAGATGGTATTAGACAACAACTTAATCTTATTTGAATCAGTGTATGAAGCACATCACAGAGCATTAAGGTCATTCCATTACATAAAGTGGACTTGTAGGCGCTTATGCCTTTCACCTCAATCCTCATGTCGCCACCAACACTAAGCTTCTTGCTTAGATTTGACAATGGAGAACATTCTATAAAGAATTTCAATCCCTATCATCATGATTTATGGAGCTTATGTCCTTTTACGTTCCCTTTCTTAGAATAATTCTTTGCAAAATGGATATTTCTTTAGCAGGAAAAGCATTTAACCTCACTTAGGTTAGTCTTCTGCTGGAAGAATTTTTTACCCTTCTTTAAACTTAGGATCGTCCTTCTATCTCTTTTATGGAATCTCTTACCCTTCCCTAATATTGGGTTTAGAATGTGGAGGACTTGGCCTCCCCTCTAGGTTAAGCTTGTCCAGAGGACTCGCAAACCTCTAGACATTCATTTTCAAGCTTCAAGCACTTCAATACATCATTGAAAGTAATAATGTTTTTACTATGGGTCATATTGACTTTCATGAGTAACCACCTTGAAAAAAGTATCTTGATGAACAAGCTACACTTGTTTGTTAGACAATACATATCAGTTTCTTTCAGTTTCCTTATCATGTTGGTTATCTAATGTAGATGTTACCTTATACATGGCCTTGTTGTTGAATTTCTTTTACATTTGCACATTCATTGATCAAGTATAGTATACACAGAGCAATTAATGTTATGAAGTTTCCCTTTTCGCGGCCATGTTGGTCTCTTAACCTCTTATTTATTTTTTATTTTTTTTTTGTTTTGGATCGGGTTGAGCTTCGACCCATTGACCCACTCCAATTTTTTTTATCTCGCAAAATGACGCTGTTTCGAGGGCCTGGAGATTGTCTTCAACCTCCAGTCGGGTTGCCTCGGACCCAGTTGCAGTGTGGGTCAGGTCTATCGACCCCGTACCTTCTCCCTCCATAACTTAGCCGTTTGACATCCGTTTTTCGAGTTCTTGGTGTCGTTTTTCTTCATTTTTTTGAGCTATATGCAATGGGACCAATTTCAAAATCTAAAACACTTGTTTTCAGATGACCCAATTGAATTTAGGATTTCATTTCCGGTTTGTTTCATCAATTTCGTTCAACCTATTAGTTCTTTCATTCCATGGCCTTATTATGTGTATTATAAGGCTTTTAAATACACATATACTCATAGAACCCAGGCATACATGAGAAAAACAGGAATCCATTGAAATCGAAATTCATAGTAAAGCATCAGAAAAAAATGAAGATGTAGGGAGTAAGGAATATATATATATATATATGCACTGTTAAAACACAATGAATAGAAACTAACCTCATACAAAAAGATATGTATTTGAGTTAGAATCATATACTTTCATATATCCAACAACATGAAACAATGGATAGATAATTCAGTAAAAAAAAATTCATGAACATGTTTAGAAATTAATTCAGCCTCATGACAGATAATAACCAGGCTCTAATACCACTGTAGGATTTCGGGCGTACATGGAATCCTTTGACTCGCTGAGTACTCACACGAGATCAGAGAACCGATATGGATTCCGATCACGTTCATACGGCAGTTTCACCATTGGAAGAGAAGAGGAATAGAGAGAGAAGTTTTTCTTTTGTGTGGAAGTTTTCTATGTGTTTTCCCAACTTACACCCATAAAACCATATGCTGCCTTATAACACGTATGGGTAGTTATTTTTATTTGAAATTTGAATCACAAAGATAAAACTTCATATTTAGACCTATATTTTTCTGTAATTACATACTAGCCCCCATTTGTCTTGGGCTTAGGCCCTAATCCAGTGAGGGTAGGCTGGGCATATTCCAACAGAACCGTTATATATGTATAACATATATAATGGTTGTTAAAATAGAACCGTTATGTATTATGCAAGCATTACCATATTTTATGACGGTTGTTTATGAGTGCCCGTTAATTATTATCATAGCAATGCACATATCATGGGCTCACTAAGCCTCAATATATAATGTGTGTTATATTATTCTAGGTTTAGAATAAATAATAGTTCGAAACCATAATTTATCTGTGTGGAGCATATATAGCTCCCGCATATATGACAATTCAGAAACCGTTATATGTTGCAGATAGTCTAATAATTCCTAATTTTAGCATGTGTTTTCATAGCTTTTTGAGAGATTTTATTGGGATTTTCATGTTTGAAATGCACTTGTTATGATTAATTGTGATTAAGAGTGGAATTAGTGATTTAATGAGCTTAATTGTTATAGTGACAAATCCCTATTTTATTATACATTTTCATACCTTATTTGGGGATTTTGTCATAGTTATTGTGCTTAAAATGCTTTCTTTGTGAGTAACTGGGATTAAGAGTAAATGCATTAAATTAGGACGAAAAATGATGGCAAAATTGTTAAAAAAATTGTAATTACTCTTAATCATTGATTTTTCAGAATATTTGATGTTGGTTTAATTATTTTTAATTTAGGTGCTTCAAAAATTGGATTAAATTTGAAAATGGCAGTTTGGGGCTCGAATTTCAGAAATGACAATTTGGTACTGCAAATTTTAGAAATGCCAATTTAGTCCACCCAAAAAATGCTGTGTTTTGGCCCTCTGAAAATATGTTAGAAGCTCGACACTCCTAGTTTTGGCCCTCTGAAATTTTAGAAACATAATTACTCCAGAGTCAAGATAACTCGAACACACTCTTTAGCAATTATATGGGACCATTAGGTATGTGTCTATCATAATCACAAATTAAATTATAATCTAATACCATATTATTTAATCTCATAGCCTAATTAACATTCCCTTCGTTAAGGCAAATTTTAATGCTCAAGTTAATATTAATGATGGCCAGTCACTAAACAAATAAAGCTAAATAAGATTAAGTAATTAAAATTAATATTAATTATAACTAAACAATGCAAACAAAGTCTAATCTACCCATAAGTTCATAGCTCCTCTAGGTGGCACAACAAACTAATAAACATAATTAAAGAAAAACAACAAGAAGTTCATAATCTGAAATCTCAAGAAAAAGAGAAAAGAAAAAAAAAACAGAGCATTGATTCAAAACCTCATCTTTAAGCTCTAGCTGCTCCTCTGTCCAAATAGCTACTCTGATCTCTTGTCTTCTCCACAGTCCTCTCATTCTCCTATATAGGAGAAGAAGAATGAAAATCTAATTCATTTCTTTTTCTTTTCTTGTGATTCAAGATGATGATGGATGATGTTGATAAGTAAATGCCGCTACCTCCTGCCTTCTTAAACAATCGTGCCTTTCTTGTGCTTTAGATTTCCCCTTTTTTTATTCCAAAAATACCACTTCTAACAATAAAAAAGAAGAGGAAATAACATAGTAACAACAACAACTGTAATAATAAAAAGCTAGATCTTTTTTCTTTCTTTTTTTATTTGAGAAAACTTCTAATCATTATTTTTTTATTGCTTCTTTCCTAAGTTTAAATAAAACTTCTATTTTAATTTGAAATCCCACAAATGATGCACCCTATTGATATCTCATAAAATCTCAAAAAAATTCATTTAATTTAGTATTGATGACTTCCCAAATATATCTAAATAGATCTGAAATGTATTAAAAATAGGAAGTCATCACTTTTCCTTAAAATTCAACAACTTTTCAACTTTACCCCTATTTAATACTACCTTTAATCTTAAATATAAGATCCAAATGACTTTTTTTGGGAAATTAAGGAAGCTAATTAAATTACTCTAAAGTATTTATATTCATTAGTTTTTCTCCGAACTAATATGTCTGACTTATAAACTGATATATAATTTAATCATAGACATTATATAATATGATTAGATAACTTATTCAGCTTTTTTAATCTCTCCAAAAAATTCAATTAGATCTTATATTTAGGACCAGAGGTAGTATACATTATGCCCATGAGAACAACGACAATATACTAATAAATGAAGGGTAAAATTGTATATTCATATAAAAAATTCCTCTCTGCCTTACAAATATGACCAAAACTTTTCTTCTTTCTTTGCTAATTTCAGAAAATAAAGAATCAAACAAAGCCAAAGTTTCCTATGATAATACTGAGCTTAGCTTTTGAGCAAAATGTGTGTGTGTGTATATATATATATATTGACCTTAGCTATAACGATGCCATTTTAATTTGCGCACCGCCAGGTAGAGTAGTTATGCTTCCAGAATCTATAGCGAAGCAAGCATATATCATTTGTTAAAATGCTTTTCTTGGCCCAAGAAAAAAAAAAGTTTACTCTATATCTTTGTTGTTTGATCCAATATCTTGAGTTTGTTTAATAGAATTGAAAGTATGTAGTGAATGCCAGTGGATAATTGTATAATGTAATAAATATTAGAAGTTAAAAACTGTGGCATTTGCAGGTTTACATTTTTGTTCAAGCACCCATACCGCGCCGGCTGAATCACGTTTTAAATATAATATTATTTGCATTATTGAAAAAAAAAATATTATTTTGGCACTGGTCATGAGTGTATATATATTATTTAAAAATTATAGAAAGATCACCCATTAGAAAACTTATTTACCAAAGTCACTAGAAATTTGTTTGAGTTTAGATGAAATCTATCTTTGGCAGGTGCATTTCTTTTTTAGTTTTGTATAACATATTTTCAGCTGTGAAAAATGAAAAGTATTTACACACAGCTGTAGAAATGTATAAATACCGTCAAGTCACACATCAATTAGTCAATGTGGAACATTAATATATTAGAGTAAAATATATTAAATATCCCTCTATTTTATCTAAATTACAGAAACATCTCATTTATGCATTTTGAAAACCTATATAAACTTCATTTAAATTGAAATCCTATATAAACTTCATTTTAAATTAAAATGCATGTTACACAAAACTGCTTTATATTTTTGAAATTTCATTTTCATCCATCCAACTATTATTAGTTCATCATTAAGTTTGACTCTTAAAAGTGGATTTTGACCAAAATACCCCCATTTAACATAATAATTATTGAAAGACAAAACAATTATACAACCGAACAAATTTAAGATAGATATAAATTCAAAATTTTTAATATATAATGAAATTTATTAATTTTGATTATCTTATAAAATTTATAATTTTTTTAATTTTTTTATCATTTTTATTAGAACTTATTTATTTATATTTCTTTTATATGGTTAAAAATAGATTTTTAAATAGATTTTATTTTTATCATAGAGTATAAATGAAATAAGTTTGATTGTTTTAAATATTATGTCAACTATTTAAATTTATAATTTACAATTCTTGAACAATTTTTTCCTAATAAATTTATAAACACATTGAGTTCGTATATATTTATTAAAATAATTAATCATATTTTCAATAAATATTTTATACCTACATTAACTAAATTAATTAAACTTATGCTCCAATATAATTAGAAATATTCAATAAATGTATCTGAAAGGAAAAAATAAAATTATGGAAAATGAAAAAAAAAGAAAACTCTCAAATTATTCATATCAATTTGCTAAAAAAAATTCATATCAATTATAACTAAAAATATTGATTTAATATCATAAATGATAAATTAGTGAATAAAATTTATTTTGATAAAAAATTTAATCAAAAATGTTTTTTGGAATATTGTTAATGGTGTTAAGAGTTAAGGCTTGAGTGTTTGTTTTACCAAAAAATCTCCCATTAGTTTTGTGGGACATATTTTCAGCTGTGTAAAATGAAAGACATTTGCAGATAATTGAAGAAGTGTTTATATACCTTCAAGTCATTCACCAATTAGTTAACGGGGAACTTTAATATATTATAATATAGGAAGCATACAGACAGCTGGTTTGTGACCTAACTTTCATTTTACGCATAAACATAAAGAGAAAGAAATATAAGTACAATTGAAGGCCAGATCAAGTCTCGTTCATTCACCATCTGAATTGACGAACCCTCGCCAATATGAGAATTTCCGCTACTTTCTCCGAACATCTACGTAATCAACCAAAGTATAGGCCTATATAGAAATAACATGTGTCAAATGCTAACAACTATATACTAATTTATGACAATGCGTATTCTCTTCAACAAGCTAGATAGGAGGGTTATGTCGCATTAATTGTATATTCATGTGAGATTGAGAGAAACGAATGTAGCATTGAGAAAATATTTTGAATAAAGATATATAAAAACTTTGAACTTATCATAATAAATAGTTCCGCAAGATTGACCATACATCCTTATTGCAATGCACAACAATAATAATCCGGCAAATGAATAATCTTCTCATCTGATCAGGGTATTACAGTTATATAATAAAATTGTTTACCTGTTAGTCTTGGAATCTTCTCTTTATCTTTGTCTTCAAAATAGAAACTTTAACATAAATCCAGTCTTTGATGTATTCGAAGAAGTGAAAAAAGGATCGCATCCATGAACTTTTAAGAAATGAAGTCCCACAAACTCCCCAAAATCCAACAATGAAGCCAAGAGCCATGCTCACATAAAACCCAAAGCTTATGAGACTATCATCACCACCTGCATCAATGTTATGTGGATTCGGATTCAAACATCCTTCTGTGAGTGGTGGGCCACAGAGCCCCTGATTTCCCATATAACTGGAAGCATCAAAGGTTTGAAGTTGGGTGGCAGTTGGAATCTTTCCTGATAAATTGTTGAAGGACAAGTTCAAGACACTGAGAAAACTCAAATTTGAGAAGCTGATTGGAATTTCACCAGAAAGAGAGTTCCTCGACAAATCAAGTGATTCCAATCTTTCCATTTGACCCATGTAGAAAGGAATGGGTCCTTTCAAATTATTTCCAGACAGATTTAGGGAAGCCAATGCCACAAGTGTAGTTATGCCACTTGGTATTTCTCCTGTTAAGTAATTGCAAGAGAGATCAATGGTTTTCATGAGTCCAAGAATCTTACTGTACTCAGCATGTTCTCCTTTCCATGACAACGTTGCTGTGTCCATGAATGATAATTCACTAAAGTCTACAGCAAAAAGGTAAGAAATTGATAGGCTCCTAGTTGTCATATTTGACATCGCGCTCAAATTACCAAAGCAATTCGGTATATTTCCTGTTATATTATTTATTGACAGATCTAAGATTTGAAGATCTGGCAAATTACATAAATTTGAAGGAATGCTTCCTTGAAGCTTATTTGCTTGCAAACGTAAACCAATCAAATTGTGCAAGTATTTCCCTATCCATGATGGCAATTTTCCATTCAAATTATTCTGTCCAAAATCAATGAACAACAAGTTCGAAGAATTCATCAAAGATGGCAAATTTCCAGAGAGGTTATTGTTATTCAGATGGATACTTTGAAGATGGTACAAAGAACCAGCTGAATTCGGTATTGCCCCATAGAAATGATTGTTTTCTAATCTGAGAACACTCAAGGATGGAAGTTGCTCCCAACAATCAGGAAGTTCTCCAGACAAAAAGTTGCTTGAAATGTCAAGATAATATAAGCTACCTTGAAAAGTTTCACAAATGGAAGATAATGTGCCTGAAAACATATTATTCGAGAGAAGCAATACTGTTGCATACGGTGGAAAACGTGGTAGGGGACCAGACAAATTGTTGAAACTCAAGTCCCAAACATAATCTTTAAGTGTCAAGACTGATTTTGGCAATTCCCCATAAAGTTTGTTATGGGAAAGATTCAAGTATTGTAAAGAATTTAGCCAAAGCCATTGAGGAATTGAATCTAAAATTGACGCATATGAAATGTCCAACATCAGAAGCTCCCTTTGATATTTCAACCACCTTGGAAAGTGGGGACCGAAATTGCACGATGATGCAAAAAAGATTTGCAATTGAAAAGGTGGCACCCAATTCGAACTGAAGTTGAAAAAAATTAAATTTTGTGACACATCTAAAACTGTCAACTTAGAGAGAGTTGATAGATGTGTTTCATTAATAACACAATTCAAACTATTTGAAGAAAGCTCCAATACAAGAAGGTTTGGAACTTGACCAAAAGCACTTGGATGAATATTCCCGTTCAACCTATTGTTTGAGAGATCCAAGTACTTCAACGATACAAGTCCAGCAAACACCGGCAGTGGCCCTGTTAAATTGTTATGGCTCAAATACAATTCGGAAAGGTAAGGTAAGTGCCCAAATGATTGTGGAATTGACCCATGAAGACTAGTATTCTGAATAACTAAAGTCACCACTTTGGAAAACCCTGAAAAATCAGGAAATGGTCCACTACCAAAAGGATTGCCTGTAAAACCCAACTCCTTTATACTATTTTGAGCACACCTCAACTGTGGTATCCAATCACTTAATTGATCTGAAAAATTGTTGTTCGACAACCATAAGGTTTTCAATCGGCACAAATTTTGGATGGATTTTTTCATGCTACTCTCGAGTTTATTGTCTTGAAGATCAAGAACTTCAAGAGAAGTGGTATTTGTGAAAGCATCTGAAGGAATATGTCTCAAAAAATTGCTAGAAAGATGTAAAGATTCAAGAGAGTTCATATTTGAAAAAGCTTTGGGACTAATAAGTTGCAAAGTATTTGACTCAAGGTTCAAAACTTTAAGGGAATTTATATTCAGAGCATTTGGAAAAATATGATCCAAAGTGTTATAAGAGAGATCAAGATCTATTAACACCTTGCTAATGTTAGACAACCAGGGTAGGATTGAAGAGTCTAAATTATTGTGTGAAAGAGAAAGGACTTTGAGGGTAGTGGAAGAGTTAGTGTGGTCAAAAGATGCTGGATTGACATGAGACATGAGAGCACAATGGTCCAAGTAAATTTCAGATAGATCAGGAGCTTTGGATAATGATGATAGCCAATCAATAGCTTGACTCATATTATTGCTTGACAGGTAAAGATATCTCAAAGAAGAAAGGTGAGAAATCCACTCAAGATCATTCACAATCAAATTATTATAGCCAAGGTCTAGAGTTTGCAAATTGGATAGATTTTGCAGTCCACGAGGAATAGTGCCACCAATTGAACTAGTAGAAATACGTAACTCTCTTAGTTGACGAAGCGAACCAACGCATTCTGGAATTTTGCTCCCTTTGAAATTGTTTGAATTGAGATTCAAGTAAGTAAGATGCTGCAAATCACATAATGAGGAATCGATATTTCCAGAAACATCCAAAGTTTGAAGTTCGAGCTTGGTAACATGACCTGTCAAATTACTGCATGATACTCTACTCCACTGACAGCAATCAACTTCAGTTTCCCAGTTGGACAACACGCCGGACGCATCAATGAAACCATGTTTTAACTTGAGAAGGGCTTGCTTATCTGTCTGTATGCAACTGATCTTCATATTGGAGTATCCTTCACAACAAAAGAAGCATAAAACACCAACAAGCCAAAAGAAACTGAACTTAGGGCTGTACATGATGATGAACTTTCTTAATTAATTGGAATTCTTTTAATTTGGATAGTAAGAATAGATAGGGGAGAGGTACGTCTTGGGGAGTGAATGATCCATGGATCATTTATAAAAAATGTAATGGTCACCAAGTTTTTCAAATAATTTTATTTTAGACAGTAAAATTATTGGCGTCAATGTGATAAATATTAATTCAATATATGAATAACTTGAAGTTACGTGCTTTATGTGGTTGGAAATTTTTATTCATGCCGGCCGTACATATTATGAGAAGGTTCATGCCGGCCTAGATTGAACAAGATCCACGTATAAAATATGAATCACGCTTAATTTCTTTTGATTTTATTAAAATTGTTATATTTATTGGATCGGTCTGAGTCTCGTGCCTTCAATAAAACCTTAATCATCGACATAAATGAAGTGGAAAAAGTACTCCAAAATACATTACAATGACAAAAATAAATAGGCACATATCAAAATATAAGACATACAGCCGCTGCGTGTGTATGATTATGTTGCATTAAAACCCATAAACACTACTTTGACTTATCAGAATTAGACTAAAAATTACTAAAAAAAATCCCCCGTTAAAAATTTATTACCCAAGGCACATAAAGACCCAAGTTCTTGCTTGAGTGGGTGTAACTTATCTTCATGCGATGCAACTCTTCTTTAACTGTATACATCATATCTTCAACTAGTGCAAATGTCGCATGTTTTACCCATAGTTAACTATGCACATAGAATCGGATCAACTAAAAATAGGTTGCGTCTGGATCCATAACCAAGTTTCAGGTACCTTTGGGCAATAAATGTTGCAATAGGCCATTTTTCAATAATTTTCTCCTAAAATAATAGGCATTAACAATATATTTCCTTACCTTAGTTTTTTTATGAATACCGTGTGAGCTTATTGGTTGATGACTATATATATATACACTCGTTTGACTGGAGAGGAATATAACTTTTCTGTCGGTCAGTTATAAAGGCCGGCTATAATATGTGGTGCTAACTGCCGACGATGTAAGGCTAAATGCAGGCCAGTGCTTTAATCAAAGGTAGATAATGTATCTTTTATATATTATTCTACACGTAAGGAGACATAGATACTATAGTAGTAATAAGAGAAGGCGTCCGATAGTTATAAGAACATCAATATTTTTTCCCTCTCCCAAAACATTCCTAATTATCTAAAGCAATTAATACTACAATAAAAGTACTAGATGATGAGAGGATTCTTCTTCCTTTTATCCCCTGAATCAGTTGTCGATTTTAGATCATAAACAATATTTTCCTCCAATATCCATAATTCACACATTTGGATATGTATTACATTAAATTGTTTGTCGTTGAAAAAATAATATGATAAATGCGAACGGTTATATGGCTTGCAAAATAATGGCGAATGAGATTTTTCCTTTTGTGGCCAAAATTGGGGAATGAGATTAACTTCAAAATAACTCAAGCAAATGATGATGAAATCATAACCATAACTATCAATCAATTTAATAAAATAGAGTTTGGGCTATTTCACCATAATATTGATGAATTATAAAATGGGGCCCAAGTGTTCAATTTGCTGATGACCTATTCAATTCTTCTTTATCAATATTGGTTCATCGTCAATTATATTATAACTAGATTTGACACCCCATGTGATGTACGGAACGTTAACGCTCCATTTGTTTCAAAGTAATGGAGGAGACGCGGAAGGAAAATTATTATGAGGCCAAAGGGTCAACAATGTTGATTATGATTAAGTACTTTTTTTGTCCTATTTATAAGACAGAGAGAGAAAATTTTTTTTAGAACTATTTATAAGGCAGAGATATAAATTTTTCATATGAATGTATAGTTATCCTTCATTTATTATGTACCGACTTTATTCTCATGGGTTGTATTGTGTATTAAATAGGGGTAAAGTTAGAATGTTGTTAAATTTTAAGGCAGAGTTAATTAAGTTTAATATTTTTTTTCTTGATCTATGTGAAATATGTTGTCAATGATTTATAAATAAAATCAAAGGAGTACTTAGTAACACCACAAGAAACATAAAGACACAAGACAAATAAAATCTTAAGACAATCCAGCAAGGTATGAAAGTGACAAAAGCCTATTTTATTATATTATTTTATACTTTATTAAGGGATTTTACCACAATTATTGAGCTTTAAAATGCCTTTGTTATAATTTATTAGAATTAAAAGTAAATGCATTGAATTAAAACTAAAAAGGGAAAAATTGTCTTAATTATTGGAATTCAATTCCATCGCCGCCGCCGGCGTGTTGCAGCTCTGGCAACCTCCACCTTGTCGCTGGCACCTGGATCCGCCATGTGGAGCAGTTTGGCTCTGTCACATGTCGCAACCTCTTTTTTTGTGGAAATGCAACTCAACTTGCCTTCCTTTGGTTCGAACCCATGACTTTGTCCGTACGCACGCGATGCCTTATCGGATGGGCTCGACTGCTTTGGCTTTTTATTAGGGAGAATCCCTGAAAAGGAACCTGGAAATTGGGAATTGACATATGGGTTTTTTTACCAAAAGTTGATTAGAAAATGTCAAAATGTGATGAGGAATTCCCAACTTTTTTCTTGCGAAATGACTGATCTATCATTTCCCAATTTCTAGGTTCCTTTTTTGTCATTTCCCTTTTTATTATTTCACAATTATATATATATATATATATAATCAATTATTTATAAATATATATTTGTTTTTATATATAAATTGAATAATAATATAAAATAATTTTATATATTCTTATAATCTTTAATATAAATTAACTTCAAATTAAAAAATTTTTACATCTTAAATAAATTTCATGACTATATTTTTGTCTAATTTCTAAAATTAATTTTTTTATTAACATTAATTAATAACTAATAAATATTTATATGACTAATAATATCATAATTTTAATTTTATAAATATATTTTTTAAAAATTAAATTTAATTAAAAAATAATTATTAATTTAAAAATAATA
Organism: Inga oerstediana; assembly: GCA_963210345.1. Lineage (NCBI taxonomy): Eukaryota > Viridiplantae > Streptophyta > Magnoliopsida > Fabales > Fabaceae > Inga > Inga oerstediana. Next base: position 31,004,746 of record OY723405.1, read on the forward strand.
ATTTTTTTTTATTTTTCAGACATAATTTCCGACGAAAAATTCTATGGCAAAATTAACCACAGAATTAATCCGTCAGAAATTCAATGGCAAAATTATTTGCCACAGAATATTTTCCATGGCTAATTTCATGGCAAATTTTGCCATAGAAAAAATTCCGTCAGAAAAGTTGACGGATTTCCGATGGAATTTGCCACAAAAATTGTTTCCATGGCAAATTCTGTCAACAATTTAATGTTTTTTTTGTAGTGTTCATCCTTTTTAATTTGTAGTTGTCACTTAAGTAATTTAGCAACCAAGATAATTAGGCTCCAATTAGTGCATCGACGTAAGTTAGCATCACTGTAGTGCATATTCATTAAACATTTTCGATCTACAACAGATACTGAAATAGATTTGCATTTATTATATATCAAATTAAATCAGATTAAAAAACCTAAAATCCTGTTCTGGAAAACACAACACAAACATATACTTAGATGGCCCGTTATAGTAGAGAGTGCATCCATTGTACAAACAATGAGGTCCAACAATATATAGTCCATCAACAAACCATAATGCAATTACAAAGCCAAAACTTATCATGTGTCAAACTAACCAGAACTTTTAACATATGATCATGATAAACATAAACATAGTAGTCACAGCCATTTGGCTCAACTGATATCAAACGCCTCTTTTTGTTTTGACTTAAATAAGAGGTTATAAGTTCAACTCTTCATGAGAATGATGGGTGTATGAGCATTCTTATGTTGGATGAAGAAAGACAAAAGAGTGATAGGAAGAATGCAGTGGATAGAAAATCTTCCTAATGAAAATGGATCATATATATGGAGTCAATAAAGGTAAAAAAAATAAAATGAGTAACAAAATAATAAATGGAGACACAAGAATTTAACGTGGAAAAATCTCGCCCTTAATGTGAGTGAGAGCAAACGACCACATCCAAAAGCAAAAATTCCACTATCTTCAAAAGGAATACAATGTTCAATGCTCTAATACAAAGCTTAACTATAGGAGGACAACAAATTCCCCTCATCCACAAAAATAACCAAAGGATTATATTAATAAAAGGCATATCTCCCTTCCTTCTTTAGCCATTCCTAACACCATTAGCAGCCAAGAGAGAGAGAGAGAGAGAGAGAGAGTTGAGAGAATTTTAGAGAGAGAAGGAGGAAAATCTCACAAGGTAGGTCAATTTCTTCAGTGAATTCATACCTAACGTATATAATCCTTCTCCTAAGCTTCTCTTCTATGATATTCAAGGTTGTTTGAAGCAAAATTTCATTGTTAAAGGGACTTAGGGTTCAGCTACAATAGGAAAAGCTAGAAGGAAGAAGAGGTAACTTCCTAAACTTCAAATACCAGTTGTTCCGGCTGCTGTGAGAAATTTAATTAGTGGATTTCTACTAGATTTGTTCTGTTTGTAAATTTTGGAAAAGATGTGTTCTAAACGTTATCCTGCCCAAATTGAGTCTAAATGGTGGTTTTAATGTAATTAAATAGTTAATAAAGTGGTTAGGAGTATAAAGGAGCAAGTCTGCGAAGTCAGAATTGGAAAACCCCAATTTTTCCTAGAGAATCCTGGGATTTGGCCAGCTCTAGTTCAGCGAGTTAGAGTTAGATTTTTGATGATATGATGATTCCATTGAGTTCAGGAGGAGAAATTAGGTGGGATTACAGTTGAACACTTTTTCAGGAAGCCCTAGAAAGCGAAATTACCAAAACACCCCTGAAACCCTAAAATAAGGGCTGCTAAGGGCATTCTTGTCTTTTGATAGTGAATTTTGTAATTCCTAGTCCGGAAATGGATCATTGGGTAGAAATATGTCAGAATAGCCTATGTCAGAATTTCAGAAAAAAGTACAGTCGGATCGGGTACGTCGGGGCATGGCCGAGTCCCCAAGGGCATTTTGGTAAATTCTCACAATAGGCTCATATAACTACTAGAAACACTATAGAAGTGCTTGAAATAGTACATGAATGGGTTTTAACCTAATTCTTGTACATTTGCAATTTTAAGATTGAGTTGGGAGCCCAAGTCGTTGGCACGTATATCGAGGACGCCTATCGAGGTGAAAAAGGTCTAAGGTAATAGCTATAATATCTCATATACTATGTGATTGTTGATATGTTATATGTTATTATATTTTATGATATGAAGACAATGCCTGAAGTATGTTACCTAGCTGTGGTTAGGTACCCAGTTGAGGTACGCCTGAGGTACACTACCTAGCTGTGGTTAGGGGCCTAGTTGAGGTACACGTAGGGGATCCAAACAGCGATTTGGCCCTGAGTTTTGTGTACACACACGACATAATATGGAATTTTCATCTTACACTATATGGTGCATTGCATATTTAATTCTCGCATTTTATATGTTTGATTGTATGTTGCTACTATGATTCCTCAGAATCTTACCCCTTTTTATAAATAACAATGTCTCAGCAGGAACCAGCAGCTTTAAGGCAAGGTTGTAGACTTAGGGAATTGATGGCACATATCCTGAGGCAGGAGCTGTTTTGTTATATGTAGTCCATTTTGTTCGAATATCTTGGATATTTTGGAAAACTGGTAATGTAATCAAGCCTATTATTTCAATAATATCAGTATATTTCCACTATTCTGTGTTACTCACCGAACTATGCATAAGCTATCTAAAAAATGTGAAAATAAGATAAGGGTATGACATCTACACAACAAAATTCATTTAATTATTTTTGTTTTCGTAAAATAACATCTAGTCAAAAGATTTTGTTTTTATTTGGTCAAGGGAATATATAATCAATTTCTCCCTTGAGATTTGAACTTGTGTTCTATTTCTTAGAGGAGTATGATTACTTACCAAATCAATCAACAACTTATTAGTCAAGTCAAAAGATATTTTAATATTATTGTGAAAATTTTAGGCGTTGAATCTAATTGACTAATTTCGGTCAAAAAAGAAAAATCCAATTGACTAACTGAAGTGCCCAAACGTAATGCGACAAGAAATTTTAGGGCCTATTTGGGAAGGTGGTGGGGGTTGAAAAAGCATGGTGGGAGTAAAATAAGGTGTTTGGATTGGCATTTTTTCACATAGGTTTTTAAACCAAAAGCTACTTTTAAGAAGAAACCACTAAGACCTACTTTTTACAGTACAGATGGGATTCTACTACCGTCAATCCAAACATAGATCACATTTACAATATGACTTTTATCCTATCTTAAGTTTGTAAAAGTCATATTGAAAAAAAGTCACTTCTGTTACCACTAATCCAAATACCCTCTTGTTTCACATGGCGCTAAAGAAATAAGAGAAGAGACTTGGGTTTTCATAGAACTTTGGGGGTGCACAAATATTGGGTTAGGCATCAACCAAGGCCGGGTTGGACTTGGTCCACTGGATCACTCAACTGATCTGCCAAGATTTTTTTTTCTTAAAAAATGTTGGATGGAGTAGAAATTTGGGGGAAAAAATATTAACATGTGTTATAAAAAAAATAAGAAACACATACTCCACTGGTCCTTAATATAAAACATATTTATCTAATTTGATTAGATTAATTAAGGATATTAGTTGAGTTAGTTAATTTATATATAATTTCTAAAACACTCTAGTCATCTTCCTTGATTCTCTCATTCCCTTTCCTTTTTGATTATTGTAAGGAGAGCATCAATAGGGGTAAATTAGAAAAAAATTAATAAATATAAAAACTATACCTTATACTAAAATCAACCCCCTAAAGATGTTTTATATTAAGGACGGGTGGTGGGAGTATGAATATATTCATCTCACCGGTCAGCTGAACTATACAGTTTGAATTGGCAACGTGATGTCAAGTCCAACCCAATGGTCATGTTGGTGGTTGGACCTGGTGTTGTATGGTTTTCATTCGTGTTCTTTATTGGGAAAATGACAATTATATCTCAAGCAACAGAAAAAATATTACAAAAGTTTCTTTAAAAAGTCAATGGTTAAAAAAGTCCTTAGGGACTTTTCTGACATGAATTCTCAATATTCCTTTACCAAAATACCCCCTAAGCAATTTAACCATTGTCATTGGTTACAACATCTTATGCTATATTTACAACATCGTAAGTTATATTAACAACATAGTAGTTACGTTTACAACATGTTATGCTATATTTAATGAGTTGTAAACGTAACTGAAGAGGTTGTAAACGGACACAATCACGTATTTTATATACATGTTATAAACGTAACTGACTATATTGTTAATATGACTTATGATGTTGTAAACATAGCATAACATGTTGTAACCAATGACAATGGTTAAATTGCTTTGGGGGTATTTTAGTAAATGGACATTGTGAATTCATGTCAGAAAAGTCCGTAAGGACTTTTCTGACCATTGACTTTTCAAAGGGACTTTTGTGGTATTTTTTCTGTTGGTTGGGACCTAGCTGTCATTTTCCCTTCTTTTTTTATTTAACCACGTTTGTACCCGGAAGAGACTGGGCCGGGGCGGGCGGGTTAGTTATTGGGCTCCTTGTGCAACCCTAGAATATAAGGAGTTCTGACTTAGGAGTTACACGGTTCTTGTGTGTATCAAAATCAAGTTTGTACCACTTCCTCTCATCTCCACAATGCATTGTGCTCGCGGTTGCGTATCTCTCTTTTCTTATAAAGGAATATATTGCTTTCTCTATACTCTTGTTGATCATCCACCAAGTATAAACTATATATAACCCAACAATTGCGAATATATTTATAATTTTATGTGCAATCTAAGGATTCATAATCTTCATTTTAACCCAAATAAAACTAAAAATTTTCTACCTTAGGGAATCTGAATAATCCAATAATTAGTAACAAAAGCATTGTAATTAAGTGGCTGACCATATATTTTGTGCCCTACTTTCACTCTTGTTCTAACATCTAAAACCCTATAAATAGTATGGGAAAGAGGGTATATAACGATGAAAAATAACAAATTGAGAGGGCTCCCACACAATTAAGGTCCCCTAATAAGCCTTAAAGGCATATCATCACCATGGTGATCAAATGATCACCCCTTTTATGTTGGCTGTGATAGAAGTCCCAGCTGAACAAATCTCTTAGTTCGGCTGGCTTCTTAATTAGCTTCTATCTCTTTGGCATGGAACATATGGAGGTACAGGTAAGCCTTGATTTATATATGAGAAACTATTAAACATATAACTGTTTTAATGAGAGAGCAATTCTTTTATTGTATTTTGTGATTGGGTTTACACCATGTCTTTCTATCGTTTTGAAATTATTTAGTTCTGATGATTTGAAATGTGGTTTAAATTGTTCAAGATAATGTCTTGTGAAAAATATAGTTTATTGAACTTCTCTCGTTCTACATATTATGTTTTTTATTAGTAGAATTAGGTATAACCATTGATTATTTTGTATAAAAATATAAAGGGAAATTAGAATCGCTGAAAAATCCCTATTGCAAAATTTATTATCCAACACTAATTACAGAACTCAGGCCCTTGGGTGTATACAACCTATATTCATCAGATGTAACTCTTCTTTTAGTGTGTGCAACACATCTTTAACTATGTGCAAATGCCTTCCCTTTTACATATAGTTAAAGATAGGTTCCACATGACTAAAAAAAATGTAGCATCCATTTGAAATAGGTTACATGTATGCATGGGTCTTTAAACAAATTTCAAGCATATTTTGTAATGAGGGACTTTTCAGCAACTATTTAAAATAAATTATTAGCGGTCTTAAAACGTACCAAGAGATTTGAAACATTTCATTTTCGCAAACACTTATAATACTATAAATGTGTGTTACTTTTCCCTATTTATAATCAATATTATTCCAACTTCGTCTAACCGAAATTTCTGTTGTTGCAGCCAGATATCTGTCCAATTTCATGTTGTCACTGTACTAAAATGTGATTGCCATTTGGCATATACAACATTGTGATCAATTTATAGGTTCAAGGATCCCATTGATAAGAGAACATTATGGGATCTCCAAATTAATCGGATACTTCCCAAAACTATATCTAAGATGATGAAATGTATATAGAAATCTTGACTTTGTAATGGTTGGCGTGAGTTGATATATAAAGGGGCACCAACCAATACACCTCAATGTCAAGATGAAATTATTATACTTTTCGCATATGAATATATGCTTTTGTCATATACCACCCACAATCCTTAATATAAAATATCGTTTGCAGTGTAATTTACACTACAGATAATATCTTATTCTTATATTAAGGATATGATGTAATATTTGATATCCTTAATATAAAATATCGTTTGTAGTGTAATTTACACTACAGATAATATCTTATTCTTATATTAAGGATATGATGTAATATTTGATAGGTTCACAAACAAAACATAATCCAATATGACATTGCAGGCACCAATATTCGGGACCCCGACATTTGTGTTAAGCCTATTGTGCACCACAATGCTGCACATAAAAAATACGTATTCCATCCTTCGTCTTAATTAAGAGACATTCTAAAAGAAATATAAATGATCATGATTGCTAATAATAGTTGGTCAAGTTGGTAAGGCACTTGCTCATGACCTATAAGGTCATGAGTTCAAATCTCATTGCCAATGTGATGACTTTATTAGTGCGGCAATCTTTAAGCATCTCTCTAAACACTTTTTGAGCGGTGTAAAAGCTGGAGGGAGTACACTGTACATAAACATGTTTTAGGAGCACAAATATGGGAGCGTTTATATTTAATTGTTATTGTCAAATTTACGTGCATTTTCCATATGCATATGCATGCATGTTTAAATACTAATAATTAAGGAAATTAAAAAAATGGTGAAACTAACAAATATATAAAATGATATGATTTTGAAAATGCAGAGGAATAAAGGGCCTCGAGCATCAGTGCCACAGTTTGGGGGGTGGGACCAAAAGAAGGGGGCATCAGAAGCGAGTTTAGGGTACACAATGGTGTTCACAAAGGCTCGTGCTGATCGACAACATCAGAAGAATGACTTGTCTTATGTCAAACGTCAAACCCATCAACAACTCCAAGGTCATCTTCTTCATCACCAAGACAACCTTCCCAACAACAATAACAAACCTAAAGGTCATCAACAATCTCCTCATCAGAAGAAGCATGATCGTCGTCATGGTAAACCAGAAGAAGAAGAAGCTTCTGATTCTGGTTCTGCTACTTCTAATTCAATGGTGAGACCCCATTTCTCTTTCTTCTATTTTTATTCATTTTTTGTTCTTAATTCTTGTTTTTTGATCGTCGTCGTCGTCATCATCATCATCATCATACTTATGATCTTCATTTTCATGGGATTTTTAATTATAATCTTTTATTTGATGCACTTATTCATAAAGTGCATCATGTACATACCAAGAAAGCCCAACACAGCTAGTTGGTATGTAGATGGTAGGATCTCTTAAGTATGATATCCTTAATTCAAACTTGGCCTCGTGCAGGGGAGGCAAACCCTACTTTAGGGACTCTACACCCTAGAAAATTAAGCTTCTAACTATCGGTTTGGTTTGGGGATACTGCCTAGTTTTTAACCCAAAAAAAAAAAAAAAAGTGCATAAAATATACATAGTCTCTTGATGTACGTGTTGTACCCATGTTTTAATACATGGTTAAAATTGATCTTTCATTCCTCAAGAAGATATATGTTAATTATTGCTCATCACAACTTTGATCCGTGCCCCCTTTGTCAACTCATGGATCATTGGTTGGGAAATGAAACAATAATGTGACATCAGAATTAGATAAGTTCCTGTGCATTACACAAAATCTAGCAAATGAGCCGTACTATTCATGATTTATTGAATAGTATGTCTTTCAAGGTTTTTTGTGCCTCTCTTGTTTTTCTCCTAGGGTTTTTCGTAGTTGTGAGCATATGGGTTTCTCTATGTTGACAAGGGTTTTCTCTCAACAGTCTCTCTCTCTCTCTCACTCATTAGTGACTGTCGTTGGAGAAGACATTCATGGTGAGGGATGTAAATATGCTAGTGCATGCAAGTGTGTATCAAGCTAGCTTAGGCTATCAGCAAAATTGAAGGGAGATTGGAGAGGATTTGCCAATTTTAGATCCATATGAGTATCAGTGACAAGAGGCATCAGTATTTTCTATCAAAGTTATTAGTGAAGAGTTTGAGGATTTACGAGGAGAATCTAATTCCTATGAATTTGATAAGGGATTTAAGCAAGAAGTACTATAAAAAATAGGAAATTAGTGTTGGAGTTTAGCGATAGAATTTTATTCAGAAAATCTCACTCAAGTCCTAAGGATCAGATCCCAATATAGATTCTTCTATCAAAAAAGAAGTCCCTAGGGACCTCAATAGTATAGATTCTAAATGTGATTTTATCTTATTGACATAGATAGGCTTGTCAATGGCCACACTATGACTTGTCAATATAAATCACATACACTTGTCAACGGAGCTGTTTCAGTTAACATAGATGGACTTATCAATGGTCACACTATAATTTGTCAATATAGTGATATACACATGTCAATGGGAGTTGATTTAGTTAACATAGATAGGCTTGCGATGACTATTCTATGACATGTCAATATAGTCATATACACTTGTCAATGGGAGCTAATTTAGTTAACGTAACTTGTTAATGGTCACTCTATGACTTGTCAATAAGGTAAGTTCACATTTCGAATCTATATCATTGAGGTTCTTAGAAACTTTTTTGTTAAAGGAATCTAAACTGTGACTTTTTTGTTGTATTTTTTCTAGTCCTTGGAATTTGAGTGAGATTTTCTAAATTATATTCCATCGCTAATCCGTCACAAATTATGTCACTAAAATTAGTGATAGAATTTTTTGTATTGCTAAATTAGTGACAAAAATTTATTCTGTTGCTAATCTGTTGTAAAAAAGATCAGTGATGAAAATTTTTGTTGCTAACATCCATCCATCTCCAAACAATTAAGCAACATAATACAAAATTCCGTAGCTAGTTAATTAGTAACGGTGGAATTGACGATAGAAAAGATTCCGCCGCTGAATGAGTTCTGTCATAAATTAGCAATATGTTGCTAATTTTCTGTTTTTTGGTAGGGAAGGAGACTATGACTTTGCTATTTAGTCTGATGGAATAATGTATTAACATTGTATCTTCTCCGGTTATAGAACAGTATAACCGGTATAGAAACTTTTTTTTTATTTGATAAGGGGTATAGAAATTAAAATCCTTTTTAACTGCTATAAAAGACATATCTGCACTAGTGTCACCCTTTCATCTTTAATTGGTTTTAAGCCAGAATCTGAGCAAAGGACGGCCTTTATTCATCAACAATTTGAAAGGCTGTAGAATAATTAATATAATATGGACTAGATGGAAAGTGAGTTTGAATCTATTTTGTCTTCCAAAATATCCGACTGGATGAATAAGAGTGGAGGAGTCACTAGGAATGTGATTTCTGAGGCCTTGGAAGCTTGGGAATGATCCTTTGGAGGTGTCTATAAAATCTTTTCCATTAGTGATCTGATCTTTTCAGCCAAATATATGAGATTCAATAGTAGCCCAAGCTACCAAACAAGTAGAAAAATGGTATAGCGAGGTGTCGAGAAGAAAGATAACAAATTAATAGAGTTTGGATTCTCTAGCTAACATCACAAAAAGGAGTTCATCTTATGCATTTAGAGAGAGATAATTAAAGAGAAAAGAGAAGATGCGTCACGCGAAGCCTATCTTACTCTGTGATTCAATAGTCCAAGCTATAAAGTGATCTATATTAAGGACGAGATAGTAGAAAATAGGGTTGGAGTTTCTGATTTGAAAACCTATCTACATTAGCTTTAATAAGGATTGACATAGGTTTGCTAAGCATTTTCTGAAAAAAAAAAAGTTTAGTTTCTATGTTGCTTTCATTGAAAATCGATGTAGATTAGCGTTACTATGTTGATCAAACAAAGAAACCACATGGTATATATATCTAATTTAACTTTGATAAAGGTAATTTTAAATGCCCCCGGCTTCTTTTATTACGTCAGTTTTCTAACTTATTGATGTTGATGAGGTAATTTGTACTATTGTACTTGTTTATAAAACGGGGTTAATGTCTATTTCTTTCTCATAAGTTGTCAAAAAACCTCAATTTTATCTTAGAAGTCCAAGGGCTGACCCACGGGCTTTTACTAAACAGGTCAGGCCTAAAAAATTTATACTTTTTTTTGTACTCAAGCCTAAATGCTGAAGAGGAGCCTAGATAGAGGAGAAGGAAAAAAAAATGCTAGATATTTTTGCCCCTGAAGCTGAAGAGGAGCCTACTTATAGTGAAGCACAATCAATTTAGGTTGATTGGTCTTGTGGACTTCTTGTGGTTGATTGGTTGTGGAACTGGACATTAATTTTTGTTTGGACTTAGGTCTTAGTGTTTATGTTTTGTTAAACATAGATAATATTTAATGTTTTAACTTAATTGTGATGATATCAATATTTTAAATAAGGTATTTTAATCTTTAGGCGTATAAGAAGCAAAAAAATGTGAAATGGGCCTGAAGCCCACAGGCTGGGCCGCCAATATCAGGGGTTTTTTTGGACTCAGGCCTAAACAAGCTGGCCCATTTAAAGCCAAGCCCATCAAGGGCTGGCCCGTTTTCCCAATACTAGCTGGTAGGTTCATGTATCATCTATGTCAATTTTTATTAAGGTGAAAATTTGCTATGGAAGTTTTCAATAAGGAGCAATGTTGTTTAGAAAATATTTTGGACTCAATATTGACCTAAAAGTTTCCAAATTGTAGCAATGTCGCCCCAACCATTATAAAAGTTAAGTTTGACCATTGTTTGATCAAATATGCTAAGTTGGCAGAGCGAACGACATGAAAAAGAAGTCGCAGATGGAGAATGAGCTCACATTCACTAGTGAGTAATGAAGAAAAAGATTCAATTACTGGATTAATTGACACAATGAACAAGATTACTGATAACAAGGTCACTACCCCCATCATTGTACCTCAACGACATCGAGATAAATAAGTACCTTTTTTATTTTCTCTTCATAACACAAGATGCTTTGCACCTTTTAAATTTTCTCCCATCATTCAGATGAGGGGCATTATTTTTTTTAAAAAAATTCTTTATTTATAAATCTAACTTTGAAAAAAAAAATGAAGTGAATGATACATGGACTTATCAAATAAGCATATTTGGGCAACTAAGGGGTAAAATTAACTTGGATAGCAACCAAGGTGAAATTACTATAATTTGAAAACTTCCAGGGCAGCATAACTCTTGAGTGAAAACTTTCGGGACAACTTTACATCTAAACCCAAACACAAAAATGACAGGGATGCTATGTGGACTGCCAACTCAGCATGTTTGGTCAACTAAGGTGAAACTTAACCTAGACAACAACGGGGGCGAAATTGCTATGATTTGGAAACTTTCGGGGTGACATTACTCCAAAAAAAGTTTATGGGGGAAACATGGATCTTAACCCTATAAAATATGAACCTTTCACACTTCTTTTCATTTTCCTTTTTCTATCTTTTACACTTCACAAAGGGCCCGTTTTGTTCGATCCCATTACACCCTGCAGTAAAATGTAATGCAATGTAATGGTAATGCAATACCATATTAATTACACGGGTAGTGTTTGGTTACGTTTGATTTTTAAGCAAGGTGCAATGAGTTAATATTTTAACAATTATTTAAAATTAATATATTGCACAAAGCCTATTTTACCCTTAATATAATCTTTGTAGAAAAAATAGTTAATAGTCGGCGGCGGCAGAGATGGAGAAGGAAGAGGTAGTGGCGGCGGCAATGATGGGGGTGGTGGCAGAGGAGGGGGTAGTGGTGGTGGCGGTGGGAGGCCAACAGCGGTGAAGGAGGAGCTCGTGGCGGCGGCGGGCATTTGACAGTGGCTGAGGAGGTAGTGTGTGGTGGCAGTGGGTGGGGATGGTGACAGAGGAGGACGTAGCAGCGGCGGTGGTGAAAGAGAAGGTGGTGGCGGCGGCAGTGGCTGGGTGGTGGTGAAGCAGGTAGTGGTGGTGGCGTTGGGAGGCAGCAGGGGTGCGGGGAGGTAATGGTAGCGATGGCAACGATGGGGGTGGCAGCTACAGCAGTGGAGGAGGAACAGGTAGTGGCAGCAGCAGCGGGTGGAGGTGATGGCGGTGGAGGCAGAGAAGGTTGTGGCGATGGTAGTTGTGGCATAATGTGGCAAGTGAAAGAAGATAAGTGAAATAAAGACATAGGAAACTCAAAGATAAATTGAACTTTTAAAATCATACAATTGGATGATAATGGGTATTCATAGGAGGGTATGAATGAGAATTACCAATTTTTTGGTAATCATCATTACTATGGTAAACCCTATTTCCATACTAAAGAGTTATCAAACACTCTTATTTTAATAATACAATTATGATTACCATTATAGACATGCAATGGGGTTGAACCCAACAGGCTCAAAGTTAGTTTCAGTGCTCATGTCAATGATGGGCACCAAAAGCTCATAGCCTCTACAGACCTTATCTCTCTTCAAATTCCACATGTCTAATAGATGGCTTTTTTGGATTTATTTGACCATCAAGTTATGAATCCCTAAGCCCAAATTGCAAATCTAGAAAGTTATATACATATAAAACAAAGAAAAAAAATGTTATGGATACAAGTTTAAAGGGAGAATTTCTCCTAGAACAACTCACTTCTTATGAGTTGAGACTTCTTAAACTTTTAAACCTCAATTCACTTATGAGGTTTCATACATATGAGAATAATAGATAGAGAAGCTATCACAACTATGAAGGAGTGACCATAAAAGGGAGAGAGAAACATGGGATCTAGAAGCTAGCTAATTGAGAAGAACAAAGCATGAATAGCCTACGTACGAAGCACATAAATGTCAATAAGTGAGGCAAATGGGATTTAATAAATTAGGTTAATGGCGAAGGAAGGATTAGGAAGCAATCACAATGCCATATGCATTTTATTTATGGGAGAAGCAAATGTTGTTCAAAAATTATTATAACTAGTAAGTCTAATAATTCACAAGTCTAGTAGAATATAGTATGGTTTGTTATTGAAACTTCTCTATTATTTAGTTTGCATTCATTTTGGTTATAGTTCATATACTTTGAATGTATATATTAATTAAATTTTTTTTCTGATGCGATCAAATGATGGGCACACACATTATATTAGCACACATTATCACGGGTTTGAATTTGTTACCTCTCCCGTAGATGCCATGTGAACCAATATTCGTTGGCATAGTATTAACTTTTTTTTAATAAGAACTAATTGAGTTAGAATTAAAAATATAACAACGCAGGCATTCTACTACTGTAACCAATAGACATTGATTTGCAGAGTCTAATATTGGTATAATATTTATGACCATTATGCAGGGGAAAAAGAGAAGCAAGATATTGCGGTTCTTCACCTGTTTTAGGCCTTGATGTTGATGATATGCTAAGAACCATACCATTCTCAGTTTTAAAATAATGATGGTGGTGAAGATTTTGAGCTTAATTAATAGGGATCCATATGTACGTGGCATGTAAAGTTTTCATGCACACGCGAATCTTTCCATGTTTTGTATATGAGGATGCAATGCAATGGGCCTGTTTTGATGAAATTTTCTCCTGTTTTTTTTTTTTAAATTTTTTAATCGGAGGTAATTAATCTTGTTTGAGGTAAGGTCATATAATAAATGGATGCACGTTCACTACTACAAAAAGGTTGAAAGGTAGTGCACATATTGTGGCCCTTCCTTAATGAAGTGCCACAACTGCTCATTTTTTTTTTTATATTTTATGTTTTGTTTTACCAGCTGTGGCGCCTGGGAAGGTAGGTGCCACAGCTAGGATGGTCAAGTGTGGCGCCTGGCCAGACAGGCCCCACACATGACCAGGTGGCACCAGCTGTGGCGCCTGGCTATGGTCAGCTGTGGCGCCTGTCTGGCCAGGCGCCACACCTGACCCATTTTTTTTTAAAAAAAAAATTTTATGGTCAGGTGTGGCGCTTGCCTGGTCAGGCGCCACACCCACTACTAGAAAAAACATTTTTAACGTCCCTTTTTTAGGCCTTTTAACGTCTGAAAACAAGGGGACGTCTATGTGAGCGACGTAGTAAAAAATGGCAATAACGTCCGTAGATAAAAGGACGTCTAAAATCTGGACTTTAGACGTCCCCAGTTTAAATTGGGGACGTCTAAAGTCCCACAGTGGGACTTTAGACGTCCCCACTTAAACTGGGGACGTCTAAAGTCCCACTGTGGGACTTTAGACGTCCCCACTTTAAAGTGGGGACGTCTAAAGTATTTTTTTTTTTAAAAAAAATTCGTTTATATTACAGAACTGGACTAAACAGTATTTAAAACCAGAAATCATATATCATCGTCAATAAAATTACAGATCTAGTATCTGAAATCCAAAATCTACACAATAATATTACAGATCTGGACTAAACAATATTTAAAACTAGAAATCATATATCATCGTCAATAAAATTACAGATCTAGTATCTGAAATCCAAAATCTACACAATGATAACTCTAAAGCTGAAATCTCATAAACAGAAGATGATAACAATAAGATGAATCAGTTGCGAAAAACTTATCTCCTTCTATTATTAAAATTCATTTTCTCGTAATAATAAATAAAGAAGAGCAACAGGGAGAGATGTACCTCATTTTCTCAGTGGGAACGTGGCCATGAAGCATGTTTTGGAGTCTCGATCTACAAACCATAACAACACAAATTAGAAGATAAAATAGAAGGGAAATCCAAAGAAAAAAAAGAAAGAAGATAAAATAGTAAGAAACATAACAGATCTGGTGAAAAAGAGAGAGAGCAGAGAAGAAGCAAGTTTAAAAATAGTATATATAAAGAAGAAGAAACAAGAGTTAAATGCGTGGTGGTAAGCATTACAGATCTGGTGAAAAAAAAAAGAGAGAGAAAAGAAGAAACAAGTTTAAAAAACAGCATATAAAGAAGAAGAAGAAAGTTAAATGTGTGGTGGTAGTGGTTGCGTTGATGAGAAAGAAGAGTGTGGATCTATAAAACTGACAATTAAAGACTGTCAGTACAGATTTGAATTGTTTTTGACGTCCCCAATTTAATTTAGGGACGTCTAAAATTGTTTAGTTAATTTTTTTTATTTTTTTTTTAACTTTAGACGTCCCCAATTCAAAAAGGGACGTCTAAAGTCACACTTTAGACGTCCCCAATTAAATTGGGGACGTCTAAAGTCACACTTTAGACACTTTAGACGTCCCCAATTTAATTGGGGACGTCTAAAGTTTTTTTTTTTTTTTTTTTTTTTTTAAAATCAGGGACGCCACAGGCGTCCCTGATATAATATGAGGGACGCCACTTTAGGCGTCCCTCATATATGAGGGACGCCTAAAGTGGCGTCCCTCATGTTATAACATGAGGGACGCCACTTTAGGCGTCCCTGATAACATGAGGGACGCCAAAAGTGGCGTCCCTGATATTTAAGGGACGCCTTTTGACGTCCCTAATATATATTAGGGACGTTAAAAGGTGTCCCTGATTTAAAAAAAAAAAAAAAAAATTTACTTTAGACGTCCCCAATTAAATTGGGGACGTCTAAAGTGACTAATAGACGTTCCTGATTTTTTTTTAAAAAAAAAAATTTAACTTTAGACGTCCCCAATTAAATTGGGGACGTCTAAAGTGACTTTGGGGACACTTTAGACGTCCCCAATTAAATTGGGGACGTCTAAAGTGACTTTAGACGTCCCTTTTTGAATTGGGGACGTCTAAAACTATTCAAAACTCACTCAGAATTACAAAAATGCCACCGTCTTTATTTTTTACGTCCCTTTTTTAAAAAGGGACGTCCTTTAGGGTCGTAAAAACAATATTTTGTAGTAGTGACCTGACCCTTTTTTTAAATAAAAAAAATTTTGGTCAGGTGTGGCGCCTGCCTAGTCAGGCGCCACACCTGACCCTTTTTTTAAATAAAACAAAAATTTGGATTTCCTATCCCTTCCCCACCAATCAGAACCCATCCCGCCCCCACCCCCTTATCCTTTTGTTTTCCCGCCTCCCCCACCCCCCATCTCTTTCCTTTCCCGCCTCCACCCCCCATCTCTTTCTCTACCTTTAATTATTCCCTCTATCACTTTCCCTTTCATCTGTGCGTGCACCCCGTCCCTCCATTTTCTCATCTTCACATCTTAAAACTACACCCACACGCGCACACGTCTTTATTTTTTTCCAATTGCCAACCCCACTCCTTTTCCTATTATTCCCTTTTCTTTGTATTGTCTTCAACTTTTTGGTCCCTACTCCATTTGGTAGCTCAAATTTCTTCCTTCCCTCACTGAAGATTGCGTCACCAATGGCAATTACGTGGTCCCCCACTCCACTGCACTGATCAACCTGTAAGTTCAACTTGAGTTTTCTTTTTATTAATATTTTTTTCAGGTTGTTCTGCTTTTTTGTTTTTTTTATGACATGCTTGCGATGCTTTGTTTTCCCTGTTATGAGACGCATGCATGTATATATATTTATATGTCATATATAGTCATCTTCTTCATGCATAGTGTTATTATACTAGTACATAAACCAAATTAGAAATAGGCATGTACATAGTATGTAACTTCATCAACACAGGAACAAAATAAAGAATGTAAATAAAATTATTGAGGAGAAGACAAGTGAATATACAAAATGTATGTGTGGTGCACGTTGTTAACTTTATACATGAAGATTTTATCCAAACACGGTTTGTGTGGTGCACGTTATTAACTTTATACATGTCATATTTTTCTTTTTTTGTGGACCATCTCTAGTTTTGTTTCTTTGCTTTTTACACAACACCTATATATATATATATATATATAATATACAAATGCGTGTGTTGTTTAATTTGTGTGTGTATACTATATATATATATTCCCATTACTATTTGTGTTGGCCATAGTGATGAGACCAATGTGGTCCTTATATGCCATACATTGATGCCAATTATTGATTGACCCGGCCTCTGGATAATTCGAATTTAATTAAGTTGGTTCATTTTTCACCTTTTTATGTCTAGTGCCAATTAAATTATGATAGGACTTAGCTTGCCGATTTCTTGTCTCTTTTTGAGTTTAATTTTTCTGCGTTAATTGAGTCATTAACTTAAATTTAAAATATATGAGAATCAATTCTGTTTCTGAATATTTAAACTTAGATAATCAAATTAACTTTTAATAATACTGCTATTTCTTTTAAAACTTCTTCAAATTATTTGTTTTCCAAAAATCAAAATCATTTATTTAATATTATTTCACGTATTTAATATATATTTGTGTTAGTGCTATTTTGTAGAGGTAAGAAAATAATTTTTTGTATTATCTTATTAAACTATAATAGAGAAAATCCCATATAAACCCAATGAAAATAGGAAAAATTGAAATCAGGATAATAAATTGAATAATTCGTTAATTGAGTCATTAACTTATTTAAGGATTTTAAAATATGGATAAAATGACTTTAATATATCAATATATATCAATGTTAATATTTAATAAAATAAAATATAATTTGTCTATATTGTTTAACTTTAAATATATTAACTAAAACCGTATGGGGAAAAACATACAATAAGGAGATAATTAATGTTGGGATTATGCTTTCTTTTTCATTTTATTTTATTTTCTTTATTTTTTTTTCTGAATCATATTTTTTGATTTAAGCTAATCATATTTGATTTTATTATATATTGATGTTTATTACACATATTATTATTAAAAAAATAACTTAGAACCTCAAATATTTTATTGATTTTTTTATGTTTAATTTGTGTTTGTAGTTTCAGTTCATCAGTCTATTAAAGCTTCTATTTACGGTATGTTTTTTAAATTTTGAGCTTACAAATTTGATTTTAGTTGAATTGAATAGTTATAATTTGTAGGTGTTCTAATAATTGTTATTGATTAATTGCATAAGCAAAATAATTATTTATATATTCTTAACACTTGTATTTTATTTATTGACTTGTAATGTTTTCTAATTTAACTATGATATATTGTGGCAAATATGGTTTCTTTTGTTATGAGTTGTAAAAAATTATTATAATGCCTGAGAATAATTAATGAATTATTTGACAATTTAAACATTTAGTTTAAGACTTAGAAAGCTTCAATTATGAAGATTCATGTGGTGTATGTTATTTTAAATTAAAATTGGTAAGAGAATATAAAAGTAATTAGTAAATGCAATAGTCATACAACTAACCACGTACTTTTTTAAAAAATAGATTGAAGCCCATAGATGGATCGTAAATGGATGTCATCTAATCGATGTTCGAGGGAATATATAGATGGGGTGAAGGATTTTATTACATTTGCAACTGAGCACATAAAAGATCCTAGCAAAATCTTATGTCCTTGCTTATCTTGTTGTTTTGGAAAGCGGATTAGTCAACTTGATTTGCTAGATCATTTAGTGTGTTATGGTATTGATCAAACATATATACGATGGACAAGGCATGGTGAGACCAACGATGCATATAGTGATCGAGTGCATACCACGGGTGGTGCCTCGGATGAATTTGATCAAAGCATGTTTGATGAAGATGATGGTCTTGAAGAAATGGTAAATATGGTTGAAGGGGTGCTTCATAACTGCCCTAACGAATATGAGAAGTTGAAAGGTGATGCAGAGAAACTATTATATGTCGGAAGTACTAAATACACAAGATTGCTAGCAGTGTTGAAGTTGTACAACTTTAAAGCTCGCTACGGATTGAGTGATTCGGGTTTCACCGCAATGCTTGAACTGTTGGAAGATATGCTTCCAGAAGAAAATATACTTCCTACCAAGACATACGAGGCAAAGCGAATTCTTTGCTCTACAACCGGTATGGGATATGAGAAGATACATGCATGTCCTAACGATTGCGTATTATTTCGAAATCAGTATGCAACGTTGGAGAAGTGCCCTAAATGCAACGCATCTCTATATAAGAAGAAAGGAAAAAGTCCTTTGAAGGTGCTATGGTATTTTCCCATTGTTCCGAGATTCAGGCGACTGTATAGTAATGCAGAGATTGCTAAGCAGTTGACATGGCATGCAGATGAAAGGATTAAAGACACGAAGCTAAGGCACCCTGTAGACGCTCCTCAATGGAAAAAAATTGATCATGAGTACCCTGACTTTACTGATGAAGTCAGGAACCTTCGCCTTGCACTGTGAACTGATGGAATTAATCTGCACGGTGTTCAGAGTAGCACACATAGCACGTGGCCGGTGATATTGATGATTTATAACCTTCCTCCACACTTAATCATGAAACGCAAGTTTATGATGTTGTCCATGTTAATTTCTGGGCCAAGGCAACCTGGGAATGATATAGATGTATACTTGGCTCCTTTAATTGATGACTTGAAGTTGCTTTAGGATGAAGGCGTTAGTGTGTATGACGGGTACATGGAAGAAAGTTTCACTTTGAAAGCCATGTTGTTTGGCACAATTAATGATTTCCCTGCTTATGGAAATTTGTCAGGATACAGCGTCAAAGGATATGATGCATGCCCTATATATGAAGATGACACACATTCAGTGCGACTTCATCATTGTAAGAAAAATGTTTACATGGGGCATCGAAGATTCTTACCATCACAACATCGTTGGAGGAAGTGGAAAAAGCCTTTCAATGGTGATGCAGAAGAAGGTAGCCCGCCGAAGATATTGACCGGTTCCCAGGTGTATTCCAAGGTAAAAGACTTGGATAACAATTTTGGCAAGCCTTTTACAAAACAAATCGAGACAAGCGATTGGAAGAAAAAGTCTATTTTCTTTGAACTTCCATATTGGAAGTCTTTATATGTGAGGCATTTTCTTGATGTGATGCACATAGAAAAAAATATCTGTGATAGTCTAATTGGCACGTTGCTTAATATCCAAGGAAAAAGCAAGGACAATGTCCATTCGAGGTTAGATTTAGTGAACTTGGGAATTAAAGAAGAGTTGGCACCGATTGAGCAAGGGTCTCGTACCTATCTACCGCTAGCGGCATACACTCTGTCGAGGAAAGAGAAGAAATTGTTTTGTGAGTTTCTGCAAGGAATTAAAGTTCCTAAGGGCTACTCTTCAAATATAAAGAACCTTGTATCGGTAAAAGAGTTGAAGTTAAAGAACCTTAAATCTCATGATTGTCATGTGCTTATGCAAAATTTCCTACCGGTTGGTATACGATCCATTTTACCCAAAAAATTAAGGAAAACTATCACGAAACTTTGCGTATTTTTCAAGTTGATCTGCAGTAAAGTGGTTGATTCAACCAAGTTACAAGATTTGCAAAGGCTGATTGTGTGTACTCTGTGTGAACTTGAAATGTATTTTCCACCTTCTTTTTTTGACATTATGGTACATCTAACTATACACTTGGTCAAAGAGACTCAATTGTGCGGTCTAGTGTACTTGAGATGGATGTACCCAAATGAGCGATTCATGAAAATATTAAAAGGGTATGTGAAAAATAGATATCGCCCAGAGGGTTGTATCGCTGAAAGTTACATGGTTGAAGAAGCAAGTGACTTCTGTGCTGATTTTCTATCAAATGTTGACCCTATAGGGATCCCCAAGTCCCATCATGATGGACGAAGATCAGGGAAAGGAACAACGGGGAGCGATGTAATAACGATATCAGTGACTGAACGGGACCAAGCCCACTTGTATGTCCTACATAACACTGATGAGGTCGAACTGTATGTAGAAGAATACAAGGATGCTCTCCGATTGGTACATGGTGATAGGAATGAAAATTTATTAACAACAGAACCCAATAAACAATTTGCAGGCTGGTTGAAAAATCGCATTAACGATGAGATGGAGAGGAATCCTGATTCAGTTTCTGAAAAATTGAAGTGCCTGTCGAAGGGACCGAGCTTACATGTATTATCTTACAATGGTTATGCAATCAACGGTTACACATTCTATACACAAGACCATGATACACAGAGCACGATGCAGAATAGTGGGGTAACACTTATTGCTGATTCTTGGCATAGATCTAGTGCTAAAGACACACACCCTGTCTATGCATCAATGTCATACTTTGGTGTCATTGAACGCATAGGGGAGTTAGATTACTCTATGTTCAGGGTTCCAGTCTTCAAATGTAAGTGGGTTAACAACAACAGTGGATTACGGATAGATGACTTAGGCTTTGTGCAAGTGGACCTTTCTAAGGTTTGGTATGAAGATGATCCTTTTATTTTAGCAGCACAGGCAGAACAAGCATTTTACATTCCTGATCCTGCTAAGAAGAATTGGTCTATTGTACTTCCATCCAACAAGAATCATCAAGCAGAAGTTGATTTTGAAAGTAATGAATATTTGAACATCAATAATGATGATCCTTCGTTTGAGAATTTGTGGTCAGCAGAGATTGATATAGATGGAGATGCAGATGAAGATAAATATGGAGATGGACCCGTATACGTGAAACATGATCATGAAGAGGGAACTTGGGTCAAGAGGAATACAATTCTCAATCCCACACGAATTCTGAAGAATAAAATTTTAAATCAGACGAGAAAAAGGAAAAGATAATGATTGCCTTGACTTGTTTATTTGTATGTATGTTTTTATAAATTTCAAAATAATTTTCTTTCGTTGACATGGTTGACATTATGCACTGATGTTTTGATTTGGTTTATTTCACTTGCAAGAGTATGGACTCACCACATGATGACATTGATGATGTTCCCAAGCACATTGGTAGACAAAGATTTAAGGAGAACGTCAGACGTGGCAGGACAATTATGGCGAGGTTGATCAGACTGAGAAGTAACAGAATCAAGTTACAACTGGAGTGGAATAAAAATGGAAACCCGTTCGGCGAGAACAGTACCTCCACTACTACAAAAAAGTAAAGCTGTGGCGCTTATAATTGCATTAACTGTGGCGCTAGAGAAGTGCCACATATCTGGATGCCACTAAAAAAAGCTGTGGCGCTTGGAATTGCCACAACATTTTAATTTTTTTTTTAAAAAATACCCTCCTGTGGCGCTTGTTTGAGGAAGTGCCACAGGAGGGGGGCCTCCTGTGGCGCTTGTTTGAGGAAGCGCCACAGCAGGGGGGGTCCTACTGTGGCGCTTGCTGAGGAAGTGCCACAGGAGGGGGCCTCCTGTGGCGCTTGTTTGAGCAAGCGCCACAGCAGGGGGTCCTACTGTGGCGCTTGCGTCCCTCCTGTGGCGCTTCCTCAAACAAGCGCCACAGGAGGGACCCTTTTTTTTCTTTTTTTTTTCTTTCTTCTTCTTCTTCTTCTTCTTCTTTTTTTCCTGTGGCCCTTTTTTATGCTTCCTGATTGTGAAGCTTTATATAAAATGAGTGGCTTTCGTGTTTATCATCTCCACAAATTGTCAATCTTTCTATTTTATATTTCAACCTATTATATATATATATATATATAATTTTCACATTTAAAATTCAAGTTCCCCAACAATAATGTTCTTACATTAATACTCTCCAAAGCTAACATAAAAAATATCACAATACAAGAACTTGATATGTGAACACAGTACATTAACAACTAATTAAGTAAATTAAAAGATTACTAAAAAACGCAAGCTTGTCGGCAAAAAAATTTAAACAAAGCAAAAAGGCAAACAAAACAAGCTAGGTTTTCATTCTTTCCTATTAAATTAGGAACAAAAAGGAAAACGTTATATTACGGTTTATCTTGACTAAAAAAAATTTAAACAAAGTAAGCTAGAATGAAACAGTCTTCTTCTTACAAATCTATTAATTGACCAGCGCAGGGAGTGGGAGACCACGTTGGTGATGCTAGCTTGAGTGATGAGTGAGCGTGTGGGTGTGTTTTTTAGTGTGAAGATGATAGGAAATGGAGGGAGGGGGCCGACGGATCCACTAAGAAGATGAGAAAGGGAAAGTAGTTTAATGGAGGAGAGAGTAGTTAAATAATTAAAGTGGAGTAGTAGTCAAAAAGAGAAAGAATGGGGGGCGGACACAGGACCACTACGCGGGAAATGAAATAATTAAGAGATACACTATCCATTTGAATTTTTTTTTTTAAAAAAATGGGCAAGTGTGGCGCCTAAATAATTAGGCGCCACACATTGCCTCTCATCAGCTGTGGCGCCTAATGCTTAGGCGCCACAGCTGATATAGAATTTATCATGTGTGGCGCCTATTTATTTAGGCGCCACATATGCCCATTTTTTTTTAAAAAAAAAATCAATATAATGCTGCAGCTGTGGCGCTAGGTGGGTTAGGCGCCACAGCTGCTTTCGTGGCGCCAAGTGTACGCAGGCGCCACACTAGGCCTCCTCAATTGTGGCACTTAATCTATTAGGCGCCACAGCTGGTACCCAAAATTAAAAAAAAAATTATAGAGGTAAAAAAAAAAAAGAGAAGCTGTGGCACTTGTTTAAAGAAGTGCCATAAAATGTTCGCCACCTTTTACCCTTTTTGTAGTAGTGCTCCTTCAATAACTTTATCGGGACTACGGTTCGAGATAGAGGCCCTATTACAGTTCAAATTTGGAAACCGGTAAAGAAAAATTATGAGGATGAGATCTGGGCTGAAGTACAGATAACACCTTAATTATATAATTGTTCGGTTTGCTTTGTTTCACTTCATTTCAATCTTACATATTATATATGTTTTTTGACTTGTTTACAGAGTATTTTTATTATTGATGATGATCGGAAGAACTTCGTAATAAGAAAAGCCGAAAAACTTATGCGAAAGTTTCGTTCTGTTCTTGTCAAATATTTCTTGAGGGATGATAATGATGATATCATTACTACACCGCCTTATCCATTGTACGAAGGAATCATCACTCAAGAAATGTGGGATGAGTTTTTCAGAACACATACAACTCCTAATTTCCTGGTAAGGGGATTTGTTTGTCTTTCCTTATTACGTGTAATGTACGTATTTGTAAGTAACATTTATATATTTATATGAATCATTTTGATCTAACTAGGAGTTGAGCGAGAAAAATCGAGCTAACGCGACCAACATGCCATACCGGTACACACAAGGACCTATTTCATATGTACGGTTAGAAAGAAAAATGGTACGAACTGATGATTATTTCATTCGTAATAAAAATTCTATGAATATCATTTAACTTCGACTAACTTTGATGTGCAGATACAAGAATCAGGCTCAGATATTACGCAGGTTCCACGATATGATCTGTGGGTAGCCGGTGTCACAAATAAGAAAGGTGAAATTCGTAGTGAGGAAGCAAGAAGAGTAGCCGAATATTGTGTAAGTATTCAATTATATTATGCATTCAATAAATAACTGGCTTTACTTAAATGAACTCCATTTATAATAACTAATTTTTATTGTAATTCTTTTTGGGAAAGCGACAAATGACACAGGAGGATCCTGCGTTGGCGACCTATGTTGGTCGGGACGATTTATTGAGCAGAGCGTTACCAGTACCCGAGTATGATGGTCGTGTTCGGGGTATTGGTTTTGCAGTCACCCCATCAGCATACTTCATACGTCAAAAGCGCCCGAATAGAAGTGATGTTTCCCATCTGCGTGACGAGATGGCTAGCTTTAAGCATCAAATGCAAGAACTTCAACAACAAATGCGCTACAAGGAACAATGAGAAGAACAATTCACCGGACAAATGCGTTTGATGCAAGAACAAAATGCGTTGTTAACAACGCAAATACAACAGTTGGTCCAGGGTAGGCCAACACCAAATGTTCCGTTCTATGATAGCCCAAGTTTCAGAGATAGCTGCAATTCCATGCCTAAAGTCCCTTTTCCTTCGGTAATTAATTTCTTTTCTACTTAACTTTATGTTAAATTATAATTAAGCCAACTTTAACATATTAACTCTATTTTCCGTAAGGCGAATTTCAATGCAAGCTATATGTCGAGCAAGCATCCAAGCACCGGTTGCAGTGGGTGTTGCCTACAACATTGGTGAGGACATACTGCACAATTCACCGTTGTCCGATAACACACTCCGGGTGAGGGTTGACGTCTGCACGAACGAAGACGCCCTCTTACCGATCCCGTCTCAGGATGAGCAAAATAAGGTGGCAGATGTTGTAGGTGGCTATGTTGCTTGGCCAATAAGTCTTATCGAGCCATGTGAAAAGGTCGTTCATTCAAAATTCCTTGCACTTTTTCTTCGAACTTTCATCTCAAACTATGATTTAATTTTCTGATTTGCCCAGGGTAAGATTTCAAAGTCTTCAACAACACAACCCAAGTTAAAAGCATCGGCTAGCCAATAGAGCAAAAGAAGACAGACCTCATTTCTCGATCAATTAATATCGATTGCACCACAATTGATCGGTGAGGGAGGAGTGCAATTACGTATTCCAAGACATATCTACAGTGTTGGTGGTCTAGTTGATTATGTTACTGCCGAGGTCGTGCAGGACATATGTGCTGGTGATTGGGTTAGTGCTTCGGCTATCAACATCTGGATAAGGTACTTCACTATCATCATTTATCACTGTTATTAATATATCTCGTTCCATTTCTTTTGTTTCTCATGACACTGTATGCTTTATACCAGGCATTTGGACCATGACGTTTTAATGGATACATACAGGGTCTAATTTGCATTTGTCAACCCTTTTCTCGTTGGTCATCATGAGGGTAAAATAGATATAACTGCGCAGTCTAATGAGCTGAAAGATTACTTTAGCAAGAAAGCGACACCAAATACATTATTTTTAGTGCCGTATAATGCGGGGTAAGTTATTATTGGTACAATTTTTGTTTTTATTGTTTAACTTCAATCATAACATGATTGTTCAAAAAAAATTTTTAAAATATATTTTAGGCGCCATTGGATATTGATTGTTATCAATCCAACGGAACCTTTAGGCCCTCGCATTTACTATGTGGATCCTCTAAAAAATGGTCTTCCACAAGACCGTTTTGATATGCTGCTATTGATCAGTAGGTAAGTATACGTGCCTATGTATAAATATTTGCGAACGTGATTGAATAACCAAAAGTAATCAGTTTCTATTTCTTTTGTTAGCGCATTGACTGCGTATCAGTCGTCTGTCTCGTTAAACTATTCTAAATCTACTGACCCTCGCCTTAGCTATTCTTGGAAGAAGATACATGTATTGATATTTGACTTTACTTAAACTTTGTTAGTAAACACTTTTTATTCATGAACAGAGTTAAATATTGCATTATATTTTTGCAGTGCCCTTTCCAACCTAATGACAATGATTGTGGGTTCTATATCATGAAATTTATGAAGGATGTTATTATGCATGATCAACAATTTATTCCTCAAAAAGTAAGTCATTTAGTTGCATTTCATATTGTGTTGTAATGAAATTAAATTAGTGCTTGACAATTATGTTTTACTGATTTTAATTCGTTCTAACTTGTGTCTGATTGTATATATCTGTAGTATTATGAAGATCAATGTTGTGACGCTTTGACAGACCATCAGGTTAATGAAGTGATCGAGGAATGGTGTAAATATGTGTTTAGGCAAATCTCTGGATAGTTATATATACTATTAAATTCACTAGCTAGTCTTTTTTGTGTTGTTTCTAATTGTCAATTGTTGTGTCATGCATGTTTGTTGAAGTTGAATTTGTTGTATTTTATTCAGCTAGGTTTACAATATATTGTATAACAATTTTCAGTACTACTTTAGCTAATTAATCATTTGTTGGTATCATTTTAAAGTTATCTATTATTGTTCTTATTCAACCTTGAAGACTATAATTGTATATGCATGGGAGATATATATGAGGAAAAAATAAGCTAAAAAAAAAAAACCAATACGAAGAACCCAAAAAATATAAGGAAAAAATATGCTAAAAAAAACCAATATGAAGAATTAAAAAAAAAAAAACACCTCCTATGACACCTGCGTGAGGAGACGCTCCAGGAGATGTTGGCTCCTGTGGCACCTGGGTGGCCAGGCGCCCCAGGAGGGGGGGCCTCCTGTGGCGCCTGGCCAGCCAGGCGCCCTAGGAGGGATGCCTCCCGTGGCGCCTGGTTGGCCAGGCGCCACAGGAGGTTATTTAAAAAAAAGAAATTTAAAAATCTGTGGCGCTTCCAAGCGCCATAGCTTATTTTAGTAGCGTCTAGATAGGTGGCATTTCTCTAGCGTCACAGCTAATATAATTATAAGCGCCACATCTTTACTTTTTTGTAGTAGTGGTTTCTTTTAAAGGGGATACAAATATTGTTTCATCACATCGAGGAACTAACCTCTTTTACTATACTCCATCCCTATTGTTGGTGCTTTTTTCAATTTTTATTAAAGCCACAAAACTTCTAATAATGTCAGCACAATTGGTATATGGTTAGATATTTTAAGTATGTCTTAAAAGTCTGATCCCTAACTGTATTAAAAAATCTTTTTAGGAGGCCAAATGCCACTAGTGCAATTTTTGCGTCTTGAAAGGAATTGGTTATGACTTGTGGGCCGAATTAGTTCCTTACTATTAATAGTAATATCCTTAGTAAAAGAAAAGACTCAAAACTATGAAATCAACTATTTTTTTTTTTTTTTAAATTTGGTCAAGAGCATATAATCCCCTTCAAGGTTTAGGAAATCAACTAAATTACTACATCATATTTAGTATATTCTCTCCGGTTCTATTTATATATTTATAAAGTTTTAGAAGGATGGGATTTGTCATGTTTTTATAAAGCACTTTATTCTTATTCAATATAGGCATAGTAACTTAAGAAAAGCAAAATGGTTGGAAATTTGTCATTCCTTTGATGAAATTAGTTTTCTGGTGAAAATGAAGTTATGCTATGTATAAGTGAGAAAGCTAGTATCAATCTAAATGCTGGGTAAAGGTAGAAAAGGATAATTAATCTACAAGTCTTTATAGTTTTAATTAACTTTTTAATTAGGTCCTTATGTTTTTTTATTAATTAGGTCCTTGTAATTTTTTCCTCTTTATTAGGTCCTTATTGTTTCATCTAATTTTTAATTAGGTCCTTGTAGGTTTTTTAATGTTTATTTATTGATTTAATTGAAAATTAAATAAATGAACAATATTAAAATATAATTTACTAATAATAAATTATAATTAATAATTAAATATTTAGAAAAATAATTAATATACACAACTAGTAATTCTTAATTAAATAATTATAACTTTATTCTATTTTTATAAAATTTTATTATTATAAAAATAAATAAAAATAGAATTACAATATAAATAATATACATATATGTTTAATTAAAAATTTAAGACGAATATTAAAATAATTCATAAAAAAAGAGTGTCAAAATAAAATTAGTATGTGAATACTATTAGATACTGGATGCGTTTGGTTTGAGGGGAGGGGAGGGGTGAGAGGGAATGAGAGGATGGGTAAATTATCTTTTTGGATTGAAAGAATTTAAATTTTAGGTGAGAATACAAAACTTAAAAAGAATGAGAAAATAAATTTTGGGCGAGAACCAAAAATTTAAAAAAATAAGAAAATAAATTTTAGATTTCTTTTATCTAAAATTATAATTTCTTCATCATCCTTCCCCTCCCTCCTCTCAAACCATACACACCCTAAATACGTCATCTCTCCCAACAAAAATTTAAACCTTCATTCGTCACTTATACCTTAGCCCGTGGTTAATGTGTTTTACTTACATTGAGGATAGAGGAGAAACAAATTAGGCCGAATTAAATTTTGGTGTATTGGCCCATCAAATATTTTCCCTTGCACCCCACTGTCCTCGTCTCTCCATCCCAGTAACCACAAGCCAGCCTCTGCCAGCGCCGCCGTTGCTCAGCGCTAGCCGCCGTTCGGCCGTCCATCGAGTCACTCACCATCGCATCTCAACCCCGACGTTCTGTTTGAGGTATGTTCGAAATCCCTCCATATTTCTTGTTTGAAAGCCCTTCCCTGTTTCACTTTCATTGCTGCCCATTGCTTTCAATAACACTTTCGAAGTCTCTTCTATCTGGAATCTAGTTCAACTGTAGCTTTATTTGGGTATGAGTGTGTTAGAAATCCATATCTAAAAGCCAGAGGTGGTATAAATATGCAAGCCAACACTTAGGCCATTCCCTTATATGCCTTGACATAAGTACAGATACAGTAAGCCGAAGCCAATACTTGGGTTATTTGGGGAGTTGCTCCCAAAGATGCTTTGATATAGTAGGTTTTAAGGCTGTGGAGACCTCATGCTCTGCATCATGAATCTATCTACATTTTTTTAGTATTTACAGTTAATGGCTCTTGTTAAATTTTTCTTCTTTTATATGAAAAAAATTCCAGTCAGGGTGTGTGTGTGGGGGTTGTGTAGAGCAGTATATAGTGAATACCCCGTGTGTGTAGAGTAATAATATATATGAAGCATGTACCTGTGTTTACTGAGCATATATACCGTCAGAATGCTAAAATGTGTTAAAATGATTGAAAATCTAAAAGGAATGCTTTTATATCGATGGCATTTTTGTAATTTATTAGAGACAATAATGTATATTTAAAATTCAAACTAATATAACAGTTATTGATAATTGAAGTTAAAAGTGAAATAAGATCTTTTATATAAAAAATCATTTGAAAACTGATAGCAGATTGTAATATGAATATCTTTAGGAATTAGGGATTAGGGTAGAGAAGAAGAAATTAGAGGGTTGAACGAAAGAACTAGAGGAATTAGGAGTAGAGATAGAGAACAGAGGAATTCTGATAAATGCTTCTGACTTTCATTACTTGCAAAATCTGCCTCATAGTAGTACAATAGTGATATATATAGGCATCATAACAGTAGCGGGAAAGATAACAACGCAGCAGCAGGGGTGAGGGATTCACTAACTAAGGACCTATTAGTAATTAGACATGGGTAAGACCATGTTTGGCTAATGTTGCTCTTAAACAACTAATGCCACTAATGGTTAATTCCACTCTTCTAATTACTAACTAACCTAACTAACATTTCAATTTATTTATATTACAACATCATATCAATACCCCCCCTTTTAAACATCCTTGACCTCAAGGATTAGGAACCACAAATGTAGGATATTGTTGTTGAAAGGAATGAAGGCCCATCCAAGAGGCTTCTTCATCAGGTGAACCCTTCCATTGAACCAATACTTCAGTAATCATCCTCTTACGACGCTTCTTAACCCGTTGGTTCAGAATGCTTCCCGATTCCATAGCTGGTGGCAACTCCGAAAAGTCAATAGGAGGGTGCCTAGGCCTTACTGTAGGATCTGGACATAGCCTCAATAAAGAAACATGGAAGGTAGAATGAATTCTAGATTCCGGAGGCAATGCTAACTTATATGCAATAGCCCCAACCTTCGCTATCACCTGGTAAGGGCCATAGAACCTAGGAGCCAATTTTTGAGAAACTCTTGTGGCTGTAGAGATCTGTCTATAGGGCTTGAGTTTCAGAAACACCCATTGCCCCACTTGAAATTCATGATCCGTCCTATGCAAATCAGCCTGCTGCTTCATCAAGTTTGCTGCCCGGTGCAAATGATGCTTCAAAAGTGCTAGAACTTCCTCCCTAGCCGAGAAGCTACGATCTACTAACTCCAATACAGAATTGTGAGGTAAATAAGGGGCGTGTAAAGGAGGTTGTTGCCCATAAAGCAACTCATATGGTGTAGCTCTAGTGGCTGTGTGATATGTTGTGTTGTACCATGGTACGTGCCGGTTTAGAGGAAACTAGGGAAGGAAGGAATAATATGGGAAAGCAAATCTGAATTAAAGAGGAAATAAGAATCTCATAACCCCTTTAAAGCAGCCCTAGGAGAATCTCCTATTCAAGGTATTTTCTGAAATTCGATGCCTTTATTCATAACTTGAATTGCCAATTTATAATGGCTGAATACAAAAGGATGATAACAGAAATCTGAATTACGAAATTCAAAAAGATACTAAATTCAAAAAGATACTAACAACCCTGAAATCTAGGACTGACTAACAACCCTTAAATCTAGCAATTGACTCAACTGACTTGACTAATGGAATATTCCATTTATTAAATAATAATTAATAATCAAGGAAATTAGGTCTACTCATCTCTTGCGCGTTTTCCTCTTCTGGCATAAGTGATGCGATAGCGTAGGTCGCTATCATAGCACCATTCTGCATGTGATATCCACTTAGCCCAATCTTTAGGCCGTTCCCAACACATACACCTCAAATACGTTTCCAAACACCTATTAAGTACTTCTGATTGCCCATCCGTTTGAGGATGATAGGCTGTAGAAAGCTTTTGATCCACACCTAACACACGACGAAATTCTTTCCAAAAGCTACTAACAAAGAGAGAATCACGATCACTCACAATTTCAGCCGGTGCCCCATGAAGTTTGTAAACCTGATCCATAAAGTGTTGTGCCAAGGTAGATGCTGAAAAGGGATGAGCAAGGGCTATAAAGTGGGCATATTTGCTCATTCGATCTATGACCACCCATATAGTATCCTTCCCTTGTGATTTTGGGAACCCCTCAATAAAATCCATAGTAATCGACTCCCACACCCTACTAGGTATAGGCAAACACTGCAACAACCCGGGAGAAGCTACAGTCTCATACTTACACCTAGAGCATGTATCACACCTTTTGACATACTCCACAACATCATTTATTAACTTTTTCCACCAAAAAAGACCTTTAACATGATGGTAAGTAGCTTGTATACCCGAATGTCCACCTTGAGGGCTAGAATGCAACCACTCAAGAATATGCAACCGAAGAGCTTCTTCCTTGCCTACAACCAATTTACCTTTTCTCCTTAAAAGAGTACCATCCCAAGTAAAATGACTCCACACTCCTTCATTTTGTTGCACCTTTTCAAGTAGAGAACGAATATAGTCATCTTTATCCCAACTATCCTTTATTTGCTGCAACAATTCTGGTGAAGTAGTGCTATAAGTCATTTGCATTAATTGCTGCTTAGGAAGGTGGGAAAGAGCATCCGCGACAGAATTATTCACCCCCTTTTTGTATACTATATCATAGTCGAAACTGGCCAGTTTGGACACCCAAAACATTTGAAAGGGAGTCTTAAGTTGCTGCCCCAACAGAAATTTGAGACTTTGCTGATCTGTATGAATGAGAAACCTTCCCCTCTCAAGATATTGGTGCCAATGCAACACCGCTAGTACTACCGCCATCAATTCCTTTTCATAAATCGACAGATTATGATGTCTTGGGGAGAGGCCCTTACTAAAGAACGCAAGTGGCTGCCCCTGCTGCATTAAAACAGCACCGATTCCCACCCCACACGCATCAGACTCCACCACAAACTCCTTGGTGAAATCAGGAAGAGCAAGAACCGGGGCTGAAACTAATGCACCTTTGAGACGTTGGAAGGCCTCACTAGCAGAATCAGACCACACAAAGGCATTCTTCCTCAATAGAAGAGTCAAGGGTCTTGCAATAATACCATAGCTCTTGATAAAACGTCGGTAGTAGCCAGCTAACCCCACAAATGCCCTCAATTGTTTGACTGTTGTCGGTTGAGGCCAATCTGCAACCGCTTGGATCTTCTTAGGGTCTGTTGCTACTACCCCATCTCCTAGGATATGCCCTAGATACTCCACGCTTGTAGCAGCAAAGGTATACTTGCTTTCCTTCACAAAGTAGTGATGTTGCTGCAACGTTTGCAAAGCAATCCTCAAGTGCTCTTGATGATCT
Organism: Inga oerstediana; assembly: GCA_963210345.1. Lineage (NCBI taxonomy): Eukaryota > Viridiplantae > Streptophyta > Magnoliopsida > Fabales > Fabaceae > Inga > Inga oerstediana. The sequence goes on from OY723405.1 coordinate 31,037,308, forward strand.
GCAAGTGAAGGACTATAAATCAGTATATCGTCAAAGAAGACTAGTATAAATTGTCTAAGAAAAGGACGAAAGATATCATTCATAGCCCCCTGAAAAGTTGCCGGCGCATTCGTAAGGCCAAATGGCATTTCGAGCCATTCATAGTGTCCGGAGTGAGTCTTGAATGCGGTTTTGTAAGCATCTTCTGGTACCATCCTAATTTGATGATAACCGGCCCGTAAATCAAGCTTTGTGAACCATCTAGCCTTGCCCAACTCATCAAACAAGTCCTCAATGAGAGGAATAGGATATTGATTCTTAATTGTTTTCTTGTTTAACTCTATAATCCACACACATACGCCAAGATCCATCCTTCTTTTTGACAAGGACTATAGGAGCTGAAAATGGAGAACAACTCTCTTGCACAACACCCGCTTCAAGTAGCTCAGCCACTAATTTCTCAATAACATCCTTTTGGGCAGTCGGATATCGGTATTTTTTCAAGGAAATAGGATTTGTGCCTTCTTCTAAAAGAATGGGATGATTGTGGCCTTCCCTATAAGGTGGGAGGCCTTTAGGCTCATCAAACACATCTTGAAAAACCCTCAATACCCCTTGAATCTCTGCTGGCAGATCAAGATCAGCTTTCTGAATCGCCAAGCAACTCATCCTAGTTCCTTGGACTTCAACCAATTGCATAAGGTACAGCTGCTCATCTTTATGGCAACTTGCTTCCACCCTTTTCGATGCTACAAGTCTCAGGGAATGAGGAACATTGGCTTGTAGATTAACTAATTGACCATCCTTCCAAAAGTACATGGATAAAGACTCATAATCCCAGAATGCATTTTTTATACTCTTGAGCCATCGCAAGCCTAGTACCAAATCATATGTATGTAACTCAATGATTTGAAAATCAAAACTGAACTCCAGACCATGCATTTTCCATCGAAACCCATGCCAAACCCCATGAATTTTCAGTTTACCTCCACCTGCAATCTCCACATGCGCTAGAGGTATTTCCTGTGGTTGCCAACCCAATTTTAAGGCTGTATCCAGATTCAAAAAATCATGAGTACTCCCACTATCGATTAGAACCTGTATAGATTGTTTCCTAGCAGTACCTAGGACTCGCATAGCCTCAGAATGGCCATTCCCCTCCATTGCGTGTAAAGATATGCGCGGCTGCTCTGTTTCTTCCTCACTGGCAGTGATGGTATTCTCAGGTTCAGCATGAATATCACCATCTTCCTCATCCAATATGACCAAATGCAATTGCATTTTCTGCCGCTGGGGACATTTGTGGTCCCTAAAAAATTTCCCATGACAGAAAAAGCATAAATTGTTGGCTTGGTGCTCTGCTTCTTCTTCAGCCGTGAGAGCTTTCACTGGTCGGGTAATTGTTTTGGGGACAAAGGTGGAATTTTGATTAAATTGAGGGGTTTTCTGGTCTTTTCGATAGGACCCATTAGAGAAAGATTGATTCTTGGTGAGTGTCGACGTGTTTGCGGCAGAATTTGACCAGGTGTTCGCTATGCTCTGTTTCTGAAACTTGTCGGCATTTGCTTTTAATATTCTGCCATTAACTGCAATCTCTTGGGTCCGAGCGAGTCAACGTGCCTCTTGCAAAGTTCTGGGATTGAAGAGACGAACTGAATCTGTGATTTCATCCTTCAGCGCCCCCACGTATGCGTCAACAAGATAGGCCTCCGACAGGTCAAGCTTCGCCGTGATCTGATCAAATTTCGTATTAAAATCAGCCACCGTTCCCGTTTGCCGCAAATGAGTGAAGTCGATCATCGGTGTCTCAAACGGCTGGCTGAAGGTGTCCAACAGCAGCGCCGAGTATGCTGCCCATGTCGGAGGTTGTCGCCGACGTCGCTCCACCGCGCGATGCCATTGGAACCGTTCATCATCCAAATGCATAGATGCCATTGTAACCTTGGAAGCCTCCGGAGTTTCATCAATTGCAAAGAACCGGTCAACCTTTGCCAACCAGGTATCCATATCCTAACCAGTGTATCTGGGAAACTCCATTTTAGTTAATTGCGTGGGTCGCTGGTACGGGGGTCTTCCATTTCCGCCCCTTTCTTGAAATTCTGGTACTCAGATTGTAATATGTTGGGTGAGTTTTTGCATTGCTGCCGCCAAGGTTCTGATTTCTTGGGTCATGTCTTGAATATTCTCTTGCATCCCACGTTGTTCTTGAGCCATGGTATGCAAGTTGTCTTGCATGCCACGTTGAACCATCTGCAGTTCATCACGGTAGCCTTGGATTGATTCATGCAGCGTATCAATTGATGATTCGAGGGTGCCCACCCTCTGTTCTATAACGTGAGTCTTGTCCTCCATCGGTCTTGCGCTTTCTTGCTGTCGTGTCTTCACCATACACTCAGTGGTGATGAACCGATAATCACAAGCTGAGAACCGTTTGCTCTGATACCACTGATAGCAGATTGTAATATGAATGTCTTTAGGAATTAGGGATTAGGGTAGAGAAGAAGAAATTAGAGGGTTGAAGGAAAGAACTAGAGGAATTAGGAGTAGAGATAGAGAAGAGAGGAATTCTGATAAATGCTTCTGACTTTCATTACTTGCAAAATCTGCCTCATAGTAGTACAATAGTGATATATATAGGCATCATAACAGTAGCGGGAAAGATAACAACGCAGCAGCAGGGGTGAGGGATTCACTAACTAAGGACCTATTAGTAATTAGACATGGGTAAGACCATGTTTGGCTAATGTTGCTCTTAAACAACTAATGCCACTAATGGTTAATTCCACTATTCTAATTACTAACTAACCTAACTAACATTTCAATTTATTTATATTACAACATCATATCAAAAACAAAGATGGAATATATTTTTATCATAAAATATCAGATATGATGTTCCTACAAAAATTTTAAAATGTAGAATAAATTATATGAAATAAATTTTGCGGCACCTGTTAATCAAGTTTTCTGCTTCAATTTTATATTTCAAATCCCCTCCAGTGATTTGAAGCTTTCTCCTTCAGGATTGTTGATCAAGCCTCTGATGGAGTCATTTTTGGACTTGAACGGAATATCTGAGGAACAAAATTCATCATATTCACTCAAATTGGTGCCTTGGTTGAACTGGGACGAATGGGTTTTGGTTAAAGATTCTCTATTCTCAAATTCCCCAGATTCCATTGCTTTTGCTCTAAAAAGAGTAAGATTTTATGCTGATTATTTGCAAGCCTTTTCAGTATGATGCAGGGGGATTAAGCTGATGAAAGACTTATTTGCTTTCAGATATCAGCATGGGAGAGTCGAGGATGCTTGCCAGCTGCGATTGAGGCTACTGCTTCCATAATTGAAATTCAACAAATGGATCCCTATTGTAGGTAGATTTTCTATTCTAATTTTGAGAACTTATCTTTTATATAGTTTTTTACTCCCTCTGACGTCTTTATAAGAAACAATTGAGAGAATTTTTTTGGGCCTAAATATAAGAAAGTAAGAAACAACTACCTTTGTGTGAATTTATTGAAAATTTCATTTTCTACCTTCATTGGAGTTGGCATCATTAAATGCATAGCCACCATGTCAAACAATCAATATGGCGTTTTTGGGGAGAAGATAAATTTTAAACGTATTTATTCACTTTAATCATTCTTTGGTCTGTGTGATTTAGTTCTTCTTTCTTGGAAAGAGGCTTGGTTATTTTTTTTTAATTGTTTTAACATATCGATGGGAGGGGGCTTATATAGGTACATTGTAGGAAGATAGGAGGGCAGATCCACAAGGGATGTTACTGGACTTTATATGGGGTAACTGACTGGGACCAGCATCACAGGATTTGAAGGAAAGAGTGCAGAGGGCATTCAGTTATGTATAGGAGAGAGAAGTTTCAGCTTAGGATTTTGGTAGTGGAGAGTCTAGCCTCTCATAAGCTATGAACATTTGATGTTTTGTTACTGTGATTCCATTGGAAGTTCTGTAGCCTATTTTTCTGTTATTTGAAATATATATCAGAATGTAATTCTATTGCTTTTCAGTCTTTGTGAGTCTTTGGCTCTCTACATAGTCAAATATTACAAAGAGAAATGGAAAAAGACTATGTGATTGAAAAGTATATCAATCTTGTTCAGTGAGCATTTTTCAATCCTTGTGCTTGAACGTGGAACACTCCTTTTATGTGTCTGCTGCAAAGTTTTCTTTTCTACAGGAATGTCAAAAATGATATATCTTCAATGAACTTTGGTTTTTGTAGAGCGGAAGAGGATCAGGGTAATGATACTTCTCTGTCAGAGAAGATGCTTGCTCATTTGTATTGCATGACAATCATTAGGTGAGGTTTTCTTTCAACTCTTTTGCGCTATCGTTTGATATGAAGATTTTCTTATAGCTCTCGGAAATACATCCAAAGCTCTAGTACAATATATGAAATCAAGTGATTTTCAAGTATTTTGCAATCTATTTGTACTTTCACTGTTTTGAAAAATTAATTAACGAGTTAATGCGCCTCAAGATCATGGGTCATGATTTTGTGGTCATCGGAGATTATTATAGAAGATATTTTGATGGCCTTTCAAGAAGCTTTGCCATGGCATGAGATTTAGAAATCTCAGATCTGGGCTTTTTTCCAGCCATCATTTCATGTTGCATCTGTTAGCATGAGCAGCTGTCTACTTTTGGGAAAAGTATCATCAAGCACTTGTGATATATGTGACCCTTTAATTCACAACTTTGTTTAAGGCTTGTCAATGGTCTTATTGAAAAGACACGTATAAAAGAAGAGATTTCAATAGGTGTGGCAGCTGAGGCAATTGGTATTCCACGCATGGTGATTGATATTCGTCATGGTAAACAATGTCTTCTCCCACTAATTTTTTTTTTAACATGTATATTGGAAAATGCCCTTTCCCCTTATATATTTCCTTCAACTTTAGAGGCATCACATCGTGGACTTCCATCACTTCAACTTCTTCGCAGTGCCTTGGTTAAGGTATAGCTCATTTTGGTATATCTTATTATCGGTGTCAAGAGTCTTTTTCCTTGAAATTCCTTTTGGCTTAATATTAAGTATGTGGTCTATGGGGTGCTATAAATGATGAGGTTTGTAGATTTGATTTGCTTATTTGATATAAAGCAATTAGAGTAGTTTTACTTTTCGAGGCCAGTATTGATGCAAGAATAAGACGCACTTGTTATTGTAATATAATATTCTAAAGCTTTTAGATATTTACCAGATTGCTGGCAACTTGTTTAATGCAATTGTTTTTGGCAAATTAAAGTGAAAATAGTGCTATCCTCTTTTCTCGCAATGAGCGCTCAGTTATCCAAGAAAATACAATGGACATATCGTTTGGAGAGAAGAGGAAAGCATTTTGATAAGTAGAGAAACAGAGGCAAAGCCTCTGATGTATCTCACTGAAAATAATTCTCTTTTTTAATCAATTTTGATATATAGAGCCATGGAGGGAAGGTCTCTGATATTTCTTGGCTCATTTTATTGTTGTAAGTTTTACATTGAGTTAATGACCTGAAAGAGCATAATTTGAAATAACAAAGATGCCTTTCTAGCATAGTAGAAATATGTTCATTAGCATTACTTGCTATTCTAAGTTACTTTGATGCTGAGAGAAACTTTTTTATTTTTGTCTGGTGGAGAAAAGTTGAGGTAAGCTAGGCTTTAGAGTCTCACTGTTTCGTTTACTCTTGTTTTACTTTGTAAGTTTGGATGATTTGTGTCCAAATGTTTTGCAAGTCCAATTATTACCTCACATGTTTTTCCCCTGCGCTTATAACTGATGGTATGCTGTTTTGTTATCAATTTCAGGCACTTGATTGGTTGAAATCTTATTACTGGGAACCTCAAAGCAAGGCAATTCCATTTGAAGGTGATGAAAATGCAAAGGTTAAAAAGAAAATCAAATCCAAGTTTCGAGAACTGTCTTCCTGCTTGAAAAGCAACCAGAGCCCCCAGTCCAATAGTCCAATACCCGAGGGAAAACGTGTGTGAGCTTTATTTATTTATTTTCATTGCTTATAACTTTAATGTTTCTATCGTATCTTTTTAAACATTGACTTGAGTATTGTGTTTGACGATGTGATATGTATTGTGTGTGTCTATCAAACCCATGCTAAAGGGAATGTATGCATTTCATTTATCTACTATGTTCAATACAAAAATTATGATGGCTGAAAGTTCTTTGCCCCAGTGTTATCTGGGCATACCCCATCTCTACACTGCATTTGTTCCTGCCAGCTCCCATCCTCAGCCCTAAAATCGTGACTCCACTCCTTTCTTTTGTTGCAAATCAAGGAGGATGGAAGTTCTTTGGATGAAATATTGAAAAATAGAAACAAGGAATAATTATGATCTGCTTCCTTCTTATTTTCCCAAATTTGATTCTATTCTTTCAATATTACATCATGTATTTTTTTCCCTGTCAGTGATCTCTTCTTAAGTATGTGTTAAATATTATTGTCTTCCTTCCTCTTATTTGCTCTCCTTTAGATCAAGAAGAAAACCATATATAACTTTGAATGCATGGACGAATTCCAGTTGGCATGCAGTAATGTAGAAGTGGATGTATGATATCCTTATGATACTCTACATTTGTCTTTAAAATGCTGTTTTTCAGTCAAATATCTAAAAGATTGAGAAAGTATGGATTGTTTATTTGTTCAATCAAGATCATGATGCCTGTCAACTTATTTTTCTCTTGATTCAAAGGCTTGCATGAATTCTTCCACCTTACACCATCTTTACATCAGAGATATGCTGACAGTACAACGAGGGTACAATGTTAAATTCAAAATTTAACAAGTGGAAATGAGTATGGCCCATGTAAATGTATGTGCTTCTGTTTCTCTATCAAATTGAACTTAAAATTGTTCAAGATCTTTTTGACATTTGTGATGTGTTTGAGATCTTCAGGAAGTGTTTGATAATCCTGCATTTAAATGAGATAATGCTAACATATTTGGACATGTGTCGAACATTCAAATTCTCATATAATTGTTGGTCTGGTCCCCTGGGCATGTCCACTATTTCTGCTGTTGTACTTGGAGAATATTCTGTCCTGGATCTTCCCTGTAAAGGTGTCAAGTATGGTGAATTATTTTGTGGTTGTAATAATCTTTTGACTCTTATGACTGTGAAGTGTCAAATATCAAAATCTGGAAGCAGCATTTTATTATCCATAAGATAAATGCATTTACTTTCCTTGATAACTTTAGTTGTCATCCAAAATATTGGAATCACAAGTACAAGGTGAATCTACTTGCTAATGTTAGATAATGGCTCCACCATCTTCATTATTTTAATTCTTTATCTAAAGATCTCTAATATTGATTCTTGTTTACCTTAGCAACCCAGATAAGAAAATATTGGTTGAATTCTTACCATATCTAACTAGGCCTGTTGTTTTGTGCAATGCTATGAGTTTGAGGATGTGCTCACTGTTCATGGCTTGTGAAAAATGTGGCTTGATAAAGATTATTACATGTATTGATATATCGATATTCCTATTTTATGACCCAAACTAAATGAGGCTTTATGGCTACAATCATTAGTTATGGGATTTCATCTCAATTATTCTGAATCTAAAGTGCATTAAGCAGTGTTATGCTGTTATTTTCAGGTCCCAAGAAACAGCTTTCTAAGATAATGAAATCTCTTGATCAGTTATATTCTTCCTACTCCTCAGAGATTGTAGATGTGTTGTTGACGTATTTGTTGAAAACGTTGAGGTCTTCAGAATTAGTAGAGCATACGGAGCATGCTTCACTTGGTCCAACCATAAAGATTATTTTGGCTGATTGGAAAGGTGTCCTACTCAGATTTTGGGATAAGGAGCCAGAATTGATTCTGAATTTTCTTAAGGAAGTACTCATTAAGATTGAGACCCAGGAAGCAGTAAACTATGAAGAAGGTAAATATCTTCTTTCCATGCATCTTCATTTTTCGATACATTGTTTTGGTGGAGTCCAGTATCTGTTGATTAATTATTGTGTGGTACTTGGAAGTGTTTACTTCCATGCTTGGTCTATACTTAGGATGCAATATTTCTTATTATCATGATGGTAGAAGGCTGTTAGGTTGTACCATCCATGTGAATTATTTGTTAAATAAGTTTTCAAAAGCATTTGCTTGATGCATAATCTAACATGAATTTAGAAACAACTTTTAAAGTTCTTGAATTTTGTCATACTGATTATGAATTTGTTTACAAAGATGATGATAGGCTTTGTCTTTTATACTTGCAATCACTCTTATACACCTTTTTTGCATCTCAAGGGAGACTTATGTTATTTTAGTGTCAAATTTATAATGTGCTTTCAATCACAATTTATAAGCTTCAATCTGTGGATCTTTTTGCTTGTTCATCAGAGTTGACTTAAGATACAATGTTTTGTTCTGGTTTGGTTAGGCTTGGTATGCTCATAGTGTAATTCTGCGGCCACTTTTTGGAGAGAATTTTCACTTCTGAATTGTGATCTATGTATACGTATTTATTGTGGAAAATTTTACAAATAGTAGAGCTTCTAATGGTTGTAAAGTTCCATATACAGGCATCTTGTTTATCTTTTGCCTTAATATAGAACTGTTTCTGATATTAATCATGGTATAAGGTTAAGTTAGTTTTATCTTTTCTAATTTCTTTCTCTTTCTCCTCTGTGCAGAAATACAATGCATTGGTGCTTCACGTAGGGAAGGGTTTTGCCAGATTGATCTTCTTGCATCTTTGTTTGCATGGGTTGTTGGGATTCTCAAGAAAGTGCCATCTGTTAAAGTAAATGTACCAAAAAGAGCTTTGCTTGAACTTGTACAAAAATGTGTTCGAATACGAGCTCCTAGCAATAAGCAGCTAATGGATTCAGCTCTTCTCCTTGCAAAATTGATGGATGATAGCTCTTTAATGGAGAAAGTCCAAAAGCTCTCTCAAGTCATTCTGTCCAACTCAGTCATAACCAATGATGAAAGCTCGTTGTCCATGACTTCAGTGAATTTCCTTCAGATGGAGGAAGACCTACGCCAAGCTGCCAAAAAGCTGGAGTTGTTTAAACAACGAGTAACAAAGAGTAGAACGACACCATCTACCAATTGTGGAACCGACAAGCCTCGGACATGGACTTTGGCTAAAGAATGGAACCCATGTCCAATTGGCATGTTGCCCCGCATTGCCGGTACATTTGGCTATCTTCCTTCACTGGATCCTATTGATAATTGGAAAGACCTTCATGACTTGGATAAGGAGGAGACTCAGAAACCAAGCAAACATGGTGTCAAGAGAGATTCCACTTTGGACCTTACGCTGCTTGATCATTCAACTGTTAAGAAGAAAAGAGGGACAAAACAAGTTTCTGAATCAGATCATGATGTGTTACCACCAATTAAAGCTAAGGGGTGCCTACTAATAAATGGGGTTTGGAAGAGTGTCACAGAAGAAGAGTTTCGAGCCATTAAGTCTTCTGTGAGGATTTTAGTTTAACTAATGTTGTGTTCGTGTTTATCTTGTAGATATCATCCAGTTTTGTTTTAAAAATAGGCTGGATATTAAACTAGTTCTGATTTACAATTCATTAGCAAAACATCGTTGAGGTCAGTGAAATTCCGCTAGACATTCAAATTTGTACCAATGTGATTGTAATACCATATGGCAGTGAGTTGAAGAAATGACAAAGGTATTTTATGACTTATCTTCCTGCATTCTTAAGTCCATCATATCCCTCGCAGGAAAAATTTGCTATCAAATGACTCTCATCTTTAATTTTTAAGCAAATGATTGGGAGTTTAATTTCTAGTTTTAGTATGAAATGAATTTATTGAGGACGTTTTTTATTATTCAATACTTTTTGATGGAAATAAGTTTTTTTTTTTTTTGTTGCCAACAGAGGAAATAAGTATTTGGGTTAAAGTAAACTTTTGGTCTTTTATATATACATAGGGTATCATTTTAATTCTTTATATTTATAAAATGTATTTTTAGTCCTTAAAACTTAAGGCTGTTAATGTTATCAATAGAAAATGCTGACTAAGCAAAGTTAAGTAGTGACTATATAATGTTGACAAAACAAGCTGACCATTTACAACATAATAGCTCATTCAATTTTAATTATACATGACTTTTACTTAATTTACATTATTTTAATTTTTGAATAAAAATCTAATTTAAATGTTCATCATTAAGTTTTGGACAATGGCAAGATAGAGTGTGTTCGCCGCTGCTATTGCCATCGACAATTGGCACCCAGATTACCAAAAGAATATGTTTTGGTTTTGTGATGTGAAATGCAAGACATACATTATCAAGGGCGAGATCTGAGAGATTTGGTCCCTATGAACATGGAAAAGCTGGCTGGTAATTAGTTTTGTAGTTTTTTTGTGGCACAAGCTAGGGATCGACAATGAAGAAAGAAGTAAATTTTATTTTTATTTAAAAATAAATTAACTTGAACTAAACAAATGTCATGTATAATTAAAATTAAATGAGGTGTTATGTTGTAAGTGGTTAGCTTGCTCTGTCAGCATTATATAGTCACAACTTAACTTTATTTAGTCAGCATTTTTTGTTAGTAATATTAACGGTATTAAATTTTAAGGACTAAAAATATACTCTGTAAACATAAAGGCTTAAAATGATACCCCCAGTAAACATAAAGGACTAAAAGTGTATTTTAACTTAAATACTTATTTCCTCCATTGTGAAAAAAAAAAAAAAAAACTTATTTCCATCAAACTATTGAAGGTATTTCCCAAAAAAAAAATTCCTTAATAAATTCATTTCATATAAAAATTAGAAATTAAACTCCCAATCATTTGCTTAAAAGTTTTTTTTTTTTTTTTAATTCATGTGGCAAGTTGAACGCTTGATAAGTATTACACTTGATAGACCTCTGATGAGGCCATCTGGCTGTCCAACCAATCCTGAGCTAGCCTATCACAACAAGCTAGGTGTGGTTTTGGTAACAACAACATATCCTCACTGATATTTTGTGCCTCTTTAGCAAGCAAATCTGCACATTGCAATATATTGCGGGGTGCATATTCGATCTTGACTTCCGATCCTGAGAGTATCATATTCCAGACTGCTAGGATCTCCGGTTTGAGTGGATGGGTTAATCCACGATCTGTTATGATCAACCGATAGGATTCCATAGAATTTGTATACACGCACACTCTAGGAAGTCCAAATTGCTTACACATTGAGATTGAGATACCTGTCAACAAAGTCATGACTTCTGCTAAGGTCAGTGGCAAGACACCTGCTTCTTCTAGAACACCATAATCCATTTCCCTTGAAAGTCTCAAACAACCCCACCACTGGAAGCATGTCTATGCTCGTTCACTGAGCCATCAACGTCCAGTCAACAATACCCTGCTGGCGGAGTGATCCATCTCGAATTAGCAACTCCATCAAACTGAAAAATTTGATGTTGGAATCTCCCTTGTGTTAATGTCTCCATTAGCTGATACATTCTGATATGCACCAGCTCACTGTGCTGCCTTCTTGTTCCCTCCATGACACCTTGGCACCTGTTCCTCCATAAGTTTCAGCAAACAATACTGAACACCTGGGGCTATCTCCACTTGCTTACCTTGGCTACATGGAATCTCCTTATTATGTTCTCCTTAAGCCAGACCTGCAAAGAAGATCTAAAAAAGGACAAACGTTTGTCAGGAGGAATAAAGCTTTGCCACATATCTCTCGCAATTTCACAATACCTCAATATATGTAAAACTACTTTCTCTCTTTGACACTCAAATGGACACTCTTCACTAGTCGGAATCCCTCTTTTAGCTCTAATTGAGTTCGTGGGTCATAGAATACTTGCCACATAAAGAATTGATTTTCTCCGAAATGGGCAACTTCCATATCCTCTGGCATTGGCTTGCTACAACATCATGTGATGAGGAATTAACTATCATATTATATACAGCCATAACACTGAATCTGTCATATGATGCATTATGCGAACATAATTGATCATTCTCCTGACTCTTCGGAATCTTCATGCCTGCCACAATATTAGTCACCTATCGGGGAAGAAATTGCTCCTATGCTTGAGTATTCCATGTTCCATTCGGCTGTACAAAGGAACTCACTTTAGCCCCAGGACCAATGAGGTGCCAATTCTTTTCCACAAACTGAATTAATGGCTCTTCCAATGGTGTCCATAAGTCCCATCAGAAGTTCATAGATTTTCCATGATCTTTAACAAGTCTACCAACTCCCTGGTAGAACTTTTCCCGGACTGACTTAATACTTTTTTAAACATTTGATGCATCCCTCTTCCTGCATACCATATGATAGATACCATCTTCACATCCATACTTCCCACTTAGACACTGAACCCACAAGGTGTTTGGAGATGACAATAGGCCCCAACACAATTCCATAATAAAAGCCATGTTCTGACTCCACATATCCTTTATGCGGAACCCACCCTTCTTCTTCTCTTTCTTCACTTGATCCCACCCAATTAGGTGTGACTTTTTCCCTTCTTGAGTTTGGTTCTATAGGAATTGTCTATTATGTCGCTCAATGTCTCTCAGCACTCCTTTGGGTAACAGCAAAGTTTGCATCATAGAGATGGGTAGAGCAGAAAGCACAAACTTAATGAGAACAATCATCCCTGTAGTTAGAAAGCTCCCCTTCCACGAAGCCATTTTGCTTCTCGCTTTCGTTTGTGTATCAGGGGCACTCCCAGGTACTTCCCCAAGTCTGCAGTAATGCCAATTCCTATCAGCTGACTAAGTTCAGTTGCCCTGTTAAAGTGGATATTTTTTTAGAAGAATGCTTTAGATTTAGTAAGGATGATCCTGTGCCTTGAGATATCACAAAATGTCTGCATCACTCTTCGCATAATATTAATCTACTCAGTAGATGCCTATCTAAATAATAGCAAATCATCAACAAAAAAATAGATGTGTTAGAATAGGGCCACATGTGCTCAACCTCAGACCCTTCCATGTTCGCCTTCTGACCTCTGACATGGTCATATGTCCTAGTCGTTCCATACACAGAATGAAAAGATAGGGACCAAGAGGGTCCCCTTGACGAACCCTCCCCATTTAGGCTAAAAGTGTGAAATGTCTTCCTATTCCAAAGCACTGTGGTGGAGACAGTCGAAGTGCAAGCCATGATGAGCTTAACCAGTTCCTCCTGTAAGCTAATACCTCTTAATGTATCATGTAGAAAATCCCAATCTAGTCTATCATTGACTTTCTCCATATCCACCTTAATAGCTATATAGCATTTCTTCTTCTTCCTAGACCTCATAGTATGAATAGCTTCCTATGCAAATATGACATTGTCAGTCCCTTACCTTCCAAAGATGAAGCTATTAGCAAGGACCTTCATGATGATTTTGAAAATCACGTTGCACAATGAAATAGGCTGGAAGTCTTTGGTAGTCACAGAATGTTCCACTTTGGGAATAAGAGTAATCCTAGTGTGGTTGATCTCCCTAACTTACTTCGGTTCTTTCCAAACATCAAAAACCAATGCACATACCTTAGTGCCAATATGAGCCAATTGGGCTTGAAAGAAGTGCGCTGAAAGTCCATCTAGCCTAGGTACTTTAAACGCCCCTATTTGGAAGGCTACATTTTTTATCTCTATCTTTGTTACCTCTCTATGTATAGTCTTCATACCCATATTTGTGAGGCTAGGAAAATTCATGGTCTTTTCACTTGCTAGTACCACTGTACTATCTTTAGTGTATAGTTGTTGGAAGAATTCCCCATCCAGTCTTCTTAGTGCAACCTCATCTGTAATCCATTGACCCGTATCATCTTAAAGAGCCTCTACTCTCTACTTACTTCACTTTATCATCATGGATATATGAAAGAACCTAATATTTCAGCCCCCCAAGCCAACTACTTGCATCTTGACTTTTGGAACCAAATCAACTTTTCTTGTGCTTCTAACTTATAGTATTCCTGCCAAAGTTTCTTTTCCAGTTTAAAAAGGCCAGAAGATAATTTATTTCACTGAGCTCGATTAATCCCCTCTAGCCTCCTTAGAACTGCTTTCTTCTTTGGAGGAATACTACCCACAAGATCTTTATTCCATTTAGTAAAATCCTATTCAAACTTCACACATCCATCAAACCAATCTACTGCATCCCATGCTCTCTGCACCACCTCACTAAATCCCCTTTCAAGGTTCCATGTAGCCTGGTACTTGAAGTCTAGCTTCCCTAAAGATCTGTACCCCAATGAACTATCCTCCTTTACCACAATAACTTGATGGTCTGATTTGAATTTCAGCTTATGATAAGTTCTTCCATGAGGGTGCTTAAGAGTTTAGTTTATGTTTCTGAAAGCCTGATCCAACCTTTCTTTAACTCCTTATTTCTCCCAAGTAAATTTTTCATCCACCACATTGATTTCCATAAGACCTGAGTTGGAAATGCAGTTAGCAAAACTTTCCATCGATTGAGCCAACGGAGGTGCTCCCCAAAGTTTATCTGATAGATTCATAATTGCATTAAAATCCCCAATGGCTAACCACAAATCTTCTATATTACCTGCAATATTCAAAAGAGAACTCCACAGAGACTGACGTCTAGAAAAACATGGTTCACCATAAATAAAAGTAACATAATTTGTGTCCTGGGTCTTCACATCAACAACTTTACAATGAATTAATTGGGTAGTTGATAATATATATTCAATTTGAGTAGAATTATCATTCCATAAAATCCAAATACCTCCAGTGAACCCTAAAGCTTCCAATCCAATCCAATTCATAAATTTCAATTTACAAACAACTTTCTCTGCTTTATTACCACTAATGCAAGTTTCCAATAAACACAAAACATCAATGTTATCACTACTACAAAAAATGCTTTTAACATCCAATTTTAGCCCTTTTAACGTCTGAAAACAGGGGGACGTCTATGTGAGCAATGTAGTAAATTATGGTAATAACGTTCGTTAATAAAGGGACACCTAAAGTGTGCACTCTAGACGTCCCTTTTTTAAAAGGGATGCTTAAAGTCATTTGAAATTCAAACAATGTGCCTGCAGATGCTGAGGTCATCACCTACGGAAGCAAACACAAGTTCCATATGAGAATCCTCTGTGATAGCTTTGTTAAACACAATTGCTAGTTTTCTCCATTTTCTTTTTGGCTCCGAAACTTCCTTTTCTGGCATCCTCACACTTCCACCCCTTTTGCTAGCTTTGTTGAACTTCTTTTTAGTAGAGTGTGTGCTTACATCTTTTAAGAGTTTGTCCAGAATTGGCAAGGCTTGGGATTCAATGCTAAAATCTGCAATCAATTGATTTTTAGGCACAAGAAAGAGCATATATTACTTAATAATGGACTCAAAATAAGATAAGCAAGTAGTACCTTTCCATCATCTAGAAAGCTTTAATCATCTTCAATTGTGGAATTGGGAAGCTTTAATAATGAACTTTCTTCAAAGTGAGAAGAAGGGAGTAGCCTGTGAACACTCCGACTTCAATAATCTTTTTCAAATTTGGAGCACAATGAAAGCTCTAGGAAGCAAGAAGCCTCGGATTAGAGAAAAAAGAAACTAAAAAGAGATATAAATATAATTGGGCCAATAAGGCAGCTTTTGGCATCCTTTGGCGTCCTTATTTAAATTAGGGATGCCAAAGATCACTCTTTGGCGTCCCTAATTGATTAGGGACGCCACCTTGGGCGCCGCTAATGGCATCCCTCATAATTGAGAACGCCAAAGGTGGCGTCCCTATTGCGTCCTTATTTCAATTAAGGATGCCAAGGTGAATCTATACCGTCTGCTTTTGAAATTGGGACGTTTAATCTGTCAAAACTGACTCAGAATTACAAAAATGTCACCACCTTTATTTTTTACTTCCCTTTTTTAAAAAGGGATGTCTTTTGTGGTAGTAAAATCTATATTTTGTAGTAGTGTATAATCTTTCACAAGATTTTTGACCATGTCGGGAAAAGAATAGCTCCCTGCACCTCGACAATTCTAAGATGCATAAATCATTATAATATAACATATAATTGAATATTAGAGAACTTACTCTATAATAGGATCATCTTCCTCCCATGTAGTTCATTCCATGAGAACCATTTTCCCTAGATCATTCTGATTCATCTATGTATTTTCCACCACTGATTCCCTATTATTTCCCGGCTCATCTCTGTTAGAATCCGTGTTTTGATGATAACAAAGTGTTAATACATTGTTTTGCAAAGGAATTTATGTTTTGAAGATGTAAACTTAAGCCAATTATCACAAGCATTTCACAAGTTAAGAGAAAGTTACTGTGAAAAATTGTTGATGCACTTGAGTGAGGAGCTGCACTTGAGTTCTGAAAGCTTGAACTCTCAAGTTTGGCTTCACATTGGTGCAACTATTAGGCAGAAGCTGGTTCAGAAAGTGAAATTCTACTTATGCACTCTAGTGAGGATGAAGCACTCGAGTTCTGTAAGTTGCAACACTCGAGTATGGTTCTTCACACTTGCATGTATGATGCAGAAGTTGAAAAAGGAACATGAAAATTTACTGATGCACTCGAGTTTCAAAAGTGTACTAGAGTTTTGGATGCCTCAGCACTCGAGTCTAAGAAGTGTATCCATGCAAGTGTTTCATAAAGAGTCAAGTAGAAGTAGAGACTGCCAAGTGTACTTGAGTTCTGACTCAACACTTGAGTGTTGATTAGAAGCACACTTGAGTCCTACAAGTAAAGTCTTGCAAGTGTCTTCTAGAGAGGAAATAAGATCCTGAAACCATCAAGTGTACTCGAGTTCTTGAACATGCACTCAAGTAACGGACCAACACTTGAGTCATGAAGCAACACTTTCAAGTAAACCTCAACAACCTTTCATTCTGAAGCAGGACCAGAAAACTTCGTCAAGCTGATATGTGATGGTGCACTCGAGTGAGCGGTAAGACACTCGAGTGTCGACTTGCACTTCCAATGCAAACTTTACACTTTCTGCAGAAACCAAGTGAAGAGATGCTGAATAGCCTGAGTGTCGGAAATTGTGCCTTAGGGGTCAATCATTGTACTTTGAACATTATTAATTTAATGAATTTTCTCCATTATGTTATCATATTATTCGTACATTCACTATGATGACTATATCCTTGGATAAATCATAAAGATTGTCCTAAATGTCCCTGATTAGTCATCTATGCGGGAGCAAAGATGAAACAAGACCAGTATGACTTTGATAAGATATGGAGATACGAATCAAAGTCTTAGGCACTTGTAAGAGTACAAGGTGCTAGACCAACCCGTTATAAGAAAGCTGCATGGATCAAGTCATAAGCCTATCTTATGTATAACCAAGTCACAATGCCCTTCGACATGAAGCCATCATGGATTCTTACATGAGAATTACTAAGCTTTGAACTAGTCAAAAGTTACATTTGATCGGGTGATGATAAAGGCTACGATCGGACTTGATGGTTTTTCATATAGGGGAATATGAATGGTCAAGATGGAATTTGTTGTTACATTAGTAGAGAGATATTACTAGGCCCCTCGATGAGTAAGTCTGAGAAATGTATGGTCATACCATGTTGGAAAGGAGTTTCCATTTATATTATCAGAATACTCAAGAATCGAGAAAGTAATTGTTAGGAATGGAGGATGACATCATCCATGCCTCATCCTTGACTAAAATATTATGTGATAAAAAGGATGTGACATGGTTGTATGACAGGTTGCATCATGTTAATGATTCTTATATTAGTTGGGTAGTCGTAATGTCTTACTAGAGGCTGCTTGCGTCTTATGGGTTAGTACAATTATTAGCCCACTACCAACTTCGTATAAGCCTACAGGGTCGCACACAAGAATGGCCCACCGTGAGATAATGTTTAATCTAGGGTAGACAAATTTTATATTTATATAATATAAAATTCATGGAAAAAGAAAATTAATAATATTATATATATATATATATATATGTATTTTCGAAATACATACATATATATATATATATATGATAATATTATTATATATTATGTTAGTTTTAAATTTAATTTTATTAGATAAATTAAACTTAATAACTAACATGATAGAGATATAATATCTCAAATTTAATTTATAAGGATAAATTAAATCTATTGGCTCTTTATTCAGATTAAATAAATAGGTTAAATTAAAATTGTATGACAGATTTAATTAAACCAAATTTATTTAATTAGCTCATCAAGTTAATTAAGAGTTAATTAATTTTGAAATTAATCAATATTAATTTTGAAATTCGAATATAGCCCTTATGTTTATAAAAATGATAGAGCAGAAAAACTCATGTACAGATGAGAATTCAGAGCCGTGAGACAACTCTAGCAGACATTGGAGGCACTAGCACGTAGTCTGTGTTGGAGTAAAATTCATGTGGATACCGGTAGAGGGAGCCGATCAGAGGTGTTAGTTCCTAGAAATTGAAAACCCTAAATTCGAAAAGGTATAATTCTTTGTAACTCTGTTTAAACGCCATTGATAGATCCTCGATTGGGATTGGTGAAAATTTTAAAATTATTTCATTGTGCCAGCCATTCCAAGACTGAGCACTCAAGTATTGAGATGGTGCACTCGAGTGTGGCATGAACACTTTTGCAAGTGCTTGGCAGAGACTACCTAAAATAATGATATCAGCTAAGAGCACTCGAGTGAGGATTGTGAACTTGAGTGTGACCATCAATACTTGAAAGTCATCCTATGCACTTGAAAAAGTGATCAAGTTTACTCTGTATAGGCATGCAAATTTCAAAGAGAACTCAAGTGTGAACTCTGTGTATACTCGAGTGTGAATGAAGAACTCGAGTCCAACTGGCTCAGAAGAAGAATGCAATACAGAGTTACTGTGAACAATCTGAATATGGTTAAATGATATTTATTCATTATGTTTTCACTTGTTATTATACCTAAATGTCATCTAACATATATTTCAAGTGTGAACTAGGAAAATGAACGTTCGGATTATAGATTCAAATGAAAGGGTCAATTGCGGCAAACAACATCATTACACACTGACTGCGGAACAACCGTCATCACATGCAGTTGACCCATCATGAACGAATGTCTGAAAACATAAACGCTTACACCCTGCTTCACAACGTGACGCTCAGTTTCATAACGGAACATCCCACTCCTCAATAGCATGTTACACAATGGCTATTTTAGACTTGCTATAAATACAAAGTATCAAAGACAAGTCATGTAGAACATATCATGAGAGCATATATCAAAAAACTTACAAGAGTCTCTGCTTTTATATTCATCTCTGTATTCATATTTTACTTCAGTGGTTATCATATCTACTCTGTGAGAGAGTTTTGTAAACGTATTTCAATTGTATTTTTGATCTCAAGGTAAAGGGACTTTGAGAGGGTAGATTTCCTTATAAGTGAAGCTGTAGAGAAAATTCCTGTTAGGATCACTTTCTACTCATAAGATTTACAAGGTGCAAGTAATAGAGAATGTTGCTGCTTGTAAGACTTACAGAGGTGTAAGCAGGAGAGAACGTTGCTACTCGTAAGACTTGCATATGTAAGCAAGAGAGAAAGGTCATAAGGATTGTTTTGCTTGTAAGACTTACCGTAAGGGGGAGAGAAAATTTTAGGTGTAGAATATTTCTGTTGTAGTCCTTGTGAAGACAGTTATTGTCTTGCAGCATTCCGAGAGCCCATTGAATCTTGAAAGATTAGTAAAAATCTTCTAGGTGTTGATCTCTGAGGACTGGACGTAAGCCTGAGGTTGAGCCAAACCAGTATAACTCTGTGTGCAAATTCTCATATCTTTACTCTCTCTTCATTTATCTCCGTAACATTGTAATGAGCAAAAAAATCTATCACATCACCCAATTTATCACCTATTTTTGGTGAAGCTTGCTTCTTTCAATCTTTAGCTGAAGAGCAACTGGGTTAATATTCTGTTCTGCAAGTTTTTCATGGGTCTTGGCTCTTTTCTTAAAATTCCCAGTTTCACCTCCTTCTAATAATAAGGCCCCTGTATTATTATCACATTGAGCTCTATTATCCAGTCCTACAGGAGAAGAGCCTACTTGATTAACACATCCACGTACCACCACATGTAATCTTCGGCCATGCTTACTCTTATTTTTATTTTCAAGAGCTGGCCCACTTCCCTCCTGGCCACTTTCTTTTTAACATCCATTGTCACCTTTTGGGATTTCAACAACTCGACCCAGTAAGGTTTATGTTTTCTTTTTCCACCTTTGTCACTAACGCACTTGGCATCTCTTTCCTTCCTTTTCCTTTCCTCACTGAATTAGCGACCTCCTTCTGCAAAGTTGACTTATTGCTATCTTGATAATTAACCAGACTCTTCCTTATCACATCCAATTCTTTCACCTCCACTTTTCCTCCAAAGGTACAGTACTTTGAGCTTCCTGTACCTTCTTCTTCTTCTGTGTTAGCTAGGATATCATATGTTATATTTGCCCCATCTGAAAAACCTCTCACTCTTTCCTTGCTCACCTCCTACACTTTTTTTGAAAATCTCTTCTCGAAGTCTGAGCTTTCTAGGTATTACCCACCAGCATCCAGGCTTTAAATTTTTCATCTGCGTTTGGTACTATTTTCACCGGCGTTATTACCAGCTTTACTTTTGCTGGCTCCGGTGGCGTTTCTGTGATCTCTCCCTACCCGCGTGACTCTGCCTTATAGCTAAAAGAACAATTTTCCCGACGATGTCCGTACCGGCCACAACTAAAGCAAATCACATTAAGTCCTTCATAGACAACATTATATGCTACATTTGCAACTAGAACTCGCGGAACCAGTCTCTTTTGCAAATCCAGCTCTACGCAAATCCTCGTGTATCTTCCCCTTTCTACCTTCAAAGGATCATTCATGGATTTTGTTAAGGTATTCATGTCCACTCTCACTGTTCGTCCGATCTGGTTGGCCAATCTGGTAATAAAAGTTTTATTGTAACACTATAATAGGATGTAAGGGATTCTTACCCATGAAATCACCCGCCCCAGATGATGACTAAACGTATTGAAGTTTGCTATCCATTGTTGCACCATTACACAATGTTGTTGGATAACCCATGGCCCTTCATATGGAACTTGTTTATACATATTAGTCCATCCCTACTTTGCTGTAAATTTCACCACAAAATAATTGTTAGGATGATCAATGAGATCGAACTCCGCAAATCCTCATATGGGCTGCAAATGCTCCTTCAAGGGAAACACATTATATCTTTTCCTCAACATTATGATGATCAGAGTTGTATTTCATGGTTTACACCATTCAGCATACTCCTCCGACTCAATGGGTACCAGAGGGTAATGCTGCATCATCTCTTTGTATTCTTCTGACCATTCTGGTAATTCCCACTCCTTATTGAACACGTCAGACAACAGTGCATCTTCTCTCATCTGGTTAAGACTATTTTCCACCCGATTAAATCCCAGCAAGGAGTCCCTATATGAAACTTGCTTAATCCCAGCAGCATGGTTATTTCGGCTCCCATCACCATCATGTTCCATGGTACTGTTCTCTTCTTCAACCTGACCAGTATGAAGTGTAATATCCTAAGATGTACTCAAGGGTTAAATGTACAAAATAGATGGTGGGATTAATGACATAATTACCTCTGGAAAATTTTGTTATGACTTTAGTCAGTTTCATATGCAAAATTGGCAATTTAATATTATATTGCAAGATGATATTTTACATGATCATCTTCTTCATCAAAGGGCCATGATTTATGTATGACAAGAGGAAAAGTAAGAGTAAATACATATTGGCTACTAAATATGACATATGGAGACAATTTGACCAAGTTAGCAAAAGAGGAAGACTTGGTCAACAATTGCAACTAAAGTAAAGAGGATATTTCAAGAGCTTTCCTCTTTCCATTTTAATATGCCTTTCGTCCAAATCATAAGGGAAAGAGGGAGGGAGAGTTGAATTAATACCATTGTTCAAATTTTCCTCAAGAAAAGTGAGTCAAAAGGGTCAAAAGTATATCAAGAGAAAGGAAGAAGACTTGTTAACACAACTCCCTCCCCTCAAGTCAATTATTTCGGCTATGTTATAAGAAAGGAGAGGAGGATTGATTAATTGAATTGTCACATCCTCTTATTCATATAAAGGTCGGTCAAGACACCAAATCAAAGAAAAAGAATTAGATTATAATATTTTCTCACTTTTTGGTTTACTTGGACGACTAAAGAGATGGAGTGTGAGAGAGAATATGAAATTAAAATATTTTCTTACTTTTCTAATAGCAAGGTCGGCTAGCCATTTAAGTGATAAGGGAAAGGAAAAAAAAAACTGATCATTCATCACTCTCTCTCTCTCACTCTCCAAGTCGGTGCTGCAGCTCCAATGAAAGAGAAGGAAGAGCAAGAGAAAGGTGAGACTTTCCACCTTGATTTTCACCTCCTTAACATCATCTATGGCTCAAGTGTCCTTCATGAAACTTGTTCCTCTCTTCCTTAGCTTCATTTCTATGATTTTTGTTTTTGAAGAAGAGGATTTTTCAGCCACCTTGCAAGAACAAAAGCTGAAGAATCAAAGAAAGAACTTAAGGAGAAGCAAGAGGTGAGTATTAGCATCAATTTGAGCTATTGGTTGCGTTGGTTGAATGAGTATTTTGGCATGTGAAAATCTGCCCTGATTTTGGCCAAACAAGGGTTTGGGTAATTCATGATGTTTTGGTTATGTTATTGGTGGTTTATGATGATTGGAAACCATTTGACATAAGTTTGATGCTGAAATTGGAAGTTGGTAATTGTTTGAGTTTATTTTGAATTTTCTGCCAAAAAAGGACATGGAGAATAAGTGGGCATTTGTTAATTTTGATGTTACCATTGTGTTCTACACAAAAAATTATGTGGGAATAGCCCCGGGTTGTGAATTTTGGGTCATTGAAACTCAAAATGTAAATCTGGGTTTTCAGCCTAAACAGAATTCCAGTGAGGTACTCTACTTGTGTGGTGTTTTTAGATAACCAAATGATCTCTAAAAATTATGAAAATTTCCAGTCTTAAATTTCACATTCAAAGCTTCAAAATGGATATATAATTTGTGTCATTTTGTGTTTTGAGCTGGGAGTTCTAGTTGCCCAAAGTTTGATGTCAAAACTGGACTTAATTCTGGAGCAGTGTGAGATTTTGTGTAATTCTGGAATTGTGTGATGATTTCCTGTAATGATTCATATTTTTCCTATGAAGAGTACTTCAATAGATTTCCATAGGACTTGGGATCACCTCATTTAGATTTTTGTAAAATTAGTTATGATTTTTCAAAATCTGGAGAAAATTCTGGCAGGTTTGGTCCCTTATGCGAAAATTGAAGATGTAATGGCATAATGTAGTATTGTTGAACTTTGAGGTTAGGAATTGGTCTTTTAGGTTAATTGACCACTTTAACTCCTTAGTTGATTTGATTAAATGTCTCTAATGATAACCAACTTGAGTGTTTGAATTAAAGAATTGGATTAAGTAATAACCTGTCATTGAAATTCTAATTATAGGATTTGACATTTGCCCTGCACGTGATAAACCAGTGCCAGTGCATGAGTGGAAAGAACAAGGTAATGACTCTCTCTCTTATTCTATGTATGATGCCTTGCATGTATGTCATTTCATTGAATATGCCGTGATGTAACATTGCCGTTGTGAAATGTCATTGTTGTGCTGTTGTGAGACATGCTGTTGTGAAATATTCTGTTGTGAATGCAGTGAAAGCTGTTGTAGAAATGCCGTTGTGTTGTTGTGATTTGCTTACATGCTTTGTGATTGTACATGTTATAAGTGAATTGTTACTACTGGGATTCTTTTGAATCTCATTCTTTCCAATGATTAACCTACAGCAAGGGCAAGTGGTTCAAAGGAAAAGCAAGTGACGAAGGGTGGTTAAAGCTCCTAGCTAGGAGTTTTAATTTTGGTAGTTGGTTGTCATATTTTGTTGGGGATTAGTTGCACATGTTGTATATATTGAATAGTGTTGTGTAATCCCCTGTATGGGAAACTAAGCGTTGTAAACCCTTTATTAAGTAACGAAACCTGAGCGTTGTCGGGAATTTTTGGTTACACTCTGATATGTATGAATGAAACCGAACTGGTCAGACCAATTATATTCGAGATGTGTACGTGAGACTGCACTAAACAAGTTTTGGAAAAGTTTTAAATTAACCATTGGCTTCTATTTCAACTTAATGACGCATTCTCGAACTATAAATATGGTTATTAAGGTAAGGGGTTACATAAAGCAATTCTCCACCCATCTCCGAATCCTGAGTAGGTTTTTCCCTAGCTGTATTTTTTCAGATCTGGCTATCATCCTTTTCCTTTCCATCCACTTTCGGTCCTTTTCTCAATCTGAGCCATTGGATTAAGATCTTAACATCTCAAATTTTTTCTTTATTATAAAAATATTATTATTATAATAATGATATTTTTATAATATATTAAATCTGGACCATTGAAATCTTAATCCAATGGTCCAGATTGAGAAAAGGACCGTGAGCGGGTGGAAGGAAAAGGATGGTAGCTGATCCGTGTTTTTCATCTTTTTGCTACCATGGACCAAGGCATCGGATGGCCAATCCAGTGGAATCTTTTGGTGACCTTGATCGTCCATTTCAAAGAAAAACTCAAAGGCACAAATCCCAAGAGAGAGAAAACCCACCGAATCACTGTTTATTGTGAAACCCTCTACTTTTTTGCTCCTCAATTGAACATGACTCATTTACTTAAAAGTTAAAGCACACAAAAATATACTTTAGCCTAAATATATATTTTTTTATTCGAAAACTGTAGCCTAAGTATTTATTATTGATAAAAGATACTAGTCTTGGTTGATAATAAAAATAATTTATTGAATGCAGTGCTATGCGAGGTGGAGAAAAAGAATTTGGAAATAAGTTATATTAGGTTCCAACCAGTGTAACCCCCTACCTTAATAGCCAAAGTTATAGTTCGAGAATGCGTCATTAAGTTGAAATAGAGACCAATGATTAATTTATCTAAAAGACCAATTCCTAACCTTAAAGTTCAACAATACTACATTATGTCATTACATTTTCAATTTTCGTATAAGGGACCAAATCTGCCAGAATTTTCTCCAGATTTTGAAAAATCATAACTAATTCTAAAAAAATTGAAATGAGGTGATCCCAAGTCCTATGGAAAACTATTGAAGTCCTCTTCATAGGAAAAATATGAATCATTACTGGATATCACCACACAATTCCAGAATTACACAAAATCCCACACTGCTCCAGAATTAAGTCCAGTTTCGACATCAAAATTTGGGCAACCAAAAATCACAGCTCAAAAAACGAAATGACACAAATTATATGTCCATTTTGAAGCTTGGAATGTGAACTTTACTACTGGAAAGTTTCACAATTTTTAGAGATCATTTGTTTATCCAAAAATACCACACAAGTAGAGTACCTCGCTGGAATTCTGTTCAGGCTGAAAACCCAAATTTACACTTTGAGTTCCAATGACCCAAAATTCACAACCTAGGGCTATTCCCACATAATTTTTCGTATAGAAAACAATGGTAACATCAAAATTAACAAATTCCCACTCATTCTCCATGTCCTGTTTTGACAGAAAATTCAAAATAAATCTCAACAATTACCAACTTCTAATTTCAGCATCAAACTTATGTCAAATGGTTTCCAATCATCATAAACCACCAATAACATAACCAAAACATCATGAATTACCCAAACCCTTGTTTAGCCAAAATCAGGGCAGATTTACACATGCCAAAATACGCATCCAACCAACACAACCAATAGCTCAAATTGATGCTAATACTCACCTAGTGCTACTCCTTAAGTTCTTTCTTTGATTCTTCAGCTTTTGTTCTTGCAAGGTGGCTGAAAACTCCTCTTCTTCAAAAACAAAAACCATAGAAATGAAGCTAAGGAAGAGAGGAACAAGTTTCATGAAGGACTCTTGAGCCATAGATGAGGGTAAGGAGGTGAAAATCAAGACCAAACTCTCACCTTCACTTGCTTCTTCTTGCACCCTCGTGTTGCATCTGCAGCACCGACTTGGAAAATGAGAGAGAGAGTGAATAATAATCAGTTTTTCCCTTCCCTTATCACTTAAAAATCTGGCCGAAAAGTAGGGTAAAAAGGAGAGGCAAATATGTGGTCCATATTTGTTCTTTCTTGCTAAAATCCTATGGTAATTTCTATTGTATAATTGATCCAATTTGGTCAACCTTTCTCTTTCCTACCCCTTCCTCACTTGGCCGACTTGAAATGAATGAATAAGATGAGAGAATGTTTTTAATTAAATATTCAAGAATTCTTGTAGAGCTTAAGTCGGTTGAGCACATGTGTGAGAGAGAGAGCACTTTAATTGCAAGAGATATGTACCAATAATCCTTTGCTTCATCTTTTCTCTTTCTTTCTTGATGCCATACGAATATGTGGCCCTTTTTTGTTCAAGTCATCTTCTTTTATTTGGCCCACAATTGTTGACCAAAAATAATGACCAAAAGGAGTTAAAAGAAGCCTTCTACCATTATCTTAGTTTACCTCCTCACATGTTACTTTTAGTGGAAATTGTTGACCAAGTCTTCTCCTTTTAATTGGTGATATGTTTGTTTCTCTTTCTTGCCTCATGTTATACGAAAATGAAGCCTAGGAAAAGAGATGATGATCTTTGGTAATATCTCCTTGAATAAATAAGTTAATTCCCCAATTAGCATGAGATTGTTGACCAAGTCCTCATCTTTTATAACTTGGTCCAATTGCTTCCATATGTCATATTTAATAGCCAATAGGTATTTTTCTCTTGGTTTTCCCCCTTGTCATACGTGAATCATGGCCTTTTGAAGAAGAAGATGATCTTGTAAAATATCATCTTGCAATATAATACTTAGTTACCAATTTTGCATGTGAAATTTAACTAAATTTATAACAAAATTTCAAGAGGTAATTCTGTCATTAATCCCACTATCTATTCTGTACATTTAGCCCTTGAGTACATTTTGGGATATTACAACTAGCTTCCCTCCTTCTATCCTTGTTTTGAATAGAGTGAATTAATTCTTCCTTTACTTCCACTTTGCAAATCTGTTCTGATTGTCCGTTTACTAATACTACATTCAATCTTTAAGATAAGAGCCATAAGAGCCGGTTAACTATGAAGAGATTAATGAAGTTAAATGAATTATTTTAAAGTATTTATATTTATCATTTTTCTTCAAACTAATTTGTCTATAATGATACATATAAGTATTTCAGAGTAATCATATAACATATGTTATAAGTAATTAATTAATTTAGCTTTATCTTAGTCTCCCTAAATAAGTCAACTAAATCTTATACTAAGGGCAGCATGAGGTAGTAATCTTTTATCTATGCATATTGGCTTTCTTGGGACCAAATTGAATCTACGTCTTAGCTTTTTTTGAGTTAGACGAGCATGCACAAAGTGATGATTTTTAAAGAACGAACGGTGTTTTTTCTTTTTTTAAAAGAAAGGATACTTTAGCTTTTGCGTAAATTTAGATATGCATTCCAAACAAGGCCTTAGTGACTTGGATACCTGCATGGGTCCACTAACAGATGTGAAGGTTTTGTAACAGCACTGCCATTTTCTCTCCAATTTTGAAAGTTTATGGGTACTTTTATACACAAGATAAATTTATAGTGTTAGGTGCACAGTGAGTATAAGTTCATGTGTATTTTTATACCTTAACCCAATATAATATGTAGACTTGAGTTATTTACCATTAAAAAATAAGCTAATATTTAAATATTTTAACAAAGGGTTGCTAGTATAGTATTTGACAATCAAATTATGGCATGAGAGAATGAGAAACAGATGAAAATAATGCTCCTTCCGGTCCTAAATATAAAATAGAGTTGACTTTTTTGGAAATATGAAGAAATATAATTACATTACTTTAAAATATTTATATTTTCCATTTTTTCTCTAAACTATTTTGCCTAACTTATAAACTGATATATAATCTAAGGATACATAATATATAATAAGATCAAATAACTTATTTATTTATCTTCCTTAATCTCTCCAAAAAAAAAAAAAATTCAACTCTTTCTTATATTTAGGAGTTAGGACCGAAATACATGTTTAGATTGTAATAGCACACAAGTATGACTAAGCTACATTAATCGATAAATTGGGTTTAAGGTTACAAGCATGCTTGAAAAGGTTTCAGCCAATATCCTAACAATTCCAACTGTTTATACCTATATAGATATTATTTGTATCAAAATATAACAATAAGTTGAGTAATAGTGAAATCTAGCATACAAACCGAATTAACATATGTATAGAAAAATATCAGGAGTTATTCATTACTATTGGAAAATCAATAAAAACGTACTCCAAGCAAAATAAGTTCCCAACGATAGTTTGAGTAGTTTGAGCCTCCCTGACATTTCCTTACTTTTAAGCCAAACCCTAGCAGAGATAATCGAAAACTGCCAACACAAACTTATCTGACATATCTTAAAAAAGCTTGTAGTAACCTTGCTTTCATCCATTCTGTTATTGCCTCACACTGATCACAATTGCCTGCTTAATTTTAATTGACGGTGTGAACTGACGGATCTCCAAAGGAATGTAAACAATTTAAAATAGAACTAATTAAGTGCCATAAAGTGGGTGCAGCTGCCATTAC
The DNA here is from genome assembly GCA_963210345.1 of Inga oerstediana. NCBI lineage: Eukaryota > Viridiplantae > Streptophyta > Magnoliopsida > Fabales > Fabaceae > Inga > Inga oerstediana. Next base: position 31,065,901 of record OY723405.1, read on the forward strand.
ATGGCTGCCAAAAAACGGAACAAATTAATATTATGAATCAACCTGCACAAAAAATGGGACTAATTACTATAATGAATCAAGCGGCATAAAAAACGGGACTAATTAATGTTATGAATCAAACTGCTTAAAAAATGGAACTTTAACAAATAATTAATATTTTGGCCAAAAGGAACAAATAATTAATATTACACCAACTGCAAGCTAAACGGCACAAATTTATAAATTAATATTAGGAAAATAAGAACAAACTCAATCCAGTTAAAACAAATATGGAATATTATTTAGGAATAACAAATTTTAAAATTAATATTAGGAATATAAAGAAATGAGCCCAATCCAACTAATTAAATATGGAATATGAGTCATAGCAAGTTTTAAAATTAATACTTGGAATATAAAGAAACGAGCTCAATCCAGTTAAAAATATGGAACATGATTAGGAATAAAAAATTTTAAAATTAATATTAGAAATATAAAGAAATGAGCCCAATCCAGCTAATTAAATATGCAATATGATTCATAACACATTATAAAATTAATATTCGGAATATAAAGAAACAAGTCCAATCCAGTTAATTAAATATGAAATATGATATTGGAATAACAACGACCTTTACTTGCTTTTACTTATTAAAACACGAACCCAATCCGGCCAATAAAATATGAAATATGATTTTGGAAACACAACTATTCTTAAAAATGTTATACATATTTAGGAATATTTTATGACACCCAAAATGAACCCAATCCAATTTTAACTGAATTAGGAAAAAAACACGGACCCATTCTGGTTAATAAAATATGGAATATATTGTGGAAAAACAACTACTTTGAAAAATGTTATAAATATTTAGGAGTATATTATGACACCCAAAATGAACCCAATCCAATTTATCCTATTTACTAAAATCCTATATTATGACCTCTAATCACCACATGTCCTTCCACATTCCATGTATTAGGAGAGAAATGACATTTGGACAAGGATTAGAGTTTTGGATTGTGTATAAGAGTATGTCCCCCCCACATTGCCAACTTCATTGAGCATCCACACACTAAAGAACTATTCTAACCTCCCAAAATGACAACCATGCAGCGAGACCTGATTTGTCAAATCAATGACAATAAAGACACCTGGGTTATTATTGTATATGTTTTTAAGAAGCTGGTTGGGAGAAAAAGTACTCCACCATATGGTGCCTAGAAGGTGGGCATGATTTTGGTGGATGAACATGTTTGACATTCATGAAGTCTTGTTGATTATACACTAACTTCTATAATAACACTTACATTTTTTATGAAATAAATGTAGGAAACCACAATTGAAGGTTTTTTCACTCAAAAGCAAATGAGAGAGAGTTACATGAAGGAGCTCAAAGAGGGTGATGTTCATCAGTTCCAAAACTTTGAGGTTTTAGACAATAATGACCAATATAAAGTGACTCCGCACTCGTGGAGAATTTGATTTCACAAAACAACATTTTTCTAAGAATTAGATTTGCAAATTCCAAAGGGAATATACAACTTTGTCCCTATTAAAAACATCACAGGTAATGAAGAACTAATTTGTTAGTGCCTGACAGTAAGATATTCTTAGCAACTTATATTTCTAAAAGGTCATTGTCATGTTCGTTTGTTATGCTTGCAAGCTTAAACTTTAAGGCAAATCTCTTTCCAAATGTCATTGGGTTCCTTTAAGCTTTTGGAGAATTGGAAGATCAACAGAGAGGATTTGAGACCTTCAAATGACTTAATCTCACCCTTATAAATAAAGAGTAATGTTTTTTCCATTTAATACGCTATTATTATATTGTGTAGAACACTTAATACTTAAGTTTATTCTTAGCAACTTATATTTCTAAAAGGTCATTGTCATGTTCGTTTGTTGTGCTTGCGAGCTTAAACTTTAAGGCAAATCTCTTTCCAAATGTCATTGGGTTCCTTTAAGCTTTTGAAGAATTGGAAGATCAACAGAGAGGATTTGAGACCTTCAAATGACTTAATCTCACCCTTACAATTAAAGAGTAATGTTTTTTCCATTTAATATGCTACTATTATTATATTGTGTAGAACACTTAATACTTAAGTTTATTGGTGTAATTGTTGTGTAGTAATGCTACAATCAATGTAGTACTATTTAGGAACTGTGCGACGCATACATTTAACAATAATAATGCTAAAATGGAGCCACTGATCGTAGTTGTTATCAAGTTCACGAAGCTCAACAAAAATTAAGGTGAATAATTGTGCAACCCTTGAAAGACTAAGTATGTGTTCTTGTTTGCCGTTTAGCTTCCGCAAGCATACGGGTCGCAAGTAATAAAGTGATGAGTAAAGATCATTCCCACGAGGACTACGGCAAAAGCGAACTAATGAATGCAATTATGTGTTCAATTAGGTTGAATAGATTCATTTGAAATCAATTAAGTTGAGCCAAACATGTTCTGTGGGAAAAGAAAAATTTCAAAAGATATTTTGATAAAAACTAAGAATTACTGAACAAAACTATGATTCTTGTGAATTCAATCAATTATAATAAGCCTAGAATTGGTCATTCCCTTTGTATTTCATAAACTTAATTTCCTTCCACTCCAAGGATACTTTCATGGGATATATATATGTTAGTCTAAGGTTCACAAGCAATTGATTAATCTCTCTCAAGTCATAGCCAAATTTATATCCTCCATTAACATACACAATCTCTTGCTACAGTTAAGGGAAAATAATCATTAAATAGCCACCTTAATTTGACAATGCTAGGTTAATAACTATATCTCTATGTTATTAATAAACCATCCATTTAGTTCTTAAACTTCAAGTCTAGCATAATTCTACCCAAGTTCTACAATTGAATTAACTCTCTCAAGCTTAATTTAATTGAACAAATTATCCATAGTGATGGCCAGTCAAGAATATCAGCAAAAACAGGGTAGAATTAACATATATATACCATTAGATACTAAAAGAGAGAAGGAATCAAGTTTAATCCATACAAAAGTTCAGAAACAATTATATAATGAAAACCTTAGCTACCCATGTTCAAAAACGAATCACATATGTCAACATTCAGTGCAACCATATCAGAATTATAAAGGAGAAAGGGAATGAGTACAGAAAAACCAAGAGAAATGGAGTTAGAATCTCTTTCAAGCTTCAATCCCACTTGATTTCCTTGAGAAAACCCCTCTCCTTTGTTTGGAAATGCTCCTTAGCCGCCTCACAAAACCTCTGAATGTCGAACTCCCTCTTTTCTTTCAGCATTTTGCCTTTTAAATGACCTAGAAACAAAATGCATAGTTGCTATTTTTGCATTCTGGCTGCAGCAAGAAATTTCTGGCTGCAGCCAGAAAATGTTGTCTTGCCTCTGTTTGTCGTTTGGCTGTAGCCAAAAACTTTCTAGAGGTCATCTGGCTGCAGCCAAGCATTTGTCTTCAACTCTTCCATCTTTTTCCAATGATGCAATAGTGTTATACTCTTCTTCCCAATTTCTTAATCCATGATTTGTGCTTCCAATGGCTCTTTGTGCATCTCAATTGTGATCCTATCAACACAAGAAAGTCTATACAAAGCAAAGGGTGATGTATGATAGCAAAATATTCACATTTAATCAAAGAATTATTCCTTTTTTAACCAAACACTCATTAGGCACATTTCCTTCACACTTCAATCCTCGTATACCCATTAATCAATCAGAAAGCGTGATAAATTGAGTGTAAATGTGCCATTTTGATATGCATTTCACAAGGCTAACACACCCCCAAACTTAAACTTTTACTCGTCCTCGAGTAAAACAAGTTGAACAGTGAAAGAGCTAGATTAAATAACCATTAACTCAGTATACAGGCAAGATGATTTCCTCATTGGTTGCTCAAGATGTTATATTCACTAGGAACACAATGAAATATAAAAGAATGCAAGGTTTACAACTTAAAGCATCCTTCCTAACAATTTTCAAAATGTGTGTGTGTGAGGAGAGTTAAAGAACAAGTTTTCCTGTAAATGTCAAGATCAAATGTAGCCATTAAGCATGTAAAAATCAACCTTAGTCTCAGGTCTTTATATACCTACATTCTCCTCTCCTTCCATTAATAAACAATTCCACACTATTTCAGAATCAATGGGACTTTATAAGCTTGTGATTTGGCCATTGTTCATGTTCATTGAAATAATGGGGAAACAAAGAAGATTCAAATCTCTAGAGAATAATGACCATACACACTTCCTCTCTTTGTTTTACACATAATTCTCTCTCAAGAAACAAAGCACTTATCCATATTTGGCCTCATCAGCTGCTCAAAGAATTATATAAAACAAGAAACTCAGAAAATATGCAAAGATGAACACCTTATAGATTTAAAATATGTTTTTCAAGAATTTCTAAGTGTGAGTGTGTGAATGGAGTCAACATGTATTCCTTTTGCACTTGTCAAAGTTATAAGCCACACGTCAAGTCATATACCTATATTCAAACGATCAATTACATCATTATCTAATTTCTTCCCCTCTTCTTCTAATTTACTCCAATTGACTTAAAAATCAAAGGGACTTTTCGGCTTGTAACGGGGCCGGGGGTTAAGGTATTTAATAGAAAGGTCAAAGGATACTCAATAAATACCTCAAGATAGATGATAATCACTCAAGGGGTTTCTTCCTTTTCTCATTAAACATACTTCCCCAAACTTGAACCAAATTGATCTTTTCCAATTCAAGCCTTATCATGTATATATATATATAGTTTCTTCTTTTTCTTTTTCTTTCTTTTTTTTTTTCATATTTTTGGCTTGATGTCTATACAATATGAACCCTTTTTTCTTTCTATGCTCCTTTTTTCCAATCATATAACACTCTATACATCACCACATTCCACACCCTAATCCTTATCATCTATCTCAAAGCAAGGGAATCATGGTTTTTCACATTGGCTAAGCTAGGTAGATGTTAGGTTTTCAAAAATAATTTTCTAATTGGTTTTTCAATCAGGCTCAAAATAAGGGTTCAAAAGAGGAATCAAATCAATTAGGTAGGCTTGAAAGGCTCAATCACATTTTATGAAGTGCCCTAATCCTTTCTTCAAATCGTATGAAACAAATCAAAAGCTTTGAAGAATTCAAAAGATTATTTTGCAATCAATCGCTTGAAACAAAAGTATATAACCTAATTTGTCACAAATACCTTCAACAAGAACTTCCAAAACACAGCCAACTCCAATGGTGCTTTCTTAGCTTAAAAATTCCTGAACAACATGCTTCTCTATAATGCATCCATCAATACATATTAAACAGAATTTCTTATCGAATATAAAAATTTGAGCAGGAATTTATAAGAGATAATCAACATGGTTTTTCTATATATGGCTCAAATGAGGTGAAAATTTGTCGATTGTTATTGGTAGGCTTGAAAGGCACAACCACAATTAAAAGAATGCCCAAATCATTTTTGAAAAATGTGTGACTTCATTTACTTATTTCAAGAGATTCCAATGTAGGTTCTAAAGTCCTTTAATCAAGAAAGAATATATGCACCAAATTGCTACCAAAGTTTCTTATCAAAATAATTAACTCATTCCTTAATCCAGTGCAAAATGTTCATTCTAAAAATTGTCAGGAAATAATGCTTTAAGATATAAATCAAGCATTCAAGCATATTAACCATCATGTCTTATAAAACATCAAATCCAAGCATCCATTCACTACTACAAAAAGGGGCTTTAACCTCCCAAATTTGGCACTTTTAACGTCCCAAAACGGGGGGACGTATATGCTGGGGGCGTAGTAAGTTGAGACAAAAGACGTCCCAAATGATAGGGACGCCTAAAGTCTGACTTTAGGCGTCCCAAATTAATATTTGGGACGCCTAAAGTCCCCCCATGATGGGACTTTAGGCGTCCCAAATTAAGATTTGGGACGCCTAAAGTCCCCACAGGGTGGGACTTTAGGCGTCCCAAATTAAGATTTGGGACGCCTAAAGTCCCACCCTGGGGGACTTTAGGCCTCCCAAATCTTAATTTGGGACGCCTAAAGTCCTACGGTGGGGGACTTTTGGCCTCCCAAATCTTAATTTGGGACGCCTAAAGTCCCACCTGGGGGACTTTTGGCCTCCCAAATCTTAATTTGGGACGTCTAAAAGTCAGGTTTTTTTTTATACCATAATTTACATTCTGTATTACCCAACGAATTGAAACTGCAGAAACAGAATAAAAGATGGATTCATAAACCACACTGTCCGTTACAAACTAGTAAGGACATCCAGCACTACAATCTTTACTATATATACATACAATAACCTTTCATGCAACCTACTACTATATATATCAACAAAAAACAACCAGAAAGTGTCAAAACGCTGTCATCACACAAGTACAAACTGATATAAAATAACAAGTTTACTGATCTATATGTTGAAGAAGATGTCCAGCCAATAGATCTCTGATCAAATCAAGGTCTTCACGTAGGTAGGCATCATCATTATCAAAAATCTGAAAATTAGAAAGTAATAAGCTTTGATGAAATGAATCTCAAGCAAATGAATTAATTAACATTTCGATTAGAACACCAAAAATATTATCATTTGAGAATGAAGAAGCGATTACCTTTTCAAAATCGCTAGTAATTCCACTTTGAGTTATGTTATACATATAAAGTATAACATAATATCCGCATTCAGTGTTGCCAGGTTGCCGAGGGCACTTTTAATCAAAGGGATGCAATTAGTTGTTAAAATCAATAAAGGTATGTCTAAAAGGACCGTCAATGAAACAATTAGGTAGGATCGAATGTACTTACTATGGGATAAAACCACTTTGGCTTTTTAACAACTGCACCCTCGCGTGACCCACCTAGGATTCTATATGTTTGACAAGCACGATCATGAAAAGCAAAATGAACAGAAATTAGAACCATTCATTTATTTTTGTTGTTAATGAAATACAAACAGAATAACTTACGTGTCGAAGACGGATTTTGTGTCTCTGTCTGGCCTGTTACTCAAGGGATCAAACCAATAGACTACGTTGCGGCGGGGACATATAACACACAAAGTCCAGTGGTTTCTTTAACAACATGTACACATTAAAATGAAGTTAGATGAGTGAGAAGACAATTATTTAGTAAACTTCTGAAATTGACAAAATGTAAATACGAACCGTTGGACAATGGGTGCTAGATAACAACGAAGTTTGGTTTGTGCCATTTGGGAGCCGACATAGTGAGTCCTATGCGCCACAGTACAAGTATCCCCCGTCGTATTCGCAGGACATAAGAATCCATACCAATTACTTCTTTCCATTTTTGCGCAGAGATCGTGGAAGGTGCTATAATAGAATTAAAATAAGGAATCAATTCTTGAATGTATGAAAACAAAAAACCACTAAATGAATTCTATGGGAAAATTGAAAAAAAAAACTTACCGGACTGTAAATTTGACCCAGCCTGCATCTATCTCCTCCAACCTGATAAACTGCTTGAGATCTTTATTGTCAATCGTGTAGGGATACTCCACTTGGCCCACAATCCCTGGAGGCATCTTCAAGTCAATCTGTTTAATGCCCTTGTAGATCTGTTGCAGCCGTGCTAAGTAGGGCCATTTGCTCGCAGCTTCGTCATCCTTTTAGAACATCAAAAAACAAATTGTTATTAGGATGCCAATAGATTTTCAGTAACAGTAAGGTAATTCCTACCATTGGAGGTGTTGCGTCTGAACCAATAAGATTGCGAGGCCAAAGGATGAAAGATCCTATCGCTTGACCTAACGTGCCAACCTCTGGATCAGGAACAGGGATGGCTGTACCTTCTTCCCCCTTTCTAACACTCGTCACATTCACCCTACGATAATCCTCCGGAATTTGCTGATTATGGTGGGTGGTAGCATATGTGTGAACGAGAGCATCAGCAACAACACGCAATAATGGATCATCCAAATAGAGGGTGCAAGGGTCTCCCGACACTGGATTGGGAGAAGGGTCGCCAAGTGGTCCCGATACTGGAGTGGGAGAAGGGTGGCCAAGTGGTTGCTCCAGAGGGTTGTAACTTCCTCTGGTGCTATTGAAGGCCGGGGATTCCTGAGTTCGAGCCTCGTCCCTTGCCCTTTGTGCTTCAAACATCTTTGCCATTTCAAGTTGAAGCTCTGGCAACATGTCTTGTCGGAGCTTGTCACGAAGGTTGGCCTCGATCTCTCGTTCGAGCTCCTCTCGAATCTTGGCCACAACGTCCTTACTAGGTCCAGCTTGTGAGGAATAACGTGGCTCTCGTCCAAAATACCTCGCGACACTAACTCCCCGTGTCTCTCCTCGAACACGACCAAGGTCATCTGCCTTCCCAATAGCCGTTGACAAGATGTCCATCCGTCTACTTGGATTGAATGAACTTTGGCTACTCTGCTCGTCCAGGTCATCCTGTAGCATGCAGTTTATCGTAAATGTATCGAAACCACTCGCGACATGTAAAAAATTAGGTACTTATGGTATAACTACTTACAATCCTCGCAGCAACCTCAGCAACAGTCGGATTGATGTACTTCCCAGCCTTAATCCTCCCTGCTTTCCATTTTTTGTGACGTGGAGGAGGTGCCGGTGGCTGGATAACAACGCTAGGATCAGATTCCGCTGCTTCCTTCATTTTTTGTAACTCTTCTGCCATCATTTGCCGCTCAAGCTTGCGATATCCACCGCGAGACATGAAATGTTGATATTTATTTTCTGCTTGCCTCTGGGCATTTGCTGCACTTAATTTCTATGAATGAAAAACGACAAAAAATGAATCAACGATATAAAGTATATGAAATCAACGATATAAGTAGTTCTAAATCATGACAGAAATCTTACCAAAAACTCAGGATCTGCTCGTGATGCCGCAAACAACCTCCAGTCCTCTGGAGATAAATATGTATACTGTGCACATGGATCATTACCTCTAAGGGCCCCTCGAATGTAATGCTTTGTTAGCTTGTTCTTGAAACCTTTCCATCGTACACGAACCTCATCCATCCAGTGCCTATGCATCTCTGTGGTGTCGGGGACATCGTATGTTTGCTGCAAGGTAAAACATAAGATTATTATGTTTGAAACAATAAGAACAAAGCTACAATGCATCAAAACTTACATACCAAAAGTTGCTGCCAAATCATGTCTTTCGTTTTTGGGGGAACCAATCTCCAATTATCGTAGGTAATGCGCACTTTGCTTCGAGCCAAAAGCCCTATGTAGCTAATGAAGTGGTCTTCCTCAGGACCAATTGGATTCAGATTATGATCGAAGTCTATATGCAGCCTCTCCTGTTGATGTTCATGACGTGCAACCAATGCTCCCATCTTTGTACAGCCTCTAACCCTCCTTCTTGCAGGGGGTTCAACTCTAGGAATTTCGTCATTGCTAGAGCTTTCGTCATCTCCACCCCTCTCGTCATCACTAACGTTGTCCATATTCCTGTTAACACAAAAAGCATCATCAGAAACGTAAGTAAATTGCAATGAAAACACATTTATATAGTAAGCGGGAAGTAAAACACAGTTCTCGTTTATAAATTAAGGTCTTACTGAAGAGTAAATATCAATTAATAAGTATTTGACAATATTCTGGCAAAAAAAAGTATTTGACAATAATTTTTCATTTATTTGAAATTATAAATAATGCTTAAACTTACATGCATGAATATGAATTTAATTTTATTATCTAATTTGAGTAGAATATTAATTAAACTTACATGCATGAATATGAAAATGTAATAAATTATAAATATTGATCTCTCTGTGAAATCACGAATGGTATAAATTCAAAACTTCATTAAAATCATTTATTACATTTTCATGCCTTGTGTTAATATTGCAATGCTTTTCTCTACGTAGCTTTTACATATTTTTTATAAAAGAAAGTTTGCAAGCTAAGTGAGACGAAGAAGACACTACAACTCTTGAAATATTTGTATTCAACATCCATATTACCTCACATGTCTCTCTACTTCTTACAGCAACATATTGTAATGAATTTAAAAAGGAATTTAGCAACGTGTAAATGCATAACATGTTATAAGCTAAGGGGTCCTATAACAGGGGAGTCTTCTTAATAGATAAGCACAATCTCATCCATTTATATATAAGCAATATATAATAATCACAATCTCAACCATTTAATTTATATTTCAAAAACAAAATATAACATTCTGTTACAAAAAAAAAAAAAAAATTAAAAACGAAGAAATAACCAACCTGATCAGCTAGCTAGTATGTTGGAGAGGTAGATGGAGATCCACGGTGGTGTGTGCACAACAATGGAGCGACCAAGGTGGAGGAGAGAGCAAAGAAACAAAGAGGAAGAAGAAGGGAGGAGTTCAACGACGGTGTTAAAGTTGTGGGTGAGGAATTGAACAAGGGAGGAGGAGAGAGCAAAGATCCACGGTTGAACAAGGGAGGAGGGAGGAGTTGAAGCAAAAAAACTCTAGGAGGGGCCGATGGTGTGGGTGGGGAGAGGAGGAAGAAGAGTTTTGTGGGTGAGGAATTGAAGAAAGAAAACCAGAGGAGGGAGGCCGACGGTGTGGGGGAGAGGAGGAAGAAGAGTAAAGTTGTGGGTGGGTGAGAGGAGATGGGTGTGATAGACCGCATGTCAGACAAGTGTCTGACATGCAACACCTTTAGGCGTCCCAAATGGCATTTGGGACGCCTAAAGTCCTAGTTTAGGCGTCCCAAATCCATTTGGGACGCCTAAAGTCACTACTTTAGGCGTCCCAAATGGATTTGGGACGCCTAAAGTCCTACTTTAGGCGTCCCAAATGACATTTGGGACGCCTAAACCTAACTCCAGGCGCTAAAAAAAATTTCATAAATTTATATTTCGCGCCATGAAGCACATTAGACGTCCCAAATTTTAATTTGGGACGCCTAAAGGTTCCCCTACATATATATAATTACGAAAATGTCACCGCCTATCTTTTTAACCACCCAATTTTCAATTTGGGACGTCTTTTGGGGTGGTTATATCTCAATTCTGTAGTAGTGATTCTATCATTGGAACATGCACTTACTATCACAAATAATTAATCAACCTAGCTCGAATTTCAAACCAAAGGACGAGAAATAGTGAAAGTTTATACACTTGAAATCTTTGTCAAATAAACACATAAATCATCAAAACTGCCCCCAAACCTAAGATATACAGTGTCCTCACTGTCACAAATGAACATAGCAGCCATATACGATTTAGTAGCAAGAAAGAAGCATCAAAATGTCCACTACATAACAGTCATCACCAAAATAGATGGTTCTTAAAAATAGATACAGAGACAAGTGCAGAACAAACAGGCAAAGTTAGGCAAAAATTCTAAATCAGGTCTCAGAAGTAGAAATAGATTACAACCTAGGACACAAACATCAAATGCAGCTAAATCATGTGAGTATCAACCAGAAAATTCCCCTCCCCAGTCCTACCAGCAGCGGCACCATTATCCACACCAGCATCTTGTGCACCTCGCTGAGCTTGCTAAGCCATGTATGCCTTTATTCTAATCAATCGAGCCTCTTGGTTGTGCAGAGTAGTGATGCATTAGCCAATAGTGTCAGTTAGGTTCTGCATCATGGAGAAAAGGTTATGCATGGTCGGTTGAGGTTGAGAGGAAGAGGATGGCTCACCATGCTCAGGTAGTGAAGCCTGAACATCCATGTGTGTGTGCTCAAGTGGAGGTGGGGTGGGTAGAGGTTGGGTAGGTTTTGGCTTGATATGGGTGTACTGAAATTTTGGAATAGGTTTAAATGAAACGTCTGTGGGGACTGCTGCAACTCCTTTGGCAATGCAAAAGGCTGATATCAGGTGAAGGAGCATGAGACCACAAGTCTTATCAAGAACATGGTCTTGTAGAGATTTAAAAATCAGATGGCCAATGTCTACTGGCTACTTCCTCATAAGGAGAAATATGACTAGGGCTTAGAACAGAACATAGTACTTATGGGAGAGCTTAGAACAGAAGCCAAATTAGGCCAAACACTTTTAATTCATGCAATCAAAGTATGCTCTAAAATTCTATGGAATTTGTGATGACTTAAACACTGTGAAACCTAGTTTATTGCAACTTGAAAATGAAGATTAAGCTAGAAACCCATTTTGTTCAGAAACTATGTAAAATTAAGCCAGGATCAAAAATTACTAGCACTAATCCTCAAACCACATTTTAAGTTCAAGCCTAAGTCACAACAATCCCAATTATCCATTAAAGCAAAAATTGTTACTCCATTAAGTATCTGTAAGGGCATTGAGGAATCCTCACATCAGCACATATCAATTCAATCTAGCGCCCAAGACTCAGAACAAGCACAGCACTCGTGTCCAATTCATATCCAAAACAGATTTTTGTATTTTCCTTTTCTATGAATGCACCAAAACTAATTACTCATGTCAAACAGAGCATACAATGTTCAGCGAGCTTAAATCTCAAGTGAAATGAAACCAAACTCCCATCTTGCGTTTCATAAGCTACCAACAGTAGCATCACTAGTCTATTCTACAAATCAAACCCTTTTCAGTTCAAGCCTAATTATTCCTTCATTAACCAAGCTAAAACTTGAACTTAATCTAACCAAAACTCTACAGTGCATGAATGAATGATATGGAAATTACCTTAGAGAAGAATAATGGCCAAGATCCTGACTTGAACCTTGCTTTTGAGGTGGAACCATCAAAATGAAAGAGGAAGCTGAGCTACGGTGCAGTGACAACAACGACGGTGACGGAATGAGGGATATCAGCGTTGTGTATGGCTATGTTAGGGTGTGATGGTGAAGCACGGGGACGGTGGACGAGCTACGGTGTACGGTTTTTTGAGCAACGGTTGCGAGCTGGAGGGAACGGTAAATGGTTGAGAGAGGAAGGGATTTAAGGTTCATGGTGAGGGGAATGAAGGCATAGCCAAGACAGAACAGAGAGAAAAAGAAGGAGCAGAGGCGAGAGAGGAAAGAGAAAAACAGGGAAATATTTTTTTTTAATTATGTCGGGTTTAGGCTATAGCCAAAAATTCTTTGGCTGCAGCCTAAAACTCTCGGCCTTGACATGGGCTGCAGCCAGAAAAGGCTTGGCTGCAGCCCAGAATTCAAATTTTTTTTATAGATATCGAGTGCTAGCCGCAGCCAAGAAGTTCTTGGCTGCGGCTCAAAACCCACGGCCCTCTCTTTGGCTGCAGCCAAAAATTTCTTGGCTGCAGCCAAGAATTTCTTGGCTGTAGCTCAGAACTTTCTGAGCTCCAATTAGCTGCAACCAAAAATGTGTTGGCTGCAACCAAAATTTTCCCCCCAACTGCATCAGATATCATTCCTGTATCATACTATATACACAGAATTTTTCACCTGATGATCATAGACACATAACACCACCACTCAATCACTTGCACCAAAAATTCCTCTTAAGGCACATACAATCATCAACATCAATAACTTACACAATTGAAAACACACTTTCACAAGATTAAAGTGCACCCAACAATTCATGAACTCACTTTACATCTATAATTGATAGGATTAGGCCAATCCAATGCACCAATCAGAAGCTAATTCATTCCACAAACATGAATACACCTAAATCAGAAGTGAAATGTATTGGTAACAATAGTTATCAAATCAAGTCATGCTCATCAAATATTAGGCTCAGGAAAATCATGAGAATGAAGGAACTTCCTTGCAAAATGCCTATCCAACACCAAAATTCTCTACTTTTCCCTTGTACCAAGCTTGCTTCTTCCTTTCTCTATTGGGGGTTCCTCTCCTACCTACGAAAGCAAAAGACCAACATAAATCTACTAAAAACATATCAAAACCAAAGAAACTAAAGAAATTAAGTTAAGAACTTGGGTTGCCTCCCAATAAGCGCTTAGTTTATAGTCTTTAGCCCGACTCTTCTGGTTGATCACTGTTCATTAGATAAGTGGATAGTAGACACAAGCCTATCCACATCTCCTCCTCAATAATGCTTCAATCGTTGACCATTGACTTTGAATTTGTCACCATCGTGGCCATCCAGCTCTATAACACCCTTGTCAAAGACTTGAACTACAGTGAAAGGTCCAAACCATCTAGACTTCAGCTTTCCCGGAAAAATCTTCAACTTAGAATTGTATAGAAGTACTCGTTGACCTAGCTCAAAAGACTTAGAGACAATTTTCTTGTCATGCCACCGCTTGGTTTTCTCCTTGTAAAGCTTTGAGCTCTTATTAAGTTGCAAAAGCCTCTTGCCACCCACTTCTTTCTCATCAAAGTTCAACTTTTTAATAGCCCAATAGGCATTATGCTCAACTCCACAGGAAGATGATAAGCTTTCCCAAAAACCAAGCGGTAGGGAGACATACCAATAGGTGTCTTATAGGCAGTTCGATAGGCCCATAGTGCATCATCTAACTTCATGGACCAATCCTTTCGAGTGATACCCATAGTTTTCTCAAGGATTTTCTTGATTTCTCTATTGGAAATTTCAGCTTGACCATTTGTTTAAGGATGGTAGGCTAAAGACACCTTGTGTTTAACTCCATATTTCTTCAAAAGAGTTTTAAATTGATGGTTGCAAAAGTAAGTGCCGCCATCACTTATAACAGCCCTTGGAGCACCAAAGCAAGTGAAAATATGCTTTTTCATGAATTTGACCACTACTTTAGCATCGTTTGTTGGAGAAGCAATGGCCTCAACCAATTTAGACATATAATCCACCGCTACAAGGATGTACTGATTGTTGAAGGACTTGGGAAACGGTTCCATGAAGTTAATCCCCCATATATCAAATAATTTCACTTCCAACATATTGTTGAGTGACATTTCATTCCTCCAAGATATAGTACCAACCCTTCGACACCGGTCAAAAGTTAGAGTAAATTCATAAGCATCCTTGAACCAGAAAAATCCGGATTGCAAAACTTTTGCAGCAGTTTTGTTACCACCAAAGTGGCCTCCATATTCAGAGGAATGGCAACACTTCAACACTTCTTGTTGCTCACCTTCTGGAACACATCTTCGAATCAACTGATCAGCACAATAGTGAAATAGGAAGGGCTCTTCCCAATGATAGAACTTGACATCATGTAAGAACTTCTTCCGTTGGTGATAACTCAGGTCTTCAGAAATAATTCCACTCACAAGGTAATTTACTATGTCGGCATACCAAGGAGTTTCAGAATGACTCAGTAAAAAGAGTTGTTTGTCTGGAAAAGTCTCATAAATAGGAAGATCTTCATCATGTTGAGCTTCAGTACTCAACCTAGACAAGTGGTCGGCAACCTGATTTTCGGAGCCTTTCCTATCCATAATCTCAAGATCAAAATTCTTGTAAGAGCAAATCCCATCAAATCAACCTTGCTTTAGAGTCCTTCTTACTAAAGAGGTAATGTAGTGTAGAATGGTCAATATGAACAACCACTTTGGCACCAATCAAGTAAGGCCGGAATTTAGCAAATGCAAACAGTACAACCAAAAGCTCTTTCTCAGTGGTAGTGTAGTTTTCTTGAGCATCATCGAGTGTCTTACTCATATAGTAAATAGGATGGAAGATTTTATCCCTTTTCTGCCTAAGTACAACTCCTATAGCATAATCGCTAGCATCACACATCACTATAAAGGGCAAACTCCAATCTGGAGCCGTAATGATAGGAGCGGTTACAAGTCTTCTTTTCAACTCTTCAAATGCTTTCAAACATGCATCATCAAACTTGAAGTCAACATCCTTCTCAAGTAAAGTACAGAACGGCTTAGTGATTTTGGAAAAATCCTTTATGAACCTTTAATAGAACCCAGCGTGGCCCAAAAAGCTTCTCATACCTTTAATATTGGTAGGTAGAGGAAGTTGTTCAATTACTTCTATCTTTGCTCGGTCAACTTCTAAACCGTTTTTGGAGACACGATGGCCTAACACAATGCCTTCCTTCACCATAAAATGGCATTTCTCCCAATTAAGCACAAGATTAGTGTCTTCACACCGCTTCAATACTCGAGCTAAGTTGGCTAAGCACTCTTCATATGAATCACCAAATACAGTGAAGTCATCCATGAATACTTCCATAGTGTGCGCTATCATGTCAGCAAAAATAGCCATCATACACCGTTGGAATGTAGCTGGTGTATTGCAAAGGCCAAAGGGCATGCGCTTGAAAGCAAAGGTGCCATATGGACAAGTAAATGTAGTCTTTTCTTGGTCTTCCGGAGCAATTGCTATTTGGTTGTACCCCGAATAACCATCAAGAAAACAAAAGAATTCCCTTCCAGCTAGTTTGTCCAACATTTGATCAATGAAAGGCAATGGGAAGTGATCCTTATAAGTAGTCGTATTAAGCTTATGGTAGTCCATGCAAACTCTCCACCTGGTCACAGTGCGAGTGGGAATGAGTTTGTTATGGGTGTTAGCCATTACAGTCATACTGCCCTTTTTAGGGACGCATTGGACTGGGCTCATCCAAGAACTATCATAAATAGGATATACAATTCCAGCATCGAGCCATTTAAGAAGCTCCTTCTTCACTACTTCCTTCATAATAGGGTTGAGTCTTCTTTGATGTTCAATGGAAGGCTTATGATTCTCTTCCAAAAAGATCTTGTGCATGCACATAGAGGGGCTAATGCCCTTGATATTAGTAATTGTCCACCCTATAGCCCTTTTATGAGCTTTTAGGACTTCAACTAATTGCTCCTCTTGTTGAATAGTGAGATCCGAAGCAATAATCAATGGAAGAGTATTGTTGGAACCCAAATAAGCATATTGTAGATGAGATGGCAATGCCTTCAGCTCAAGTAAAGGTGGTTCCTCTAAAGAAGATTTCAACTTTGGTCTATTAGTTGAACCCCAATCAAGTGACTCAAATGGTATCCTCCTTTTAGAATAAGAAGTTGTTGCATCCATAATAGCCTTGCATTCCACTACATCAAAACCCTCAGAATCAATATCAAGAAGAACGGCTTCAAGTGGATCTTCCATCATAGAGGTCTCAAATTCTTCTTGGGTGACAAGACCAATCATATAAAGAAAGAAACAACCTTCATACACATGAAGGGTCTTCATCAATTGATTCATGTTAAAGGTAACTTGCTCATCGGCCACCCTCAAAGTCAACTCACCTTTTTCCCTATCTATCAAAGTTCTAGTCGTAGCTAAAAATGTCCTTCCTAGCAGCAAAGGCATTTCTCTATCTGGATCAAAGTCAAGTACAATAAAATCAGCCGGAAATATGAACTTATCAACCTTGACTAAGACATCTTCAATAATCCCTTTAGGATAAGACAAGCTTCTATCAGCCAATTGCAAGGTAACGGTGGTAGGTCTAGTATCACCTAATCCCAATTTGTTGAACACATACAAAGGCATAAGGTTGACACTAGAACCAAGCTGATCACATAAGCCATTCCCTAAGAATTTACCTCCAACATGACAAGGTATATAGAAGCTCACAGGATCCTTCAACTTGGGTAGAAGTTGTTTGATAACATTAGTGAAACTTTTGGTAACAGCTACCTTCTCAAATTCATTAAACCTTTTTTTCTTTGAGAGGACATCTTTCATGAACTTGGCATATTTGGGCATTTGCTCTAAGGCTTCCGTAAAGGGAATGTTGATATGCAACTGCTTGAACAACTCAATAAACTTCTTGAATTACCCATCTTCTTGATATTTCTTGAGCCTTTGTGAAAAAGGGGGTGGTGGGACATATCTTGGAGGCGAAGTGTTGGTCTTCCTTTTCTTCTCTTCCATAGTTTCAGGAGCAATGGTCTTGCCTTGCACAACATCATCTAGATTCACTTCAGTTTGCTTCCTCTTCTTGTTGTCCTCTTCTTCAACTATAATGTCTTCAACAACCTCTTCATCAAGGTTAGAATCTTCCACAACATGGTCTTTTGGCTTTGTTGTAGCCTTACCCATACTTGGAACATTGGGTAAAGTCTTGCCACTTCGAAGAGTAAGAGCCTTGCATTCTTCTTTACCTTCTCACTTAGGATTGGGAATACTATCACTTGGAAGACCATTTCTTGGTTGAGCACTCAAGTGTGAAGCAATTTAGCCTATTTGTATCTCAAGATTTTTGATTGCCGTGTCATGAAGAGAAACTGTGCCAACTAAGCCTTCTTGACCCTTGAGAAGTTGTCTCAAGAGTTTATTTGTCTCGGAATCACCCTCTTATAGCTTTTGTGGTTATTCAAAACCCGATGAACGCATTGGCTTACTAGAAGAAGCATAGTAATTAATCGGATTCTCACTAGATCCATTCCTCTAAGAGAAATTGGGATGATCCCTCATACCCTTGTAGTAGGTATTAGAGTAAGGGTTGCCACATGGATATCTTTGATTATTGTTCAAATAACTCACCAACTCTATAGTATAATAACATTCTTCATTGGAGTGAGCTTCTCCACATATTTCACAAGAAAGACTTGGAGCTTGGATAGCATTGACATTCTTAGATGAATTTCTCTCTATCTTCAATTCAAGT
The DNA here is from genome assembly GCA_963210345.1 of Inga oerstediana. Classification (NCBI taxonomy): domain Eukaryota; kingdom Viridiplantae; phylum Streptophyta; class Magnoliopsida; order Fabales; family Fabaceae; genus Inga; species Inga oerstediana. The sequence goes on from OY723405.1 coordinate 31,084,326, forward strand.
TGATTAAATCTCTTAGCCATTGCTTCAAGTTGAGCAATAATTTCCCTAGACACGTTTGAACTACTCGAAGGACTCGGTTCCTTGTAGGTTCTATAGCTAGAACGTGATTTTTTTGATTGTTGTAAGGAACTAGAAGCGATGTCCTTGTACAACTGTGATATATCACAAACTCTCATCTTGCCAATTCTACTATTAGAGGCATTATTGAGCATATTGGAAGTAGGCACATCCAATCTGGCTGCAAAGGCTTCAAGAAAAACATAGGTCTTCTGTTTATGGTTGGGACAACTACACCACAACTCCTTGAATCTCTCCCATGCTTCATGAAAAAGTTCACCAGGTTGTTATTGAAAACCTAAGAGTTCAGCTCTTTGAATTTCCCGTCTACCCCTTGGAATAAACCTTGCCTTGAACTTAGATGCCATTTCATCCCAAGTAGTGATGGAGTTAGGAGGTAGAGCGGTAAGCCAAGCTCTTGCCTTCTTGTCAAGTGATAGAGGGAAGAGTCTAAGTACATTTGCAGTTACTCCTTGAAACTTGAAGTTCTCACATACTTGTAAAAAGTGTGTCAAATGGTCAGCAGGGTCTTCATTCTGAGTTCCCGAAAACAAGCCAATCATTTGGAGCATTTGAAGCATGATTGGCTTCAACTCAAAATTCTGAGCTTGAATAGCAGGAAATTGGATGCTAAATTGATAGGTGGAGTTTTCTTGCTCCATGTATTCATCAAAAGTGCGCTCTAAGTCATCATCATTAGGATTAGCCATATTGTAAAATGGATGAGGATGAGGTGGTGGTCTTGGTTGCTCTTGTACTGATAAAGGTTCAGGTCCTTGGATAGGTTGCACTTGAGGTGGAGTCTCCAGTTCAATTTCAAAGTCTTCAGAAAAATATTCTTCAACAACACCATCAAGAACGACCTTCAAATCAGTTTGCATACAGAACAAGAGTACCTACAATTCAAAAATTCCCACAACGAGTATCAAACTTATCAACAAATAAGACTAAAACTAATAAAAACAAGAAAAAGAGCTATAGTTATAACTATACTTAAAAACAAAGCAAATTAAGAAAGTAAAACAAGAAGATGAGAGGGATTCAAGTGTAATCAAACACACAATTACACTAATTAACTCAAGAGACTTTAGTCAATAGTCCCCGGCAACGGCATCAAAAACTTGTTCGCCGTTTAGCTTCCACAAGTATAAGGGTCGCAAGTAATAAAGTGATGAGTAAAGATCGTTCCCACGAGGACTACGACGAAAACGAACTAATGAATGCAATTTTATGTTCAATTAGGTTGAATAGATTCATTTGAAATCAATTAAGTTGAGCCAAACATGTTGTGTGGAAAAGAAAATTTTCAAAAGATATTTTGATAAAAACTAAGAATTACTGAACAAAACTATGATTCTTGTGAATTCAATCAATTATAATAAGCCTAGGATTGTTCATTCCCTTTGTAATTCATAAACTTAATTTCCTTCCTCTCCAAGGATACTTTCATGGGATATATATATATGTCAGTCTAAGGTTTACAAGCAATTGATTAAGCTCTCTCAAGTCATAACCAAATTTATATCCTTCATTAACATACACAATCTCTTGCTACAGTTAAGGGAAAATAATCATTAAATAGCCACCTTAATTTGACAATGCTAGGCTAATAACTATATCTTTATGTTATTAACAAACCATCCGTTTAGTTCTTAAACTTCAAGTCTAGCATAATTCTACCCAAGTTCTACAATTGAATTAACTCTCTCAAGCTTAATTTAATTGAACAAATTATCCATAGTGATGGCCAATCACGAATATCAGTAAAAACAGGGTAGAATTAACATATATATACCATTAGATACTAAAAGAGAGAAGGAAACTAGTTTAATCCATACAAAGGTTCAGAAACAATCATATAATGAAAACCTTAGCTACCCATATTCAAAAATGAATCACCTATGTCAACATTCAGTGCAGCCATATTAGAATTACAAAGGAGAAAGGGAATGAGTACAGAAAAACCAAGAGAAATGGAGTTAGAATCTCTTTCAATCTTCAATCCCACTTGATTTCCTTGAGAAAACCCCTATCCTTTGCTTGGAAATGCTCCTTAGCCTCCACACAAAACCTCTGAGTGTCGAACTCCCTCTTTTGTTTCAGCATTTTTCCTTTTAAATGACCTAGAAACAAAATGCATAGCTGCTGTTTTCGAGTTCTAGCTGCAGCCAAAAATTTCTGGCTGCAGCCAGAAAACGCTCTCTTGCCTCTGTTTGTCATCTGGTTTCTGGCTACAGCCCAAAACTTTCAAGAGGTCTTCTGGCTACAGCCAAGCATTTGTCTTCAACTCTTCCATCTTTTTCCAATTATACAATGGTGTTCTACTCTTCTTCCCAATTTCTTAATCCATGATTTGTGCTTCCAATGGCTCTTTGTGCATCTCAATTATGATCCTATCAACTCAAGAAAGTCTATACAAAGCAAAGGGTGATGTATGATTGCAAAATATTCACATTTAATCAAAGAATTATTTCCTTTTTAACCAAACACTCATTAAGCACATTTCCTTCACACTTCAATCCTCGTATACCCATTAATCAATCAGAAAGTGTGATAAATTGAGTGTAAATGTGCCATTTTGATATGCATTTCACAAGGCTAACAGTTCCCTTTTAAGTGATAATATTTAACACTTGATAGTGTATGACCACATTACTAATGCTCTGGAAGCTACAAGAGTGTTTGTTCAATCCCGAGATCCTTGAGGGTAGGATGCTCTTTGACAGGTAAGCAATGTTTTTCAAAGTGGCTGTCAATAGGTGATTTAGGCATTTATGAGTTTTCATAAATCATGGTGTGGTCACTTATACTTGGAATTCATGAACAACCTTAGTGAGACTCCGGGAGCAAAATAAATTTTCTACCAGATAACGAGTATTGTGAAACCCAATATCAGCAATACGGACATGTTGACATTTCCTACTAGGATACCCCTTACAGATTTAAGCAACATTAATAAGCTATTTTTTTTCATTGTGAAACCTGATTCATTTTGATAATGACAAAGTGCAAATTCAAGTAGTTATTGCATGCCTGTGTGCCATTGGAAATAAGAGTATGAGATTGTCTTAGTAGTATGTATCCATAAACTTAAAACAACATATGGGTGGACCTATGATGGGTGTCTGTGTGACACCAAACCAACTTATAAAAAAGGCTAGCCTATATGCAGCAACTATAAGAAGGAAATGCTGATGACTCAGTCCAAATATGTTCATGTCATTTTCACTAAAACTTGGTGACTTATTGATTTTCATACCTACCCTCGATAAATGAAACAAAATACTAATCATGAGAAATTTATCACAGATTCAAGGTGCACTACAAGATCTTTGATGCTACTAGCAAACGTTCTGTACTATTCTTCAATAGGCCTGCAACCGAACTTCTGGGATGCACAGCTGAGCAGCTCAAAAAAATCTGGAGGAGATAAATTAGGCAATATAGTACACTATACTGTTTAAATCCATTGAAATAAGACCACAATTATTGGTCATCTACTTTGACTAGGAAGGAACACCATGCTCTTTCTTGGAGGAATTGAGTAGTTGCACAGGGAAGAAAGTAATAATCAAATAGGATTAAAGCACACAACATATAGCATCCATCAAGTAGTATGGCAATTACGCAATTCTCATATGATCCTCAACTTATAGCCCAGTTTGCTTATTCCAATTTTAACACCCAAGTACTCCTATAGCCATATAATGCAAACAAATTTAACACATTACATTCCCACATCCAATCTAGATGTTAACATCCCATTTTTCAAATCATAGGTGCCACACAGTTTGGGAACAGATGAAGAAGCCAATGTGTCAATTTCTCAACAACTGAGCTCACACAAGTAAGTGCCCAAGAAACATAAGATTACAAAGGAGTCGATGATTGAGCATGAAGATGTTAGCCCTGGCATAATACGCCTTTCAACATCTTGCATAGCTGAAGTCATAAAGAATAGTAAAAAGGAGAAATGAGTACAAGAGTGCTGAATTGGTTTATTTTATGTTCACTTTCGCTTAAGCAATTTGTTGCGCTCAATTCTTTGTAATGTTGACACAACATTAAATAAAGTTAATATCTTTTGAAGGTAATAGTTCATTTCTGCTTAAATCCCAAATACATGATAAGAAAAACCCTCTAGAGCTTTAGTCAATTTAGAGTGAATCCACGTCTTAATTTCATAAAAAATATGCGATAGTCAATGTCAAGATCATGGAAGGTAAATCTGACCGGCAAGGTTTAACAGATTGAGAAATGTTCCGGTGTTAGTTTGAGCTTTTCAAAATATTCAGAATATGAAAGAAAAAGAAGTATACAAAAGATTGACCATAAGCTTTACACAAACTAATTCATACTTTATAGTATGTTAATATCTATTAAAACCTACCCATATGGTTGTCTCATTAGAGGAATAAAATTGAGGAAAGCTAAATTTCCCAGTATTAGTATCTAACTTAGTAATCAGGCTAGGGAAGTCTATATATCGTAACATAATTGTTATTTTTCCCATAGCATACACCACAGAAAAACATCAAATTAGTGACCAAATTTAGTGACAAAAATTCCATCACTAATCAGTTTAGTGATGGAATTTGTTCCATGGTAAATATATCATTACTAATTGAATAGTGACGGAATTTTGAATTCCGTTGCTAATTTGTGATGGAAAATAATATTTATTTCTTTATAATTTAAATTACCACATGTCCTCACCATGAGCCTCCACATGTCCCTCACTGGTGGCCGCCACGTGTACCCATAACAAGCCATATGTCCCTGTCAATTGCCGCTCGCCACATGTTGCGGTCAATCACCATATGTCACCCTCCATCGCACGCCACATGTCACCCTTCGTCACCTGCCACGTGTCTAAGTCAAAAATTGGTTGCATTTTGTGACCAAGTTGGAATTTGAAGCCATGAGCTCTTACGCGTGTGCTAGTGCCTTTTCCAATTGAGCTAAGAAAAACCTATGTAATTTAAATGCAAAATCATATATATATATTTCAATTTATTTTTATTTTTTTATTTTATGTAAATATTCTACCTAAATTTTTATTATTAATATTTTTTTATTCATTTTATTATATATATATATATTTGTATTTATAAAATTTGTATTTGTATTTATATATAATATATTATTAAAAATTCAAATATATTATATTATAATTTCAATTTCAATAATAAATATGTATAAATAATTTTGACTTATTTTAATATTTATATTATACTTTTATAATAATTTAATATTTTAAATTTAAATTATTTAAAAAAATTTTAATTATGAAAAAAATATAATTATTGAAAAAGTTAACTATTAGTGATTGAACTTAGAGACATATTGGTGACGGAAATTAGTGATAGAAAATTTCTATCGCTAATTCTGTTACAAAATATTTTTGACAAAAATTAGTGACGGATTAGGAATGAAAATTAGAGACAAAATTTTTCCATCGCTGATTTTAGTGAGGGAATTTGTGACGGAATAACATTCCGTCGCTAATTCTTTATTTTCTTTAGTGATGCAGCAACCTCAGCACCCAAGATATGGCCTGAGAAGGAACTCAAACAACATTGGCTATGCTCAACAGTGACAGCCAAAACAAAAGCATTGCTGTTAGCATCCTTGATCTGTACAAGACACAAAGAGAAATGCCACAAACACAACCAACACACTACACTTCATCTTAACGAATAACAAGGTACGATGACTCAACAAAGTCAAAATAATTCTTCAGTAATGTACTATATAACAATCACCAAACACAATTTGCACAAGTGCTTAACCAACCAACTCCTCTACTATGTCTATAGTTGACCAAGATTCACACGATAGTGGTAAACCACATGGCATTTAGTAAATTCAAAGTGATCATAAATGAAGGGTGGTCTTACTATTTCAAAAACTTCACCGTCATTGAAAACACTATGCCCTTCCAAGTATGCGACCACCCATATACTATCGTATTTGGAAAAGAAATAAACATACTCTTATGAGACGACATACCAGTAAATGCATATGAAAGTTTGTCTGTATACAATTGTGAAGGAGAAAATGGCACCACCGTACTTAAGAGGTCATGCACATTTTGAGCTCACCCATACGTTTCGTAATTTAAATAACTCTAGCTAACAAAGCTAGCAACAAAACCATTGGAATATATCTTATAGGTTGGTCAGGAGCCTTGGATGATACAAACTATACTCCGACACAATAAGCACGAGCAACTACAAGTCAAGGATGTGTATCACATAGACAGATTACAAGTAAGGCACAAGTATATCATTTACCGTTTATGTATTGAGATAACAAAAAGAAACATACAAATGACAATAGTGCAAAATAAATTCTTAGGGGAAATCAGGTGAAGTTCATACTTAAAGATGAGGTCTCAGATAATTCATACAGGAAATACAATGTACCATAAAGGAGGGTGCCAGTAATGCTCATTTAGTTTTGCATCATTAAGAGACAAAGAGATAGCTCTAAGACAAAACACATAAATACAAACACAGCACCATAAAGTGCACTGGAGTATAACCACTAATCACAGGCTCTTGTTTTTATAACAGGATCAACATGTATTCACAGCTATGCTAATGTGACAAAGATCACATTGGATCCATACCTTCCTCAAGAGAGCTAGTACGCAAGATTAATAGATGAATCATCAGCATGATCAAATCCACAACACCGTTACAAGTGGCATGTAGGACCAAACAATGGCTCATCCAAATACAAAAACAGTGGCAGCAGTAAGAGTCATAAACTGCATGCACAATACATAGATTTGTCATGTTACGATTGTTAACTCATAGAAATCAATAATATTCTAGCACATTTTCTTCTATTTTAACTTATTTTTAGGTACAAATTATGCATATAAAGAGATTATAGAAGAAAATGTGATGTGACAAAAGAAAAAAAAAATCAAACTTTTGTTAAATCATGAGTTAAATGCATGATTATTTGTGAAAATTAAAGAATTCATGAAGTCCTCCTCCTTATAGGTGGAATATAACAAGTGGTAAAAGCTCTCAAAGATCAAAGAAAGCTCATGAACTAGGAGGAAATTTGCTGTGTTGTTGGCTTCAGCCAATAATACATGTGCTGAAGCCAGTGGAGATCTAGACTCACTTTGGCATATGCTTCAACCAATGACATGTATGCCAAAGCAGACAGGGTTAGAACTAATGTGGCATATTCTTCAATACTTGACCCTTAGCTGAAGCCAACGAGGATCAGAACTTATAGTGTCATATGCTTCAGCACACCACAGTGTGCTGAAGCACATGACAGACAGTACAACCTGCATTTTACTTGATGAAAGGAATGTGGAGGGTTTTTAAGGAAGGGATAGGCCAAAAATTGATTCATTCTGGACGTCCAAGGGTCCTCTTGGGGCATTTTGTACTAGGGTTTGTGTTCTTGAGGAGCTTGGAGCAAAGGAGGGAGCTTGGGAAGAGATTTGAAGCTTTATTTTCTTGGTTTTTCTCCCTCTTCTCCATTTTCTCTCTTATAATCTGCTATGGCTGTCATTATTTTAGATATTTACAGCTGTTTTATAAACATGAGTAGCTATAGCTTTTATTTTATGATTGTTTTGAACCCTTGTATGGATTAAGTACTTATTTCCCCTTTATATTTGTGATTAATGATGAGATTATGCTGATTTTACTCTTTGCTTAATGCTTCTTATTGATTGGCTACCAATGAGATTGTTGGGTTCACTTGATTGATGCTTGAGAGGGCTAAATTAAGTGTAGAACTTGAGTTTAATCATGTGAGAACTTGGAATTTGTGAATTGAATAGATAGTTTTGTTAATGGGGTAGAAATACACTCATTAACCTCACATAGCCATATAGGATTTGCAATGAAAATTTGGTTTTAATTAGTTAATTAAGATATTGATTAATTGATTGAACTATATACCTATTTGAAGACTTGAGGGAGCTCTTATAGGAAATTTAGTATTCTTGGCTAGCATAATCTTTCAAGAAGTAGCACATATTGGGGGATTTGAGTGAGTGCTTTTGAAATACAAGGGGGATAAATAGTCCTAAGTTTCATTTAATACTTGAAGTAAAAGAATCATTTACCTCTCTAAAATTTTGGTCTTACAAGTAATTTTTCAAAATTCTCTTTTCATATCCAACAACATGTTTTGACTCAACTTTATTGAATTCACTAGCCTATTGCTTGGTTGATTTGTTAAACACATCCTTGTGGGAACGTTACTTAACCTATTACTGTATTACTTGGCGTGACCCATGCACTTACAGTTGCGAATAACTTTTTAGGGCCGTTGCCGAGGTTTGGTTTAACAAATCCTTTAGTCAACCTTATGCTTGTGTTAGTAAATTTTGCTTAAGCCCTTAGTTAGGTATGCAATTCTTTTTCTCTTTTCTTTATTGATTTTTGTTTTAGTTTGATACTTGCTTTCTTGTTTCTCTTGTAGGTACCATTTTGGTGTATGCAACACTTGCATCTTTAATTGTATTTGATGGAGTGCCTTTCATTGAAGAAGAGACTAAATCTGAAACTGAAACCATGGCAAACGATGAATATAATAAAGCTACCGTCAATGACTTTGCTAGTCGAAATATACAGGGTACTCAATCTTACATTCAAATGCCACAAATGCAAGCACATACTTTTAAGATCAAGATGGTGATGATCACAATGTTGTAAAGGCATGGGATGTTCCATGGGCTTTACAATAAAGATGCCAACAAGCACTTGATGTAATTCTTAGAAGTATGCGATTCTTTCAAGCAAAATGGAGTTTCCCTAGATGTTTTGAGACTAAGGTTGTTCCCTTTCTCTCTCTCTACAAGGGAAGCCTAGGGATTGGTTCAATAATCTCCCGAAGGGATCTATCATTTCTTTAGATGATATTGAGGCTAAATTTAGAACTCAGTTCTTTTCTAACAACAAATTTGTGAAAGCAAAGGATGAATTTTTGAGTTTTAGACAATACCTAGACTAGCATCTTTATGCCGCTTGGGAGAGATACAAGATGTTGATGAAGCAATGCCCTAATCATGGGGTAGACATATAGGTTGTGGTCCAAATCTTCTGTACTTGCCTTAATCCTCAATCTAAGGCAATGGTCGATTCTATGACCAATAAAGGCTACCAAAATGTTCTTGTTAATGAGGTGATTCGACTTTTGGATTAATTGTCTGCAAACAACACTCAAGGCAATGATAGGAGGACTACCCAAGCTATGCCTAGTACAAAAGAAGACTCTTCTTCTCAAATTACAGCTATCTTATCTGCTTTGAATAAGTGTTTTGATGTGCTAGAGTCTCAAATGCAAATGAGTACTTCTCAAGGTATGCATTCTGTTCATGCCACCCCAATTGTATGTGATCAATACAATGATGTTCACATGCCTAACCATTGTCCTCTATATATGGGTACTGGATCTGTCAACTATATAGGCAAGTTTCAACATTCTCAAGGCAACCCTTATTCATAAACCTACAATCATGCTTAGAAAGCTCTTCCTAATTTCTTTGAGTCAAGGTAACACCTTGAATCCATCACATGAGTCTGCATTTAGCACTAAGCCTACTCCTCTACTGAGCTTTCAAATGCAATCAACGCAAATTCTTATCAAGGAAGAGGAATCTAAAACGGACAAGATGCTAGCTCAAATCTTGACTAATCTAGAATCTTCAAGGGTTGAAAGTAAGGCTACTTTCTCTCTTCATGCAACAGCTATAAAAATCATGAAGTGCAAATGAGGCAACTAGCCTCACAAGTGAATGCTATGTTAAGAAGTAGTCTTCCTAGTGATACCATTCCCAATCCAAAGCAAAATGGAAAAGAGGAATGCCATGCTATATACTTGCGAAGTGGCAAAGTGTTACCGGATGTGCCTAACTCAAGTAAAACAAGCCCTAAGAAGAAAGATCATGTGGTTTTTGACATTGATGAGGAGGAGGTTGATGAAGAGATTGTAGTAGAAGACAAAGATATCAAAGGGCAAAAACAAGTTGAAAGGAGTTTAAATGAGATGAAAGATTGTAGTCAATGGTAAGAAGGTAGATCAAGAGATGAAAGATGAAAATAAGAGGAAGAAACCCACCTCTAATGTTGTGATACCTCTGCTTCCATTCCCTCTGAGATTCAAGAATAAGGAAGAGGATACTTAGCTTAAGAAGTTTGTGGATATGTTCAAACAACTTCATATTAAGTTCCTTATATGAAGCATTGGAAAACATGCCCAAATATGCTAAGTTCCTTAAAGATGTCTTATCTAAGAAGAGAAGATTTAGTGAGTATGAGACTATAGCCTTGACTAAAGAATGTAGTGTGGTCATCCAGAGGAGTTTCTATATCCCTTGAAATATTGGGACTAGTTTCAGTGGTAAAGCTCTTTGTGACTTACGCGCAAGTGTGAATTTAATGCCCCTCGCTATTTTCAACCAAGTAGGGTTAGGATAGCCAAAACCCACTACTGTTACACTTCTCTTTCATATCAGAGTACTTCTCAACTTAGAGGGATTATTGAAGATGTTTTAGTGAAAGTGGATAAATTCATCTTTCCGATAGATTTCGTTGTCATAGATTGTGAAGTTGATTGGAACAGTCCTCTAATCTTTGGGCGACCATTTTTAGCAACCGCTAGAACCTTGATCGATGTTGAAAAGAGTGAAATTACTATGCGAGTTGAAGATGAGCATGTTACTTTTAATATGAATAAGCTAATAAAGTATCCCAATGAGGCTAAACAATGCTTCTTAGTTGACATGGCTGAGCAAGTGGAGCAAGAGGAATTCCATAAAACCAATTCATAATGAGCTTGTTGAAACCATGTCATTAGAAGTTCAAATACAAGGGCAAGAGGTAGAAAAAGGAATTGGTGTCTTGAAGTAAACACCAACTAATCCTAAGAGTCGAGTACCATTGGAATTGTTAAATGTGTCTTTCCCCTTGATAGACCATCTTTGAAGTCATCTATGAAAGAGGCATGGTCTCCTGATTTGAAGAAGCTACCTTCTAACTTTCAACATAACTATTTGAGAGCCAACAATCTACCATTAGGTATATCAAGAAGAACAAATTTTGGAAATTCTAAAAGCATGTAAAAAAGTTATTGAATGGGCTACTGAGGTTGTAAAGATACAAGAATATACCTCTCATGTAGTTGGATTGAGAATGAAGACAATAAGGGATCTCAGGCTAGTGGCCATGGATCAAAATACAACTGTGATGGAGAGGTGAACCATCAAGTTTTCACCTTACTTGTAGATGATATAACTAGAGGAGATGAAGAGTCAACTATAGACTATAAACTAAGTGCTTCTTGGGAGGCAACCCAAGTTCTAAACTCAATCTTGTCATTTTTAGTGTTTTTGGTGTGTTTTTAGTAGTTTTATGTTTGATCTTTGAGTTTTGTAGGAAGGAAAGGTATCCAATGAGGATTGAACAAAGCTAATTGTAATATCCCAAAATTCATACACCAAATATCCAGTGTATATTTATTTCAATAAATAGAATAAATGGTGAATTTTTGGTGAATTGGAAAATGCTACTAGCGAAATTTCCTATGAGGTAGTGAGTTTGTCATGGGGTCTTGGATGATCAAATGATGTCCAAAACATGTGAAATTTTCTAGAATGAAAATAGACATTCCAAGCTTTAATTTGATAGGTCTATGAATTATTTGGACCTGTACACTAAGAGTTATGTATTTTTGAAGTTAGCCCAGTGAAACTAGCTAGCTTCTATGACAGCATCCAAAGATGAAAATTCTGGGAACTATGAGCTTCTAGTTAGCTAAAGGCTATATTTTTTCTTAAAACTAGATTTAATAAGGGTCAAATAGCCTTTAAAACCACATCAATTAGACATCTATACATAAAGATATGAATTTTCAAAGTTTGATGAAAATTCTGTAGGCTTGAGTGAAAATCACAAAATGTAAGTGCAAAATGGTAATTTGCCATATTAAGCAAGAGGCAATTATTTTCCCATGATTATTTACTCATTTTCATCCAAAAAGGGATATGAGGAGGGAAAATAATTAATTGGTAGATAAATATCCCTTTGTACAATTTTTGGCATATGGTCATATAAAAAAATTTTGATGACATAAGTCAAAGTTTGCAACTCAAAAATAAATATGTGTAGAGGAGGAATTGAGTTAATTGAAGAGCATATTTTTAGGCCATTTGGAGAGTGCTTTTCAGCTAAGTATATTAAAGAAGGAAAAAGATGGTAACATTGAGTTAATTGGCATGTGATGAAAAGCCATAAAAATATAATAAACAAAAGGGATGAAGAAGGATATTTTAAGAGACATTTTCCTCTTCTTTCCTTCCATATTTCGATCAGCTAAAGTGAGAGAGAGAGAGAGAGAGAGAGAGAGAGAGAGAGAGAGAGAGTTATTTGGAAGTTGAGAGCTCAAGAACAAGCAAAGATTAGGGTTCAAGCCAAAAATCCAAGGTAAGACTTGATTTCAAGTGTTCTTGCCTTCTAAATCACTTAGAACCTCTTCTAATCTCTTCTTCATGGAAACAATGTTTGGTAAGCAAAATCAAGAGAGAAGAGAGAGAGGGAAGTGGCATCCTAGAGTGAGAAAGTTGATCAATCAAGAGGTAATCTCCAAAACTTGATCCTCTTGAGTAGTATGTTGTTGTTGTTGTTGTTGTTGTTGTTGTTATTGTTGTTGTTGTTGTTGTTGTTGTTGTTGTTGTTGTGTTTGGCTTTGATTTGGTTAATTTTGTAACATTGGGAAGATGAAACCCTAAGGGAAATGTTGCCAAAATTTCCTCTAATATGTGCAATTGGTTTTTAATGGATTAAACATGTGATTAGAGGTGTAAAGAAGGTGGTCTAGGAATTAAAATCAAGAAACTCCAATTTTTCCTTTTTATTGTGAAATTCGTCTAGCTATTGTTCACCCAGGGTAGAGCTGGAATTTTGAAATTCTGATGGTTCCGTTGGATTTATAAGAGAAAATTGTTGGGAATACAAGTGTTCATGAGTTTTAGATGCTTATGTTTAAATCTAGAAATTTATGAAGTTAAGGGAAGGTGTTGTTTAATTTGTTTACCTAGAGGTAGTCTGATTGTGCAATGAATTTCTTTGGCAAACCAAGTCCAAATATTATGAAATTTGGAAGGATTAAAGTAGACATGTAGAGCTTTAATTTGGTGGGTAGAACATGATTTTTGGATCAGTTGATTAAGAGATATGATTTTTTAAAGTTGTGCCTAGTTTCTAGAATGCAATCTGGAACAGGGAAATTTTGGCGAATTTCTGGGAAAAATGTGATAATAGTGACCAGCCTTGGGTATTTTTCCATGAAGAATACACTTAAATAGCTTCACTTAGGCTTTGGAGCCAATCAATTTGGAATTTCCTAGAATTAAATATAATTTCCCAAAGTCGACTGAAAATCTGCCAGTTTTTTAGAAAGCTATGAAACTGCACTATGCAGAAATTGTTGAAACTATGATTAAAAGCAGTAATAGTTCAAGTAATAGTTAGTTACTTGTAACTCTAATTTTTATAGGAACTGGAAATAGCCCCAGTAGGAGAAAAAATTCAAGAACAGCTGTGAGCTAAAAAAGGGGTTTAAGGTAGTGAACTTACCTCTCCTGCATGTATTTGATATTTGTGCTTGTGTACTGATACATGTGATTTCTTTGCTTGATTATGTGAAACATATATGAATGATTGAAGCTCTGTTTCTATTTATGCTATGGCCCTGAGTATGTTGTTTGAAACATTGAGCACGCAGATATGTCATTGTGTTAGCATGAGTTTATGTAAGGCAAGCATGTCATTCATTAAGCGATTATCTTGCATGCATATTGGTATTGTTTGATACTCAGATTCTCTTGAATTTCACCCTCCCCAACCAACCATTTAGACAGGTGTAAACAGAGAAGAGAACTGCACGAGAAGAATGTAGTGGTGGAATAAAGACAGGAAGATGTCTGCGTTTCATTGGAACGGGTCTAGACACCCTGGTAGCCCTGTGTGACTACATTATTTGTAATTATTAAAGACAATCCCTACAAGAAATTACTGTAATGAAGAACTTATTATCAGTATTTTTATGCTATTTCTGTGTGCCCACTGAACTACGTGCAAGTACTTTGACAAAGGTGAAAATAAGATAAGGGCGTTACACTAATGCAAGGAGTGATTTTCTGGGACAGAGCACGAAGTTGTTGGAAGGATATGGGAAATGCAATTCAGGGAAGTTCACTTGAACATGAGCTTATATATAAAATTTTAGAGTGCCTATATGATTATTGGTCAATTTTGGGTAGTACTAAGCCTACCATAAGAATGTGGTTGATTTTAACTCTCATTTGAATTATGGATGACATGAACTTGCAGTATTGGTATTTAATATGTTGAAAAATATGTGAATGTTAGTGAATTTTATCATTAACCTTGTGTTCACGGTGCATTTTCTGTGTGAAAGAGAGTTTGGATGTCATAAGCTGATTTTGGTATTTTAATGGATGCATAATACTTGTTTAATGGTGTTTGGATGAGTTTTAGGTATGGTTGTGTTGTTTATTTTGTTGTTTGTGTGTCTATCAAAAATTGGCTTTGGCTAACAAGTTATGTGCTGAAGCCAATATGGTGTTTTTCTGAAGTGTTTTGCTTACTGTGTCATATGCTTCGGCAGACAAATTGTTGGCTGGAGCACATTTTCCCCATGTCAGGAAGCCTTTTCTATGTCATTGGTTTCAGCACACATGGTGTTGGCTGAAGCCAATTGTCCATTCCAAAATAGTTGCTCTCTGTGTTAATGGCTTCAACACACAAGGTGTGTGCCAAAGTCATTATATTCTTGATCAATCTGAACATGCGTTCTGTCTAAAGAAATTCAAAATTAATTAATAAAAAAATAAAAAACAAATATAAATATAAAAAACTTATTTTGCCCTCTTTTACCCTTTGCCTTTTCCTGTTATTCCAATTTTATCCCTATGAATTTGGCCTATCATTGGGCCCCAATCCATTTCTAAATTCAAATCCCTAATCCCCAAATAAGATTATATTAAAGGACATTTAAACGGCCATTTCTAAGTTTGGACATTTACAAACAAAATAAGATGCAAAGATGATATAAAGGACGAGAAACTGCTCCCCTCATTATATTGAGCTTCAAGAACCTCCAGATAATATTAAACAAACTATCTTACACAAGAACCAGACCCACCTGTTTAGACAAAATGCCAGCTCCAAATGAGATTAGGACGATCTCCACTCTTCTTTAAAAAAAATGACAAACAAAAATAAATCTTCATAACAAGAAAAAACAAACACATCAACAACCAACTTTTGGAAAAACAAGAACAAGTAAATAAAACTTTCCTTAGAACTATTAACCAAAGGACACATTTGTCCATCAGATATACGTGGATATTGAGCACCTTTAAGTTAAAGTAGGGATTCAAGATTGCATTACCTCAACACCTAATCTTTTGGAAATATAAAAAACAGGACAGGACAATTTAAGCCACAAAATAGGGGTTGATCTCATTGTCTGCCTGCAACAAAACAGACCAATCTTTTCTAAGCCATATTATCGATCGGAGACCCACAGCTTGTGCGTTGCACGGGGAGAAGCCCCTAGTTCCCTTCTAAATTTCACATATGATCATATTTAAAATTACTCTGTCTAGTTATTAATATAAGACATATTTGCCTAATTTGATTAGATTGAGAAAATTAGTTAAGTTAGTTAATATGGCATGTTTTTTCTATAACACCTTAGTTATATTTTTTTAATTCTCTCGTTGCCTCTTCTCCTTAATTATTGTTGAAGGAGCATCAATAGTGGTGAATTAGGAATTAACAAATATGCAACTTTTTCCGGTCCCTAACTCAATTTTTCATTATTCCACCAAGCCTATTTCTCACTCAAACTGACCAAATATTTAGTCCTAAGTCCTTCATAAGGGAACTAATGATTTTATATGTCCTAAGAAAAAAAAACAAGATGTTACAATATGTACCTTAACAGATCTGCTAAAACATGCTATTGGTTGTACTGGGTCGAATATGACCTTACCTAGATTGCTAAAATCCTTTAAGCATATTTCTCTGTCCTTGATACTCCCTCCCGTGTTTAATGTAGGACGTAATTGAAGAGTTAATTTTGGCTCTAAATGTAATACCTATTTTTTTATATTTATCAATTTTTTTCCTAATTTACCTCTATTGATATTTCCCCAATAATAATCAAGTAGGAGTAAGAGGGAGGGAATTAAGGAAGTTGATTAGAGTGTTTTAGAAAAAATATGTCATTTTAACTAACTTTACTAAATTCCTTAATCTAAGCAAATTAGGTAAATATGTATTACATTAAGGACCAAAGGAAGTATCACATTAGGATAAACAATCTGCCAAATGGTTGGCTGCTGCTACCTCAAGGGAGATGGAGCGTGTATGTTGAGATTTATGGAAGGCCAATTGATATACGAAAAGGAATAATCAATTGAAAAAAAGTGATAATAAATAAGTATGATGTTAGAGATATGATTTTTTTAAGTAGAAAAGATAATAAATAAAAAATTCACAATAGATTATATAGAAACTTGAGTCATAATATATATCAACAATCTCCAATCAAATTCTGTGAATGTAAACTTTGATATTTATACATTTCACCTTATTCTTCCTTATTGACGGATTCTTTTATATTCCCTCCGGCTCTTAATATAAGACATCTTTACCTAATTTGATTATATTAAGAGAGTTAGTTAAGTTGGTTAATATAATATGTATTTTCTAAAACATCCTAATCATCTTCCTTAATTCCCCTCTTCCCTCTTCTCTTTGATTATTGTTGACAGAGCATTAATAGGGGTAAATTTGGAAAAGATTGATAAATATAAACGGTATCTTATATTTAGGACCAAGACCCAAATATATCTTCTATTAACAAAATTTACACAATTGTGAAGGAGAAAACGGCACCACTATATGTTTAATTTTTTAAATTTACATCAAGTTTCAGTTAAATAAGACTAATGATATTAAGATTAAGAGACTAAAAATATATTTTATAAACTTATGTGACTAACTAAAATTGGAGGTAAACTTCCAAAGGTATACTTTAGTCAAGTTATTTTGCTAATCCAACTAGCTTATCAAAATATGGTAAACTGATTTTTTTCCCCAACACATCACAATCTTTCCCCAAGGTTCCCCCCTGTAACTATCCATATTTAATTAACAAAAATCACTTTATTCTCAGTCAATTAAATAATTTTATTTTGATATTTTTGTCTACTATTTTTTCTTAACTTTATATATAAATATTACCTTCTTTCATTTTTCTGTTTAATACACACTTATATAAAATACACGCATACACATGTGTGTGTTTTTTAATTTCATGAGAAAAGTGATATATGGTTGGTCATACCAAGAAAGTAGGGAAAATATCAATTAGCCCATATGGAAGAAATTTTATTTCAATGGACCCCCAAAATATTATGAAATTTCACTGCAACCCATAAGTCAAAATGAAATTAAGTGTTCTGGGTGAAAAAGACAATGATGCCCTTGCTTTATTTTTTGAATTTATTTATTTATTTTGTAAATGCCCATATTTGTCTTATAAATTTCTTTATTTAACTTGTGAATGACTAAAATTTTCAACTCCTTGGATTCTTTTAAATCCATTTATTTGTCTTATGAATTTTTTTATTTCTCTTGTAAATGGCCAAAATGTTTTTTTGAATCCCTTTATTTATCTTGTAAATGTCCATTTTTGTCTTGTAAATGCTCTTATGAAAAAATAAAAAAAGTAAGGCCATTAATGTCTTTCTACTGACAAAACTTAATTTTATTTTAATCTAGGGATACAATGAAATTTCAGAATCTCTTAGAGGTTTACTGAAATAAAATTGCGTCTATGGGGTTAAGTGAAATTTTCCCAAAAAAGATAATATATGGTTGGTTCAATTTTTTAACTCATTCATATGGCATGCATAACAGGTATTAGGTAACGTTTTCCTTCATGCTTTTGTTTACAATTCAACTATTTGTATGATAGTTTCTTATATATAGGGCTGCTGAAAGATATACCAATAGCAATATTTTTAAAGTTAGATAGGACGTCAAACTAAAAAGGCTAGTGTGTCACAGTTAAAATGTTCTTAGATCAGTGGCATAAAAATTGAATTAAAAAATTTGTTATATACCTATATAATATTATATGGGTAAACATAAAGTATGAAAGTTAAATAAATTTTAAAAGATTATATTGTTTGACTGTATGGTTGACCATGGCTCAATCAGTCATAATTAGATTATTATTACTATTATAGAAGCAGTGATGCTTTGGCCCATCTAGCCAACCAAACGAACCAGAGGAAAGGTGACTTGGGATGATCCGGTGTGACTTGGGTGATCGGATAACCCGATCGTAAGTTGGATAAGGGTGAGTTATTGGACATCAAAAGTTTAGCTTTATATGACAAGCATGGCATCTTATTGGTTTTAGATGTTTGAACATGAAACATCCTACTGTTTAAAAAAAAAAATGAAACATCCTACAGAACTATCAACGAAATGAGCTACTTCAATTTGGGATTGGTTTTAGATGTTTGAATATGAAATATCCTACAGAACTATCAATGAAATGAGCTATTTCAATTTGGGTTGACATTCATAACACATACCATCTAGACCTACATAGAGAATATATACTTTTATTTTTTTTAAAAATATAATATATAAGTATAAAAAACAGAATATTTAAATACGATAATGCACAGATACTTGACCTCACCTTATTTTGGATTTAATCAGAATAATTTAAATTTAAATATTATTCTTGATAGAATAAATTTATTTTAAATAATTTTAAGCTGCGTGAAATATAGATTTAAGATGAATTTTGTTTTATTGAACACAAATATTTTTACAAAGCTTACAACCTCCCAAAACAAAATCTTAAAAGTTGCAAATTCACCTTTGAAGCGAGAAAATAATACCATGATAATTTTACAAAATATTGAGTTTGGGCCAATGAACTCATTCATTGATTTATGTGTGATATAAAAAATAAATTTAATTATATTTTTCATCTGTAGGGAGATGGTCAAAGATTGACAAAGGTGGTGCATGGTTGGGCTTTGTTGCAAGTAGAGGCTAAAAGAATAATAATATCACTGATTATATGATTTGTTTTGCATGAAAATTTAAAAAAAGAATTAAATATTCTGTAAATTAGGTGTAGGGGCTGATTATGAATTTTGATTGCAAAAAAGGGCGGACATGAATAAAAGAATGTGGATGGGCATGAAAAAACATGTTAGTAGTAGTTGTTTCTTATTAAAAAAAAACAAAAGAGAAATCAACAAAAAAAATTGAAAGAACTTCTAAATGTATTTTGTCATAATCTGGATTTAAAGCTTAAAAGTTCAAGAATTAGTATGAATTAAATAGGCTACCAAGCCTAATTGGGCAAGGATCTCGAAAGATAGAATGATTCCCAGGGACCATGTAATATTTGGCCTTCTCGATTAAAGGTTAAACACATAATCAAGGGTTATATAAAGGCCAAATAAAAGAGTAGACTTTTCAAAGTAACATGGTATATTTGTTGTCCCGGGTTTGGGCAAAAGCGTAATTTCTAGAAATTACGGGTGAAAGGGTAATTTTGGATATTTTGCCTGAAGTTTCACGAAAAATCCCTGGAAACACAAGAAGTTAGAGAATAACTAGTGTTAACCCCCGTGCGTTGCACGAGAATGTGAATTCTGATTAATAGTATATTGCAGGATTAATTTTTTATGACTATAATGTATTTATTTGTATATTTATAAAACTAAATTTTCAATTTAAAAATGCATAAAGGGTGATTATAATCATGCTTATATATCACATTTTGAGGGAATATTTTTTTGGAGAATTTATTATGCTTGGTGTATCAACAGAGTATCAATAAATTAATAAATAGAAGGCTATGTGGGGGACAAAATTTGATAAAGCAAAGGTAAAATGCCTACAATTTCGTTTTTTTACTAAATATATCACCAAAATAATCTTTCAAGAAAAAAATGAATCTTCCAACGGTGTGAGCACGTTTTGTAGTCATTATTGTTGGCCAACACTTCAAAGTTCTCAAATTGGTACACCTCACCCTCTTTTAAATCCTCAATGTACCTACGGATTTGTCCCTTCTGGACAATTGAAGCCTCAATTCGATCACCCTGTTTGCAAATAGTTAGATGAAATATGAGCAACAATATAATGTTCACTTGATGAATGTGATGATTACATTAGATACTTACTTGTTTGTCAACTAATAGCATACTAACTTTCCAAACCTCAAATGGTGCAGTCTTCTTTGCCATTGTCCACTTCCTAAGTACCCTAACACTAATGTTCCAGGTTTCCTTGCTATCATCAATGTCCTTGAGTAAAGCATGAGCAATGTTTGCCATTGATTGAGTTGATGTAACTGATTCTTCAAGAATGGTCCTCTTAAGCTGGATATGAGGATGGGAGGCTTATGCTGAGATATATAATTGTACGTGCATGTGAAGAAATTTTCAAGAAAAACAACTTTCAATGACATTCATGGACTAAATGGTAGTAATTTAATTAGGATTGGAATGTCAACCATTATTCCCAACAATCTTGAAAGATTAAGGTTATTATTTAAATTGTACGGTAATTATAACATGTGTAATGCTACGTACATGCGTGGACTCAATTGCTCACATTGTATGCCGCATTTTTAGGAAAAAGCCAAGATTAAGGTACTAATTGATAAATTGGAATTGTATGGCCTGGAGAGAATGAGCGTTAAAGTCGTGATCCCAACACCAAAAATGCTTTAAATTTCCCAATTGATTCATGTTATTAATTGATCTATTATTAATTCAATTATTAATTTAATCAGGATTGAAATGTTAAATTTATTATTTCCTACAGTCATGGAAGATTTTGAAATTTGAAAGGATACACCCAATTATTCTTTGCAAATCATTATAAATGCGTTTTAATGTAATTAGATTATTTGAATTTTGGAAGGCTACACCCAATTATTATTTGGCAATTATCATAAAAGTATAAGATCAATACTGCGTATATCTTTTCAATTGCTCACATTGTATGCCGCATTTTTAGGAAAAAGCCAAGATTAAGGTACTAATTGATAAATTGGAATTGTATGGCTTCGAGCGAATGAGCGTTAAAGTCGTGATCCCAACACCAAAAATGCTTTGAATTTCCCAATTGATTCATGTTATTAATTGATCTATTATTAATTCAATTATTAATTTAATTAGGATTGGAATGTTAAATTTATTATTTCCTACGGTCATGGAAGATTTTGAAATTTGAAAGGATACACCCAATTATTCTTTGCAAATCATTATAAATGTGTTTTAATGTAATTAGATTATTTGAATTTTGGAAGGCTACACCCAATTATTATTTAAAAATTATCATAAATTATTTTTAATGTAATTAGGGTTGTGATTATTTATAAGTACAAATTACAAACGTCTCTCAAAACAAAATAATATGTATATCAAAATAAAACTTCAATTGTAGTTTTAAGGGTTAATATAACTTTTGGTCCCTGAAGTTTGATCCAATTTTGGTTTTGGTCCCTCAACTTTAAAATCGATGGTTTAGGTCCCTGAAGTTTCACCCAATTTTTGTTTTAGTCCCTCAAGTTTGAAATCGGTGGTTTTGGTCCCTGAAGTTTCACCCGATTTTGGTTTTGGTCCCTCAAGTTTGAAAAGGACTTGGTGACCTGTTTTTGAAACCCGACCCAACCCGGAAAAAAAACCAAATCATTTTCAAACTTGAGGGATCAAAACCAAAATCGGGTGAAACTTCAGAGACCAAAACCACCGATTTCAAACTTGAGGGACCAAAACCAAAATTGGGTGAAACTTCAGGGACCAAAACCACCGATTTCAAACTTAAGGGACTAAAACCAAAATTGGATCAAACTTCAGGGACCAAAAGTTATATTAACCCTAGTTTTAAAAAAAAGGTGTTCAGCTTTTTCAAACTAACTTTAAAAAAAATAACGTATTGCTCGAAAAAATGCAGATTTTTCAAATAGAATCTAAAATAATAAGATAATGATTTTCGAACATTGAAAGGCTACACCCAATTATTATTTAGCAATTAATTCAATTATGGAATTAATTAAGATTGGAATGTTAAAGTTATTATTTCCTACAGTTATGGAAGATTTTGAAATTTGAAAGGATACACCCAATTATTCTTTTCCAATTATTA
Organism: Inga oerstediana; assembly: GCA_963210345.1. Lineage (NCBI taxonomy): Eukaryota > Viridiplantae > Streptophyta > Magnoliopsida > Fabales > Fabaceae > Inga > Inga oerstediana. Next base: position 31,106,657 of record OY723405.1, read on the forward strand.
TAAAAGCATTTTAATGTAATTAGATTATTTGAATTTTAAAAGGCTACACCCAATTATTATTTGGCAATTATCATAAATGAGTTTTAATGTAATTAGGGTTGTGATTATTCGACCCGGGTCAAGCATAAATGGGTTATGGAGCGGGTCACACGAGATTTAGAGTGTAAAGTTGATTGATTGATTGATTCACTTGACAATATTTGAGGTTTAATTGAGGTATAAATAAGAAAATTACCTCAAAAAGGAAATTTAAAGAATTATTAGAATTTTGGTTAATTAAGGGATAATTAGCCAAATTCAATTATGAAAAATTCCTGGAGGCCTCAAATAATTGCAAAAAAAAAGGAGAATTTATTTTAAGGTTAATGTGACATTATAAAAATGGCTTCATACCCTAGAAATGGAAATTTTACCCCTAAAGAATAGTTTATAGGCATTTTATCAATGAATAAGGTAATTTATTGGAAATTATGAAAAAAAAAATAGTTAAAGACCAAATTTGAGCTGGGAAAAATTAGGGAATTACTTCCTAATAAATGTGAATTTTTGATGATATCACATTAGTTATATGATCAAAGAATCTCCAAAAGGCAATTGTAAGTGATTAAATTCACTTAAATGAAGAATCAAGCTTGGGCAAAGTATTTACCTCAGGGGAGGAAAAGTATGTGGTCTCTTAAGAGGCCAAGTGGCGTGCTCAAGATGAAGAAAAATAGCAAGATGAAATTTCAATAGAATTTTAATAATACTAGTGCAAATTTTATAAAAATAATTATGATTTTTTGAAGTTGGACCACAAAGCTAGAAATTCGAAAAGGAATAGTAACTCGAGGATAAAAAAGTGAATTTTGATTTATGGGCTTCAATTAATGACCATAGTACTTCCAAATGAATTGTAAGGGTGGTAAAATAATGGATGTAACATTTTAGTATCATAGCAGAGGTTCTGGCATTGGATAGAATGCTCTGCTCATTGATCTGTTACTAGTCTACCTAATAATGATTATAATCGATTTTAGTAGACTTGTTTGTAAGATTTTGCTTGGAAAATGAGCACAAAATTGAGGCAAGGGGATAAGTCGGAGCAAAGGTTCAGACAAAGCCTGTAACAAAGTAAGAAATGGCTTATGCAACAGTGATCCAATGAAAGACATGAGTTTGAGGTGATTGTTCTAGAAGAACTTGCTCTTGTTTAGTCTGATCATGTTTGTTGATATTCAGTGCTCTGTGCATAGTTGATGATGTGCTAGATGCCTAACTGAAATGCTTGCTCAGCAAAAATGTTGAAAGGTTGATGTATGCTGAGTGAGTATTGTGATTGTAGGCTTATTAACAAAGGTATGACCATATGAATAAAAATGGTCAAAGAAATGAATTGTTAGAAAGAATACGACGAGGTAGGCAATTCTAAAAAAAATCCTTAGGATAGATAATGAAGGGAACTAGACAAAGATGTGTTAAGATGTATAGTGACTATTTGGGAGTCATAGACTAGCCTCAAAGCTATTACTTTAGCATGCATGTATATGGCTTCCTAGTTTGTTCTCTTTTCCTGGGCATCACTATTTCAATGTATAATGTATAGTAAATGAAGTTCAATGCTCATGAGAATCGGTGTGTGTAAAAGAGACACATAGAGCTTTCCAAAAAGTCCTAAATCATGTATATTATATGTTTGACCGATGAGTTATGATATTTTGAATTAAAGATGCAGGAACTGTCTGAAAACATAGCAGGTTTAGAAATTCAATAAATGGTATCACATGGACAATATCAGGCTAGAATGATTTTTTTATCATGTAAAGAACTTCAAAAGATTTCAAAATAATTTTAGAGCGCCCTCATATGATATTTCTAGAATTAGTTATGAAAGTTGGACCAAAAATCTGTACAGACGAATAGAATAGTAACCCAACAATAAAGATGCAAGTTTCTATTTATGGGTTTTGTTATTAATTCGCCAAAACCATAGTGCTTTCATTTGCGTAATAACAGTGAGGAAATGACGGATGTTACATTTTTCATAAATAGGAACAAGCCGTATGCACTAGTTGTTTATTATAAAAACAGAACAGAGGGAGAATTAACATTTGGCGCCAATTGTGGACACCTCCTGTGCCGAAAGTAATTACTTTTATTCTAAAAATTACCCTTATTTAAAAAAAAAAACATTGGTTGTCAACATAACCGGGGTTAAAATTCACCCTTTTAACACTAGTTGATTGTGTTGAAAGTCACATTTAATAAATGTTGAAAGTATTTTCTGAAGTAACACATTAGTGCTCCTTGCATAATATTATCCAATAAAAAAAATTGAATTCGAACCTTTAAAATAAAATAAAGGAAAAAAAGTGATCGAGGCTTGCAATAAATTATCCAGGCCATAACATTTTTAATCATTGTTTAATTATAAAATATTTCTTCTATTTTCAAAATTTACATTAACTTTAAATGTGGCATTATTTATAAAAATAAGAAATAGTGTAGCTTTTACCATGTGTCATGTAAAAGATATGTTCGGTAACCCAGATCATTGTCTTGCATTGGAGACTACAACTGAAATTAAAATCTACATATTTATAAAATCACCAAACTTACATTAAGTTTTCCAATTATACATATAGTCATGTTTCCTATTTTTTCATATGGGTTTATAGTTAAACAATAATATTTCAAAAATAGGATATATGACCCAGAGTTATTGGAGAACTTAATATAATTAATATAAAGGACTTAATCTAAGCATTTTTTAAATTTATAATAAATAATGCTATTTTTAATTTTTTGAAAATGCAATTACTTGTGCATTTTGTATTTAAAAAAAACCGCAACTTCATCATACAAGGTAAGAAAGGCTAATTTAACCTATATTTATTTATATATAATATAAAATAAAATAAAAACTGTGCTGTGTGTGTAGTGTGTGCGTATTGCTCCAAATTCTTAACAAAGCACCTGACTTACATTTTAGTTTATGATTATCTAACAACCTCACTCAAACACATCATGCAATGCGCAAAAATGTAACTTAAATATAAAATTTATAAAGATTGGGGGCTATTAATAGGTTATAAAGCATGATGTCTCATGTCACATTTTGTATAAAATATAATTGAGAGCTAAGATATAGAAAGAGACTTTTTGCACAAGTGTCACTATCTCAGCCAAAGGAAGAATATAAAAGGGTGCTCTCTGCATGAGTGACCAACCACTATGTGCCAAGTGGTGGCATACCACGTAGTAAAATAATTCAACAAATCCTCAATTGACATCATCAGCCCAACATCAATGCATGTTTAGATTGTAACAACACACAAGTAAAATGATTAAGCTACATTAATCAATAATTTCGGTCTAAGGTTACAAGCATGGTTGAAAAAGTTTCAGCTAGTATCCTAATAACTCCGACAGTTTACACACACACTCTTTGTATTAAAATATAACAATAAGTTGAATAATAGTGAGAGATAGCACACAAACCGAATTCGCATATGTATAGAAATATCCAGAGTTATTTATTACTCTTCTAAATTTCACATCTGATCACGTTTAATATGAGCTTTATAATGCTAATTATTTATTCCACCTCTTTCTCACTCAAACAGACCTAATATTCAATCGTAAGTCCTTCATAGTGGCACTTATGATAGTATACGTCCTAAGAAAAAAAATCAAGATGTTACAATATGTACCTTAACAGATCTGCTAAAACATGCTATTGATTGTACTAGGGGTCGAATATGTCCTCACCTAGATGGCTAAGTCCTTTAAGCATATTTTTTAAGGGAATTACTGTGAGGTCCCAAGGAGAAGACTATAATTATCAATAAGTCCCAATAACAAGTGAGGTGTTTTCATTTCTTATATTGAAACTTGTCATTTCATGCTTCTCGGTTGTCATTGGGACTTTTTAGTAATTAAGTTCATTCCTTGGAACCTATAGTAATTTCCCCTGTTTCTTTCTCCTTGATATCACATTTAGGGAAAACAAACTGCCCACAGCTGGTTGGCTGCTGCTAGTATATGAAAGGCAAGGGAGATGGAACATGCACGTTGAGGTTTAGTGAAGGCAATGGATATAAGAAAAGGAATAAACAATTGAAAGCGATTAATAATATATAACTATGATGTAGAGATATGATATATTTTAAGCGAAGATAATAAATTAAATAAAAATCACAATGGATTATAATGAAACTTGAGTCATAATATATATCAACAATATAATATCTCCTTTTAATCCATTTCAGTAATCGAATGCCCTTGCCTTAAAGAACAATCAAGTTATGTGAATGCCAACTAAGTCCAGGTATTATTTACAGCCTGTGAACGCCATCCCAAAAGTGGTTTTCTTTTTCAAAAAAAAAAGAAGCTTGGTAGTGTCGTTTTCTGGTGTTTGGGTTCCTGTTTTAGCAACTGGGCGTTTTTTCTTTTTTTCTTTTTTTTTTTCCAAAAGTAGCTTATGAAAGAAGCTCAAAAATCTGGCTTTTTGAAAAAAAGAAGAAGTTATTTCTACCACCACTAATCCAAACACAAATCACATTTACAATATGACTTTTATCCTATCTTAAGTTTGTAAAAGTCAAATTGAAAAAAATAAAAATAAGTCATTTCTGCCACTGCTAACCCTACTAACCCAAACAAGCCCTTAGAAGGCAAAAGTTGAAGTGGTGTGGGGAACTAGTTCTAGTACTCATCGCAATGACGAGCAGTGAGAGCTTTTCACCACTGAGAACCATTTGGATTTAATTTTGATGGTTGAGATTGAATTTTTTTTAACTCTTACTTTTTTGGAAAAAAAATGTTACTGTGTGCATAATTAATCTAAAATAAACACAATCTCTTAACTGTAAGTTTTTCAAAAAAATGATTTCTTATTTAAAAACATTCCCCTAAAAATCATAAATCTGAGAAGAAGACGACAACAATGATGATCGGTGGGAGGATATGTTCGTTTTGCAACCTTTCCTTCATTTCTTCGACCTCCATTCATTCCTCTTTCTCTCCGCTGCAATTACATTATTGGGTTGCAATTACGTTTCTGACATTAAGAAGACCTTGAGGATGCTTCAGATGAACCAGACTCACAACCCCTATTTAGATATTAAAGGATGAGCAAGGAACAATAATTGAACAACAATCAACCAAATACTAACAGCAACTTCTTGTAGTGTTTGAAAAGTTCAGATCATAGTGATATTTGATTTTACATTGTCTCTTGTGGGCTGGTTTTTTCATTTTTTTGGGGGATCTGGTCTTAGTGACCACTATTAGGGGATGCAATCTGTGTTTTAGGATTAATAAAAATGATGCAATCTTTGTTTTAGGATTAATAAAAATCATTTTTGTTTTGCCAAGAAAAAAAAAACGAAATAGAGTCAAATCCAATTATGAATCTGATATCAATTTTTCTTTTTCTTTTTAATGTGGATATATACAGCAAACTAAATAGAACATACAGTAACAGGGCCAATTTTTCGGGAAGGTTTTTTTTTCTAATTTTAAAATCTACAAATGTTATATTAAAATTAAAATTTAAGTCTGCTTTGCCAGTGGTACAGTTATCACTTAAATTTATTGGGTGATTATTTTCTATTAGTGAATTTAACCGTGTTTCATTATAGGACTGTCTTTTTAAAATAACACTCAAGGAAAAGGAGATAATTCCACATAATTTCTAAATCCAACTTTAGGGCATACAGCCTGATTATTCATTTGTCAAGTTTAATTACAAACTCAAATTAGAATTTGTCAACTTTGGTGACCTAAATTAGAATTTGGATATGTTTCAAATTACTTTTTAGAATATTTTTCTATCTTCTAGTATATTTTATTTTTTAATATAGTATATACAAATACATGCATACATACTCTTGCTTGTGTGTGTGTGTGTGTTTCTTTCTTTTTTTTTCATGAGAAAAGTGATGGTTGGTTCGATTTAACTCATTCATATTGCATGCATAACAAGTATTAGGTAAGGTTTTCCTTCATGCTTTGGTTTACACTTCAACTATTGGTGTGATATATAGTTCCCTTTATTTATTGTTGCTGAAAGATATATAGTAGCAACTTTTTAAAAGTGAGACCAGCACTACAAAAAAACAGATTTTCAGTGACCACTTTCAGCGGCGGCTTTTGATAGTCGCCACTGAGTCTGAAAGTGCCACTTTCATTATATATAGATATAATATTTAACAATATAATTAATATTTCATAATATATATTTTTTATGCTTGTGTTGTTATATATATATATATATATATTATACATATATATTATTTTGCAATAATAATCAATAGGTTCTTTCTTGCTTAGTGGTAAAGGCATGACTACAAAAAGAGGTGGTCTTGGGTTAAGCCTTGGAATGACTATAAATGAGTTGATTTTCACACAAATGTGGTGCAACAAGGTGGCAACACATGGCGCAGGGTGAGGTGGTAAGGGACAAGGCGACATGTGGGCCTTAGCGATGATGTGGACGACGGGTAGCTGGTGATGATGCGGACTGCCAGTGACGAGTGGTTGTTGACCACCAACCTAATTTCTATTTTAAAAAAATTGACACTTTCAGCGGTGACAAAAGTCACCGCTGAAAGTATAGTTTCAGTGACGGCATTTGGAAGTCATCTTTAGCAGTGACAAAAAGTCTTTGCTAAAAGTATAGTTTCAGCGGTGACACAAAAGTCGCCGCTAAACGTCACCTTGTCGCCACTAAAAGTATACTTTCAGCGGAAACAAAAATTGTCGCCGCTAAAACTTTCAGTGAAAATCACAACTATCGCCGCTAAAAACCTTCAATGACGACTTTTGAACTTTTAGCGGTGACTTTTGTCAACACCGAAAGTCATTTTTTTGTAATGCGGGCATTAAACAAGCAAGGACAATAGGCTAAAAATACATGCAAACATACTTTTGCTTGTGTGTGTGTGTGTTTTTTTTTTTTTAATGTAATAAGAAAAGCGATGGTTGGATTGATTTAACTCATTCATATTGCATGCATAACAAGTATTAGGTAAGGATTTTCATGCATTTGTTCACACTTCAACTATTTTGTGTGATATATAGTTTCCTTTATATTATGTTGCTGAAAGATATATAAGTAGCAATGTTTTAAAAGCGAGATCAGACATTTAACAAGCAAGGACAATAGACTACGGTTCAAACTATCAGATTTTGTTTAGATCCCTCGATCAGATTGGTGACATAAAAAATTAAATTCAGAATAATATTATATACATATATAATTTTATATATAATAAAAAGTAAAATATCAAAATTAAATCAAGTTTTTTAAAAAATTATATAGGCTAATTTTTTGGTTGACCGTGGTTGAGGTAGATGACACAGCATATTAGAATTAAAATTTCTGATTAGATTAAAATTTTCATATATGCAAATTAGATTTTCCAGTCAAAAGGCTTTGTTTAAGAGTCATATTATTAGATTAAAATTTTTATATAGGCAAATTAGATTTTCCCGTCAAAATGTTTTGTTTAAGTTTTGAAAGTTATTGAGATTGGATCTTACATGTATTAAAGGGAGAAGGCCACAAAGTCTGGTGTGCAACTTTGTCGTCAGATTAAAGAAGGGTTTTTATTCAGAAAATGCGAGCAGATCTTAAAGATGATGGGAAATGGGTCTAAGATGATGGGGCAGTCAATGTATCGATGGATAAAGATGATGTAGCGCTCCATGTGTTGCAAAGATGATTTGAGGGCACTTATTGGTATGATGTGGACGTGGGAACCAAAAAGCCTCGTGACGTACAGTACTGAAGTTCAGCGTGGTGTAACTCTCGAAACTTACAAGTAACTAGTTTGAGAAAATGAGCATTAGTATTTCATGAGTTCCAAATATAAACTTTGTTAATTTTTATATCATATATTTCAGAATTAAGTTGATTATATCTATTGAGGGTGATAATAGACTTCGTTATTGCTCGATAGAATCTAGTCGCTTCTATTTTTTCTCACTCTAATGTTAAAAGCTTTCAAACATTTTATTGGTGGAAAAAGTGCAAGACTGAGCGAACATGAAAAATCATCTTAGTCCAACCAAATAATAAAAGTAGACATAAAGTAAATCAGCCATATTCATAAAAATTACCAAGTCTCACTACTAATGAATACATCTTTCAAATTAAAATAGACAAAGACTCAAAGAACAAAGATAAACGCAACTACTAATGGGAAAATGTATTTACATACAAAAAAAAAAAAAGAATTGTCCTATTTATGTACATGTACAATAAGAAAAATTAATAATGAGGCAGCACAGGTACTAGGTGGAGACCAATAAACATTGGCTCTGGAACATACAGTAGTGGATATTGAGGCTCTGGAATAGTTGGTATCATAGTATTGACTTCGAAACTATAGAGAATCCCTTGAAAATTTTCAAGCCCAGGATGTTCATTGAAATAAACATCCTTTAACTTTATAAATGTTTTTAGAATAAGCAAACTATCAGATCCAGCTTGGTGACGGTTCCCAACTACACGATCCACATTTAATAGCTTTGCCACCCTTTCTAGGCCACCATATAAGCCTTTGCAGAACTTGATTATATGCTTCATGTCATAAGTTTTGGTTCCAAAGAAATGAGCAACCAACTGTCTGAACACATGAACATTAGGAGGCAATTGTCTCCCGATTAGAAGTTTGATTAAGAATCCAAAATCATAAGAACTATGGAATGTGATCCATGTGAGGTGAGAATTGAACAATAATCCAGATCTTAAAACAAAATCCCGAAAAAGCCAAGACGGAATCCCCTCATTTTTGTTCTTCAAGAAATCAATCCCTTGCTTCTTCAATAGTCTAATGGACTCAACATTATGATAATCCCGCTCAACATCAAAGTCAGAGAAGTTGAACTGCCAAATATGTCCGTTTTGAGTTCCAAACTGGGGTAAATTCCCATTAGAATCAGATAAGGTAAGACCTAATTGGATGATGTTCAATGTATCAACATTCGCCTTCATGAAACTGTAATTAGTTGTGGGAGACAGCATTGAGTAGTAGTGCTTATCAACATTTGGAGTGATAATTGTACCAGGAAACTCAGTATCAAAGGCGGCAAAAGAGAAGTAAGGTGTAACAGAATGAATCAAAGACAACTCGTTATGTAAATTTGAAGCCCAGACTTCACGAACAATCACTTGCTGATTTGGATTAGAATTCATTTTGATTCAATTTGTTTTATAAAACAAGAGAGAATGCAAGTCTTTCCAGCCCTATAACATTGACAAAAATGTAGAAGAATTACATTAAAATAAGATTGAGTAAGTAGAGACTGAGAACCAATTAAGTAGAATATTTTGTCATATAATAGACATAAAAAGAAGACAAAACATTTTAGTTGCATGATTTAATATACTAACATAACATCCAGTTTGTCTAATCAAAATACATATGCTTAATAAAATATAGGGCGACTAATGAAATCAATTTCAAAACCATACAATTTAAAAGTACTGGGAGTGAAAAATACATAAATAAATTATAAACTTATAAACTAGGTAAAGAGAGGGAAAGCTAAGGGAGAGAAGCCAAATCCTAACACATAAAAAACAGCTGCACAAAAAGTCTATTATTTAGTTAGGTGTTCACCTAACTTTTTTTTGCAAAAGTTTCTTTTAATCCTTTCCTAACAATCTAAAGACTATGATTTGGTAACCCTTGAATATGTATGTACGTTGAAATAGAAATACACACTTACCTTCAATCAAAGTTGGCCGAGACAAGGTCAGAGTTAAGACAAGAAGCCGTTCGCTGACCAACAGACAAAAGAGAAGAGCCAAGAGATAGAAAAGGGAGATTTGAAGAACAAGTAGTAACGGTTAGTTTCCTAAAGCCCTCAAGAGTCTAACTTATAGGCGCTAATAGATAACCCCTCATATTTAATAATAGATTTGAGATATATTTTGATAATAGATTAAATTAAAAGGATTTAATTGAGATTTTGATATGATATCAATTATTTTAGTTTAAATAACATAGTTTTAAACTAAAATATAAATAATAGTTTATGATAATAATGATAATGATTTAAAAAGAAAAAAATTGAAGACTTGTGTTTTTTAATAATAGATTTGAGGTATATTTTAATATATTTGGTTTTGATAAGTTATCAATTTAATGTATTATTTGAGAATTTTAGTTTAAATAATATAGTTTTAAACTAAAATAAAAATAATAATTTAGGATAATATAATGATATTGATTTAAAAATAAAACATAAAAAAATATTTAGTTTAGTTTTACTTAGGGAAAATCACATTAAAAGACGGCTCAAATACTCAAATTCTAAATTACGTTATTAAATTTAACAAATCCTATATTAAGTTAGATGATTTAAAATAGGATTTAATAATTTGATAATTTTATCTTATCACCCTCTTGATCACTACGTCTCCCTCCTTCCATCAACCATTGCAAATCTTGTATCGTGATCTTTGTTAAACTCACAATTAGACCTCTGCTATGTGAGACGAGTTTTGTTAATATTCATTCCATGCTGAACAAGATCTTCGATGGTGTTTCCTACTGCAAAAATCTGATGTTCTCCAAGTCTCCATCATTTTCCTCATAATCTTTATAATCTCCAATAACATTACCCATTAATATAGCCGTAAATGGGGTATGGTACTCCAAAGGTAACCCCAAAGTTGAATGCAGGTTTGCCTTTTATTATCACATACGGCATTAAGTAATTCAAAAATTAGGCATATCCTTTCCTTTAATTTTTTTTCGTTTTAAGAATTAAAGAGAAGTAATTTTCTTGCTTGTAGTGAGAAATTTTTCTCCTGCGGTGGTAAATGTGAGATAATCTTACATATAGCCAAACTCTTGAAGTTTTGTCAATATCGACTATGGAGGGAGGCGGACGCTTGCAGAGCATGCGGTTGAATAAAGCAACAAGATCTACGATGTCATTTGGATTTGGAGAATAGGAATAAAAGAAGAACTTGAGAAGGAGGGTATGAGATAAAGAGAGAAGAATGTGTGAAGAAGATGAATGAGTAAAGAATGGAAATTGAAGGAATGCATAAGCAGTAGAAAGACATCTTCAAAGGAAACCGATGAAAGTAATCAGGGGTAATAAGATAAATATTATCTCATTTTGAAATTCTATTTTAGAATATTTGACCTAATTTGTTAAATTTATCAACTCAATTTCGAATTTATATAATTCTGCTGTCTTTTTACAGGATTTTTTCTTTTACTTACGCTTATTTCCTTTTTATTATTATAATTTTCTATTATGCTTTGTTTTGAGGAAAAAGGGAAAACCAATTTACAAGGGTCAGTTGCCTAAACTTTTATTTCATTTTCACAAAATTAATTATTTAGTTAAGAAAAAAATACACATACACCAAATTAAGAATTAGAGGAAGTTATAGCCTTATAGGTACGTGCAAATAAGTTTTTTTTTTAAAAAAAAAACACTGAATCTCTAACCTAAAGCTAAGAAGCCACAGTTGAGAAAAATGAGAAAAGAGCGGCCACTACGAAATGATCATCATCACTCATCGTCTTCTTCAACGAGTTGACCGGAGATGAGAGCGTAGGAAGGAGACATTGTTCATAGTATTACCTTGTCCTCTATGTAAGAAGCCTAAAATTGAGGGACTGAACGATCTTACAGATTTGAGAGGAAAATATCTTGAGGGTCAAGAGGACCAAGTCTCGTGGAGATGTAATCACAGATTTACAGAGATGGCTTTGATCAACGCCATTATCGGTTGGAGCGACCAACTCTACAAAATATCAATAAAGAAGAAATTACATCTGCTCTCTGGTTGCTCGCCGGAAATGTACGACCCCCGTGAAGTCGACGTCTCCAGTGGTACATCGTCGAGAGGCAAACAAAGAAATAAATAAAGGAATAAGATAGGAATCGAGAATAAGATCTGACCGGAACAAAGGAGGCCGATGAAGGAGGTCGCCGTAAAGGAGTAGCGGAAGGAAGCCACAGTGCGCAAGCTTCGAATCCTCGTGTAATCGCCGGAGTGAGTCAAGTTTGAAAACCCTGCGACCATTGGACGGTTTAGGGCATTCTGAATGTTATAGAAGCAACTGAGGAGTGCAAGGTAAAGCTCAAAGAGAAGCATTTTTGTTTTCAATTTTCCATTTTAATATCTAGATTGATTTCCCTTGCCATTTGATAATTTGTTTATGGATTTTGTTTCTGATTTTCCCTCCCATCGATATTTTATTTTCCAATTTTTCTTCTTTGTTCATGAAGCTCAATTGGTTAAGGAACTCTGCCATCTTTCGGCTTTGTTTTTGGTTGGGTAAATATAACTTTTAGTCCCTAAAATTTGACTTGATTTTTGTTTTTGTCCCTCAAGTTTGAAATCGGTGGTTTTTGTTCCTCAAGTTTACGCCATTTATCACCGTTAATCCCTCAAGTTTGAAAAGTACTCAGTGCCACCTTTGATGGCATTAATTTGCCTAGTGTGGCACTAACACCATTAAAATAGTTTAGGGCTAATGCAACTTTTGGTTTTTGTAGTTTGACCCGATTTTGGTTTTGGTCTCTCAAGTTTACTCCATTTATATCTGTTGGACCCTCAAATTTGAAAAAAACTTGGTAGCCAAGTTATAAAACTCGGACTGGACCGGACCAGCTAGTTCAGCCCAGAAACCGGTGAACCAGTCTGGTCCAAGAATCAATCTAGTTTAGCTTCTTTCTTAAATCAATTTTTTTATTTTCTTTATAATTTCATATTAATAACATTGAAATCTTCACTTTCTCACTGGTTTGACTCTGGTCTGACCTACTGACCCTTGATCCAGTATCCCGGTTGGTTCAGTGACCGATTCAGGTTAAATTACCTTGCTTGGTGGCACCTTTGATGACTTTTGATTTGTCCGATATTGTGCTAACTCCGTTAAAATAGCTTATGTGTAATGCCTTTTAGGACAACCAACATGGCAAATACACTATAATATGTTATATATTGTGCTGAACAAAAAAAGGAAAAAAAAGACATCAAAATGAAATGCACGAGCTAAAATTAGCTTATGTGTCATGCCTTTTAGGATAGTTGATATGGTAAAATATACTAAAATATATTATATTGTGCTAAAAAAACGGAAAATGAGCAACAAAAGGAAATGCACGAGCTTTAAAGGCATGACACATAAGCTATTTTTCTGGCTTGTGTGTTTTATTTTAGTGCCCATTTCTTTCAGCACAATATAATATATTACAGTATATTTGTCATGTCATCTATCCTAAAAAGCATGACATATAAGCTATTTTAACAGTGTTAGTGCCACATCAGATAAATTAACGCAATAAAAAACGCCACTAGGATCTGTTCAAACTCTAGGGACCAACAGTTATAAATGGAGTAAACTTGAGAAACCAAAACCACTTATTTCAAACATGAAGGACCAAACCAAAATCGAGTCAAACCTTAGGGACCAAAAGTTGTATTAACCCTAACCTATTTTAACGGCATTAGTGTCACGTTGGATGAGTTAACGTCGTTAAATGCACCACCAAGTCTTTTTCAAACTTGTGGGACTAATGGTGATAAACGGAGTAAACTTGATTGACCAAAACTACCAATTTCAGACTTGAGAGACTAAAACCAAAATCAGCTCAACTTTCAGGCACCAATAGTTATACTTAATATTTATATTTTTTATCTGAATTTTGTTCATGGATTTATGAATTGATTTTTGTATATTTTTTTGTGTGTATTAATGTGAGGTTAAAGTGATTATGAGAAGACAGACGAGAAGGAAGAGCATTGGGATAGGAGAAGGCAAATTGATGGGGAAAAAATAGAGACGGAGAAAGAGAAGCGACAGAGGATATGTTGAGTGTTTTTTTTCAGACTTCCAAAGTTCTTACCGGACAAAATTGAGATTTCATGAATATTTCCCGCCTGACAATGCACCTTAACCCAATTTGTTAAAGTAACATACTTATATCATGTTTCTTATATCCATTTCATCAAGTTCTCTAATTACACATGACCATGTGTCCTATTTTTTTAATGTGAGTTTTAGTTAAGTGATAATAATTCAAAAATAAAACACATGATCATCTATGATTGTGAACTTGACGAAATAGATATAAGCAACTTAATATGAGTATTTTCTTCTGTAAAAAATGTGATTACTAAGTTATAAACAATTACTGACCAAAAAATTTATAACCAATTCATTAAACATTATATCGCATGCCAGATTTTATATAAAGCATGAGAATTTTTTGGTCATATATAAACATGAGAATTGAGACCCTCGTCCTGTAATTAAAAAATAAAAATTTGAGACCCTCGTCCGTCGCTATTGTTTAATTTAAAATTGAGCCTTAGTTCAGTATTTTAAAAAGAAAAATGCATGCATCAAAATCTCTCCTTCACACACGATGAATGCACCATAATTTACTTCTATTATTTTGTATTCATAAGCATAGAGAACTTTTTATTTAAAAGTTGTTTTTTCTTCCAGTCCCCATTATATTACATATATTTAATATGTCATACAAAATATAATGCTACATCATTCTCAGATTTGGAATGCGCTTTCTTCTTCACTTAATACTACCTCCTGTCGTTAATATAGGACATATTTAGGGAGTTGATCTTGGTCCTGAATATATGATATATTTTTCATATATGTTAATCTCTTCTTAAATAGCATAACAATTTACATAACCACCAAACTAATATAAATTAATTACGAAAATACCTTTCATATACTAGTCGCAATAAATTAAAGAGAATAGAAAAGGCTCACTTTTTCATATAGCACAAAACATTTACATAATCACCAAAGTAATATCAATTAATCATGAAAATACATTTCATATACTAGTCAGAAATAAAGAGAGTAGGGAGAACAAGCTTACTTTTGCATATAGCATACACAATTTACATAATCAACAAAGTAACGTAAATTAATTATGAAAATACATTTCATATTCTACATCACAGATAAAGAGAATAGGCTTACTTTTCTGATTAAAATCTTGGAGTTTTGTAGACTTGCATCATGATCAGAAACTTTGCCGGTGAGAAGCCGTGAGAGAGAAGACTATCATCATCAAAAACAGGACCTTCTTGCCAAACACTATTCACCAGCTTTGAATTCACAGGAGGCTTAAAGCTGGCGTATAAGATCATGGTGCCATCCTCAAAACTCGCAGAAACTTCATAAACCTCAAAGTTCAAACTCCTTTCCTCCAATGTCGTTCCGTACGAGGTTATCGGAGAGATGTAAGCCGCCACAGTTCCATCGGATTTCTGGAAAGCGACAAAAGCCTGAGAGCCCGCCATGCCTGCAGATGTTGAGTTAATAGCCCAAGCTATCCAACTCTTATGGTCGGCATTGTTTTTCTTGAAAGCGATTTCGACGAGTTTGAAGAAGAGCGGTAGGTCCAATAAAGAGAAGAATCAAGAACGGGTAGGTCTTTGCAGGCTAAAAATTTTGTGGCATTAGGAAACTTGTATGATTCTCAAGCTTGTGGTTGTGGTTGGGGCTGTGAGGCTAC
Organism: Inga oerstediana; assembly: GCA_963210345.1. Taxonomy (NCBI): domain Eukaryota; kingdom Viridiplantae; phylum Streptophyta; class Magnoliopsida; order Fabales; family Fabaceae; genus Inga; species Inga oerstediana. The sequence goes on from OY723405.1 coordinate 31,122,176, forward strand.
AGGGATGATGAAGATGAAGATCAGCGTAAAGAAGGGGACCAAGAACAGGGCAAGATTGCGAAAGAAAGCCATGAAAATAGATATGATAGAGAAGAGGTAATAATGATGGACGAATGGTGAGTGCAGGAGAAGTAGGGTTTTAGGAATGATCTCTCATCCAACGCTAGCTAGTAATTTATAGAGTTATGTGCCAAGAAATTAATTGCTGAGAATCCTAATACAAATGGGATAACCGACTCTTTTCCTTACCCCGTGGATAACCGACTCTTAACCGATAGGTGATAACTTCTTCGTCAATATGATTGTTGTCAATAATATATATAAATATATATATTAACGTCGTGAAACAAGCTGCGGCTACTTTAATTAAAAAAAAAAATTGCAGGCTACCTTGTTGATATCTATCACTTCTTTTCAATTACTATTTGATTAATTTTACCAATATATATATATATATATAAATAAATAAAATACCTGAGGTATACTTTAGTCAAGTTATTTTGCTAATCCAACTAGCTTATCAAAATAAGGTAAACTGATTTTTTTCCCCAATACATCACAATCTTTCCCCCAAGGTTCCCCTCTCCATAATTAATTAACCAAAATCACTCTATTCTCAGTCAATTAAATAATTTTATTTTGATATTTTGTGTCTCCTATTTTTTATTAAATTTATATATAAATATTACCTTCTTTCATTTTTCTGTTTAATACACACTTTTATAAAATACACGCATACACATGTGTGTGTTTTTTAATTTCATGAGAAAAGTGATATATGGTTGGTCATACCAAGAAAGTAGGGAAAATATCAATTAGCCCATGTGGAAGCAATTTTATTTCAATGGACCCCCAAAATATTATGAAATTTCACTGCAACCCATAAGTCAAAATCAAATTAAGTGTTCTGGGTGAAAAAGACAATGATGCCCTTGCTTCTTTTTTTGAATTTATTTATTTGTTTTTAAATGCCCATATTTTTCTTGTAAATTTCTTTATTTATCTTGTGAATGACTAAAATTTTAAACTCCCCGGATTCTTTTAAATCCATTTATTTGTCTTATGAATTTTTTTATTTCTCTTGTAAATGGCCAAAATGTTTTTTTGGATCCCTTTATTTATCTTATAAATGTCCATTTTTGTCTTGTAAATGCTCTTATGAAAAGAAATAAAGTAAGGGCATTATTGTCTTTCCACTGACAAAATTTAATTTTTTTAATCTAGGGATACAATGAAATTTCAGAATCTCTTAGAGGTCTACTGAAATAAAATTGCGTCTATGGGGTTAAGTGGAATTTTCCCAAAAAAGATAATATATGGTTGGTTCGATTTTTTAACTCATTCATTTGGCATGCATAACAGGTACTCCCTCCGGTTCTAATTATAAGACAAAGTTGACTTTTTTGGAGAAATTAAGGAAGCCAATTAAATTACTTTAGAGTATTTTTATTTTTATTTTTTTCTCCAAACTAATTAATTTAACTAATAAACTAGTATATAATCTAAGGATACTAAAAATATAAACACTCTAAAGTAATTTAATTGGCCCCCTTAATTTCTCCAAAGAAGTCAACTTTGTCTTATAATTAGGATCGGAGGGAGTATTATGTAACGTTTTCCTTCATGCTTTTGTTTACATTTCAACTATTTGTATGATAGTTTCTTATATATAGGGCTGCTGAAAGATATACCAATAGAAATATTTTTAAAGTTAGATAGGACCTCAAACTAAAAAGGCTAGTGTGTCACAGTTAAAATGTTCTTAGATCAGTGGCATAAAAATTGAATTAAAAAACAATGTTATATACCTATATAATATTATATGGGTAAACATAAAGTATGAAAGTTAAATAAATTTTAAAAAATTATATTGTTTGACTGTATGGTTGACCATGGCTCAATCAGTCATAATTAGATAATTATTACTATTATAGAAGTAGTGATGCTTTGGCCCATCTAGCCAACCAAGCCAACCAGAGGAAAGGTGACTTGGGATGATCTGGTGTGACTTGGGTGATCGGGTAACCCAATCGTAAGTTGGAGAAGGGTGAGTTCTTGGGCATCGAAAGTTTAGCTTTATATGACAAGCGTGGCATCTTATTGGTTTTAGATGTTTGAATATGAAACATCCTACTGTTCAAAAAAAAAAAATGAAATATCCTACAGAACTATCAATGAAATGAGCTACTTCAATTTGGGATTGGTTTTAGATGTTTGAATATGAAACATCCTACAGAACTATCAATGAAATGAGCTATTTCAATTTGGGTTGCCATTCATAACACATCCCATCTAGACCAACATAGAGAATATATACTTTTATTTTTTTAAAAAAATATAATATATAAGTATAAAAAACAGAATATTTAAATCCGATAATGCACAGATACTTGACCTCACCTTATTTTGGATTTAATCAGAATAATTTAAATTTAAATATTATTCTTGATAGAATCAATTTATTTTAAATAATTTTAACCTGCGTGAAATATAGTTTGAAGATGAATTTTGTTTTATTGAAAGTTGCAAAATCACCTTTGAAGCGAGAAAATAATACCATGATAATTTTACAAAATATCGTTGTTGGGCCAATGAACTCATTCATTGATTTACGTGTGATATAAAAAATAAATTTAATTATATTTTTCATCTGTAGGGAGATGGTCAAAGATTGACAAAGGTGGTGCATAGTTGGGCTTTGTTGCAAGTAGAGGCTAAAAGAATAATAATATCACTGATGATATGATTTGTTTTGCATGAAAATTTAAAAAGAGAGTTAAATATTCTGAAAATTAGGTGTAGGGGCTGATTATGAATTTTGGTTGCAAAAAAGGGCGGACATGGATAAAAGAATGTGGATGGGCATGAAAAAACATGTTAGTAGTAGTTGTGTCTTATTAAAAAAAAAAAAGAGAAATCAACAAAAAAAAAATTGAAAGAACTTCTAAATGTATTTTGTCATAATCTGGATTTAAAGGCTAAAAGTTCAAGAATTAGTATGAATTAAATAGGCTACCAAACCTAATTAGGCAAGGGTCTCGAAAGATAGAATGATTCCCAGGGACCAAGTAATATTTGGCCTTCTCGATTAAAGGTTAAACACATAATCAAGGGTTATGTAAAGGCCAATTAAGATAGTAAACTTTCAAAGTAACATGGTATATTTGTTGTCCCGGGTTTGGGCACAAGCGTAATTTCTAGAAATTACGGGTAAAAGGGTAATTTTGGATATTATGCCTGAAATTTCACAAAAAATCCCCAGAAACACAAGAAGTTAGAGAATAATTCACTTGACAATATTTGAGGTTTAATTGAGGTATAAATAAGAAAACTACCTCCAAAAGGAATTTTAAAGAATTATTAGAATTTTGGTTAATTAAGGGATAATTAGCCAAATTCAATTACGGAAAATTCCTGGAGGCCTCAAATAATTGGAAAAAATAAGGAGAATTTATTTTAAAGTTAATGTGACCATATAAAAATGGCTTCATACCCTAGAAATGGAAATTTTACCCCTAAAGAATATTTTATAGGCATTTTATCCATGAATAAGGTAATTTATTGGAAATTATGAAAAAAAAAAATTTAAGGACCAAATTTGAGCGGGGAAAAATTAGGGAATTACTTCCTAATAAATGTGAATTTTTGATGATATCACATTAGTTATATGATCAAAGAATCTCCAAAAGGCAATTGTAAGTGATTAAATTCACTTAAACGAAAAATCAAGCTTGGGCAAAGTATTTAGCTCAGGGGAGGAAAAGTATGTGGTCTCTTAAGAGGCCAAGTGGCGTGCTCAAGACGAAGAAAAATAGCAAGATGAAATTTCAATAGAATTTTAATAATACTAGTGCAAATTTTATAAAAGTAGTTATGATTTTTTGAAGTTGGACCACAAAGCTAGAAATTCGAGAAGAAATAGTAACTCGAGGATAAAAATGTGAATTTTGATTTATGGGCTTCAATTAATGAATCGTTTGAACCATAGTGCTTCCAAATGAATTGTAAGGGTGGTAAAATAATGGATGTAACATTTTGGTATCACAGCAGAGGTTCTGGCATTGGATAGAATGCTCTGCTCATTGATCTGTTACTAGTCTACCTAATAATGATTATAATCGATTTTAGTAGACTTGTTTGTAAGATTTTGCTTGGAAAATGAGCACAAAATTGAGGCAAGAGGATAAGTCGGAGCAAAGGTTCAGACAAAGCCTGTAACAAAGTAAGAAATGGCTTATGCAACAGTGATCCAATGAAAGACATGAGTTTGAGGTGATTGCTCTTGTTTAGTCTGATCATGTTTGTTGATATTCAGTGCTCTGTGCATAGTTGATGATGTGCTAGATGCCTAACTGAAATGCTTGATCAGAAAAAATGTTGAAAGGTTTGTGTATGCTGAGTGAGTATTGGGATTGTAGGCTTATTAACAAAGGTATGACCGTATGAATAAAAATGGTCAAAGAAATGAATTGTTAGAAAGAATACGACGAGTTAGGCAATTCTAAAAAAAAAAAAAATCCTTAGGATAGATAATGAAGGGAACTAGACAAAGATGTGTTAAGATGTATAGTGACTATTTGGGAGTCATAGACTAGCCTCCAAGCTATGACTTTAGCATGCATGTATATGGCTTCCTAGTTTGTTCTCTTTTCCTGGGCATAGTCACTATTTCAATGTATAATGTATAGTAAATGAAGTTCAGTGCTCATGAGAATCGGTGTGTGTAAAACAGACACATAGAGCTTTCCAAAAAGTCCTAAATCATGTATATTAGATGTTTGACCGATGAGTTATGATATTTTGAATTAAAGATGCAGGATCTGTCTAAAAACATAGCAGGTTTAGAAATTCAATGAATGGTATCACATGGACAATATCAGGCTAGAATGATTTTCTTATCATGTAAAGAACTTCAAAAGAATTCAAAATAATTTTAGAGCACCCTCATATGAGATTTCTAGAATTAGTTATGAAAGTTGGAACAAAAATCTGTACAGACCAATAGAATAGTAACCCAACAATAAAGATGCAAGTTTCTAGTTATGGGTTTTGTTATGAATTCGCCAAAACCATAGTGCTTTCATTTGCGTAATAACAGTGAGGAAATGACGGATGTTACATTTTTCATTAATAGGAACAAGCCGTATGCACTAGTTGTTTATTATAACTAGGGTTAAGCTGTAAATTTATCCCGAAAGTTTTCGATGAGGAGCAATGTTGTCCTGAGAGTGTTTTCAGATTCAATGTTGCCACTTATTGTTAAGAAGTTAACAGTCAACATCAAACTTTTAACAGTCATCGATAGTTCTCTAACGGTATGGGGGCAACGTAACATTGCAACGTTCTTAAATTTTTCGGACACCATTGAACCTGAAGAAATTTTCCAGGCAACGTTGCCCCTCAACCTGAAAAAATCTGCACATTAACCCATGAAATTATATAAACACATACAAATACATACACTTGTAATAATTGTATACGTTCATGAACAAAATGGTACACATGAAGCAACCAAATTTAGTCAAAAGCACTTAAATTTATAGTTTTGAATTCTTGATTTTTAAAATAATTATTTCTATTTTCAGGCATCAACCAGCTTAATCCTAAAGGACAAATTGAAACCAAAAAAAAAAAAAAACTATTGAATCATGATCTCTAGAGTAACCTTTCCTATGTGTTCTCTTGCGGAAGTAAGCATCGTTACCCCGTCCCCGATGACGTTAATCTGCGTTGGCTCATACATACTCCTTTGTTAAAATAATGTTTATAACATTCTGGCATGCTTAATTTGTTACAATAATATAATGAAATACGCTCTTGATGAAGGCAAACGAAATTGGGAAAACAGAACGTATATAAAATTGATGACGATATATAAGACAGAACATCAAGAAGGCTACGAGTATGATATTTGAAAATAGTGTAATCTTAAAAATGCATTACACAATACTGTATATACAATTATAATATAAGGGAGACGTCCTAGCTAGTAATATATGGCTCATATGATCTCATGGGGAGGAATGTTGTCATCAGCAGAAACATCCTTCATCGTCTTCTTCTCCCTTGTTTTGCAGGCAAGAAACCAAGTTATGACTTCCAATATGAGAGCCACGCAGCCCAATGAAACAATGACGCCAAAATAAGCATTCCTCCAACTATGGCCAGAGCTTGAAACGGAGAAGCCTCTGAACATGTTGATGATGGAGAGGACGATGACTCCATAGCCAATCACGTAGTGGAAGATGTTCCAGAAGGCTATGAGCTTGTGATGTTTGTCAGGTCTGAGGAATATAGCAGCCAAGACCTGAACGGTTGCAGAGACGAACACAGCGATTCCAATGGAGGCATGTACAAAACCAGAAGGTGACAGAGACGACAGAGATGGGTTTGACAAGAAGATGCCGAGAGCGAAGCCGACGGTGCCAACGATATAAGCAAGAATCTGACATGCTCTGTGCAAATGGAACCATGCTGTCACACCCTTATCTTTATTTCACCTTTTTCAAAGTATTTACGGAAAATGATACGCAGTTCGGTGGGCAACACAGGAATAGCATAAATATACTGATATTAAATGAAAATTTATATACATGAGTCTTCCCCGTAGGGTTTGATAATATGTACAAATTTTGTCCAAAATATCCAATATATTAAAATTAAACTAATATAACCAAATAATTCTGATCTTGAGACCTGCACACCTCAATTGTCCGTGTCAACTACTTTGCCTTTAGAGCCACTGGTTCCCGCTGGAACATTTATTATTTATGAAAAAGGGTGAGATTCCAAGGAATCTCAGTAGTAACACATAATCCATCATATAAAATGCAAAAATTAAATATGTAATGCACCATATAATGTAAATGAAAATTCATACTATAACATGTGTGTACACAATACTCAGGGCCAAATGACTGTTTGGATCCCCTACATGTCCGTGTACCTCAGCTGAGTCCCATACCACAGCTAGGTAATATGCCCTAGGCACGTGTTCATATCACAGAATATAGTAACATATAACATATCAATATTCACATAATGTATGAGAGATAGAGTTACTACCTTCTGTCCCTTTTTGCTACACAAGAATAGTTCCTCGAATTATGTGCCAACGGCTCAGGCGATTAATTTGGTCCTAAAATTCCAAATGTACAAGAATTAGGTTAAAACCCATTCATGTACCTCTTCAGAGATTCCCATGATATTTTTGGTGGTTATATTAGTCTATACTGAAAATTTACCAAAATGCCCCTGGGACCCGATCCCGGCCCCACTATACCCGGTCCGACTATACTTTTTCAGAAATTTTGACCCAGGCTATTCTAACATATTTTCATCCAAGGAATCCATTTTTAACCTCGGGTTTTACAAAATCACTGCCAAACGACAGTTTCACAATTTTCCAGAAACTGACAAATTTTCAGTCAACTTTGAAAATTCATAACTAATTGCAGAAAATTCCAAATTGACTGATTCCAAAGCCTAAATGAAGGTATTTAAATGTACTTTCATGGAAAAATATCCAAAGATAATTTCGGATTACACATTTTGCCCAGAAATTTGGCCAATTGCTACTGTTCCAGATTGTATTCCAGAAACAGAGCTCAACTTCAAAAATCCATAACTAATTCTACAAAAAATCGAAATGGAGTGTTCTAAAATTCTATGGAAAGGTATTTAAGTGTAGTTTCATGGAAAAATACCCAAAACTACTAGATGTTATATAATATTTCCCAGAATTTTCGAACATCAGAACTGCCAGATTTGAACGTCCAGAATGACCCCCTGTTTCTGACTTAACTTTGAAAAATCATAACTCTCTCTACATATATCGAAATAATGAATTCTTGAACTCATTGGAAAGCTATGAATGTCTAATACATATCTTTAAAATTTCATAATTTTTCGATAAGGTTTGTCTGTCCAAAACTCAACATGAATCTGACTGTCTAACTTCAAAAGTCAAGAACTCGTCCATTTTCACTCCAAATCATACATTTCTTGATTCTATCATCAACTACACATCCTCAAATATCTATACAAAAAGACCCATTTGAAAATTTCATCTATAGCCTCTGTTTAAGATTTTACAAGTTTCAGGTATGTACTCAATTTTTCGGACAGCAAAACAAGGTGAAGAAAACTAATATGTAACCATGAATTTGTACTCTAAACCTCACGAATTTTAACTCTATACTCTCCTACACATATGAACTAAGGTTAATGAGCAAATTTTAGAAGCAAAGAACTCCAAAATTAGCACCAAAATGGTCACACAAGCACTAGTTTAACAACTTTTTGGTGACAGAATTTTCCGGCGAATTTTCTTAATTCCAGCAACTAAACAACCCAGAAAACAACCTCAAATCCAATGGCAAAACGAAGATATATGTGTAGGAGACTCACCTATACAAGGATCAGTGGTTGCACGTAACAATCGAGCCTTCCTCCTTCCTTATTTTGAATGAGAAATTCAGCTCTCATTCACCTCTATCTTCCTTGGCTCAACTCTCTCTCTCTCACTCTTTCTATTTCTTTCTTTTGCTTTGACAGAATTGATTAAATGAGGGAGTAAGAGAATGTTTTAATTAATATATGTGTGATTGAGGGTGAGTTGAGGTGACGGTCGATTAAAACCAAAACAAATGTGGACAATTGTTTGTGTGTGCGCACTATCTTTCCACTATACACATGTGAAGCTAAATGGCCGAATGAAAATGGAGAAAAGAGGAGTATGTGGGTGTTGTCCAATTATGAAAGTGAAAGAAAGTGAAGCATGTGTTGTCGTGTTTTGAGAGAGTGGGAGGGTGTTGTGGGGTCCTTGTGACTCCATCCAAATAAAGAAAAGAATGAGTGATTTAATTGTTTGTTAATGTGTGTGTTATCCATGTGTGTCGGCAAGAATGCTTATGTGTGTGTTTATATATATATGTATAATTTTTATCCTATTAATTACACATACTAGGCTCTAATTTTTCCCTTTGTCTAATTTAAGATTCCTTAAATTTTGTAGGTTCCATAATTTGACTTATTATCAAATTCCCATTTAAATTTTCTTTTTTTTTAGAAAATTTTAACCTTCATTAAATTTGGGATATTACATTTCTTCCCCCGTAAAATAAATTTCGTCCTCGAAATTTGTTACAAATACATAGACATAAACTCTGGGTAATACTTTCTCATATCTACGTCTGTTTCCCATGTGGCCTCTCTAGGAGATAACCCTTTCCATACAACTTTTACAAACGAGGTGCTCTTGGTTCTGAGCTTCTTGCCAATCGATGATTCGGTCAGCTGTGACTTCATAAGTCAAATCGTCCCGCATTTCCACGTCTTCATATTCAATTACATGCTCTGGATCGGATTGATACTTTTTCAATTGGGAAACATGAAAAAGGTCATGAAATCTGTTCAGGTTCAGTAGCAAAGAAATACGATATGCCACTGGCCCAATCCTCGCCAATATCTCAAATAGACCAATGTACCTCGGTTACATTTTTTTTTTTTATTAGTGCTCTGCCAATACCTATAATTGGTGAAACTTTCATAAACACATGGTCACTGACTTCAAATTCTGGAGGTTTCCACCTCGTATTAGGATAGCTCTTATTTCGACTTTAAGCAGTCAATAGTCTCTGCTTGATAAACTTTATCTGCTCGATTGTCTGATAAACAATATCTAGCCAAAGTATGCGTCTCTCAGACAATTCTGTCCAGCACAAGGGCGATTGACACTTCCTTTAGTACAGTACCTTATAAGGAGCCATCTGAATGCTCGAATGATAACTGTTGTTATAAGCGAACTTCGCCAATAGAAGGAATTTGTTCCAATTACCTTTGAAATCTAACGCACGCACCCTCATCATATCCTAAAGTATCTGTATGGTTCATTTTTGTCTACTCATCTATTTGAGGATGTATGCCTTACTGAATCTTAGTTTAGTACCCAAAGCTTTGTGAATTGCTTTACAAAACTTAAAAGTAAGTCAAAGATCACAATCTGAGATGATATTCTTTGGAGTACTATGTAACCTCACAATCTCCTTAATATAGATCTCCGCCAATCTATAAGAAGAATAATAGATGTGATATGTAGGAAGTGAGCTATCTTTGAAAATCTATCAACTATATCACCTATATAGCGTCGTGATTTCTGACCTTAGGTAACACTATCATAAAATCCATGGTAATATTCTCCCAATTCCACTCAGGAATCTCAGGGTTTTGCAGAAGCCCTGAGGGTTGCTGAGTTCAACTTTCACTTCCTGACAAGTGAGATGCTAGTGACAAACTTAGTCACCTCTCTTTTCATTCTCATAGCACTTAATATTCGGGTCTTATTGCCCTGCACAAACATGTACACTAGGACTTACCACTAATAGACCTGTCTGTAGACATGACTGTCTATAATTGTGCTAACTATCTGTAATTGTGTCTGCCTGTTTGGTATTCAGGATCAAATAACCGTTAGATCCTTACTAGCCATATTGTATATTGTCTAATCCAACTATGTGTTTTGTTCAGAATCAATGACTATGCCCCTTTCCTAATCATACTATATGCACTGGTCGCTTTGTGCACTATTCACTGTATGCACCATCCACTGCATGCATTGTATCACAAGTAGGTGATTCATTTTATAAGGCTATAGCTATCAAAAAATATTCGCCACCATTATGCTCTACTACACTAGGGCTCACTCCAATTCTAGTTCACATGTGTCACTACAAAACCACAAGGGTTGTGTGACTGTTGACCATACAGGTCATTACACTGTACACCACGCAGGATGTAATATTATTGACCACATCGATCACATTACTGTACACCAAAGAATGTGTAATACTATTGGCCACACCACCTCAGCAGCATGTTTTACGCACCGCCTTTCGGCCTCAGGGTTACTTGTGATTCTCACCAATGCAACTAGGACCCGGCACTAACCAGCGACCTGGCCATGTCAGGGGTACATCCTGATCATGGGGTTGATTAACATGCTCTGATGGGGTTGCCTTATCAATAACTCACATGGGTTTAATCACTGTATGTTACACAAGCTGGATTATTATAGACCACACGGGCCTAATCAAGATAGGTGGGGGCTACACTCTTTGCCTACACTTGTCATACTACCTCAGTTGAATCTTAATTGCACCCATAGTAACCCATAATCATTCATACAAATTGTGATAAATAAATATGCTATACACCATATAAGTAGCAGAATTATAACACCATAAATCTGACTGTCTGGCTGCATACATTATTCAGGATCATGTAACTGTATGACCCCTACTTGTGCCATGTTCTTGTGCAGACAACTGCCTGCCAAGAAATGTTTTTCTCTGTCCCTATGCAGACGACTGCCTGCCCGAAAATGTTTCTCTATCCTAATTGGGTTCTGCGCCCCAACCAGGCTGTGTGTCTCAACTTGTGTCACAAAATATGGCATATAAGGCATATAGATAATCACATAGTGTATGAAAAAGAGTCACTACACTAGCCTTTCCTGAATGATATTAAATTTCTACCTTTCCCCTAGTCTGTGATTTGCTTTTGCTGCTCCTCTTATAGTTGTCCATTATGTATCACGATATTGGGATTTGATAAATTCCATTCTATGAGACAACATGTCTTAGCACCACTCGTTGGTACTCCTCATGTTCTTCTCTATTCTTCAAGCAAATTGGAAAATTGACACTAAATTTATAACCAGTCCTCTCTCAACTAGAGATCAAACCTTCGTCAGAAGCTAAGGGTGTCAACCTCTGTCAACGGTATACCCCTGTTGCTTGAGTTGTGTTGTTCATGTTTGCAAACTATCTCTCTTAGGAGCAAGTGTAAATAGAGGCTCTCATTCGGGTTCCTCAGACTATTGTTCATATTCTTGTTCCTTAATTCCACGGATCATCACTAGCACAACACAATTTTGAATAACTTTGCCAGTCAAAGAACACACTAGTCCACTAGGTCTTAAGACCTCTGAACACATAGGTCCATTACAATATATTCGGCATGTAAGATTTTACAACCTAGGGTCCCTAACCCAACTTTTAGGTTCATCATGAAATCTAGAACTTTAACATCACATATATAGGAAATTATTTTCCTCAAATATACCCAATAGGTTCGCTAAGCATCAGAATTAATAGCGTCTATTCTAACCTCTACAATATTTGGATATTATCCTCAAAACATTACTGAAAGTTCAACACTATCCACAAGGCTCAACTTTCCATCATGAACAAAACCATAGCGCAACCTGATTCGCATTTTGACCTAAGCACTATTTTAGCTTAGATTTGATTCTAGCCTATTCTCAACCTTCAGCATCATCAAATTGGATCCTCCGGGATCGATATACGGCACAACCACAGCTAATTATTGCTTAGATGTTATAACATACCATTCTTAACTATATTCTATGCCTCAAACAACTCTGAGTTATTTTAGCATTCCTCAAACCTAAGGCTCAACATTGATTCTTAATTTACAATCCATCCCTTAATTTCATTCTGGATTTATAACCTCAAAATCAATTGTGTCAAAAATCATTCTACCTCAATCATACCCAACATATATACTAAAGTCATCATATAGTATTGTATATCACAATTAATTAATATCATTACTTAACATGGAGAGACCTCAAAACAATTACTATACCTCAAATTTTTTTTTTTTAATTACCTTATCACATAAACTTTTATGCGCAGCAATTACAACAGAAACAGTTTGAATTAAGATTAGTACTTATATTATCAACATCTCCATGGTTCTAAACATCATTTGAATCATCTAATTAAAATGATTATTAGTCATGAAGAAACCTTAAGGTAATAACTATTCCTCAAGTCTCCATGACCTTGCCAACTTAACTTCCTAGGGTGTCACCCATCCTAGGATTCCCCAAGGTTAAGCACACTTAACTTTCGTGCACCTGTGTCAAAACACAGTGACTAGCTTCAGCTGTCTCCAACCACTGCTACGCTGTGACTGCCCTTGGTCCACTGAGTCTTGCCACTATCTCTGGCTAACTTAACATTGTGTGTAGACACTAACCATACTGATATATAATCCCAATACATGTGCCAAAATGTGTATCCTGATATGTTCCCTGTTGTCCACAAAGTTGTTTATTGAACCCCAATCTATAGTCTCATTCTTCTTCCGGCCCAACATATGGTGTTCGGATAGGAGTACAGTGTTGTGCGGATTCCAATGTCATCCAGAATCCCCAAACTAAACTATCCTTGATCACCCTTCACTGCAGTTAGTCTGTCCATGTGTAATGTATTCTGGTCTACTGGGATGTGGTACTCACGGACAACACATAGGTACATACCCTTGATGTGTTGCTATAACTCTTGATTTGGTTATAAGCCATGCATCACTTATACCTCTCCAATGCTGGATCGGTAATGAAATCTAGATCTATCTCTATCTTTTCTGTTAATGGCTTTTTCCGCCTGACTCTTAATTACTTGCAATTGTGGCTAAGCACTAATCAACCTGTTGGTGATTCTGTCATAGGATGAGGCTAATACTCAAGCCTTACTCGGACCCGCTTTCTCGGCATCCGCGTCATCCTTGTACCACTCTCTCTCTGATATTGTATTATGTGCTACCTTCTAAGTATTCTACTATTCCTTGGGGCTTGTTTGTTCCATATTCAGGGCTTGTGAACTAGGCGAAATAATTTACTACGTTATTCCTATCATTCGATAATTAAGCATATCAGTATACTATCCTGTTGCCAGAACCACCGCATTTACTCTGAGCAGACAATTCTGTGGCCAGAATCCTTGCTCTGATACCAAAATGTCACACCCTTATCTTTATTTCACCTTTTTCAAAGTATTTACGGAAAATGATACGCAGTTCGGTGGGCAACACAGGAATAGCATAAATATACTGATATTAAATGAAAATTTATATACATGAGTCTTCCCCGTAGGGTTTGATAATATGTACAAATTTTGTCCAAAATATCCAATATATTAAAATTAAACTAATATAACCAAATAATTCTGATCTTGGGACCTGCACACCTCAATTGTCCGTGTCAACTACTTTGCCTTTAGAGCCACTGGTTCCCGCTGGAACATTTATTATTTATGAAAAAGGGTGAGATTCCAAGGAATCTCAGTAGTAACACATAATCCATCATATAAAATGCAAAAATTAAATATGTAATGCACCATATAATGTAAATGAAAATTCATACTATAACATGTGTGTACACAATACTCAGGGCCAAATGACTGTTTGGATCCCCTACATGTCCGTGTACCTCAGCTGAGTCCCATACCACAGCTAGGTAATATGCCCTAGGCACGTGTTCATATCACAGAATATAGTAACATATAACATATCAATATTCACATAATGTATGAGAGATAGAGTTACTACCTTCTGTCCCTTTTTGCTACACAAGAATAGTTCCTCGAATTATGTGCCAACGGCTCAGGCGATTAATTTGGTCCTAAAATTCCAAATGTACAAGAATTAGGTTAAAACCCATTCATGTACCTCTTCAGAGATTCCCATGATATTTTTGGTGGTTATATTAGTCTATACTGAAAATTTACCAAAATGCCCCTGGGACCCGATCCCGGCCCCACTATACCCGGTCCGACTATACTTTTTCAGAAATTTTGACCCAGGCTATTCTAACATATTTTCATCCAAGGAATCCATTTTTAACCTCGGGTTTTACAAAATCACTGCCAAACGACAGTTTCACAATTTTCCAGAAACTGACAAATTTTCAGTCAACTTTGAAAATTCATAACTAATTGCAGAAAATTCCAAATTGACTGATTCCAAAGCCTAAATGAAGGTATTTAAATGTACTTTCATGGAAAAATATCCAAAGATAATTTCGGATTACACATTTTGCCCAGAAATTTGGCCAATTGCTACTGTTCCAGATTGTATTCCAGAAACAGAGCTCAACTTCAAAAATCCATAACTAATTCTACAAAAAATCGAAATGGAGTGTTCTAAAATTCTATGGAAAGGTATTTAAGTGTAGTTTCATGGAAAAATACCCAAAACTACTAGATGTTATATAATATTTCCCAGAATTTTCGAACATCAGAACTGCCAGATTTGAACGTCCAGAATGACCCCCTGTTTCTGACTTAACTTTGAAAAATCATAACTCTCTCTACATATATCGAAATAATGAATTCTTGAACTCATTGGAAAGCTATGAATGTCTAATACATATCTTTAAAATTTCATAATTTTTCGATAAGGTTTGTCTGTCCAAAACTCAACATGAATCTGACTGACTCCCAAAAACGTCGGTTTTGACTGTCTAACTTCAAAAGTCAAGAACTCGTCCATTTTCACTCCAAATCATACATTTCTTGATTCTATCATCAACTACACATCCTCAAATATCTATACAAAAAGACCCATTTGAAAATTTCATCTATAGCCTCTGTTTAAGATTTTACAAGTTTCAGGTATGTACTCAATTTTTCGGACAGCAAAACAAGGTGAAGAAAACTAATATGTAACCATGAATTTGTACTCTAAACCTCACGAATTTTAACTCTATACTCTCCTACACATATGAACTAAGGTTAATGAGCAAATTTTAGAAGCAAAGAACTCCAAAATTAGCACCAAAATGGTCACACAAGCACTAGTTTAACAACTTTTTGGTGACAGAATTTTCCGGCGAATTTTCTTAATTCCAGCAACTAAACAACCCAGAAAACAACCTCAAATCCAATGGCAAAACGAAGATATATGTGTAGGAGACTCACCTATACAAGGATCAGTGGTTGCACGTAACAATCGAGCCTTCCTCCTTCCTTATTTTGAATGAGAAATTCAGCTCTCATTCACCTCTATCTTCCTTGGCTCAACTCTCTCTCTCTCACTCTTTCTATTTCTTTCTTTTGCTTTGACAGAATTGATTAAATGAGGGAGTAAGAGAATGTTTTAATTAATATATGTGTGATTGAGGGTGAGTTGAGGTGACGGTCGATTAAAACCAAAACAAATGTGGACAATTGTTTGTGTGTGCGCACTATCTTTCCACTATACACATGTGAAGCTAAATGGCCGAATGAAAATGGAGAAAAGAGGAGTATGTGGGTGTTGTCCAATTATGAAAGTGAAAGAAAGTGAAGCATGTGTTGTCGTGTTTTGAGAGAGTGGGAGGGTGTTGTGGGGTCCTTGTGACTCCATCCAAATAAAGAAAAGAATGAGTGATTTAATTGTTTGTTAATGTGTGTGTTATCCATGTGTGTCGGCAAGAATGCTTATGTGTGTGTTTATATATATATGTATAATTTTTATCCTATTAATTACACATACTAGGCTCTAATTTTTCCCTTTGTCTAATTTAAGATTCCTTAAATTTTGTAGGTTCCATAATTTGACTTATTATCAAATTCCCATTTAAATTTTCTTTTTTTTTTAGAAAATTTTAACCTTCATTAAATTTGGGATATTACACATGCTGATCCAGCAGCTTCGAATGTTTTTAAATAACGTCCCATTATTGCTCCTGTTGGCATCATAATCCCCCACCCTATCCCATTCAATATTCCGTGAACCTGGGCACACCAAATTCAAAATCCAATCCAACTGTTATTAATTAAGAGTTCATGAATTTAAATATTCAAAAAAGATTGATGATTTTAGCTGTGTCACGCTGTTATGGTTACTTTTGAGTATTGCATAAACAATATACATAATCATTAAACTAATATAAATTAATCTTGAAAATACGTTTCATATAGTAGTCACAAATAGAGAGCATAGGGAGAACAGGCTTACATTTGCATCTATCATAAACGATTTACGTAATCAACAAAATAATATAAATTAATTATGAAAATACATTTCACATACTACGTTAGAATAAAGAGGATAGAGAGGATAGGCAGCTTACTTCTACATATAGCATAAGTGTAACCCCTGCCTTAATTAGCGTAATTATAATTCGATATCATTTAATTAAATTGGTTTAGAGACCATCGAATAGTTCAAAACTCATTTAAAACTCTTTTTTTTTTTTATAGTAGGTACTTTACAAAAGTTTCTAAACTTATTTCCTATTCCGGTCTCAAGTTCAATTATCGAATATAATCACCTGTACAGTTAATTTACATTCATTCATATCAGAATATCTAATAGCAATTCCGGCAACCCCTGGGTTCCATTCATTTACTAGAAGGTTTAAAATTTCCATATAGGGAATTACACAACTATATTCAACTACCAATTACAACCTAAACATAATTTACAGATTCCCTTTCCAACAGGTTTAACCAACACATCCAAAAATAAATGTCCCTACAGGGTTCTAGCCGCTCCGGATCGTACGCTTCTCCTTAGAGCCACTTGCCCTATCTGAAAGGTTAGTTAAAGGAAAGAATGAGATTCAAGAGAATCCCAGTAGTAACAAAACATTTATACCACACATAAGCACACAGCATGTAAGCAAATTATCATACAGCAGCAGCAGCAGAAATCACACTCCACCCTCATCCCCTTTCTCCACCGGGAAGGCACACCGTCCTAACCCGAACCGTTGTTAGCTACTCAGGGACTATTGGCGTGGCAGTGCATACACATAGCCTTATAGCTCATATAGCTATCCGGCTTTCACAAATGGCCCGTCGGCCTTCACAAATAGCCTTTCGGCCCACATAATCACATATATCACACCTCATCCTCATCCCCTTTCTCCGCCGGGAAGGCACACCATCCTAACCCGAACCGTTGTTAGCTACTCAGGGACTATTGGCATCACGGTGTTTACACATATTCATAATGTCGTAACATACGAATTTATCACAAATCAATGATAATACACACATACAATGCATCACATATGGTACGAAAGAAAAGTTACTACCTCGTTCCTTCCTGACGTTCTTCGGCGCAGTTGGCTCACGAGGACGGCAAATGTCAAATCCTATAAACCAAATTAGGGACAATAAATCAATCTCTTTTCCAAGTTCTTAATAGTACTTAAGTTGGTTATCATTTAGACTCTGTAGGTGGCTATTAAAGGCCTAAACATATACCCAAAGGGTTGGGAAAAGCTATACCAAAAACCACCTTTAAAAATGCAAAACACTGATTTTTGGGGGTTGGCCAATCCAGTTTCTTGGCTGAAATTCCAAAAATCATAACTAATTCAGGAAAAATCGAAATAAGGTGATTCCAAAGCCAAATGAAAGCTATTTAAGTCCTCTTGCTAGGAAAAATATTGGCCATTACTAGAAATCACCACAAAAGTCCAGATTTACCAAAAACATAATGTTGTGCCAAAACAGAGTCCAGTTTGGATACCAAACGTTGGTCAGTTCAAACTTCCAGCTCAAAAAACAAAATGACACAAACTTTATGTCCATTTTGAAGCTTGAGATGTGAACTTTAAGACTGAAAATTTTAATAATTTTTCAACATCATTTACTCAGTCAAAAAGTCCACGCCATCTGACTGTCCAGAACAAACTTACACTGGATAGATTTTCTAGATTTTTACATTTGATCCCAAATGATTCCCAAATCAATTCCAATGGCCAAAATGTTCAACAAAAGACCAAATTCTACACAACACATAAGCCAATTCATACCATTCAAAAATTGCACAAAATCAGGGCAAATTCATAAATTCCCAATACTCAACCAATGATTACAACAACTATACCAAAATGCTTCTAATTCTTACCTCTTCTTCTTCCTAAAACCAATTCTTCAACTCTCCAACTTACCAATTTCCACAAGTTCTCAAACTTCACCAATCAAAATTCTGAAACCATAGGAATATAGCCCTCAACCTCATGTACAACATTAATGAAAGACACTTGAGCATATGAAGGCTTTAACTTACCAAGAACTCAAGCTTTTCTCTTGCTCTTTCCTTAGCTTGTTCAGCGAAAAATGGAGGAGGATCAGAGAGAAATGAAATAATGAAGAAGCATCAAATTTTTGGGCTCCTAATACACTCTTGGCCGACATATAGAAGTGGAGAGAAGAGAAAAAAATGATTAGAAAGCTTAACTTTAATCCAAGGGTCCTTGTTTTGCCACTTGGCACCATCCTATACTTCCTACTATGATTTCATATAAACTTGCATGCATAGGATTCCACCTCTTGTTCTTTCAATCCTAGCCATTGATCTTGATTACTAAGGAGTGTTCTCATCAGTAACTAACCAGTCAGTCGGTAAATTTACCGTTTTACCCCTGATTATCACAATGCACAATATATACTTCAAAAGTGCTCAATTAAGATTAATTACATCACTTTGAAATTATAAATCCTTGGTTACATTTCAGGATATTACAATAACCAATTTACATAATCACCAAACGAATATAAATTAATTATGAAAACACCTTTCATACACTAGTCGCAATAAATTAAAGAGGACAGGGAGAAAAGGCTCACTTTTTCATATAGCACGAACAATTTACATAATCACCGGAGTAATATAAATTAATCATGAAAAATACATTTCATATACTAGTCATAAATAAAGAGAATAGGGAGAACAGGCTTACTTTTGCATATAGCGTAAACAATTTACATAATCACCAAAGTAACATAAATTAATTATGAAAATACATTTCATATACTAGGTCACAGATAAAGAGAATAGGCTTACTTTTCTGATTAAAATCTTGGCGTTTTGTAGACTTGCATCATGATCAGAAACTTTGCCGGTGAGAAAATCTATGTGACCAAAAGATTTAAGGTTAGGTCCAAACAAGGCGTGAGAGAGCGGACTATCATCATCAGAAATAGGACCTTCTTGCCAAACATGATTCACCAGCTTTGAATTCCCAGGAAGCTTAAAGCTGGCGTATAAGATCATGGTGCCATCCTCAAAACTCGCAGAAACTTCATAAACCTCAAAGTTCAAACTCCTTTCCTCCAACGTCGTTCCGTATGAGGTTATCGGAGAAGTGTAAGCCGCCATAGTTCCATCGGATTTCTGGAAAGCGACAAAAGCCTGAGAGCCCGCCATGCCTGCAGATGTTGGGTTAATAGTCCAAGCCATCCAACTCTTATGGTCGGCGTTGTTTTTCTTGAAAGCGATTTCGACGGAGTTTGAAGAAGAGCGGTAGGTCCAATAAAGAGAAGAATCAAGAACGGGTAGGTCTTTGCAGGCTAAAAATTTTGTGGCATTAGGAAACTTGTATGATTCGCAAGCTTGTGGTTGTGGTTGGGGCTGTGAGGCTACAGGGATGATGAAGATGAAGATCAGCGTAAAGAAGGGGGCCAAGAACAGGGAAAGATTGCAAACGAAAGCCATGAAAAGAGATATGATAGAGAAGATGTAATAACGATGGACGAATGGTGAGTGCAGGA
Organism: Inga oerstediana; assembly: GCA_963210345.1. Taxonomy (NCBI): domain Eukaryota; kingdom Viridiplantae; phylum Streptophyta; class Magnoliopsida; order Fabales; family Fabaceae; genus Inga; species Inga oerstediana. The sequence continues at coordinate 31,142,533 of OY723405.1, forward strand.
GAAGTAGGGTTTTAGGAATGATCTCTCATCCAACGCTAGCTAGTAATTTATAGAGTTATGTGCCAAGAAATTAATTGCTGAGAATCCTAATACAAATGGGATAACCGACTCTTAACCGATAGGTGATAACTTCTTCGTCAATATGATTGTTGTCAATAATATATATATTAACGTAGTGAAACAAGCTGCGGCTACTTTAATTAAAAAAAAAATTGCAGGCTACCTGGTTGATATCTATCACTTCTTTTCAATTACTATTTGATTAATTTTACAAATATATATATATATATATAAATAAATAACCTGAGGTATACTTTAGTCAAGTTATTTTGCTCATCCAAGAAGCTTATCACAATAAGGTAAACTGATTTTTTCCCCAACACATCACAATCTTTCCCCAAGGTTCCCCTGTAACTCTCCATATTTAATTAACCAAAATCACTCTATTCTCAGTCAATTAAATAATTTTATTTTGATATTTTGTGTCTCCTATTTTTTATTAAATTTATATATAAATATTACCTTCTTTCATTTTTCTGTTTAATACACACTTTTATAAAATACACGCATACACATGTGTGTGTTTTTTAATTTCATGAGAAAAGTGATATATGGTTGGTCATACCAAGAAAGTAGGGAAAATATCAATTAGCCCATGTGGAAGCAATTTTATTTCAATGGACCCCCAAAATATTATGAAATTTCACTGCAACCCATAAGTCAAAATCAAAGTAAGTGTTCTGGGTGAAAAAGACAATGATGCCCTTGCTTCTTTTTTTGAATTTATTTATTTGTTTTAAAATGCCCATATTTGTATTGTAAATTTCTTTATTTATCTTGTGAATGACTAAAATTTTAAACTCCCCGGATTCTTTTAAATCCATTGATTTGTCTTAAGAATTTTTTTTATTTCTCTTGTAAATGACCAAAATGTTTTTTTGGATCCCTTTATTTGTCTTATAAATCTCCATTTTTGTCTTGTAAATGCTCTTATGAAAAAAAATAAAGTAAGGGCATTATAGTCTTTCCACTGACAAAACTTAATTTGTTTTAATCTAGGGATACAATGAAATTTCAGAATCTCTTAGAGGTCTACTGAAATAAAATTGCGTCTATGGGGTTAAGTGGAATTTTCCCAAAAAAGATAATATATGGTTGGTTCGATTTTTTAACTCACTCATATGGCATGCATAACAGGTACTCCCTCCGGTCCCAATTATAAGACAAAGCTGACTTTTTTGGAGAAATTAAGGAAGCCAATTAAATTACTTTAGAGTATTTTTATTTTTATTTTTTTCTCCGAACTAATTAATTCAACTAATAAACTAGTATATAATCTAAGGATACTAAAAATATAAACACTCTAAAGTAATATAATTGGCCCCCTTAATTTCTCCAAAAAAGTCAACTTTGTCTTATAATTTGGACTGGAGGGAGTATTAGGTAACGTTCTCCTTCATGCTTTTGTTTACATTTCAACTATTTGTATGATAGTTTCTTATATATAGGGCTGCTGAAAGATATACCAATAGCAATATTTTTAAAGTTAGATAGGACGTCAAACTAAAAAGGCTAATGTGTCACAGTTAAAATGTTCTTAGATCAGTGGCATAAAAATTGAACTAAAAAACAATGTTATATACCTATATAATATTATATGGATAAACATAAAGTATGAAAGTTAAATAAATTTTAAAAAATTATATTGTTTGACTGTATGGTTGACCATGGCTCAATCAGTCATAATTAGATTATTATTACTATTATAGAAGCAGTGATGCTTTGGCCCATCTAGCCAACCAAGCCAACCAGAGGAAAGGTGACTTGGGATGATCCGGTGTGACTTGGGTGATCGGGTAACCCAATTGTAAGTTGGAGAAGGGTGAGTTATTGGGCATCGAAAGTTTAGCGTTATATGACAAGCATGGCATCTTATTGGTTTTAGATGTTTGAATATGAAACATCCTACTGTTCAAAAAAAAAAAATGAAACATCCTACAGAACTATCAATGAAATGAGCTACTTCAATTTGGGATTGGTTTTAGATGTTTGAATATGAAACATCCTACTGTTCAAAAAAAAAAAAATGAAACATCCTACAGAACTATCAATGAAATGAGCTACTTCAATTTGGGATTGGTTTTAGATGTTTGAATATGAAACATCCTACAGAACTATCAATGAAATGAGCTATTTCAATTTGGGTTGACATTCATAACACATCCCATCTAGACCTACATAGAGAATATATACTTTTATTTTTTTAAAAAAATATAATATATAAGTATAAAAAACAGAATATTTAAATCCGATAATGCACAGATACTTGACCTCACCTTATTTTGGATTTAATCAGAATAATTTAAATTTAAATATTATTCTTGATAGAATCAAGTTATTTAAAATAATTTTAAGCTGCGTGAAATATATATTTAAGATGAATTTTGTTTTATTAAACACAAGTATTTTTACAAAGCTTACAACCTCCCAAAACAAAATCTTATTAAAAGTTGCAAAATCACCTTTGAAGCGAGAAAATAATACCATGATAATTTCATAGAATACCGAGTTTGGGCCAATGAACTCATTCATTGATTTACGTGTGATATAAAAAATAAATTTAATTATATTTTTCATCTGTAGGGAGATGGTCAAAGATTGACAAAGGTGGTGCATAGTTGGGCTTTGTTGTAAGTAGAGGCTAAAAGAAAAATAAATCACTGATCATATGATTTGTTTTGCATGAAAATTTAAAAAGAGAGTTAAATATTCTGAATATTAGGTGTAGGGGCTGATTATGAATTTTGATTGCAAAAAAGGGCGGACATGCATAAAATAATGTGGATGGGCATGAAAAAACATGTTAGTAGTAGTTGTTTCTTATTAAAAAAAAAAAGAGAAATCAACAAAAAAAATTGAAAGAACTTCTAAATGTATTTTTTCATAATCTGGATTTAAAGGCTAAAAGTTCAAGAATTAGTATGAATTAAATAGGCTACCAAACCTAATTAGGCAAGGGTCTCGAAAGATAGAATGATTCCCAGGGACCATGTAATATTTGGCCTTCTCGATTAAAGGTTAAACACATAATCAAGGGTTATGTAAAGGCCAAATAAAATAGTAGACTTTCCAAAGTAACATGGTTTATTTGTTGTCCCGGGTTTGGGCACAAGCGTAATTTCTAGAAATTACGGGTGAAAGGGTAATTTTGGATATTATGCCTGAAATTTCACGAAAAATCCCCAGAAACACAAGAAGTTAGAGAATAATTCACTTGACAATATTTGAGGTTTAATTGAGGTATAAATAAGAAAACTACCTCAAAAAGGAATTTTAAAGAATTATTAGAATTTTGGTTAATTAAGGGATAATTAGACAAATTCAATTATGGAAAATTCCTGGAGGCCTCAAATAATTGGAAAAAATAAGGAGAATTTATTTTAAGATTAATGTGACCTTATAAAAATGGCTTCATACCCTAGAAATGGAAATTTTACCCCTAAAGAATATTTTATAGGCATTTTATCCATGAATAAGGTAATTTATTTGAAATTATGAAAAAAAAATAGTTAAGGACCAAATTTGAGCTGGGAAAAATTAGGGAATTACTTCCTAATAAATGTGAATTTTTGATGATATCACATTAGTTATATGATCAAAGAATCTCCAAAAGGCAATTGTATGTGGTTAAATTCACTTAAACGAAGAATCAAGCTTGGGCAAAGTATTTAGCTCAGGGGAGGAAAAGTATGTAGTCTCTTAAGAGGCCAAGTGGCGTGCTCAAGATGAAGAAAAATAGCAAGATGAAATTTCAATAGAATTTTAATAATACTAGTGCAAATTTTATAAACATAGTTATGATTTTTTGAAGTTCGACCAAAAAGCTAGAAATTCGAGAAGGAATAGTAACTCGAGGATAAAAATGTGAATTTTGATTTATGGGCTTCAATTAATGAATCGTCTGAACCATAATGCTTCCAAATGAATTGTAAAGGTGGTAAAATAATGGATGTAACATTTTAGTATCACAGCAGAGGTTCTGGCATTGGATAGAATGCTCTGTTTATTGATCTGTTACTAGTGTACCTAATAATGATTATAATTGATTTTAGTACACTTGTTTGTAAGATTTTGCTTGGAAAATGAGCACAAAATTGAGGCAAGAGGATAAGTCGGAGCGAATGTTCAGACAAAGCCTGTAACAAAGTAAGAAATGGCTTATGCAACAGTGATCCAATGAAAGACATGAGTTTGAGGTGATTGCTCTAGAAGAACTTGCTCTTGTTTAGTCTGATCATGTTTGTTGATATTCAGTGCTCTGTGCATAGTTGAGGATGTGCTAGATGCCTAACAGAAATGCTTGCTCAGCAAAAATGTTGAAAGGTTTGTGTATGCTGAGTGCGTATTGGGATTGTAGGCTTTTTAACAAAGGTATGACCGTATGAATAAAAATGGTCAAAGAAATGAATTGTTAGAAAGAATACGACGAGTTAGGCAATTCTAAAAAAAAAAAAAAATCCTTAGGATAGATAATGAAGGGAACTAGACAAAGATGTGTTAAGATGTATAGTGACTATTTGGGAGTCATAGACTAGCCTCCAAGCTATGACTTTAGCATGCATGTATATGGCTTCCTAGTTTGTTCTCTTTTCCTGGGCATAGTCACTATTTCACTGTATAATGTATAGTAAATGAAGTTCAGTGCTCATGAGAATCGGTGTGTGTAAAACATACACATAGAGCTTTCCAAAAAGTCCTAAATCATGTATATTAGATGTTTGACCGATGAGTTATGATATTTTGAATTAAAGATGCAGGATCTGTCTAAAAACATAGCAGGTTTAGAAATTCAATGAATGGTATCACATGGACAATATCAGGCTAGAATGATTTTCTTATCATGTAAAGAACTTCAAAAGAATTCAAAATAATTTTAGAGCACCCTCATATGAGATTTCTAGAATTAGTTATGAAAGTTGGAACAAAAATCTGTACAGACCAATAGAATAGTAACCCAACAATAAAGATGCAAGTTTCTATTTATGGGTTTTGTTATTAATTCGCCAAAACCATAGTGCTTTCATTTGCGTAATATCAGTGAGGAAATGACGGATGTTACATTTTTCATTAATAGGAACAAGCCGTATGCATTAGTTGTTTATTATAACTAGGGTTAAGCTGTAAATTTATCCCGAAAGTTTTCGATGAGGAGCAATGTTGTCCTGAGAGTGTTTTCAGATTCAATGTTGCCCCTTATTTTTAAGAAGTTAACAGTCAACATCAAACTTTTAACGGTCAACGATAGTTCTCTAACGGTATGGGGGCAACATTGCAACGTTCTTAAATTTTCCGGACACCATTGAACCTGAAGAAATTTTCCAGGCAACGTTGCCCCTCAACCTGAAAAAATTTGCACATTAACCCATGAAATTATATAGACACATACAAATACATACACTTGTACTAATTGTATACGTTCATAAACAAAATGGTACACATGAAGCAACCAAATTTAGTCAAAAGCACTTAAATTTATAGTTTTGAATTCTTGATTTTTAAAATAATTATTTCTATTTTCAGGGATCAACCAGCTTAATCCTAAAGGACAAATTGAAACCAAAAAAAAAAAATATTGAATCATGATCTCTAGAGTAACCTTTCCTATGTGTTCTCTTGCGGAAGTAAGCGTCGTTACCCGTCCCCGATGACGTTAATCTGCGTTGGCCCATACATACTCCTTTGTTAAAATAATGTTTATAACGTTATTCTGGCATGCTTAATTTGTTACAATAATATAATGAAATACGATCTTGATGATGGCAACGAAATTGGGAAAACAGAACGTATATAAAATTGATGACGATATATAAGACAGAACATCAAGAAGGCTACGAGTATGATATCTGAAAATAGTGTAATCTTAAAAATGCATTACACAATACTGTATATACAATTATAATATAAGGGAGACGTCCTAGCTAGTAATATATGGCTCATATGATCTCATGGGGAGGAATGTTGTCATCAGCAGAAACATCCTTCATCGTCTTCTTCTCCCTTGTTTTGGAGGCAAGAAACCAAGTTATGACTTCCAATATGAGAGCCACGCAGCCCAATGAAACAATGACGCCAAAATAAGCATTCCTCCAACTATGGCCAGAGCTTGAAACGGAGAAGCCTCTGAACATGTTGATGATGGAGAGGACGATGACTCCATAGCCAATCACGTAGTGGAAGATGTTCCAGAAGGCTCTGAGCTTGTGATGTTTGTCAGGTCTGAGGAATATAGCAGCCAAGACCTGAACGGTTGCAGAGACGAACACAGCGATTCCAATGGAAGCGTGTACAAAACCAGAAGGTGACAGAGATGGGTTTGACAAGAAGATGCCGAGAGCGAAGCCGACGGTGCCAACGATATAAGCAAGAATCTGACATGCTCTGTGCAAATGGAACCATGCTGATCCAGCAGCTTCGAATGTTTTTAAATAACGTCCCATTATTGCTCCTGTTGGCATCATAATCCCCCACCCTATCCCATTCAATATTCCGTGAACCTGGGCACACCAAATTCAAAATCCAATCCAACTGTTATTAATTAAGAGTTCATGAATTTAAATATTCAAAAAAGATTGATGATTTTAGATGTGTCACGCTGTTATGGTTACTTTTGAATATTGCATAAACGATATACATAATCATTAAACTAATATAAATTAATCTTGAAAATACATTTCATATAGTAGTCACAACTAGAGAGCATAGGGAGAACAGTCTTACATTTGCATCTATCATAAACGATTTACGTAATCAACAAAATAATATAAATTAATTATGAAAATAAAATTCACATACTACGTTAGAATAAAGAGGATAGAGAGGATACGCGGCTTACTTCTACATATAGCATAAGCAATTTATATAATCACCAAACGAATATAAATTAATTACGAAAACACCTTTCGTACACTAGTCGCAATAAATTAAAGAGGACAGGGAGAAAAGGCTCACTTTTTCATATAGCACGAACAATTTACATAATCACCGAAGTAATATAAATTAATCATGAAAAATACATTTCATATACTAGTCATAAATAAAGAGAATAGGGAGAACAGGCTTACTTTTGCATATAGCGTAAACAATTTACATAATCACCAAAGGAACATAAATTAATTATGAAATTACATTTCATATACTAGTTCACAGATAAAGAGAATAGGCTTACTTTTCTGATTAAAATCTTGGCGTTTTGTAGACTTGCATCATGATCAAAAACTTTGCCGGTGAGAAAATCTATGTGACCAAAAGATTTAAGGTTAGGTCCAGACAAGGCGTGAGAGAGCGGACTATCATCATCAGAAACAGGACCTTCTTGCCAAACATGATTCACCAGCTTTGAATTCCCAGGAAGCTTAAAGCTGGCGTATAAGATCATGGTGCCATCCTCAAAACTCGCAAAAACTTCATAAACCTCAAAGTTCAAACTCCTTTCCTCCAACGTCGTTCCGTACGAGGTTATCGGAGAGGTGTAAGCCGCCATAGTTCCATTGGATTTCTGGAAAGCGACAAAAGCCTGAGAGCCCGCCATGCCTGCAGATGTTGGGTTAATAGCCCAAGCTATCCAACTCTTATGGTCGGCGTTGTTTTTCTTGAAAGCGATTTCGACGGAGTTTGAAGAAGAGCGGTAGGTCCAATAAAAAGAAGAATCAAGAACGGGTAGGTCTTTGCATGCTAAAAAGTTTGAGGCATTAGGAAACTTGTATGATTCGCAAGCTTGTGGTTGTGGTTGGGGCTGTGAGGCTACAGGGATGATGAAGATGAAGATCAGCGTAAAGAAGGGGGCCAAGAACAGGGAAAGATTGCAAACGAAAGCCATGAAAAGAGATATGATAGAGAAGAGGTAATAACGATGGACGAATGGTGAGTGCAGGAGAAGTAGGGTTTTAGAAATGATCTCTCATCCAACGCTAGCTAGTAATTTATAGAGTTATGTGCCAAGAAATTAAATGCTGAGAATCCTAATACAAATGGGATAACCGACTCTTTTCCTTACCCCGTGGAGAACTGACTCTTAACCGATAGGTGATAACTTCTTCGTCAATATGATTGTTGTCAATAATATATATATTAACGTAGTGAAACAAGCTGTGGCTACTTTAATTAAAAAACAAATTCCAGGCTACCTGGTTGATATCTATCACTTCTCTTCAATTACTATTTGATTAATTTTACAAATATATATATATATATATATAAATAAATAAAATACCTGAGGTATACTTTAGTCAAGTTATTTTGCTCATCCAACAAGCTTATCAAAATAAGGTAAACTGATTTTTTCCCCAACACATCACAATCATTCCCCAAGGTTCCCCTGTAACTCTCCATATTTAATTAACCAAAATCACTCTATTCTCAGTCAATTAAATAATTTTATTTTGATATTTTGTGTCTCCTATTTTTTATTAAATTTATATATAAATATTACCTTCTTTCATTTTTCTGTTTAATACACACTTTTAGAAAATACACGCATACACATGTGTGTGTTTTTTAATTTCATGAGAAAAGTGATATATGGTTGGTCATACCAAGAAAGTAGGGAAAATATCAATTAGCCCATGTGGAAGCAATTTTATTTCAAGGGACCCCCAAAATATTATGAAATTTCACTGCAACCCATAAGTCAAAATCAAAGTAAGTGTTCTGGGTGAAAAAGACAATGATGCCCTTGCTTCTTTTTTTGAATATATTTATTTGTTTTTAAATGCCCATATTTGTCTTGTAAATTTCTATATTTATCCTGTGAATGACTAAAATTTTAAACTCCCCGGATTCTTTTAAATCCATTTATTTGTCTTATGAATTTTTTTATTTCTCTTGTAATTGGCCAAAATGTTTTTTTGGATCCCTTTATTTATCTTATAAATGTCCATTTTTGTCTTGTAAATGCTCTTATGAAAAAAAAATAAAGTAAGGGCATTATTGTCTTTCCACTGACAAAACTTAATTTTTTTTAATCTAGGGATACAATGAAATTTCAGAATCTCTTAGAGGTCTACTGAAATAAAATTGCGTCTATGGGGTTAAGAGGAATTTTCCCAAAAAAGATAATATATGGTTGGTTCGATTTTTTAACTCACTCATATGGCATGCATAACAGGTACTCCCTCCGGTCCTAATTATAAGACAAAGTTTACTTTTTTGGATATATTAAGGAAGCGAATTAAATTACTTTTGAGTATTTTTATTTTTATATTTTTCTCCAAACTAATTAATTTAACTAATAAACTAGTATATAATCTAAGGATACTAAAAATATAAACACTCTAAAGTAATTTAATTGGCCCCCTTAATTTCTCCAAAAAAGTCAACTTTGTCTTATAATTAGGACCAGAGGGAGTATTAGGTAACGTTTTCCTTCATGCTTTTGTTTACATTTCAACTATTTGTATGATAGTTTCTTACATATAGGGCTGCTGAAAGATATACCAATTGCAATATTTTTAAAGTTAGATAGGACGTCAAACTAAAAAGGCTAGTGTGTCACAGTTAAAATGTTCTTAGATCAGTGGCATAAAAATTGAATTAAAAAACAATGTTATATACCTATATAATATTATATGGGAAACATAAAGTATGAAAGTTAAATAAATTTTAAAAAATTATATTGTTTGACTGTATGGTTGACCATGGCTCAATCAGTCATAATTAGATAATTATTACTATTATAGAAGCAGTGATGCTTTGGCCCATCTAGCCAACCAAACCAACCAGAGGAAAGGTGACTTGGGATGATCCGGTGTGACTTGGGTGATCGGGTAACCCAATCGTAAGTTGGATAAGGGTGAGTTATTGGGCAACGAAAGTTTAGCTTTATATGACAAGCATGGCATCTTATTGGTTTTAGATGTTTGAATATGAAACATCCTACTGTTCAAAAAAAAAAAAAATGAAACATCCTACAGAACTATCAATGAAATGAGCTACTTCAATTTGGGATTGGTTTTAGATGTTTGAATATGAAACATCCTACAGAACTATCAATGAAATGAGCTATTTCAATTTGGGTTGACATTCATAACACATCCCATCTAGACCTACATAGAGAATATATACTTTTATTCTTTTAAAAAAATATAATATATAAGTATAAAAAACCAGAATATATAAATCCGATAATGCACATATACTTGAACTCACCTTATTTTGGATTTAATCAGAATAATTTAAATTTAAATATTATTCTTGATAGAATCAACTTATTTTAAATAATTTTAAGCTGCGTGAAATATAGATTTAAGATGAATTTTGTTTTATCGAACACAAGTATTTTTACAAAGCTAACAACCTCCCAAAACAAAATCTTATTAAAAGTTGCAAAATCACCTTTGAAGCGAGAAAATAATACCATGATAGTTTTACAAAATATCGAGTTTGGGCCAATGAACTCATTCATTGATTTACGTGTGATATAAAAAATAAATTTAATTATATTTTTCATCTGTAGGGAGATGGTCAAAGATTGACAAAGGTGGTGCATGGTTGGGCTTTGTTGCAAGTAGAGGCTAAAAGAATAATAATATCACTGATGATATGATTTGTTTTGCATGAAAATTTAAAAAGACAGTTAAATATTCTGAAAATTAGGTGTAGGGGCTGATTATGAATTTTGATTGCAAAAAAGGGCGGACATGAGTAAAATAATGTGGATGGGCATGAAAAAACATGTTAGTAGTAGTTGTGTCTTATTAAAATTAAAAAGAGAAACCAACAAAAAAAAAATTGAAAGAACTTCTAAATGTATTTTGTCATAATCTGGATTTAAAGCCTAAAAGTTCAAGAATGAGTATGAATTAAATACGCTACCAAACCTAATTAGGCAAGGGTCTCGAAAGATAGAATGATTCCCAGGGACCATGTAATATTTGGCCTTCTCGATTAAAGGTTAAACACATAATCAAGGGTTATGTAAAGGAAAAAATAAAATAGTAGACTTTTCAAAGTAACATGGTATATTTGTTGTCCCGGGTTTGGGCACAAGCGTAATTTCTAGAAATTACGGGTGAAAGGGTAATTTTGGATATTATGCCTGAAATTTCACGAAAAATCCCCGGAAACACAAGAAGTTAGAGAATAATTCACTTGACAATATTTGAGGTTTAATTGAGGTATAAATAAGAAAACTACCTCAAAAAGGAATTTTAAAGAATTATTAGAATTTTGGTTAATTAAGGGATAATTGGCCAAATTCAATTATGAAAAATTCCTGGAGGCCTCAAATAATTGGAAAAAATAAGGAGAATTTATTTTAAGGTTAATGTGACCTTATAAAAATGGCTTCGTACCCTAGAAATGGAAATTTTACCCCTAAAGAATATTTTATAGGCATTTTATCCATGAATAAGGTAATTTATTGGAAATTATGAAAAAAAAATAGTTAAGGACCAAATTTGAGCTGGGAAAAATTAGGGTATTACTTCCTAATAAATGTGAATTTTTGATGATATCACATTAGTTATATGATCAAAGAATCTCCAAAAGGCAATTGTAAGTGATTAAATTCACTTAAACGAAGAATCAAGCTTGGGCAAAGTATTTAGCTCAGGGGAGGAAAAGCATGTGGTCTCTTAAGAGGCCAAGTGGCGTGCTCAAGATGAAGAAAAATAGCAAGATGAAATTTCAATAGAATTTTAATAATACTAGTGCAAATTTTATAAAAATAGTTATGATTTTTTGAAGTTGGACCACAAAGCTAGAAATTCGAGAAGGAATAGTAACTCGAGCATAAAAATGGAATTTTGATTCATGGGCTTCAATTAATGAATCGTCTGAACCATAGTGCTTCCAAATGAATTGTAAGGGTGGTAAAATAATGGATGTAACATTTTAGTATCACAGCAGAGGTTCTGGCATTGGATAGAATGCTCTGCTCATTGATCTGTTACTAGTCTACCTAATAATGATTATAATCGATTTTAGTAGACTTGTTTGTAAGATTTTGCTTGGAAAATGAGCACAAAATTGAGGCAAGAGGATAAGTCGGAGCAAAGGTTCAGACAAAGCCTGTAACAACGTAAGAAATGGCTTATGCAACAGTGATCCAATGAAAGACATGAGTTTGAGGTGATTGCTCTAGAAGAACTTGCTCTTGTTTAGTCTGATCATGTTTGTTGATATTCAGTGCTCTGTGCATAGTTGATGATGTGCTAGATGCCTAACTGAAATGCTTGCTCAGCAAAAATGTTGAAAGGTTTGTGTATGCTGAGTGAGTATTGTGATTGTAGGCTTATTAACAAAGGTATGACCGTATGAATAAAAATGGTCAAAGAAATGAATTGTTAGAAAGAATACGACGAGTTAGGCAATTCTAAAAAAAAAAAAAAATCCTTAGGATAGATAATGAAGGGAACTAGACAAAGATGTGTTAAGCTGTATAGTGACTATTTGGGAGTCATAGACTAGCGTCCAAGCTATGACTTTAGCATGCATGTATATGGCTTCCTAGTTTGTTCTCTTTTCCTGGGCATAGTCACTATTTCAATGTATAATGTATAGTAAATGAAGTTCAGTGCTCATGAGAATCGGTGTGTAAAATAGACACATAGAGCTTTCCAAAAAGTCCTAAATCATGTATATTAGATGTTTGACCGATGAGTTATGATATTTTGAATTAAAGATGCAGGATCTGTCTAAAAACATAGCAGGTTTAGAAATTCAATGAATGGTATCACATGGACAATATCAGGCTAGAATGATTTCCTTATCACGTAAAGAACTTCAAAAGAATTCAAAATAATTTTAGAGCACCCTCATATGAGATTTCTAGAATTAGTTATGAAAGTTGGAACAAAAATCTGTACAGACCAATAGAATAGTAACCCAACAATAAAGATGCAAGTTTCTATTTATGGGTTTTGTTATTAATTCGCCAAAACCATAGTGCTTTCATTTGCGTAATAACAGTGAGGAAATGACGGATGTTACATTTTTCATTAATAGGAACAAGCCGTATGCACTAGTTGTTTATTATAACTAGGGTTAAGCTGTAAATTTATCCCGAAAGTTTTCGATGAGGAGCAATGTTGTCCTGAGAGTGTTTTCAGATTCAATGTTGCCCCTTATTGTTAAGAAGTTAACAGTCAACATCAAACTTTTAACGGTCAACGATAGTTCTCCAACGGTGTGGGGGCAACATTGCAACGTTCTTAAATTTTCCCGACACCATTGAACCTGAAGAAATTTTCCAGGCAACGTTGCCCCTCAACCTGAAAAAATTTGCACATTAACCCATGAAATTATATAAACACATACAAATACATACACTTGTAATAATTGTATACGTTCATAAACAAAATGGTACACATGAAGCAACCAAATTTAGTCAAAAGCACTTAAATTTATAGTTTTGAATTCTTGATTTTTAATAATTTCTATTTTCAGGGATCAACCAGCTTAATCCTAAAGGACAAATTGAAACCAAAAAAAAAAAATATTGAATCATGATCTCTAGAGTAACCTTTCCTATGTGTTCTCTTGCGGAAGTAAGCATCGTTACCCGTCCCCGATGACGTTAATCTGCGTTGGCCCATACATACTCCTTTGTTAAAATAATGTTTATAACGTTATTCTGGCATGCTTAATTTGTTACAATAATATAATGAAATACGATCTTGATGAAGGCAAACGAAATTGGGAAAACAGAACGTATATAAAATTGATGACGATATATAAGACAGAACATCAAGAAGGCTACGAGTATGATATTTGAAAATAGTGTAATCTTAAAAATGCATTACACAATACTGTATATACAATTATAATATAAGGGAGACGTCCTAGCTAGTAATATATGGCTCATATGATCTCATGGGGAGGAATGTTGTCATCAGCAGAAACATCCTTCATCGTCTTCTTCTCCCTTGTTTTGCAGGCAAGAAACCAAGTTATGACTTCCAATATGAGAGCCACGCAGCCCAATGAAACAATGACGCCAAAATAAGCATTCCTCCAACTATGGCCAGAGCTTGAAACGGAGAAGCCTCTGAACATGTTGATGATGGAGAGGACGATGACTCCATAGCCAATCACGTAGTGGAAGATGTTCCAGAAGGCTCTGAGCTTGTGATGTTTGTCAGGTCTGAGGAATATAGCAGCCAAGACCTGAACGGTTGCAGAGACGAACACAGCGATTCCATTGGAGGCGTGTACAAAACCAGAAGGTGACAGAGATGGGTTTGACAAGAAGATGCCGAGAGCGAAGCCGACGGTGCCAACGATATAAGCAAGAATCTGACATGCTCTGTGCAAATGGAACCATGCTGATCCAGCAGCTTCGAATGTTTTTAAATAACGTCCCATTATTGCTCCTGTTGGCATCATAATCCCCCACCCTATCCCATTCAATATTCCGTGAACCTGGGCACACCAAATTCAAAATCCAATCCAACTGTTATTAATTAAGAGTTCATGAATTTAAATATTCAAAAAAGATTGATGATTTTAGCTGTGTCACGCTGTTATGGTTACTTTTGAATATTGCATAAACGATATACATAATCATTAAACTAATATAAATTAATCTTGAAAATACATTTCATATAGTAGTCACAAATAGAGAGCATAGGGAGAACAGGCTTACATTTGCATCTATCATAAACGATTTACGTAATCAACAAAATAATATAAATTAATTATGAAAATACATTTCACATACTACGTTAGAATAAAGAGGATAGAGAGGATAGGCGGCTTACTTCTACATATAGCATAAGCAATTTATATAATCACCAAGCGAATATAAATTAATTACGAAAACACCTTTCGTACACTAGTCGCAATAAATTAAAGAGGACAGGGAGAAAAGGCTCACTTTTTCATATAGCACGAACAATTTACATAATCACCGAAGTAATATAAATTAATCATGAAAAATACATTTCATATACTTGCCATAAATAAAGAGAATAGGGAGAACAGGCTTACTTTTGCATATAGCGTAAACAATTTACATAATCACCAAAGTAACATAAATTAATTATGAAAATACATTTCATATACTAGGTCACCGATAAAGAGAATAGGCTTACTTTTCTGATTAAAATCTTGGCGTTTTGTAGACTTGCATCATGATCAGAAACTTTGCCGGTGAGAAAATCTATGTGACCAAAAGATTTAAGGTTAGGTCCAGACAAGGCGTGAGAGAGCGGACTATCATCATCAGAAACAGGACCTTCTTGCCAAACATGATTCACCAGCTTTGAATTCCCAGGAAGCTTAAAGCTGGCGTATAAGATCATGGTGCCATCCTCAAAACTCGCAGAAACTTCATAAACCTCAAAGTTCAAACTCCTTTCCTCCAACGTCGTTCCGTACGAGGTTATCGGAGAGGTGTAAGCCGCCATAGTTCCATCGGATTTCTGGAAAGCGACAAAAGCCTGAGAGCCCGCCATGCCTGCAGATGTTGGGTTAATAGCCCAAGCTATCCAACTCTTATGGTCGGCGTTGTTTTTCTTGAAAGCGATTCCGACGGAGTTTGAAGAAGAGCGGTAGGTCCAATAAAGAGAAGAATCAAGAACGGGTAGGTCTTTGCAGGCTAAAAAGTTTGTGGCATTAGGAAACTTGTATGATTCGCAAGCTTGTGGTTGTGGTTGTGGTTGTGGTTGGGGCTGTGAGGCTACAGGGATGATGAAGATGAAGATCAGCGTAAAGAAGGGGGCCAAGAACAGGGAAAGATTGCAAACGAAAGCCATGAAAAGAGATATGATAGAGAAGAGGTAATAACGATGGACGAATGGTGAGTGCAGGAGAAGTAGGGTTTTAGGAATGATCTCTCATCCAACGCTAGCTAGTAATTTATAGAGTTATGTGCCAAGATATTAATTGCTGAGAATCCTAATACAAATGGGATAACCGACTCTTTTCCTTACCCCGTGGATAACCGACTCTTAACCGATAGGTGATAACTTCTTCGTCAATATGATTGTTGTCAATAATATATATATTAACGTAGTGAAACAAGCTGCGGCTACTTTAATTAAAAAAAAAAAAATTACAGGCTACCTGGTTGATATCTATCACTTCTCTTCAATTACTATTTGATTAATTTAACAAATATATATATATATATATATATAAATAAAATACCTGAGGTATACTTTAGTCAAGTTATTTTGCTCATCCAACAAGCTTATCAAAATAAGGTAAACTGATTTTTTCCCCAACACATCACAATCTTTCCCCAAGGTTCCCCTGTAACTCTCCATATTTATTTAACCAAAATCACTCTATTCTCAGTCAATTAAATAATTTTATTTTGATATTTTGTGTCTCCTATTTTTTATTAAATTTATATATAAATATTACCTTCTTTCATTTTTCTGTTTAATACACACTTTTATAAAATACACGCATACACATGTGTGTGTTTTTTAATTTCATGAGAAAAGTGATATATGGTTGGTCATACCAAGAAAGTAGGGAAAATATCAATTAGCCCATGTGGAAGCAATTTTATTTCAAGGGACCCCCAAAATATTATGAAATTTCACTGCAACCCATAAGTCAAAATCAAAGTAAGTGTTCTGGGTGAAAAAGACAATGATGCCCTTGCTTCTTTTTTTGAATTTATTTATTTGTTTTTAAATGCCCATATTTGTCTTGTAAATTTCTTTATTTATCTTGTGAATGTCTAAAATTTTAAACTCCCCGGATTCTTTTAAATCCATTTATTTGTCTTATGAATTTTTTTATTTCTCTTGTAAATGGCCAAAATGTTTTTTTGGATCCCTTTATTTATCTTATAAATGTCCATTTTTGTCTTGTAAATGCTCTTATGAAAAAAAAAAAATAAAGTAAGGGCATTATTGTCTTTCCACTGACAAAACTTAATTTTTTTTAATCTAGGGATACAATGAAATTTCAGAATCTCTTAGAGGTCTACTGAAATAAAATTGCGTCTATGGGGTTAAGTGGAATTTTCCCAAAAAAGATAATATATGGTTGGTTCGATTTTTTAACTCACTCATATGGCATGCATAACAGGTAGTAGTATTAGGTAACATTTTCCTTCATGCTTTTGTTTACATTTCAACTATTTGTATGATAGTTTCTTATATATAGGGCTGCTGAAAGATATACCAATAGCAATATTTTTAAAGTTAGATAGGACGTCAAACTAAAAAGGCTAGTGTGTCACAGTTAAAATGTTCTTAGATCAGTGGTATAAAAATTGAATTAAAAGACAATGTTATATACCTATATAATATTATATGGGTAAACATAAAGTATGAAAGTTAAATAAATTTTAAAAAATTATATTGTTTGACTGTATGGTTGACCATGGCTCAATCAGTCATAATTAGATAATTATTACTATTATAGAAGCAGTGATGCTTTGGCCCATCTAGCCAACCAAACCAACAAGAGGAAAGGTGACTTGGGATGATCCGGTGTGACTTGGGTGATCGGGTAACCCAATCGTAAGTTGGATAAGGGTGAGTTATTGGGCAACGAAAGTTTAGCTTTATATGACAAGCATGGCATCTTATTGGTTTTAGATGTTTGAATATGAAACATCCTACTGTTCAAAAAAAAAATGAAACATCCTGCAGAACTATCAATGAAATGAGCTACTTCAATTTGGGATTGGTTTTAGATGTTTGAATATGAAACATCCTACAGAACTATCAATGAAATGAGCTATTTCAATTTGGGTTGACATTCATAACACATCCCATCTAGACCTACATAGAGAATATATACTTTTATTCTTTTAAAAAAATATAATATATAAGTATAAAAAACAGAATATATAAATCCGATAATGCACATATACTTGACCTCACCTTATTTTGGATTTAATCAGAATAATTTAAATTTAAATATTATTCTTGATAGAATCAACTTATTTTAAATAATTTTAAGCTGCGTGAAATATAGATTTAAGATGAATTTTGTTTTATGGAACGCAAGTATTTTTACAAAGCTTACAACCTCCCAAAACAAAATCTTATTAAAAGTTGCAAAATCACCTTTGAAGCGAGAAAATAATACCATGATAGTTTTACAAAATATCGAGTTTGGGCCAATGAACTCATTCATTGATTTACGTGTGATATAAAACATAAATTTAATTATATTTTTCATCTGTAGGGAGATGGTCAAAGATTGACAAAGGTGGTGCATGGTTGGGCTTTGTTGCAAGTAGAGGCTAAAAGAATAATAATATCACTGATGATATGATTTGTTTTGCATGAAAATTTAAAAAGAGAGTTAAATATTCTGAAAATTAGGTGTAGGGGCTGATTATGAATTTTGATTGCAAAAATGGGCGGACATGAATAAAAGAAAGTGGATGGGCATGAAAAAACATGTTAGTAGTAGTTGTGTCTTATTAAAAAAAAAGAGAAACCAACAAAAAAAAATTGAAAGAACTTCTAAATGTTTTTTGTCATAATCTGGATTTAAAGCCTAAAAGTTCAAGAATGAGTATGAATTAAATAGGCTACCAAACCTAATTAGGCAAGGGTCTCGAAAGATAGAATGATTCCCAGGGACCATGTAATATTTGGCCTTCTCGATTAAAGGTTAAACACATAATCAAGGGTTATGTAAAGGCCAAATAAAATAGTAGACTTTTCAAAGTAACATGGTATATTTGTTGTCCCGGGTTTGGGCACAAGCGTAATTTCTAGAAATTACAGGTGAAAGTGTAATTTTGGATATTATGCCTGAAATTTCACGAAAAATCCCCAGAAACACAAGAAGTTAGAGAATAATTCACTTGACAATATTTGAGGTTTAATTGAGGTATAAATAAGAAAACTACCTCAAAAAGGAATTTTAAAGAATTATTAGAATTTTGGTTAATTAAGGGATAATTAGCCAAATTCAATTATGAAAAATTCCTGGAGGCCTCAAATAATTGGAAAAAATAAGGAGAATTTATTTTAAGGTTAATGTGACCTTATAAAAATGGCTTCGTACCCTAGAAATGGAAATTTTACCCCTAAAGAATATTTTATAGGCATTTTATCCATGAATAAGGTAATTTATTGGAAATTATGAAAAACAAAATAGTTAAGGACCAAATTTGAGCTGGGAAAAATTAGGGAATTACTTCCTAATAAATGTGAATTTTTGATGATATCACATTAGTTATATGATCAAAGAATCTCCAAAAGGCAATTGTAAGTGATTAAATTCACATAAACGAAGAATCAAGCTTGGGCAAAGTATTTAGCTCAGGGGAGGAAAAGTATGTGGTCTCTTAAGAGGCCAAGTGGCGTGCTCAAGATGAAGAAAAATAGCAAGATGAAATTTCAATAGAATTTTAATAATACTAGTGCAAATTTTATAAAAATAGTTATGATTTTTTGAAGTTGGACCACAAAGCTAGAAATTCGAGAAGGAATAGTAACTCGAGGATAAAAATGTGAATTTTGATTCATGGGCTTCAATTAATGAATCGTCTGAACCATAGTGCTTCCAAATGAATTGTAAGGGTGGTAAAATAATGGATGTAACATTTTAGTATCACAGCAGAGGTTCTGGCATTGGATAGAATGCTCTGCTCATTGATCTGTTACTAGTCTACCTAATAATGATTATAATCGATTTTAGTAGACTTGTTTGTAAGATTTTGCTTGGAAAATGAGCACAAAATTGAGGCAAGAGGATAAGTCGGAGCAAAGGTTCAGACAAAGCCTGTAACAAAGTAAGAAATGGCTTATGCAACAGTGATCCAATGAAAGACATGAGTTTGAGGTGATTGCTCTAGAAGAACTTGCTCTTGTTTAGTCTGATCATGTTTGTTGATATTCAGTGCTCTGTGCATAGTTGATGATGTGCTAGATGCCTAACTGAAATGCTTGCTCAGCAAAAATGTTGAAAGGTTTGTGTATGCTGAGTGAGTGATTTGACCGTATCTTTGCGTCTTGGGGTCAAATACAAGATTTTTAATTCAAGAATTGCAGTATAATGCAATACTCGGGTCGTCTCTCTTTTCTCAAGGAGCCTTTAATTGAATCCTAGGTAATACTAAATGTCATGTAAAAACAAATTCAATAAAAAAAAGGGAAAATTGATTTTTTTTGGGCTTTTCTTGTTAAAAAAAAAAAATAAAATAAAATAAATAAAAGAAAATATAATTTAATTAAATATATAAATAAACACACCACTCAAATTAATTTAAATCATAGGCAAAGTATATATATAAATCCCACAACACAAATTTAATCACACATTGTTCCAACAATAATCAAACAAAATATTTGAATAAGAAAAATAAAAACAACACTCCCCTGATTCTCAGATTCCATGTTCACGCAAGTCAAAAGTTGCAATATGCATGATGATGTCAGCATACATATATGATGATGTCATCATGCATTAATCCAACGAACTGCAACACGAACTGCAACACGTATTTCTCATTCGCAGATCCTCAAACTCGTGGCTCCAGGTGGTGTAACTCAAAATTTCAGCTGCCTCAATTTCTGCAACTCGGACTGGTGGTTGATGATGAAGAGATCGTCGGAATTGAGGAAGAGAGTGATGGGAGGTCGCCGGAAATGGGGGCCGGAAAACTACAAAACTTCACCAGAAAATTGGAAACAACACGGGAGTCACAGAAAAACCGATGGAAAATGATGATGCGGTATTTGCATGATGAAAGGACAATGGTAGGAAGAAAATAAGACACAACGGAGGAGAAAATGTTTCACAAAAAATCAAGCTTCGCCGGAAGTGGGGGCCGGAAAACTGGAATAGTTCGCCAGAAAATGCAAAACTTTCTAAACTATCACAGAGAGGAGATGAGGGTGCTGCACTTGTAGTTTTTTATGGCTTTTGGTGGAGAAGACCGAAAGTGATGGTGGTTGGGATGAAGGAGTTGCTGGACTGTGAACAAGATGATGGTGTGGTGATGAAAATGAAGAACGTGGTGGTAAGGAAGGTGCAGAGGCTGGTAAAGGTGAATGGTGGTGATGAAGGGAAGAGGTCAGTGGTGTAAGTGGTGACCTCGTTCTTACTTCAACTCCCCGTTCTGTAGTACCTCGGCAAAAGAAAATGGAAGAAGAAAATTTAAGAAGGAAGAGTTGCAGTCGGGATGCCTCCTGGTGGTGAAGATGGAGGTATATATAGAGAGATTGCCGTTGTCCATTTCCCTTCACCAACCATATTAGGTGCAGTCTGAAAGCAAGCTGCAACAGAAATCTTTCCGTGATATGCGCGTGCATATAATTTCAACGTCTTCCAGAAGTTCAATGAAAAACCCCCCAGATTTTGCTTTTCTGTCGGTTTGAATGTTGAATTTGTGGCTTGGGTATTGTTCTGTAATTTTCTCCAATAAATTTTCCTCATGAAAAAGCTGATGGGTACTTTCTGTAATTTGCTCTGGTCCTTTTCTATAATTTTCCTTGTATTCAGACTCCAAAAATCACCAATTGTGACCCAAAGCACTGCAATGCAAAAATTAAGCATAAGGTAGTATTAAAAGTTCAAGAGATCATATGTATAAATATTTAATAATTATGGCAATTTTACCCTTTTATTACAATTAATTCAATACAAATGCCTCTAATTAAAATGAGTGCTTAATCATGCGATAATACCCTGGAAAATACATTAAGAGTCCCTATTTAATTAATTAAAAATATATAAAATTATGGTTAAATCAGTGAGTATTGTGATTGTAGGCTTATTAACAAAGGTATGACCGTATGAATAAAAATGGTCAAAGAAATTAATTGTTAGAAAGAATACGACGAGTTAGGCAATTCTAAAAAAAAAAAAAATCCTTAGGATAGATAATGAAGGGAACTAGACAAAGATATGTTAAGCTGTATAGTGACTATTTGGGAGTCATAGACTAGCCTCCAAGCTATGACTTTAGCATGCATGTATGTGGCTTCCTAGTTTGTTCTCTTTTCCTGGGCATAGTCACTATTTCAATGTATAATGTATAGTAAATGAAGTTCAGTGCTCATGAGAATCGGTGTGTGTAAAATAGACACATAGAGCTTTCCAAAAAGTCCTAAATCATGTATATTAGATGTTTGACCGATGAGTTATGATATTTTGAATTAAAGATGCAGGATCTGTCTAAAAACATAGCAGGTTTAGAAATTCAATGAATGGTATCACATGGACAATATCAGGCTAGAATGATTTCCTTATCACGTAAAGAACTTCAAAAGAATTCAAAATAATTTTAGAGCACCCTCATATGAGATTTCTAGAATTAGTTATGAAAGTTGGAACAAAAATCTGTACAGACCAATAGAATAGTAACCCAACAATAAAGATGCAAGTTTCTATTTATGGGTTTTGTTATTAATTCGCCAAAACCATAGTGCTTTCAGTTGCGTAATAACAGTGAGGAAATGACGGATGTTATATTTTTCATTAATAGGAACAAGCCGTATGCACTAGTTGTTTATTATAACTAGGGTTAAGCTGTAAATTTATCCCGAAAGCTTTTGATGAGAAGCAATGTTGTCCTGAAAGTGTTTTCACATTCAATGTTGCCCCTTATTGTTAAGAAGTTAACAGTCAACATCAAACTTTTTACGGTCAACGATGGTTCACTAACGGTATGGGGGCAACATGCAACGTTCTTAAATTTTCCGGACACCATTGAACCTGAAGAAATTTTCCAGGCAACGTTGCCCCTCAACCTGAAAAAATTTGCACATTAACCCATGAAATTATATAAACACATACAAATACATACACTTGTAATAATTGTATACGTTCATAAACAAAATGGTACACATGAAGCAACCAAATTTAGTCAAAAGCACTTAAATTTATAGTTTTGAATTCTTGATTTTTAATAATTTCTATTTTCAGGGATCAACCAGCTTAATCCTAAAGGACAAATTGAAACCAAAAAAAAAAATATTGAATCATGATCTCTAGAGTAACCTTTCCTATGTGTTCTCTTGCGGAAGTAAGCATCGTTACCCGTCCCCGATGACGTTAATCTGCGTTGGCCCATACATACTCCTTTGTTAAAATAATGTTTATAACGTTATTCTGGCATGCTTAATTTGTTACAATAATATAATGAAATACGATCTTGATGAAGGCAAACGAAATTGGGAAAACAGAACGTATATAAAATTGATGACGATATATAAGACAGAACATCAAGAAGGCTACGAGTATGATACTTGAAAATAGTGTAATCTTAAAAATGCATTACACAATACTGTATATACAATTATAATATAAGGGAGACGTCCTAGCTAGTAATATATGGCTCATATGATCTCATGGGGAGGAATGTTGTCATCAGCAGAAACATCCTTCATCGTCTTCTTCTCCCTTGTTTTGCAGGCAAGAAACCAAGTTATGACTTCCAATATGAGAGCCACGCAGCCCAATGAAACAATGACGCCAAAATAAGCATTCCTCCAACTATGGCCAGAGCTTGAAACGGAGAAGCCTCTGAACATGTTGATGATGGAGAGGACGATGACTCCATAGCCAATCACGTAGTGGAAGATGTTCCAGAAGGCTCTGAGCTTGTGATGTTTGTCAGGTCTGAGGAATATAGCAGCCAAGACCTGAACGGTTGCAGAGACGAACACAGCGATTCCAATGGAGGCGTGTACAAAACCAGAAGGTGACAGAGACGACAGAGATGGGTTTGACAAGAAGATGCCGAGAGCGAAGCCGACGGTGCCAACGATATAAGCAAGAATCTGACATGCTCTATGCAAATGGAACCATGCTGATCCAGCAGCTTCGAATGTTTTTAAATAACGTCCCATTATTGCTCCTGTTGGCATCATAATCCCCCACCCTATCCCATTCAATATTCCGTGAACCTGGGCACACCAAATTCAAAATCCAATCCAACTGTTATTAATTAAGAGTTCATGAATTTAAATATTCAAAAAAGATTGATGATTTTAGCTGTGTCACGCTGTTATGGTTACTTTTGAATATTGCATAAACGATATACATAATCATTAAACTAATATAAATTAATCTTGAAAATACATTTCATATAGTAGTCACAAATAGAGAGCATAGGGAGAACAGGCTTACATTTGCATCTATCATAAACGATTTACGTAATCAACAAAATAATATAAATTAATTATGAAAATACATTTCACATACTACGTTAGAATAAAGAGGATAGAGAGGATAGGCGGCTTACTTCTACATATAGCGTAAGCAATTTATATAATCACCAAGCGAATATAAATTAATTACGAAAATTCCTTTCGTACACTAGTCGCAATAAATTAAAGAGGACAGGGAGAAAAGGCTCACTTTTTCATATAGCACGAACAATTTACATAATCACCGAAGTAATATAAATTAATCATGAAAAATACATTTCATATACTTGCCATAAATAAAGAGAATAGGGAGAACAGGCTTACTTTTGCATATAGCGTAAACAATTTACATAATCACCAAAGTAACATAAATTAATTATGAAAATACATTTCATATACTAGGTCACCGATAAAGAGAATAGGCTTACTTTTCTGATTAAAATCTTGGCGTTTTGTAGACTTGCATCATGATCAGAAACTTTGCCGGTGAGAAAATCTATGTGACCAAAAGATTTAAGGTTAGGTCCAGACAAGGCGTGAGAGAGCGGACTATCATCATCAGAAACAGGACCTTCTTGCCAAACATGATTCACCAGCTTTGAATTCCCAGGAAGCTTAAAGATGGCGTATAAGATCATGGTGCCATCCTCAAAACTCGCAGAAACTTCATAAACCTCAAAGTTCAAACTCCTTTCCTCCAACGTCGTTCCGTACGAGGTTATCGGAGAGGTGTAAGCCGCCATAGTTCCATCGGATTTCTGGAAAGCGACAAAAGCCTGAGAGCCCGCCATGCCTGCAGATGTTGGGTTAATAGCCCAAGCTATCCAACTCTTATGGTCGGCGTTGTTTTTCTTGAAAGCGATTCCGACGGAGTTTGAAGAAGAGCGGTAGGTCCAATAAAGAGAAGAATCAAGAACGGGTAGGTCTTTGCAGGCTAAAAAGTTTGTGGCATTAGGAAACTTGTATGATTCGCAAGCTTGTGGTTGTGGTTGTGGTTGGGGCTGTGAGGCTACAGGGATGATGAAGATGAAGATCAGCGTAAAGAAGGGGGCCAAGAACAGGGAAAGATTGCAAACGAAAGCCATGAAAAGAGATATGATAGAGAAGAGGTAATAACGATGGACGAATGGTGAGTGCAGGAGAAGTAGGGTTTTAGGAATGATCTCTCATCCAACGCTAGCTAGTAATTTATAGAGTTATGTGCCAAGAAATTAATTGCTGAGAATCCTAATACAAATGGGATAACCGACTCTTTTCCTTACCCCGTGGATAACCGATACCCCGTGGATAACCGACTCTTAACCGATAGGTGATAACTTCTTCGTCAATATGATTGTTGTCAATAATATATATATTAACGTAGTGAAACAACCTGCGGCTACTTTAATTAAAAAAAAATTGCAGACTACCTGGTTGATATCTATCACTTCTTTTCAATTACTGTTTGATTAATTTTACAAATATATATATATATATATATATAGAAATAAATAAAATACCTGAGGTATACGTTAGTCAAGTTATTTTGCTCATCCAACAAGCTTATCAAAATAAGGTAAACTGATTTTTTCCCCAACACATCACAATCTTTCCCCAAGGTTCCCCTGTAACTCTCCATATTTAATTAACCAAAATCACTCTATTCTCAGTCAATTAAATAATTTTATTTTGATATTTTGTGTCTCCTATTTTTTATTAAATTTATATATAAATATTACCTTATTTCATTTTTCTGTTTAATACACACTTTTATAAAATACACGCATACACATGTGTGTGTTTTTTAATTTCATGATAAAAGTGATATATGGTTGGTCATACCAAGAAAGTAGGGAAAATATCAATTAGCCCATGTGGAAGCAATTTTATTTCAAGGGACCCCCAAAATATTATGAAATTTCACTGCAACCCATAAGTCAAAATCAAAGTAAGTGTTCTGGGTGAAAAAGACAATGATGCCCTTGCTTCTTTTTTTGAATTTATTTATTTGTTTTTAAATGCCCATATTTGTCTTGTAAATTTCTTTATTTATCTTGTGAATGACTAAAATTTTAAACTCCCCGGATTCTTTTAAATCCATTTATTTGTCTTATGAATTTTTTTATTTCTCTTGTAAATGGCCAAAATGTTTTTTTGGATCCCTTTATTTATCTTATAAATGTCCATTTTTGTCTTGTAAATGCTCTTATGAAAAAAAAATAAAGTAAGGGCATTATTGTCTTTCCACTAACAAAAATTAATTTTTTTTTCATCTAGGGATACAATGAAATTTCAGAATCTCTTAGAGGTCTACTGAAATAAAATTGCGTCTATGGGGTTAAGAGGAATATTTCCAAAAAAGATAATATATGGTTGGTTCGATTTTTTAACTCACTCATATGGCATGCATAACAGGTACTCCATTAGGTAAAGTTTTCCTTCATGCTTTTGTTTACATTTCAACTATTTGTATGATAGTTTCTTATATATGGGGCTGCTGAAAGATATACCAATAGCAATATTTTTAAAGTTAGATAGGACGTCAAACTAAAAAGGCTAGTGTGTCACAGTTAAAATGTTCTTAGATCAGTGGCATAAAAATTGAATTAAAAAACAATGTTATATACCTATATAATATTATATGGGTAAACATAAAGTATGAAAGTTAAATAAATTTTAAAAAATTATATTGTTTGACTGTATGGTTGACCATGGCTCAGTCAGTCATAATTAGATAATTATTACTATTATAGAAGCAGTGATGCTTTGGCCCATCTAGCCAACCAAACCAACCAGAGGAAAGGTGACTTGGGATGATCCGGTGTGACTTGGGTGATCAGGTAACCCAATCGTAAGTTGGATAAGGGTGAGTTATTGGGCAACGAAAGTTTAGCTTTATATGACAAGCATGGCATCTTATTGGTTTTAGATGTTTGAATATGAAACATCCTACTGTTAAAAAAAAACAAAGAAACATCCTACAGAAGTATCAATGAAATGAGCTACTTCAATTTGGGATTGGTTTTAGATGTTTGAATATGAAACATCCTACAGAACTATCAATGAAATGAGCTATTTCAATTTGGGTTGACATTCATAACACATCCCATCTAGACCTACATAGAGAATATATACTTTTATTGTTTTAAAAAAATATAATATATAAGTATAAAAAACAGAATATTTAAATCCGATGATGCACATATACTTGACCTCACCTTATTTTGGATTTAATCAGAATAATTTAAATTTAAATATTATTCTTGATAGAATCAACTTATTTTAAATAATTTTAAGCTGCGTGAAATATAGATTTAAGATGAAAATTTGTTTTATGGAACGCAAGTATTTTTACAAAGCTTACAACCTCCCAAAACAAAATCTTATTAAAAGTTGCAAAATCACCTTTGAAGCGAGAAAATAATACCATGATAATTTTACAAAATATCGAGTTTGGGCCAATGAACTCATTCATTGATTTACGTGTGATATAAAAAATAAATTTAATTATATTTTTCATCTGTAGGGAGATGGTCAAAGATTGACAAAGGTGGTGCATGGTTGGGCTTTGTTGCAAGTAGAGGCTAAAAGAATAATAATATCACTGATGATATGATTTATTTTGCATGAAAATTTAAAAAGAGAGTTAAATATTCTGAAAATTAGGTGTAGGGGCTGATTATGAATTTTGATTGCAAAAAAGGGCGGACATGAATAAAAGAATGTTGATGGGCATGAAAAAACATGTTAGTAGTAGTTGTGTCTTTTTTTAAAAAACAAAAGAGAAACCAACAAAAAAAAATTGAAAGAACTTCTAAATGTATTTTGTCATAATCTGGATTTAAAGCCTAAAAGTTCAAGAATGAGTATGGATTAAATAGGCTACCAAACCTAATTAGGCAGGGGTCTCGAAAGATAGAATGATTCCCAGGGACCATGTAATATTTGGCCTTCTCGATTAAAGGTTAAACACATAATCAAGGGTTATGCAAAGGACAAATAAAATAGTATACTTTTCAAAGTAACATGGTATATTTGTTGTCCCGGGTTTGGGCACAAGCGTAATTTCTAGAAATTATGGGTGAAAGGGTAATTTTGGATATTATGCCTGAAATTTCACGAAAAATCCCCGGAAACACAAGAAGTTAGAGAATAATTCACTTGACAATATTTGAGGGTTAATTTAGGTATAAATAAGAAAACTACCTCAAAAAGGAATTTTAAAGAATTATTAGAATTTTGGTTAATTAAGGGATAATTAGCCAAATTCAATTATGAAAAATTCCTGGAGGCCTCAAATAATTGGAAAAAATAAGGAGAATTTATTTTAAGGTTAATGTGACCTTATAAAAATGGCTTCATACCCTAGAAAAGGAAATTTTACCCCTAAAGAATATTTTATAGGCTTTTTATCCATGAATAAGGTAATTTATTGGAAATTATGAAAAAAAAAATAGTTAAGGACCAAATTTGAGCTGGGAAAAATTAGGGAATTACTTCCTAATAAATGTGAATTTTTGATGATATCACATTAGTTATATGATCAAAGAATCTCCAAAAGGCAATTGTAAGTGATTAAATTCACTTAAACGAAGAATCAAGCTTGGGCAAAGTATTTAGCTCAGGGGAGGAAAAGTATGTGGTCTCTTAAGAGGCCAAGTGGCGTGCTCAAGATGAAGAAAAATAGCAAGATGAAATTTCAAAAGAATTTTAATAATACTAATGCAAATTTTATAAAAATAGTTATGATTTTTTGAAGTTAGACCACAAAGCTAGAAATTCGAGAAGGAATAGTAATTCGTGGATAAAAATGTGAATTTTGATTCATGGGCTTCAATTAATGAATCGTCTGAACCATAGTGCTTCCAAATGAATTGTAAGGGTGGTAAAATAATGGATGTAACAATTTAGTATCACAGCAGAGGTTCTGGCATTGGATAGAATGCTCTGCTCATTGATCTGTTACTAGTCTACCTAATAATGATTATAATCGATTTTAGTAGACTTGTTTAGAAGATTTTGCTTGGAAAATGAGCACAAAATTGAGGCAAGAGGATATGTCAGAGCAAAGGTTCAGACAAAGCCTGTAACAAAGTAAGAAATGGCTTATGCAACAGTGATCCAATGAAAGACATGAGTTTGAGGTGATTGCTCTAGAAGAACTTGCTCTTGTTTAGTCTGATCATGTTTGTTGATATTCAGTGCTCTGTGCATAGTTGATGATGTGCTAGATGCCTAACTGAAATGCTTGCTCAGCAAAAATGTTGAAAGGTTTGTGTATGCTGAGTGAGTATTGTGATTGTAGGCTTATTAACAAAGGTATGACCGTATGAATAAAAATGGTCAAAGAAATGAATTGTTAGAAAGAATACGACGAGTTAGGCAATTCTAAAAAAAAATCCTTAGGATAGATAATGAAGGGAACTAGACAAAGATGTGTTAAGATGTATAGTGACTATTTGGGAGTCATAGACTAGCCTCCAAGCTATGACTTTAGCATGCATGTATGTGGCTTCCTAGTTTGTTCTCTTTTCCTGGGCATAGTCACTATTTCAATGTATAATGTATAGTAAATGAAGTTCAGTGCTCATGAGAATCGGTGTGTGTAAAATAGACACATAGAGCTTTCCAAAAAGTCCTAAATCATGTATATTAGATGTTTGACCGATGAGTTATGATATTTTGAATTAAAGATGCAGGATCTGTCTAAAAACATAGCAGGTTTAGAAATTCAATGAATGGTATCACATGGACAATATCAGGCTAGAATGATTTCCTTATCACGTAAAGAACTTCAAAAGAATTCAAAATAATTTTAGAGCACCCTCATATGAGATTTCTAGAATTAGTTATGAAAGTTGGATGAGGAGCAATGTTGTCCTGAAAGTGTTTTCAGATTCAATGTTGCCCCTTATTGTTAAGAAGTTAACAGTCAACATCAAACTTTTAACGGTCAACGATAGTTCTCTAACTGTATGGGGGCAACATTGCAACGTTCTTAAATTTTCCGGACACCATTGAACCTGAAGAAATTTTCCAGGCAATGTTGCCCCTCAACCTGAAAAAATTTGCACATTAACCCATGAAATTATATAAACACATACAAATACATACACTTGTAATAATTGTATACGTTCATAAACAAAATGGTACACATGAAGCAACCAAATTTAGTCAAAAGCACTTAAATTTATAGTTTTGAATTCTTGATTTTTAATAATTTCTATTTTCAGGGATCAACCAGCTTAATCCTAAAGGACAAATTGAAACCAAAAAAAAAAATATTGAATCATGATCTCTAGAGTAACCTTTCCTATGTGTTCTCTTGCGGAAGTAAGCATCGTTACCCGTCCCCGATGACGTTAATCTGCGTTGGCCCATACATACTCCTTTGTTAAAATAATGTTTATAACGTTATTCTGGCATGCTTAATTTGTTACAATAATATAATGAAATACGATCTTGATGAAGGCAAACGAAATTGGGAAAACAGAACGTATATAAAATTGATGACGATATATAAGACAGAACATCAAGAAGGCTACGAGTATGATATTTGAAAATAGCGTAATCTTAAAAATGCATTACACAATACTGTATATACAATTATAATATAAGGGAGACGTCCTAGCTAGTAATATATGGCTCATATGATCTCATGGGGAGGAATGTTGTCATCAGCAGA
Organism: Inga oerstediana; assembly: GCA_963210345.1. Lineage (NCBI taxonomy): Eukaryota > Viridiplantae > Streptophyta > Magnoliopsida > Fabales > Fabaceae > Inga > Inga oerstediana. The sequence goes on from OY723405.1 coordinate 31,173,277, forward strand.
AACATCCTTCATCGTCTTCTTCTCCCTTGTTTTGCAGGCAAGAAACCAAGTTATGACTTCCAATATGAGAGCCACGCAGCCCAATGAAACAATGACGCCAAAATAAGCATTCCTCCAACTATGGCCAGAGCTTGAAACGGAGAAGCCTCTGAACATGTTGATGATGGAGAGGACGATGACTCCATAGCCAATCACGTAGTGGAAGATGTTCCAGAAGGCTCTGAGCTTGTGATGTTTGTCAGGTCTGAGGAATATAGCAGCCAAGACCTGAACGGTTGCAGAGACGAACACAGCGATTCCAATGGAGGCGTGTACAAAACCAGAAGGTGACAGAGACGACAGAGATGGGTTTGACAAGAAGATGCCGAGAGCGAAGCCGACGGTGCCAACGATATAAGCAAGAATCTGACATGCTCTGTGCAAATGGAACCATGCTGATCCAGCAGCTTCGAATGTTTTTAAATAACGTCCCATTATTGCTCCTGTTGGCATCATAATCCCCCACCCTATCCCATTCAATATTCCGTGAACCTGGGCACACCAAATTCAAAATCCAATCCAACTGTTATTAATTAAGAGTTCATGAATTTAAATATTCAAAAAAGATTGATGATTTTAGCTGTGTCACGCTGTTATGGTTACTTTTGAATATTGCATAAACGATATACATAATCATTAAACTAATATAAATTAATCTTGAAAATACATTTCATATAGTAGTCACAAATAGAGAGCATAGGGAGAACAGGCTTACATTTGCATCTATCATAAACGATTTACGTAATCAACAATATAATATAAATTAATTATGAAAATACATTTCACATACTACGTTAGAATAAAGAGGATAGAGAGGATAGGCGGCTTACTTCTACATATAGCGTAAGCAATTTATATAATCACCAAGCGAATATAAATTAATTACGAAAACACCTTTCGTACACTAGTCGCAATAAATTAAAGAGGACAGGGAGAAAAGGCTCACTTTTTCATATAGCACGAACAATTTACATAATCACCGAAGTAATATAAATTAACCATGAAAAATACATTTCATATACTAGTCATAAATAAAGAGAATAGGGAGAACAGGCTTACTTTTGCATATAGCGTAAACAATTTACATAATCACCAAAGTAACATAAATTAATTATGAAAATACATTTCATATACTAGGTCACCGATAAAGAGAATAGGCTTACTTTTCTGATTAAAATCTTGGCGTTTTGTAGACTTGCATCATGATCAGAAACTTTGCCGGTGAGAAAATCTATGTGACCAAAAGATTTAAGGTTAGGTCCAGACAAGGCGTGAGAGAGCGGACTATCATCATCAGAAACAGGACCTTCTTGCCAAACATGATTCACCAGCTTTGAATTCCCAGGAAGCTTAAAGCTGGCGTATAAGATCATGGTGCCATCCTCAAAACTCGCAGAAACTTCATAAACCTCAAAGTTCAAACTCCTTTCCTCCAACGTCGTTCCGTACGAGGTTATCGGAGAGGTGTAAGCCGCCATAGTTCCATCGGATTTCTGGAAAGCGACAAAAGCCTGAGAGCCCGCCATGCCTGCAGATGTTGGGTTAATAGCCCAAGCTATCCAACTCTTATGGTCGGCGTTGTTTTTCTTGAAAGCGATTTCGACGGAGTTTGAAGAAGAGCGGTAGGTCCAATAAAGAGAAGAATCAAGAACGGGTAGGTCTCTGCAGGCTAAAAATTTTGTGGCATTAGGAAACTTGTATGATTTGCAAGCTTGTGGTTGTGGTTGGGGCTGTGAGGCTACAGGGATGATGAAGATGAAGATCAGCGTAAAGAAGGGGGCCAAGAAGAGGGAAAGATTGCAAACGAAAGCCATGAAAAGAGATATGATAGAGAAGAGGTAAAAACGATGGACGAATGGTGAGTGCAGGAGAAGTAGGGTTTTAGGAATGATCTCTCATCCAACGCTAGCTAGTAATTTATAGAGTTATGTGCCAAGAAATTAATTGCTGAGAATCCTAATACAAATGGGATAACCGACTCTTTTCCTTACCCCGTGGATAACCGACTCTTAACCGATAGGTGATAACTTCTTCGTCAATATGATTGTTGTCAATAATATATATAAATATATATATTAACGTCGTGAAACAAGCTGCGGCTAACTTAATTAAAAAAAAAAATTGCAGGCTACCTGGTTGATATCTATCACTTCTTTTCCATTACTATTTGATTAATTTTACAAATATAAATATATATAAAATACCTGAGGTATACTTTAGTCAAGTTATTTTGCTAATCCAACTAGCTTATCAAAATAAGGTAAACTGATTTTTTCCCCAACACATCACAATCTTTCCCCAAGGTTCCCCTGTAACTCTCCATATTTAATTAACCAAAATCACTCTATTCTCAGTCAATTAAATAATTTTATTTTGATATTTTGTGTCTCCTATTTTTTATTAAATTTATATATAAATATTACCTTCTTTCATTTTTCTGTTTAATACACACTTTTATAAAATACACGCATACACATGTGTGTGTTTTTTAATTTCATGAGAAAAGTGATATATGGTTGGTCATACCAAGAAAGTAGGGAAAATATCAATTAGCCCATGTGGAAGCAATTTTATTTCAAGGGACCCCCAAAATATTATGAAATTTCACTGCAACCCATAAGTCAAAATCAAAGTAAGTGTTCTGGGTGAAAAAGACAATGATGCCCTTGCTTCTTTTTTGAATTTATTTATTTGTTTTTAAATGCCCATATTTGTCTTGTAAATTTCTTTATTTATCTTGTGAATGACTAAAATTTTAAACTCCCCGGATTCTTTTAAATCCATTTATTTGTCTTATGAATTTTTTTATTTCTCTTGTAAATGACCAAAATGTTTTTTTGGATCCCTTTATTTATCTTATAAATCTCCATTTTTGTCTTGTAAATGCTCTTATGAAAAAAAAATAAAGTAAGGGCATTATTGTCTTTCCACTGACAAAACTTAATTTTTTTTAATCTAGGGATACAATGAAATTTCAGAGTCTCTTAGAGGTCTACTGAAATAAAATTGCGTCTATGGGGTTAAGTGGAATTTTACCAAAAAAGATAATACATGGTTGGTTCGATTTTTTAACTCAGTTATATGGCATGCATAACAGGTACTCCCTCCGGTCCTAATTATAAGACAAAGTTTACTTTTTTAGAGAAATTAAGGAAGCCAATTAAATTACTTTAGAGTATTTTTATTTTTATTTTTTTCTCCGAACTAATTAATTTAACTAATAAACTAGTATATAATCTAAGGGTACTAAAAATATAAACACTATAAAGTAATTTAATTGGCCCCCTTAATTTCTCCAAAAAAGTCAACTTTGTCTTATAATTAGGACCGGAGGGAGTATTAGGTAACATTTTCCTTCATGCTTTTGTTTACATTTCAACTATTTGTATGATAGTTTCTTATATATGGGGCTGCTGAAAGATATACCAATAGCAATATTTTTAAAGTTAGATAGGACGTCAAACTAAAAAGGCTAGTGTGTCACAGTTAAAATGTTCTTAGATCAGTGGCATAAAAATTGAATTAAAAAACAATGTTATATACCTATATAATATTATATGGGTAAACATAAAGTATGAAAGTTAAATAAATTTTAAAAAATTATATTGTTTGACTGTATGGTTGACCATGGCACAATCAGTCATAATTAGATTATTATTACTATTATAGAAGCAGTGATGCTTTGGCCCATCTAGCCAACCAAACCAACCAAAGGAAAGGTGACTTGGGATGATCCGGTGTGACTTGGGTGATCGGGTAACCCAATCGTAAGTTGGATAAGGGTGAGTTATTGGGCATCGAAAGTTTAGCTTTCTATGACAAGCATGGCATCTTATTGGTTTTAGATGTTTGAATATGAAACATCCTACTGTTCAAAAAAAATGAAACATCCTACAAAACTATCAATGAAATGAGCTACTTCAATTTGGGATTGGTTTTAGATGTTTGAATATGAAACATCCTACAGAACTATCAATGAAATGAGTTATTTCAATTTGGGTTGACATTCATAACACATCCCATCTAGACCTACATACAGAATATATACTTTTATTTTTTTTTAAAAAATATAATATATAAGTATAATAAACAGAATATTTAAATCCGATAATGCACAGATACTTGACCTCACCTTATTTTGGATTTAATCAGAATAATTTAAATTTAAATATTATTCTTGATAGAATCAACTTATTTTAAATAATTTTAAGCTGCGTGAAATATAGATTTAAGATGAATTTTGTTTTATTGAACACAAGTATTTTTACAAAGCTTACAACCTCCCAAAACAAAATCTTAAAAGTTGCAAAATCACCTTTGAAGCGAGAAAATAATACCATGATAATTTTACAAAATATCGAGTTTGGGCCAATGAACTCATTCATTGATTTACGTGTGATATAAAAAATAAATTTAATTATAGTTTTCATCTGTAGGGAGATGGTCAAAGATTGACAAAGGTGGTGCATGGTTGGGCTTTGTTGCAAGTAGAGGCTAAAAGAATAATAAATCACTGATCATATGATTTGTTTTGCATGAAAATTTAAAAAGAGAGTTAAATATTCTGAAAATTAGGTGTAGGGGCTGATTATGAATTTTGATTGCAAAAAAGGGCGGACATGAATAAAAGAATGTGGATGGGCATGAGAAAACATGTTAGTAGTAGTTGTTTCTTATTAAAAAAAAAAGAGAAATCAACAAAAAAAAATTGAAAGAACTTCTAAATGTATTTTGTCATAATCTGGATTTAAAGCCTAAAAGTTCAAGAATTAGTATGAATTAAATAGGCTACCAAACCTAATTAGGCAAGGGTCTCGAAAGATAGAATGATTCCCAGGGACCATGTAATATTAGGCCTTCTCGATTAAAGGTTAAACACATAATCAAGGGTTATGTAAAGGCCAAATAAAATAGTAGACTTTTCAAAGTAACATGGTATATTTGTTGTCCCGGGTTTGGGCACAAGCGTAATTTCTAGAAATTACGGGTGAAAGGGTAATTTTGGATATTATGCCTGAAATTTCACGAAAAATCCCCGGAAACACAAGAAGTTAGAGAATAATTCACTTGACAATATTTGAGGTTTAATTGAGGTACAAATAAGTAAACTACCTCAAAAAGGAATTTTAAAGAATTATTAGAATTTTGGTTAATTAAGGGATAATTAGCCAAATTCAATTATGAAAAATTCCTGGAGGCCTCAAATAATTGGAAAAAATAAGGAGAATTTATTTTAAGGTTAATGTGACCTTATAAAAATGGCTTCATACCCTAGAAAAGGAAATTTTACCCCTAAAGAATATTTTATAGGCATTTTATCCTTGCATAAGGTAATTTATTGGAAATTATGAAAAAAAAAATAGTTAAGGACCAAATTTGAGCTGGGAAAAATTAGGGAATTACTTCCTAATAAATGTGAATTTTCGATGATATCACATTAGTTATATGATCAAAGAATCTCCAAAAGGCAATTGTAGTAAGTGATTAAATTCACTTAAACGAAGAATCAAGCTTGGGCAAAGTATTTAGCTCAGGGGAGGAAAAGTATGTGGTCTCTTAAGAGGCCAAGTGTCGTGCTCAAGATGAAGAAAAATAGCAAGATGAAATTTCAATAGAATTTTAATAATACTAGTGCAAATTTTATAAAAATAGTTATGATTTTTTGAAGTTGGACCACAAAGCTAGAAATTCGAGAAGGAATAGTAACCCGAGGATAAAAATGTGAATTTTGATTTATGGGCTTCAATTAATGAATCGTCTGAATCATAGTGCTTCCAAATGAATTGTAAGGGTGGTAAAATAATGGATGTAACATTTTGGTATCACAGCAGAGGTTCTGGCATTGGATAGAATGCTTTGCTCATTGATCTGTTACTAGTCTACCTAATAATGATTATAATCGATTTTAGTAGACTTGTTTGTAAGATTTTGCTTGGAAAATGAGCACAAAATTGAGGCAAGAGGATAAGTCGGACCAAAGGTTCAGACAAAGCCTGTAACAAAGTAAGAAATGGCTTATGCAACAGTGATCCAATGAAAGACATGAGTTTGAGGTGATTGCTCTAGAAGAACTTGCTCTTGTTTAGTCTGATCATGTTTGTTGATATTCAGTGCTCTGTGCATAGTTGATGATGTGCTAGATGCCTAACTGAAATGCTTGCTCAGCAAAAATGTTGAAAGGTTTGTGTATGCTGAGTGAGTATTGTGATTGTAGGCTTATTAACAAAGGTATGACCGTATGAATAAAAATGGTCAAAGAAATGAATTGTTAGAAAGAATACGACGAGTTAGGCAATTCTAAAAAAAAAAAAAAATCCTTAGGATAGATAATGAAGGGAACTAGACAATGATGTGTTAAGCTGTATAGTGACTATTTGGGAGTCATAGACTAGCCTCGAAGCTGACTTTAGCTTGCATGTATGTGGCTTCCTAGTTTGTTCTCTTTTCCTGGGCATAGTCACTATTTCAATGTATAATGTATAGTAAATGAAGTTCAGTGCTCATGAGAATCGGTGTGTGTAAAACAGACACATAGAGCTTTCCAAAAAGTCCTAAATCATGTATATTAGATGTTTGACCGATGAGTTATGATATTTTGAATTAAAGATGCAGGATCTGTCTAAAAACATAGCAGGTTTAGAAATTCAATGAATGGTATCACATGGACAATATCAGGCTAGAATGATTTTTTTATCACGTAAAGAACTTCAAAAGAATTCAAAATAATTTTAGAGCACCCTCATATGAGATTTCTAGAATTAGTTATGAAAGTTGGACCAAAAATCTGTATAGACGAATAGAATAGTAACCCAACAATATAGATGCAAGTTTCTATTTATGGGTTTTGTTATTAACTCGCCAAAACCATAGTGCTTTCATTTGCGTAATAACAGTGAGGAAATGACGGATGTTACATTTTTCATTAATAGGAACAAGCCGTATGCACTAGTTGTTTATTATAACTAGGGTTAAGCTGTAAATTTATCCCAAAAGTTTTCGATGAGGAGCAATGTTGTCAGTGTTTTCAGATTCAATGTTGCCCCTTATTGTTAAAAAGTTAACAGTCAACATCAAACTTTTAACGGTCAACGATAGTTCTCTAACGGTATGAGGGCAACATTGCAACGTTCTTAAATTTTCCGGACACCATTGAACCTGAAGAAATTTTCCAGGCAACGTTGCCCCTCAACCTGAAAAAATTTGCACATTAACCCATGAAATTATATAAACACATACAAATACATACACTTGTAATAATTGTATACGTTCATAAACAAAATGGTACACATGAAGCAACCAAATTTAGTCAAAAGCACTTAAATTTATAGTTTTGAATTCTTGATTTTTAAAATAATAATTTCTATTTTCAGGGATCAACCAGCTTAATCCTAAAGGACAAATTGAAACCAAAAAAAAAAAATATTGAATCATGATCTCTAGAGTAACCTTTCCTATGTGTTCTCTTGCGGAAGTAAGCATCGTTACCCGTCCCCGATGACGTTAATCTGCGTTGGCCCATACATACTCCTTTGTTAAAATAATGTTTATAACGTTATTCTGGCATGCTTAATTTGTTACAATAATATAATGAAATACGATCTTGATGAAGGCAAACGAAATTGGGAAAACAGAACGTATATAAAATTGATGACGATATATAAGACAGAACATCAAGAAGGCTACGAGTATGATATTTGAAAATAGTGTAATCTTAAAAATGCATTACACAATACTGTATATACAATTATAATATAAGGGAGACGTCCTAGCTAGTAATATATGGCTCATATGATCTCATGGGGAGGAATGTTGTCATCAGCAGAAACATCCTTCATCGTCTTCTTCTTACTTCTTTTGCAGGCAAGAAACCAAGTTATGACTTCCAATATGAGACCGAGAGCGAAGCCGACGGTGCCAACGATATAAGCAAGAATCTGACGTGCTCTGTGCAAATGGAACCATGCTGATCCAGCAGCTTCGAATGTTTTTAAATAACGTCCCATTATTGCTCCTGTTGGCATCATAATCCCCCACCCTATCCCATTCAATATTCCGTGAACCTGGGCACACCAAATTCAAAATCCAATCCAACTGTTATTAATTAAGAGTTCATGAATTTAAATATTCAAAAAAGATTGATGATTTTAGCTGTGTCACGCTGTTATGGTTACTTTTGAATATTGCATAAACGATATACATAATCATTAAACTAATATAAATTAATCTTGAAAATACATTTCATATAGTAGTCACAAATAGAGAGCATAGGGAGAACAGGCTTACATTTGCATCTATCATAAACGATTTACGTAATCAACAAAATAATATAAATTAATTATGAAAATATATTTCACATACTACGTTAGAATAAAGAGGATAGAGAGGATAGGCGGCTTACTTCTACATATAGCATAAGCAATTTATATAATCACCAAACGAATATAAATTAATTACGAAAACACCTTTCGTACACTAGTCGCAATAAATTAAAGAGGACAGGGAGAAAAGGCTCACTTTTTCATATAGCACGAACAATTTACATAATCACCGAAGTAATATAAATTAATCATGAAAAATACATTTCATATACTAGTCATAAATAAAGAGAATAGGGAGAACAGGCTTACTTTTGCATATAGCGTAAACAATTTACATAATCACCAAAGTAACATAAATTAATTATGAAAATACATTTCATATACTAGGTCACAGATAAAGAGAATAGGCTTACTTTTCTGATTAAAATCTTGGCGTTTTGTAGACTTGCATCATGATCAGAAACTTTGCCGGTGAGAAAATCTATGTGACCAAACGATTTAAGGTTAGGACCAGACAAGGCGTGAGAGAGCGGACTATCATCATCAGAAATAGGACCTTCTTGCCAAACATGATTCACCAGCTTTAAATTCCCAGGAAGCTTAAAGCTGGCGTATAAGATCATGGTGGCATCCTCAAAACTCGCAGAAACTTCTTAAACCTCAAAGTTCAAACTCCTTTCCTCCAACGTCGTTCCGTACGAGGTTATCGGAGAGGTGTAAGCCGCCATAGTTCCATCGGATTTCTGGAAAGCAACAAAAGCCTGAGAGCCCGCCATGCCTGCAGATGTTGGGTTAATAGCCCAAGCTATCCAACTCTTATGGTCGGCGTTGTTTTTCTTGAAAGCGATTTCGACTGAGTTTGAAGAAGAGCGGTAGGTCCAATAAAGAGAAGAATCAAGAACGGGTAGGTCTTTGCAGGCTAAAAATTTTGTGGCATTAGGAAACTTGTATGATTCGCAAGCTTGTGGTTGTGGTTGGGGCTGTGAGGCTACAGGGATGATGAAGATGAAGATCAGCGTAAAGAAGGGGGCCAAGAACAGGGAAAGATTGCAAAAGAAAGCCATGAAAAGAGATATGATAGAGAAGTGGTAATAATGATGGACGAATGGTGAGTGCAGGAGAAGTAGGGTTTTAGGAATGATCTCTCATCCAACGCTAGCTAGTAATTTATAGAGTTATGTGCCAAGAAATTAATTGCTGAGAATCCTAATACAAATGGGATAACAGACTCTTTTCCTTACCCCGTGGATAACCGACTCTTAACCGATAGGTGATAACTTCTTCGTCAATGTGATTGTTGTCAATAATATATATATTAACGTAGTGAAACAAGCTGTGGCTACTTTAATTAAAAAAAAAATTGCAGGCTACCTGGTTGATATCTATCACTTCTCTTCAATTACTATTTGATTAATTTTACAAATATATATATATATATATAAATAAATAAAATACCTGAGGTATACTTTAGTCAAGTTATTTTGCTCATCCAACAAGCTTATCAAAATAAGGTAAACTGATTTTTTCCCCAACACATCACAATCTTTCCCCAAGGTTCCCCTGTAACTCTCCATATTTAATTAACCAAAATCACTCTATTCTCAGTCAATTAAATAATTTTATTTTGATATTTTGTGTCTCCTATTTTTTATTAAATTTATATATAAATATTACCTTCTTTCATTTTTCTGTTTAATACACACTTTTAGAAAATACACGCATACACATGTGTGTGTTTTTTAATTTCATGAGAAAAGTGATATATGGTTGGTCATACCAAGAAAGTAGGGAAAATATCAATTAGCCCATGTGGAAGCAATTTTATTTCAAGGGACCCCCAAAATATTATGAAATTTCACTGCAACCCATAAGTCAAAATCAAGGTAAGTGTTCTGGGTGAAAAAGACAATGATGCCCTTGCTTCTTTTTTTGAATATATTTATTTGTTTTTAAATGCCCATATTTGTCTTGTAAATTTCTATATTTATCTTGTGAATGACTAAAATTTTAAACTCCCCGGATTCTTTTAAATCCATTTATTTGTCTTATGAATTTTTTTATTTCTCTTGTAATTGGCCAAAATGTTTTTTTGGATCCCTTTATTTATCTTATAAATGTCCATTTTTGTCTTGTAAATGCTCTTATGAAAAAAAAATAAAGTAAGGGCATTATTGTCTTTCCACTGACAAAACTTAATTTTTTCTAATCTAGGGATACAATGAAATTTCAGAATCTCTTAGAGGTCTACTGAAATAAAATTGCGTCTATGGGGTTAAGTGGAATTTTCCCAAAAAAGATAATATATGGTTGGTTCGATTTTTTAACTCACTCATATGGCATGCATAACAGGTACTCCCTCCGGTCCTAATTATAAGACAAAGTTTACTTTTTTGGATATATTAAGGAAGCCAATTAAATTACTTTAGAGTATTTTTATTTTTATATTTTTCTCCAAACTAATTAATTTAACTAATAAACTAGTATATAATCTAAGGATACTAAAAATATAAACACTCTAAAGTAATTTAATTGGCCCCCTTAATTTCTCCTTAAAAGTCAACTTTGTCTTATAATTAGGACCAGAGGGAGTATTAGGTAACGTTTTCCTTCATGCTTTTGTTTACATTTCAACTATTTGTATGATAGTTTCTTACATATAGGGCTGCTGAAAGATATACCAATTGCAATATTTTTAAAGTTAGATAGGACGTCAAACTAAAAAGGCTAGTGTGTCACAGTTAAAATGTTCTTAGATCAGTGGCATAAAAATTGAATTAAAAAACAATGTTATATACCTATATAATATTATATGGGTAAACATAAAGTATGAAAGTTAAATAAATTTTAAAAAATTATATTGTTTGACTGTATGGTTGACCATGGCTCAATCAGTCATAATTAGATAATTATTACTATTATAGAAGCAGTGATGCTTTGGCCCATCTAGCCAACCAAACCAACCAGAGGAAAGGTGACTTGGGATGATCCGGTGTGACTTGGGTGATCGGGTAACCCAATCGTAAGTTGGAAAAGGGTGAGTTATTGGGCAACGAAAGTTTAGCTTTATATGACAAGCATGGCATCTTATTGGTTTTAGATGTTTGAATATGAAACATCCTACTGTTCAAAAAAAAAAATGAAACATCCTACAGAACTATCAATGAAATGAGCTACTTCAATTTGGGATTGGTTTTAGATGTTTGAATATGAAACATCCTACAGAACTATCAATGAAATGAGCTATTTCAATTTGGGTTGACATTCATAACACATCCCATCTAGACCTACATAGAGAATATATACTTTTATTCTTTTAAAAAAATATAATATATAAGTATAAAAAACCAGAATATATAAATCCGATAATGCACATATACTTGACCTCACCTTATTTTGGATTTAATCAGAATAATTTAAATTTAAATATTATTCTTGATAGAATCAACTTATTTTAAATAATTTTAAGCTGCGTGAAATATAGATTTAAGATGAATTTTGTTTTATCGAACGCAAGTATTTTTACAAAGCTAACAACCTCCCAAAACAAAATCTTATTAAAAATTGCAAAATCACCTTTGAAGCGAGAAAATAATACCATGATAGTTTTACAAAATATCGAGTTTGGGCCAATGAACTCATTCATTGATTTACGTGTGATATAAAAAATAAATTTAATTATATTTTTCATCTGTAGGGAGATGGTCAAAGATTGACAAAGGTGGTGCATGGTTGGGCTTTGTTGCAAGTAGAGGCTAAAAGAATAATAATATCACTGATGATATGATTTGTTTTGCATGAAAATTTAAAAAGAGAGTTAAATATTCTGAAAATTAGGTGTAGGGGCTGATTATGAATTTTGATTGCAAAAAAGGGCGGACATGAGTAAAAGAATGTGGATGGGCATGAAAAAACATGTTAGTAGTAGTTGTGTCTTATTAAAAATAAAAAGAGAAACCAACAAAAAAAAATTGAAAGAACTTCTAAATGTATTTTGTCATAATCTGGATTTAAAGCCTAAAAGTTCAAGAATGAGTATGAATTAAATACGCTACCAAACCTAATTAGGCAAGGGTCTCGAAAGATAGAATGATTCCCAGGGACCATGTAATATTTGGCCTTCTCGATTAAAGGTTAAACACATAATCAAGGGTTATGTAAAGGAAAAAATAAAATAGTAGACTTTTCAAAGTAACATGGTATATTTGTTGTCCCGGGTTTGGGCACAAGCGTAATTTCTAGAAATTACGGGTGAAAGGGTAATTTTGGATATTATGCCTGAAATTTCACGAAAAATCCCCGGAAACACAAGAAGTTAGAGAATAATTCACTTGACAATATTTGAGGTTTAATTGAGGTATAAATAAGAAAACTACCTCAAAAAGGAATTTTAAAGAATTATTAGAATTTTGGTTAATTAAGGGATAATTAGCCAAATTCAATTATGAAAAATTCCTGGAGGCCTCAAATAATTGGAAAAAATAAGGAGAATTTATTTTAAGTTTAATGTGACCTTATAAAAATGGCTTCGTACCCTAGAAATGGAAATTTTACCCCTAAAGAATATTTTATAGGCATTTTATCCATGAATAAGGTAATTTATTGGAAATTATGAAAAAAAAATAGTTAAGGACCAAATTTGAGCTGGGAAAAATTAGGGAATTACTTCCTAATAAATGTGAATTTTTGATGATATCACATTAGTTATATGATCAAAGAATCTCCAAAAGGCAATTGTAAGTGGTTAAATTCACTTAAACGAAGAATCAAGCTTGGGCAAAGTATTTAGCTCAGGGGAGGAAAAGTATGTGGTCTCTTAAGAGGCCAAGAGGCGTGCTCAAGATGAAGAAAAATAGCAAGATGAAATTTCAATAGAATTTTAATAATACTAGTGCAAATTTTATAAAAATAGTTATGATTTTTTGAAGTTGGACCACAAAGCTAGAAATTCGAGAAGGAATAGTAACTCGAGGATAAAAATGTGAATTTTGATTCATGGGCTTCAATTAATGAATCGTCTGAACCATAGTGCTTCCAAATGAATTGTAAGGGTGGTAAAATAATGGATGTAACATTTTCGTATCACAGCAGAGGTTCTGGCATTGGATAGAATGCTCTGCTCATTGATCTGTTACTAGTCTACCTAATAATGATTATAATCGATTTTAGTAGACTTGTTTGTAAGATTTTGCTTGGAAAATGAGCAAAAAATTGAGGCAAGAGGATAAGTCGGACCAAAGGTTCAGACAAAGCCTGTAACAAAGTAAGAAATGGCTTATGCAACAGTGATCCAATGAAAGACATGAGTTTGAGGTGATTGCTCTAGAAGAACTTGCTCTTGTTTAGTCTGATCATGTTTGTTGATATTCAGTGCTCTGTGCATAGTTGATGATGTGCTAGATGCCTAACTGAAATGCTTGCTCAGCAAAAATGTTGAAAGGTTTGTGTATGCTGAGTGAGTATTGTGATTGTAGGCTTATTAACAAAGGTATGACCGTATGAATAAAAATGGTCAAAGAAATGAATTGTTAGAAAGAATACGACGAGTTAGGCAATTCTAAAAAAAAAAAAATCCTTAGGATAGATAATGAAGGGAACTAGACAAAGATGTGTTAAGCTGTATAGTGACTATTTGGGAGTCATAGACTAGCCTCCAAGCTATGACTTTAGCATGCATGTATGTGGCTTCCTAGTTTGTTCTCTTTTCCTGGGCATAGTCACTATTTCAATGTATAATGTATAGTAAATGAAGTTCAGTGCTCATGAGAATCGGTGTGTGTAAAACAGACACATAGAGCTTTCCAAAAAGTCCTAAATCATGTATATTAGATGTTTGACCGATGAGTTATGATATTTTGAATTAAAGATGCAGGATCTGTCTAAAAACATAGCAGGTTTAGAAATTCAATGAATGGTATCACATGGACAATATCAGGATAGAATGATTTCCTAATCACGTAAAGAACTTCAAAAGAATTCAAAATAATTTTAGAGCACCCTCATATGAGATTTCTAGAATTAGTTATGAAAGTTGGAACAAAAATCTGTACAGACCAATAGAATAGTAACCCAACAATAAAGATGCAAGTTTCTATTTATGGGTTTTGTTATTAATTCGCCAAAACCATAGTGCTTTCATTTGCGTAATAACAGTGAGGAAATGACGGATGTTACATTTTTCATTAATAGGAACAAGCCGTATGCACTAGTTGTTTATTATAACTAGGGTTAAGCTGTAAATTTATCCCAAAAGTTTTCGATGAGGAGCAATGTTGTCCTGAGAGTGTTTTCAGATTCAATGTTGCCCCTTATTGTTAAGAAGTTAACAGTCAACATCAAACTTTTAACGGTCAACGATAGTTCTCCAACGGTATGGGGGCAACATTGCAACGTTCTTAAATTTTCCGGACACCATTGAACCTGAAGAAATTTTCCAGGCAACGTTGCCCCTCAACCTGAAAAAATTTGCACATTAACCCATGAAATTATATAAACACATACAAATACATACACTTGTAATAATTGTATACGTTCATAAACAAAATGGTACACATGAAGCAACCAAATTTAGTCAAAAGCACTTAAATTTATAGTTTTGAATTCTTGATTTTTAAAATAATAATTTCTATTTTCAGGGATCAACCAGCTTAATCCTAAAGGACAAATTGAAACCAAAAAAAAAAAATATTGAATCATGATCTCTAGAGTAACCTTTCCTATGTGTTCTCTTGCGGAAGTAAGCGTCGTTACCCGTCCCCGATGACGTTAATCTGCGTTGGCCCATACATACTCCTTTGTTAAAATAATGTTTATAACGTTATTCTGGCATGCTTAATTTGTTACAATAATATAATGAAATACGATCTTGATGAAGGCAAACGAAATTGGGAAAACAGAACGTATATAAAAGTGATGACGATATATAAGACAGAACATCAAGAAGGCTACGAGTATGATACTTGAAAATAGTGTAATCTTAAAAATGCATTACACAATACTGTATATACAATTATAATATAAGGGAGACGTCCTAGCTAGTAATATATGGTTCATATGATCTCATGGGGAGGAATGTTGTCATCAGCAGAAACATCCTTCATCGTCTTCTTCTCCCTTGTTTTACAGGCAAGAAACCAAGTTATGACTTCCAATATGAGAGCCACGCAGCCCAATGAAACAATGACGCCAAAATAAGCATTCCTCCAACTATGGCCAGAGCTTGAAACGAAGAAGCCTCTGAACATGTTGATGATGGAGAGGATGATGACTCCACAGCCAATCACGTAGTGGAAGATGTTCCAGAAGGCTCTGAGCTTGTGATGTTTGTCAGGTCTGAGGAATATAGCAGCCAAGACCTGAACGGTTGCAGAGACGAACACAGCGATTCCAACGGAGGCGTGTACAAAACCAGAAGGTGACAGAGACGACAGAGATGGGTTTGACAAGAAGATGCCGAGAGCGAAGCCGACGGTGCCAACGATATAAGCAAGAATCTGATATGCTCTGTGCAAATGGAACCATGCTGATCCAGCAGCTTCGAATGTTTTTAAATAACGTCCCATTATTGCTCCTGTTGGCATCATAATCCCCCACCCTATCCCATTCAATATTCCGTGAACCTGGGCACACCAAATTCAAAATCCAATCCAACTGTTATTAATTAAGAGTTCATGAATTTAAATATTCAAAAAAGATTGATGATTTTAGCTGTGTCACGCTGTTATGGTTACTTTTGAATATTGCATAAACGATATACATAATCATTAAACTAATATAAATTAATCTTGAAAATACATTTCATATAGTAGTCACAAATAGAGAGCATAGGGAGAACAGGCTTACATTTGCATCTATCATAAACGATTTACGTAATCAACAAAATAATATAAATTAATTATGAAAATACATTTCACATACTACGTTAGAATAAAGAGGATAGAGAGGATAGGCGGCTTACTTCTACATATAGCATAAGCAATTTATATAATCACCAAGCGAATATAAATTAATTACGAAAACACCTTTCGTACACTAGTCGCAATAAATTAAAGAGGACAGGGAGAAAAGGCTCACTTTTTCATATAGCACGAACAATTTAGATAATCACCGAAGTAATATAAATTAATCATGAAAAATACATTTCATATACTTGCCATAAATAAAGAGAATAGGGAGAACAGGCTTACTTTTGCATATAGCGTAAACAATTTACATAATCACCAAAGTAACATAAATTAATTATGAAAATACATTTCATATACTAGGTCACCGATAAAGAGAATAGGCTTACTTTTCTGATTAAAATCTTGGCGTTTTGTAGACTTGCATCATGATCAGAAACTTTGCCGGTGAGAAAATCTATGTGACCAAAAGATTTAAGGTTAGGTCCAGACAAGGCGTGAGAGAGCGGACTATCATCATCAGAAACAGGACCTTCTTGCCAAACATGATTCACCAGCTTTGAATTCCCATGAAGCTTAAAGCTGGCGTATAAGATCATGGTGCCATCCTCAAAACTCGCAGAAACTTCATAAACCTCAAAGTTCAAACTCCTTTCCTCCAACGTCGTTCCGTACGAGGTTATCAGAGAGGTGTAAGCCGCCATAGTTCCATCGGATTTCTGGAAAGCGACAAAAGCCTGAGAGCCCGCCATGCCTGCAGATGTTGGGTTAATAGCCCAAGCTATCCAACTCTTATGGTCGGCGTTGTTTTTCTTGAAAGCGATTCCGACGGAGTTTGAAGAAGAGCGGTAGGTCCAATAAAGAGAAGAATCAAGAACGGGTAGGTCTTTGCAGGCTAAAAAGTTTGTGGCATTAGGAAACTTGTATGATTCGCAAGCTTGTGGTTGTGGTTGTGGTTGGGGCTGTGAGGCTACAGGGATGATGAAGATGAAGATCAGCGTAAAGAAGGGGGCCAAGAACAGGGAAAGATTGCAAACGAAAGCCATGAAAAGAGATATGATAGAGAAGAGGTAATAACGATGGACGAATGGTGAGTGCAGGAGAAGTAGGGTTTTAGGAATGATCTCTCATCCAACGCTAGCTAGTAATTTATAGAGTTATGTGCCAAGAAATTAATTGCTGAGAATCCTAATACAAATGGGATAACCGACTCTTTTCCTTACCCCGTGGATAACCGATACCCCGTGGATAACCGACTCTTAACCGATAGGTGATAACTTCTTCGTCAATATGATTGTTGTCAATAATATATATATTAACGTAGTGAAACAAGCTGCGGCTACTTTAATTAAAAAAAAATTGCAGGCTACCTGGTTGATATCTATCACTTCTTTTCAATTACTGTTTGATTAATTTTACAAATATATATATATATATATATATATAGAAATAAATAAAATACCTGAGGTATACGTTAGTCAAGTTATTTTGCTCATCCAACAAGCTTATCAAAATAAGGTAAACTGATTTTTTCCCCAACACATCACAATCTTTCCCCAAGGTTCCCCTGTAACTCTCCATATTTAATTAACCAAAATCACTCTATTCTCAGTCAATTAAATAATTTTATTTTGATATTTTGTGTCTCCTATTTTTTATTAAATTTATATATAAATATTACCTTCTTTCATTTTTCTGTTTAATACACACTTTTATAAAATACACGCATACACATGTGTGTGTTTTTTAATTTCATGATAAAAGTGATATATGGTTGGTCATACCAAGAAAGTAGGGAAAATATCAATTAGCCCATGTGGAAGCAATTTTATTTCAAGGGACCCCCAAAATATTATGAAATTTCACTGCAACCCATAAGTCAAAATCAAGGTAAGTGTTCTGGGTGAAAAAGACAATGATGCCCTTGCTTCTTTTTTTGAATTTATTTATTTGTTTTTAAATGCCCATATTTGTCTTGTAAATTTCTTTATTTATCTTGTGAATGACTAAAATTTTAAACTCCCCGGATTCTTTTAAATCCATTTATTTGTCTTATGAATTTTTTTATTTCTCCTGTAAATGGCCAAAATGTTTTTTTGGATCCCTTTATTTATCTTATAAATGTCCATTTTTGTCTTGTAAATGCTCTTATGAAAAAAAAAAATAAAGTAAGGGCATTATTGTCTTTCCACTAACAAAACTTAATTTTTTTTCATCTAGGGATACAATGAAATTTCATAATCTCTTAGAGGTCTACTGAAATAAAATTGCGTCTATGGGGTTAAGAGGAATTTTCCCAAAAAAGATAATATATGGTTGGTTCGATTTTTTAACTCACTCATATGTCATGCATAACAGGTACTCCATTAGGTAACGTTTTCCTTCATGCTTTTGTTTACATTTCAACTATTTGTATGATAGTTTCTTATATATGGGGCTGCTGAAAGATATACCAATAGCAATATTTTTAAAGTTAGATAGGACGTCAAACTAAAAAGGCTAGTGTGTCACAGTTAAAATGTTCTTAGATCAGTGGCATAAAAATTGAATTAAAAAACAATGTTATATACCTATATAATATTATATGGGTAAACATAAAGTATGAAAGTTAAATAAATTTTAAAAAATTATATTGTTTGACTGTATGGTTGACCATGGCTCAGTCAGTCATAATTAGATAATTATTACTATTATAGAAGCAGTGATGCTTTGGCCCATCTAGCCAACCAGAGGAAAGGTGACTTGGGATGATCCGGTGTGACTTGGGTGATCAGGTAACCCAATCGTAAGTTGGATAAGGGTGAGTTATTGGGCAACGAAAGTTTAGCTTTATATGACAAGCATGGCATCTTATTGGTTTTAGATGTTTGAATATGAAACATCCTACTGTTAAAAAAAAAACAAAGAAACATCCTACAGAACTATCAATGAAATGAGCTACTTCAATTTGGGATTGGTTTTAGATGTTTGAATATGAAACATCCTACAGAACTATCAATGAAATGAGCTATTTCAATTTGGGTTGACATTCATAACACATCCCATCTAGACCTACATAGAGAATATACACTTTTATTGTTTTAAAAAAATATAATATATAAGTATAAAAAACAGAATATTTAAATCCGATAATGCACATATACTTGACCTCACCTTATTTTGGATTTAATCAGAATAATTTAAATTTAAATATTATTCTTGATAGAATCAACTTATTTTAAATAATTTTAAGCTGCGTGAAATATAGATTTAAGATGAAAATTTGTTTTATGGAACGCAAGTATTTTTACAAAGCTTACAACCTCCCAAAACAAAATCTTATTAAAAGTTGCAAAATCACCTTTGAAGCGAGAAAATAATACCATGATAATTTTACAAAATATCGAGTTTGGGCCAATGAACTCATTCATTGATTTACGTGTGATATAAAAAATAAATTTAATTATATTTTTCATCTGTAGGGAGATGGTCAAAGATTGACAAAGGTGGTGCATGGTTGGGCTTTGTTGCAAGTAGACGCTAAAAGAATAATAATATCACTGATGATATGATTTCTTTTGCATGAAAATTTAAAAAGAGAGTTAAATATTCTGAAAATTAGGTGTAGGGGCTGATTATGAATTTTGATTGCAAAAAAGGGCGGACATGAATAAAAGAATGTGGATGGGCATGAAAAAACATGTTAGTAGTAGTTGTGTCTTTTTTTAAAAAACAAAAGAGAAACCAACCAAAAAAAAATTGAAAGAACTTCTAAATGTATGTTGTCATAATCTGGATTTAAAGCCTAAAAGTTCAAGAATGAGTATGGATTAAATAGGCTACCAAACCTAATTAGGCAAGGGTCTCGAAAGATAGAATGATTCCCAGGGACCATGTAATATTTGGCCTTCTCGATTAAAGGTTAAACACATAATCAAGGGTTATGTAAAGGACAAATAAAATAGTATACTTTTCAAAGTAACATTTAACATGGTATATTTGTTGTCCCGGGTTTGGGCACAAGCGTAATTTCTAGAAATTATGGGTGAAAGGGTAATTTTGGATATTATGCCTGAAATTTCACGAAAAATCCCCGGAAACACAAGAAGTTAGAGAATAATTCACTTGACAATATTTGAGGTTTAATTTAGGTATAAATAAGAAAACTACCTCAAAAAGGAATTTTAAAGAATTATTAGAATTTTGGTTAATTAAGGGATAATTAGCCAAATTCAATTATGAAAAATTCCTGGAGGCCTCAAATAATTGGAAAAAATAAGGAGAATTTATTTTAAGGTTAATGTGACCTTATAAAAATGGCTTCATACCCTAGAAATGGAAATTTTACCCCTAAAGAATATTTTATAGGCTTTTTATCCATGAATAAGGTAATTTATTGGAAATTATGAAAAAAAAATAGTTAAGGACCAAATTTGAGCTGGGAAAAATTAGGGAATTACTTCCTAATAAATGTGAATTTTTGATGATATCACATTAGTTATATGATCAAAGAATCTCCAAAAGGCAATTGTAAGTGATTAAATTCACTTAAACGAAGAATCAAGATTGGGCAAAGTATTTAGCTCAGGGGAGGAAAAGTATGTGGTCTCTTAAGAGGCCAAGTGGCGTGCTCAAGATGAAGAAAAATAGCAAGATGAAATTTCAATAGAATTTTAATAATACTAATGCAAATTTTATAAAAATAGTTATGATTTTTTGAAGTTGGACCACAAAGCTAGAAATTCGAGAAGGAATAGTAATTCGAGGATAAAAATGTGAATTTTGATTCATGGGCTTCAATTAATGAATCGTCTGAACCATAGTGCTTCCAAATGAATTGTAAGGGTGGTAAAATAATGGATGTAACATTTTAGTATCACAGCAGAGGTTCTGGCATTGGATAGAATGCTCTGCTCATTGATCTGTTACTAGTCTACCTAATAATGATTATAATCGATTTTAGTAGACTTGTTTAGAAGATTTTGCTTGGAAAATGAGCACAAAATTGAGGCAAGAGGATATGTCAGAGCAAAGGTTCAGACAAAGCCTGTAACAAAGTAAGAAATGGCTTATGCAACAGTGATCCAATGAAAGACATGAGTTTGAGGTGATTGCTCTAGAAGAACTTGCTCTTGTTTAGTCTGATCATGTTTGTTGATATTCAGTGCTCTGTGCATAGTTGATGATGTGCTAGATGCCTAACTGAAATGCTTGCTCAGCAAAAATGTTGAAAGGTTTGTGTATGCTGAGTGAGTATTGGGATTGTAGGCTTATTAACAAAGGTATGACCGTATGAATAAAAATGGTCAAAGAAATGAATTGTTAGAAAGAATACGACGAGTTAGGCAATTCTAAAAAAAAATCCTTCGGATAGATAATGAAGGGAACTAGACAAAGATGTGTTAAGATGTATAGTGACTATTTGGGAGTCATAGACTAGCCTCCAAGCTATGACTTTAGCATGCATGTATGTGGCTTCCTAGTTTGTTCTCTTTTCCTGGGCATAGTCACTATTTCAATGTATAATGTATAGTAAATGAAGTTCAGTGCTCATGAGAATCGGTGTGTGTAAAACAGACACATAGAGCTTTCCAAAAAGTCCTAAATCATGTATATTAGATGTTTGACCGATGAGTTATGATATTTTGAATTAAAGATGCAGGATCTGTCTAAAAACATAGCAGGTTTAGAAATTCAATGAATGGTATCACATGGACAATATCAGGCTAGAATGATTTCCTTATCACGTAAAGAACTTCAAAAGAATTCAAAATAATTTTAGAGCACCCTCATATGAGATTTCTAGAATTAGTTATGAAAGTTGGAACAAAAATCTGTACAGACCAATAGAATAGTAACCCAACAATAAAGATGCAAGTTTCTATTTATGGGTTTTGTTATTAATTCGCCAAAACCATAGTGCTTTCATTTGCGTAATAACAGTGAGGAAATGACGGATGTTACATTTTTCATTAATAGGAACAAGCCGTATTCACTAGTTGTTTATTATAACTAGGGTTAAGCTGTAAATTTATCCCGAAAATTTTCGATGAGGAGCAATGTTGTCCTGAGAGTGTTTTCAGATTCAATGTTGCCCCTTATTGTTAAGAAGTTAACAGTCAACATCAAACTTTTAACGGTCAACTATAGTTCTCTAACGGTATGGGGGCAACATTGCAACGTTCTTAAATTTTCCGGACACCATTGAACCTGAAGAAATTTTCCAGGCAACGTTGCCCCTCAACCTGAAAAAATTTTCACATTAACCCATGAAATTATATAAACACATACAAATACATACACTTGTAATAATTGTATACGTTCATAAACAAAATGGTACACATGAAGCAACCAAATTTAGTCAAAAGCACTTAAATTTATAGTTTTGAATTCTTGATTTTTAATAATTTCTATTTTCAGGGATCAACCAGCTTAATCCTAAAGGACAAATTGAAACCAAAAAAAAAAACATATTGAATCATGATCTCTAGAGTAACCTTTCCTATGTGTTCTCTTGCGGAAGTAAGCATCGTTACCCGTCCCCGATGACGTTAATCTGCGTTGGCCCATACATACTCCTTTGTTAAAATAATGTTTATAACGTTATTCTGGCATGCTTAATTTGTTACAATAATATAATGAAATACGATCTTGATGAAGGCAAACGAAATTGGGAAAACAGAACGTATATAAAATTGATGACGATATATAAGACAGAACATCAAGAAGGCTACGAGTATGATATTTGAAAATAGTGTAATCTTAAAAATGCATTACACAATACTGTATATACAATTATAATATAAGGGAGACGTCCTAGCTAGTAATATATGGCTCATATGATCTCATGGGGAGGAATGTTGTCATCAGCAGAAACATCCTTCATCGTCTTCTTCTCCCTTGTTTTGCAGGCAAGAAACCAAGTTATGACTTCCAATATGAGAGCCACGCAGCCCAATGAAACAATGACGCCAAAATAAGCATTCCTCCAACTATGGCCAGAGCTTGAAACGGAGAAGCCTCTGAACATGTTGATGATGGAGAGGACGATGACTCCATAGCCAATCACGTAGTGGAAGATGTTCCAGAAGGCTCTGAGCTTGTGATGTTTGTCAGGTCTGAGGAATATAGCAGCCAAGACCTGAACGGTTGCAGAGACGAACACAGCGATTCCAATGGAGGCGTGTACAAAACCAGAAGGTGACAGAGACGACAGAGATGGGTTTGACAAGAAGATGCCGAGAGCGAAGCCGACGGTGCCAACGATATAAGCAAGAATCTGACATGCTCTGTGCAAATGGAACCATGCTGATCCAGCAGCTTTGAATGTTTTTAAATAACGTCCCGTTATTGCTCCTGTTGGCATCATAATCCCCACCCTATCCCATTCAATATTCCGTGAACCTGGGCACACCAAATTCAAAATCCAATCCAACGGTTGTTAATTAAGAGTTCATGAATTTAAATATTCAAAAAAGATTGATGATTTTAGCTGTGTCACGCTGTTATGGTTACTTTTGAATATTGCATAAACGATATACATAATCATTAAACTAATATAAATTAATCTTGAAAATACATTTCATATAGTAGTCACAAATAGAGAGCATAGGGAGAACAGGCTTACATTTGCATCTATCATAAACGATTTACGTAATCAACAAAATAATATAAATTAATTATGAAAATACATTTCACATACTACGTTAGAATAAAGAGGATAGAGAGGATAGGCGGCTTACTTCTACATATAGCATAAGCAATTTATATAATCACCAAGCGAAGATAAATTAATTACGAAAACACCTTTCGTACACTAGTCGCAATAAATTAAAGAGGACAGGGAGAAAAGGCTCACTTTTTCATATAGCACGAACAATTTACATAATCACCGATGTAATATAAATTAATCATGAAAAATACATTTCATATACTTGCATTAAATAAAGAGAATAGGGAGAACAGGCTTACTTTTGCATATAGCGTAAACAATTTACATAATCACCAAAGTAACATAAATTAATTATGAAAATACATTTCATATACTAGGTTATCGGAGAGGTGTAAGCCGCCATAGTTCCATCGGATTTCTGGAAAGCGACAAAAGCCTGAGAGCCCGCCATGCCTGCAGATGTTGGGTTAATAGCCCAAGCTATCCAACTCTTATGGTCGGCGTTGTTTTTCTTGAAAGCGATTCCGACGGAGTTTGAAGAAGAGCGGTAGGTCCAATAAAGAGAAGAATCAAGAACGGGTAGGTCTTTGCAGGCTAAAAATTTTGTGGCATTAGGAAACTTGAATGATTCGCAAGCTTGTGGTTGTGGTTGGGGCTGTGAGGCTACAGGGATGATGAAGATGAAGATCAGCGTAAAGAAGGGGGCCAAGAACAGGGAAAGATTGCAAATGAAAGCCATGAAAAGAGATATGATAGAGAAGAGGTAATAACGATGGACGAATGGTGAGTGCAGGAGAAGTAGGGTTTTAGGAATTGTAACCCCCTCCGTAATTATATCCGAAATACGCGATTAAAATGAAATAGAGACCAATAATAATCAAATAACATTTACTAACCCATCACGCGACGGGGTTTTCGCGAATACTTTTTGAAATCATTTATAAACATGGTCTCATATTCACATTTCGAATACAATTACTACACGAAGATAAATCACATTCATATAAATATCAGAGTGCACAACTTAATCATCCCGGCAATCCCGGGTACATACCTTCGCTAGAGATACACAGGGTACAATTGCCCATTACAATTCTTCAAATGGGGATTACACAATCTTATCTTGAAAGAGTCCTAGCCGCTCCCTCCACGAGCCACTTGCCCTGTCTAAATTGTTGGTAGGGGAGAGTGAGATTCGAGAGAATCTCAGTAGGAAACAGATACCATAATGCATGCATGATAGATGCTATGTGTATGACATGTTAGCTTTATTTAGATGCATACCCCATAATGATAATTCTGCATGCTCAATGTTTCATACAACAAGACTATGGCCACAGCGAAAACAGAAACAGAGCTTCATTTATTCAAATATGCTCTACACAATCAAGTAAAGCAATCACATACATCACTACACAAGCAAAGATATCGAATACATGCAAGTAAGGTAAGTCCCCTACCTCCAGTCTTTTCTCCTCGATTTGCGTGCCAGCAACTCGGGGCTTCACATTCGATCCTACAATGTCAAATGTACTATTTAGACACTTCCATAGTGTTTCTGGGGGTTATATGAGGCTATATTGAAAATTTACTTAAATGCCCCCGGGGACCCGGCCCGGCCCCACCGTACCCGGTCCGACTGTACTTTTCCTGAAATTTTGACATGGGCTATTCTGACATATTTTCGCCCAAGGAATCCATTTCCAGACTCAGAATTATTAAATTCAATTTCAATTTACAAATTTACCCTTGCCAGCCCCACTTTAAGGGTTTCAAGGGCGTTTTCGTAATTATGCTTTTTCGGCCTTTTCCGAAAAAGTGCCCAACTGTAACCCCACCTATTTTCGCCCACTGAATCCAATGGAATCATCAAATCATTGAAAATCCAACTCTAAGACCCATTTATAATGCTGGCCGAAATATATAGGTTTTAAGGGGAAAATTGGGGTTTTACGGTTTCGGCTCCGTAAACGCGTTTCTTTCTACTCCTAACCACTTTATTGACTATTCCATTAGGTTACAACTAACATTTAGTACCAATTTGGGCAGCATAACAGCCCCACACACCCATTTTCCATTTTTGAAACCAATGACAATCCGGCGAAATTTCACCGATTAAATTGTCCACAGCAGCCAGAATAGTCAATACACAAGAGTTTGGAAGTTACCTCAAGCTCCCACTAGCTTTTCCTTGTCTTGGCTGAAACCCTAGCTGTTTTAATACCAAAGGAAGAGCTTCCAAACCTTAAAGAACATAAAGGAGTAGCTTAGGATCGGAGTTATACGCGTTAGGAGCTAGATCATCGGAGAAATCGGCTTACCTTGCGAGTTCTCTTCCTCTTCTCTCTCTAAAACTCCCTCTCTCTCTTTCTCCATGGTGCTGCACGGTTTTTGGCTGATGGAGGAAGATGATGATGACTTTATAACATTTAGCTTATGTCATCTTTAATTATGATGATGTCATAATTCCAAAATTGGCATTTTCGGATTTTCTGGCAGATTTTCTGCCCAATCTTTGAAAAATCATAACTAATTCTAGAAACATCAAAATGAGGTGATCCCAAAGCCAAATGAAAGGTATTTAAGTTCTCTTCATTGGAAAAATATGATCCATTACTAGAAATCACCACAAAATTCCAGAATTACACAAATTTCATCACTGCCCCAAAACAGAGTCCATTTTCGACCTCAAACTTTGGACAGTAATATCTCCCAGTTCCCAAAACGAAATGGCACAAATTATATGTCCATTTTGAAGATTGAGATATGAACTATAAGACTGGAAAGTTTCAGAATTTTTAGACACCATTTGGTCATTCAAAACGTTCACAAAATCTGACAGCCTAGAATAGAGTTTCACTAGACAGCATTTCCAGTTTTGCAACCAATGTGTCCAATCCAATTTAAATCAATTCCAATGATTAAATACCACAACATGACACCATTTCCATCACAATACCCCATTCAATTCTTCCCTCTATTCTAAGTCAATTTGGATGTTAATCCACAATTGAACTCAAATACAGGGTTTTGGTGTTGCTCATAACACAAGCGACTACAATCCTCTTTATATTCTCTAAAAGGGTTCATTAATCACTAACCACGTCCACTTTTGTAGTCATTAACTCCTAATCACAATTTGGGATCTTGCTAAACCGGGGCTTAGCAATCCACTAATCTCAGGCTTATTCTCTATCCTCGAGTCTCAAAATTCGGAGTATTACAGGAATGATCTCTCATCCAACGCTAGCTAGTAATTTATAGAGTTATGTGGCAAGAAATTAATTGCTGAGAATCCTAATACAAATGGGATAACCGACTCTTTTCCTTACCCCGTGGATAACCGACTCTTAACCGATAGGTGATAACTTCTTCGTCAATATGATTGTTGTCAATAATATATATAAATATATATATTAACGTCGTGAAACAAGCTGCGGCTAATTTAATTTAAAAAAAAAAAATTGCAGGCTACCTGGTTGATATCTATCACTTCTTTTCCATTACTATTTGATTAATTTTACAAATATATATATATATATATATAAATAAAATACCTGAGGTATACTTTAGTCAAGTTATTTTGCTCATCCAACAAGCTTATCAAAATAAGGTAAACTGATTTTTTCCCCAACACATCACAATCTTTCCCCAAGGTTCCCCTGTAACTCTCCATATTTAATTAACCAAAATCACTCTATTCTCAGTCAATTAAATAATTTTATTTTGATATTTTGTGTCTCCTATGTTTTATTAAATTTATATATAAATATTACCTTCTTTCATTTTTCTGTTTAATACACACTTTTATAAAATACACGCATACACATGTGTGTGTTTTTTAATTTCATGAGAAAAGTGATATATGGTTGGTCATACCAAGAAAGTAGGGAAAATATCAATTAGCCCATGTGGAAGCAATTTTATTTCAAGGGACCCCCAAAATATTATGAAATTTCACTGCAACCCATAAGTCAAAATCAAAGTAAGTGTTCTGGGTGAAAAAGACAATGATGCCCTTGCTTCTTTTTTTGAATTTATTTATTTGTTTTTAAATGCCCATATTTGTCTTGTAAATTTCTTTATTTATCTTGTGAATGACTAAAATTTTAAACTCCCCGGATTCTTTTAAATCCATTTATTTGTCTTATGAATTTTTTTATTTCTCTTGTAAATGACCAAAATGTTTTTTTGGATCCCTTTATTTATCTTATAAATCTCCATTTTTGTCTTGTAAATGCTCTTATGAAAAAAAAATAAAGTAAGGGCATTATTGTCTTTCCACTGACAAAACTTATTTTTTTTAATCTAGGGATACAATGAAATTTCAGAGTCTCTTAGAGGTCTACTGAAATAAAATTGCGTCTATGGGATTAAGTGGAATTTTACCAAAAAAGATAATACATGGTTGGTTCGATTTTTTAACTCAGTTATATGGCATGCATAACAGGTACTCCCTCCGGTCCTAATTATAAGACAAAGTTTACTTTTGTTAGAGAAATTAAGGAAGCCAATTAAATTACTTTAGAGTATTTTTATTTTTATTTTTTTCTCCGAACTAATTAATTTAACTAATAAACTAGTATATAATCTAAGGGTACTAAAAATATAAACACTATAAAGTAATTTAATTGGCCCCCTTAATTTCTCCAAAAAAGTCAACTTTGTCTTATAATTAGGACCGGAGGGAGTATTAGGTAACATTTTCCTTCATGCTTTTGTTTACATTTCAACTATTTGTATGATAGTTTCTTATATATGGGGCTGCT
The DNA here is from genome assembly GCA_963210345.1 of Inga oerstediana. NCBI lineage: Eukaryota > Viridiplantae > Streptophyta > Magnoliopsida > Fabales > Fabaceae > Inga > Inga oerstediana. The sequence goes on from OY723405.1 coordinate 31,201,952, forward strand.
GAAAGATATACCAATAGCAATATTTTTAAAGTTAGATAGGACGTCAAACTAAAAAGGCTAGTGTGTCACAGTTAAAATGTTCTTAGATCAGTGGCATAAAAATTGAATTAAAAAACAATGTTATATACCTATATAATATTATATGGGTAAACATAAAGTATGAAAGTTAAATAAATTTTAAAAAATTATATTGTTTGACTGTATGGTTGACCATGGCTCAATCAGTCATAATTAGATAATTATTACTATTATAGAAGCAGTGATGCTTTGGCCCATCTAGCCAACCAAACCAACCAGAGGAAAGGTGACTTGGGATGATCCGGTGTGACTTGGGTGATCGGGTAACCCAATCGTAAGTTGGATAAGGGTGAGTTATTGGGCAACGAAAGTTTAGCTTTATATGACAAGCATGGCATCTTATTGGTTTTAGATGTTTGAATATGAAACATCCTACTGTTCAAAAAAAAAAATGAAACATCCTACAGAACTATCAATGAAATGAGCTACTTCAATTTGGGATTGGTTTTAGATGTTTGAATATGAAACATCCTACAGAACTATCAATGAAATGAGCTATTTCAATTTGGGTTGACATTCATAACACATCCCATCTAGACCTACATAGAGAATATATACTTTTATTCTTTTAAAAAAATATAATATATAAGTATAAAAAACCAGAATATATAAATCCGATAATGCACATATACTTGACCTCACCTTATTTTGGATTTAATCAGAATAATTTAAATTTAAATATTATTCTTGATAGAATCAACTTATTTTAAATAATTTTAAGCTGCGTGAAATATAGATTTAAGATGAATTTTGTTTTATCGAACGCAAGTATTTTTACAAAGCTAACAACCTCCCAAAACAAAATCTTATTAAAAATTGCAAAATCACCTTTGAAGCGAGAAAATAATACCATGATAGTTTTACAAAATATCGAGTTTGGGCCAATGAACTCATTCATTGATTTACGTGTGATATAAAAAATAAATTTAATTATATTTTTCATCTGTAGGGAGATGGTCAAAGATTGACAAAGGTGGTGCATGGTTGGGCTTTGTTGCAAGTAGAGGCTAAAAGAATAATAATATCACTGATGATATGATTTGTTTTGCATGAAAATTTAAAAAGAGAGTTAAATATTCTGAAAATTAGGTGTAGGGGCTGATTATGAATTTTGATTGCAAAAAAGGGCGGACATGAGTAAAAGAATGTGGATGGGCATGAAAAAACATGTTAGTAGTAGTTGTGTCTTATTAAAAATAAAAAGAGAAACCAACAAAAAAAAATTGAAAGAACTTCTAAATGTATTTTGTCATAATCTGGATTTAAAGCCTAAAAGTTCAAGAATGAGTATGAATTAAATACGCTACCAAACCTAATTAGGCAAGGGTCTCGAAAGATAGAATGATTCCCAGGGACCATGTAATATTTGGCCTTCTCGATTAAAGGTTAAACACATAATCAAGGGTTATGTAAAGGAAAAAATAAAATAGTAGACTTTTCAAAGTAACATGGTATATTTGTTGTCCCGGGTTTGGGCACAAGCGTAATTTCTAGAAATTACGGGTGAAAGGGTAATTTTGGATATTATGCCTGAAATTTCACGAAAAATCCCCGGAAACACAAGAAGTTAGAGAATAATTCACTTGACAATATTTGAGGTTTAATTGAGGTATAAATAAGAAAACTACCTCAAAAAGGAATTTTAAAGAATTATTAGAATTTTGGTTAATTAAGGGATAATTAGCCAAATTCAATTATGAAAAATTCCTGGAGGCCTCAAATAATTGGAAAAAATAAGGAGAATTTATTTTAAGTTTAATGTGACCTTATAAAAATGGCTTCGTACCCTAGAAATGGAAATTTTACCCCTAAAGAATATTTTATAGGCATTTTATCCATGAATAAGGTAATTTATTGGAAATTATGAAAAAAAAATAGTTAAGGACCAAATTTGAGCTGGGAAAAATTAGGGAATTACTTCCTAATAAATGTGAATTTTTGATGATATCACATTAGTTATATGATCAAAGAATCTCCAAAAGGCAATTGTAAGTGGTTAAATTCACTTAAACGAAGAATCAAGCTTGGGCAAAGTATTTAGCTCAGGGGAGGAAAAGTATGTGGTCTCTTAAGAGGCCAAGAGGCGTGCTCAAGATGAAGAAAAATAGCAAGATGAAATTTCAATAGAATTTTAATAATACTAGTGCAAATTTTATAAAAATAGTTATGATTTTTTGAAGTTGGACCACAAAGCTAGAAATTCGAGAAGGAATAGTAACTCGAGGATAAAAATGTGAATTTTGATTCATGGGCTTCAATTAATGAATCGTCTGAACCATAGTGCTTCCAAATGAATTGTAAGGGTGGTAAAATAATGGATGTAACATTTTCGTATCACAGCAGAGGTTCTGGCATTGGATAGAATGCTCTGCTCATTGATCTGTTACTAGTCTACCTAATAATGATTATAATCGATTTTAGTAGACTTGTTTGTAAGATTTTGCTTGGAAAATGAGCAAAAAATTGAGGCAAGAGGATAAGTCGGACCAAAGGTTCAGACAAAGCCTGTAACAAAGTAAGAAATGGCTTATGCAACAGTGATCCAATGAAAGACATGAGTTTGAGGTGATTGCTCTAGAAGAACTTGCTCTTGTTTAGTCTGATCATGTTTGTTGATATTCAGTGCTCTGTGCATAGTTGATGATGTGCTAGATGCCTAACTGAAATGCTTGCTCAGCAAAAATGTTGAAAGGTTTGTGTATGCTGAGTGAGTATTGTGATTGTAGGCTTATTAACAAAGGTATGACCGTATGAATAAAAATGGTCAAAGAAATGAATTGTTAGAAAGAATACGACGAGTTAGGCAATTCTAAAAAAAAAAAAATCCTTAGGATAGATAATGAAGGGAACTAGACAAAGATGTGTTAAGCTGTATAGTGACTATTTGGGAGTCATAGACTAGCCTCCAAGCTATGACTTTAGCATGCATGTATGTGGCTTCCTAGTTTGTTCTCTTTTCCTGGGCATAGTCACTATTTCAATGTATAATGTATAGTAAATGAAGTTCAGTGCTCATGAGAATCGGTGTGTGTAAAACAGACACATAGAGCTTTCCAAAAAGTCCTAAATCATGTATATTAGATGTTTGACCGATGAGTTATGATATTTTGAATTAAAGATGCAGGATCTGTCTAAAAACATAGCAGGTTTAGAAATTCAATGAATGGTATCACATGGACAATATCAGGCTAGAATGATTTCCTAATCACGTAAAGAACTTCAAAAGAATTCAAAATAATTTTAGAGCACCCTCATATGAGATTTCTAGAATTAGTTATGAAAGTTGGAACAAAAATCTGTACAGACCAATAGAATAGTAACCCAACAATAAAGATGCAAGTTTCTATTTATGGGTTTTGTTATTAATTCGCCAAAACCATAGTGCTTTCATTTGCGTAATAACAGTGAGGAAATGACGGATGTTACATTTTTCATTAATAGGAACAAGCCGTATGCACTAGTTGTTTATTATAACTAGGGTTAAGCTGTAAATTTATCCCAAAAGTTTTCGATGAGGAGCAATGTTGTCCTGAGAGTGTTTTCAGATTCAATGTTGCCCCTTATTGTTAAGAAGTTAACAGTCAACATCAAACTTTTAACGGTCAACGATAGTTCTCCAACGGTATGGGGGCAACATTGCAACGTTCTTAAATTTTCCGGACACCATTGAACCTGAAGAAATTTTCCAGGCAACGTTGCCCCTCAACCTGAAAAAATTTGCACATTAACCCATGAAATTATATAAACACATACAAATACATACACTTGTAATAATTGTATACGTTCATAAACAAAATGGTACACATGAAGCAACCAAATTTAGTCAAAAGCACTTAAATTTATAGTTTTGAATTCTTGATTTTTAAAATAATAATTTCTATTTTCAGGGATCAACCAGCTTAATCCTAAAGGACAAATTGAAACCAAAAAAAAAAAATATTGAATCATGATCTCTAGAGTAACCTTTCCTATGTGTTCTCTTGCGGAAGTAAGCGTCGTTACCCGTCCCCGATGACGTTAATCTGCGTTGGCCCATACATACTCCTTTGTTAAAATAATGTTTATAACGTTATTCTGGCATGCTTAATTTGTTACAATAATATAATGAAATACGATCTTGATGAAGGCAAACGAAATTGGGAAAACAGAACGTATATAAAAGTGATGACGATATATAAGACAGAACATCAAGAAGGCTACGAGTATGATACTTGAAAATAGTGTAATCTTAAAAATGCATTACACAATACTGTATATACAATTATAATATAAGGGAGACGTCCTAGCTAGTAATATATGGTTCATATGATCTCATGGGGAGGAATGTTGTCATCAGCAGAAACATCCTTCATCGTCTTCTTCTCCCTTGTTTTACAGGCAAGAAACCAAGTTATGACTTCCAATATGAGAGCCACGCAGCCCAATGAAACAATGACGCCAAAATAAGCATTCCTCCAACTATGGCCAGAGCTTGAAACGAAGAAGCCTCTGAACATGTTGATGATGGAGAGGATGATGACTCCACAGCCAATCACGTAGTGGAAGATGTTCCAGAAGGCTCTGAGCTTGTGATGTTTGTCAGGTCTGAGGAATATAGCAGCCAAGACCTGAACGGTTGCAGAGACGAACACAGCGATTCCAACGGAGGCGTGTACAAAACCAGAAGGTGACAGAGACGACAGAGATGGGTTTGACAAGAAGATGCCGAGAGCGAAGCCGACGGTGCCAACGATATAAGCAAGAATCTGATATGCTCTGTGCAAATGGAACCATGCTGATCCAGCAGCTTCGAATGTTTTTAAATAACGTCCCATTATTGCTCCTGTTGGCATCATAATCCCCCACCCTATCCCATTCAATATTCCGTGAACCTGGGCACACCAAATTCAAAATCCAATCCAACTGTTATTAATTAAGAGTTCATGAATTTAAATATTCAAAAAAGATTGATGATTTTAGCTGTGTCACGCTGTTATGGTTACTTTTGAATATTGCATAAACGATATACATAATCATTAAACTAATATAAATTAATCTTGAAAATACATTTCATATAGTAGTCACAAATAGAGAGCATAGGGAGAACAGGCTTACATTTGCATCTATCATAAACGATTTACGTAATCAACAAAATAATATAAATTAATTATGAAAATACATTTCACATACTACGTTAGAATAAAGAGGATAGAGAGGATAGGCGGCTTACTTCTACATATAGCATAAGCAATTTATATAATCACCAAGCGAATATAAATTAATTACGAAAACACCTTTCGTACACTAGTCGCAATAAATTAAAGAGGACAGGGAGAAAAGGCTCACTTTTTCATATAGCACGAACAATTTAGATAATCACCGAAGTAATATAAATTAATCATGAAAAATACATTTCATATACTTGCCATAAATAAAGAGAATAGGGAGAACAGGCTTACTTTTGCATATAGCGTAAACAATTTACATAATCACCAAAGTAACATAAATTAATTATGAAAATACATTTCATATACTAGGTCACCGATAAAGAGAATAGGCTTACTTTTCTGATTAAAATCTTGGCGTTTTGTAGACTTGCATCATGATCAGAAACTTTGCCGGTGAGAAAATCTATGTGACCAAAAGATTTAAGGTTAGGTCCAGACAAGGCGTGAGAGAGCGGACTATCATCATCAGAAACAGGACCTTCTTGCCAAACATGATTCACCAGCTTTGAATTCCCATGAAGCTTAAAGCTGGCGTATAAGATCATGGTGCCATCCTCAAAACTCGCAGAAACTTCATAAACCTCAAAGTTCAAACTCCTTTCCTCCAACGTCGTTCCGTACGAGGTTATCAGAGAGGTGTAAGCCGCCATAGTTCCATCGGATTTCTGGAAAGCGACAAAAGCCTGAGAGTCCGCCATGCCTGCAGATGTTGGGTTAATAGCCCAAGCTATCCAACTCTTATGGTCGGCGTTGTTTTTCTTGAAAGCGATTCCGACGGAGTTTGAAGAAGAGCGGTAGGTCCAATAAAGAGAAGAATCAAGAACGGGTAGGTCTTTGCAGGCTAAAAAGTTTGTGGCATTAGGAAACTTGTATGATTCGCAAGCTTGTGGTTGTGGTTGTGGTTGGGGCTGTGAGGCTACAGGGATGATGAAGATGAAGATCAGCGTAAAGAAGGGGGCCAAGAACAGGGAAAGATTGCAAACGAAAGCCATGAAAAGAGATATGATAGAGAAGAGGTAATAACGATGGACGAATGGTGAGTGCAGGAGAAGTAGGGTTTTAGGAATGATCTCTCATCCAACGCTAGCTAGTAATTTATAGAGTTATGTGCCAAGAAATTAATTGCTGAGAATCCTAATACAAATGGGATAACCGACTCTTTTCCTTACCCCGTGGATAACCGATACCCCGTGGATAACCGACTCTTAACCGATAGGTGATAACTTCTTCGTCAATATGATTGTTGTCAATAATATATATATTAACGTAGTGAAACAAGCTGCGGCTACTTTAATTAAAAAAAAATTGCAGGCTACCTGGTTGATATCTATCACTTCTTTTCAATTACTGTTTGATTAATTTTACAAATATATATATATATATATATATAGAAATAAATAAAATACCTGAGGTATACGTTAGTCAAGTTATTTTGCTCATCCAACAAGCTTATCAAAATAAGGTAAACTGATTTTTTCCCCAACACATCACAATCTTTCCCCAAGGTTCCCCTGTAACTCTCCATATTTAATTAACCAAAATCACTCTATTCTCAGTCAATTAAATAATTTTATTTTGATATTTTGTGTCTCCTATTTTTTATTAAATTTATATATAAATATTACCTTCTTTCATTTTTCTGTTTAATACACACTTTTATAAAATACACGCATACACATGTGTGTGTTTTTTAATTTCATGATAAAAGTGATATATGGTTGGTCATACCAAGAAAGTAGGGAAAATATCAATTAGCCCATGTGGAAGCAATTTTATTTCAAGGGACCCCCAAAATATTATGAAATTTCACTGCAACCCATAAGTCAAAATCAAAGTAAGTGTTCTGGGTGAAAAAGACAATGATGCCCTTGCTTCTTTTTTTGAATTTATTTATTTGTTTTTAAATGCCCATATTTGTCTTGTAAATTTCTTTATTTATCTTGTGAATGACTAAAATTTTAAACTCCCCGGATTCTTTTAAATCCATTTATTTGTCTTATGAATTTTTTTATTTCTCCTGTAAATGGCCAAAATGTTTTTTTGGATCCCTTTATTTATCTTATAAATGTCCATTTTTGTCTTGTAAATGCTCTTATGAAAAAAAAAATAAAGTAAGGGCATTATTGTCTTTCCACTAACAAAACTTAATTTTTTTTCATCTAGGGATACAATGAAATTTCATAATCTCTTAGAGGTCTACTGAAATAAAATTGCGTCTATGGGGTTAAGAGGAATTTTCCCAAAAAAGATAATATATGGTTGGTTCGATTTTTTAACTCACTCATATGTCATGCATAACAGGTACTCCATTAGGTAACGTTTTCCTTCATGCTTTTGTTTACATTTCAACTATTTGTATGATAGTTTCTTATATATGGGGCTGCTGAAAGATATACCAATAGCAATATTTTTAAAGTTAGATAGGACGTCAAACTAAAAAGGCTAGTGTGTCACAGTTAAAATGTTCTTAGATCAGTGGCATAAAAATTGAATTAAAAAACAATGTTATATACCTATATAATATTATATGGGTAAACATAAAGTATGAAAGTTAAATAAATTTTAAAAAATTATATTGTTTGACTGTATGGTTGACCATGGCTCAGTCAGTCATAATTAGATAATTATTACTATTATAGAAGCAGTGATGCTTTGGCCCATCTAGCCAACCAGAGGAAAGGTGACTTGGGATGATCCGGTGTGACTTGGGTGATCAGGTAACCCAATCGTAAGTTGGATAAGGGTGAGTTATTGGGCAACGAAAGTTTAGCTTTATATGACAAGCATGGCATCTTATTGGTTTTAGATGTTTGAATATGAAACATCCTACTGTTAAAAAAAAAACAAAGAAACATCCTACAGAACTATCAATGAAATGAGCTACTTCAATTTGGGATTGGTTTTAGATGTTTGAATATGAAACATCCTACAGAACTATCAATGAAATGAGCTATTTCAATTTGGGTTGACATTCATAACACATCCCATCTAGACCTACATAGAGAATATATACTTTTATTGTTTTAAAAAAATATAATATATAAGTATAAAAAACAGAATATTTAAATCCGATAATGCACATATACTTGACCTCACCTTATTTTGGATTTAATCAGAATAATTTAAATTTAAATATTATTCTTGATAGAATCAACTTATTTTAAATAATTTTAAGCTGCGTGAAATATAGATTTAAGATGAAAATTTGTTTTATGGAACGCAAGTATTTTTACAAAGCTTACAACCTCCCAAAACAAAATCTTATTAAAAGTTGCAAAATCACCTTTGAAGCGAGAAAATAATACCATGATAATTTTACAAAATATCGAGTTTGGGCCAATGAACTCATTCATTGATTTACGTGTGATATAAAAAATAAATTTAATTATATTTTTCATCTGTAGGGAGATGGTCAAAGATTGACAAAGGTGGTGCATGGTTGGGCTTTGTTGCAAGTAGAAGCTAAAAGAATAATAATATCACTGATGATATGATTTCTTTTGCATGAAAATTTAAAAAGAGAGTTAAATATTCTGAAAATTAGGTGTAGGGGCTGATTATGAATTTTGATTGCAAAAAAGGGCGGACATGAATAAAAGAATGTGGATGGGCATGAAAAAACATGTTAGTAGTAGTTGTGTCTTTTTTTAAAAAACAAAAGAGAAACCAACCAAAAAAAAATTGAAAGAACTTCTAAATGTATGTTGTCATAATCTGGATTTAAAGCCTAAAAGTTCAAGAATGAGTATGGATTAAATAGGCTACCAAACCTAATTAGGCAAGGGTCTCGAAAGATAGAATGATTCCCAGGGACCATGTAATATTTGGCCTTCTCGATTAAAGGTTAAACACATAATCAAGGGTTATGTAAAGGACAAATAAAATAGTATACTTTTCAAAGTAACATTTAACATGGTATATTTGTTGTCCCGGGTTTGGGCACAAGCGTAATTTCTAGAAATTATGGGTGAAAGGGTAATTTTGGATATTATGCCTGAAATTTCACGAAAAATCCCCGGAAACACAAGAAGTTAGAGAATAATTCACTTGACAATATTTGAGGTTTAATTTAGGTATAAATAAGAAAACTACCTCAAAAAGGAATTTTAAAGAATTATTAGAATTTTGGTTAATTAAGGGATAATTAGCCAAATTCAATTATGAAAAATTCCTGGAGGCCTCAAATAATTGGAAAAAATAAGGAGAATTTATTTTAAGGTTAATGTGACCTTATAAAAATGGCTTCATACCCTAGAAATGGAAATTTTACCCCTAAAGAATATTTTATAGGCTTTTTATCCATGAATAAGGTAATTTATTGGAAATTATGAAAAAAAAATAGTTAAGGACCAAATTTGAGCTGGGAAAAATTAGGGAATTACTTCCTAATAAATGTGAATTTTTGATGATATCACATTAGTTATATGATCAAAGAATCTCCAAAAGGCAATTGTAAGTGATTAAATTCACTTAAACGAAGAATCAAGATTGGGCAAAGTATTTAGCTCAGGGGAGGAAAAGTATGTGGTCTCTTAAGAGGCCAAGTGGCGTGCTCAAGATGAAGAAAAATAGCAAGATGAAATTTCAATAGAATTTTAATAATACTAATGCAAATTTTATAAAAATAGTTATGATTTTTTGAAGTTGGACCACAAAGCTAGAAATTCGAGAAGGAATAGTAATTCGAGGATAAAAATGTGAATTTTGATTCATGGGCTTCAATTAATGAATCGTCTGAACCATAGTGCTTCCAAATGAATTGTAAGGGTGGTAAAATAATGGATGTAACATTTTAGTATCACAGCAGAGGTTCTGGCATTGGATAGAATGCTCTGCTCATTGATCTGTTACTAGTCTACCTAATAATGATTATAATCGATTTTAGTAGACTTGTTTAGAAGATTTTGCTTGGAAAATGAGCACAAAATTGAGGCAAGAGGATATGTCAGAGCAAAGGTTCAGACAAAGCCTGTAACAAAGTAAGAAATGGCTTATGCAACAGTGATCCAATGAAAGACATGAGTTTGAGGTGATTGCTCTAGAAGAACTTGCTCTTGTTTAGTCTGATCATGTTTGTTGATATTCAGTGCTCTGTGCATAGTTGATGATGTGCTAGATGCCTAACTGAAATGCTTGCTCAGCAAAAATGTTGAAAGGTTTGTGTATGCTGAGTGAGTATTGGGATTGTAGGCTTATTAACAAAGGTATGACCGTATGAATAAAAATGGTCAAAGAAATGAATTGTTAGAAAGAATACGACGAGTTAGGCAATTCTAAAAAAAAATCCTTCGGATAGATAATGAAGGGAACTAGACAAAGATGTGTTAAGATGTATAGTGACTATTTGGGAGTCATAGACTAGCCTCCAAGCTATGACTTTAGCATGCATGTATGTGGCTTCCTAGTTTGTTCTCTTTTCCTGGGCATAGTCACTATTTCAATGTATAATGTATAGTAAATGAAGTTCAGTGCTCATGAGAATCGGTGTGTGTAAAACAGACACATAGAGCTTTCCAAAAAGTCCTAAATCATGTATATTAGATGTTTGACCGATGAGTTATGATATTTTGAATTAAAGATGCAGGATCTGTCTAAAAACATAGCAGGTTTAGAAATTCAATGAATGGTATCACATGGACAATATCAGGCTAGAATGATTTCCTTATCACGTAAAGAACTTCAAAAGAATTCAAAATAATTTTAGAGCACCCTCATATGAGATTTCTAGAATTAGTTATGAAAGTTGGAACAAAAATCTGTACAGACCAATAGAATAGTAACCCAACAATAAAGATGCAAGTTTCTATTTATGGGTTTTGTTATTAATTCGCCAAAACCATAGTGCTTTCATTTGCGTAATAACAGTGAGGAAATGACGGATGTTACATTTTTCATTAATAGGAACAAGCCGTATTCACTAGTTGTTTATTATAACTAGGGTTAAGCTGTAAATTTATCCCGAAAATTTTCGATGAGGAGCAATGTTGTCCTGAGAGTGTTTTCAGATTCAATGTTGCCCCTTATTGTTAAGAAGTTAACAGTCAACATCAAACTTTTAACGGTCAACTATAGTTCTCTAACGGTATGGGGGCAACATTGCAACGTTCTTAAATTTTCCGGACACCATTGAACCTGAAGAAATTTTCCAGGCAACGTTGCCCCTCAACCTGAAAAAATTTTCACATTAACCCATGAAATTATATAAACACATACAAATACATACACTTGTAATAATTGTATACGTTCATAAACAAAATGGTACACATGAAGCAACCAAATTTAGTCAAAAGCACTTAAATTTATAGTTTTGAATTCTTGATTTTTAATAATTTCTATTTTCAGGGATCAACCAGCTTAATCCTAAAGGACAAATTGAAACCAAAAAAAAAAACATATTGAATCATGATCTCTAGAGTAACCTTTCCTATGTGTTCTCTTGCGGAAGTAAGCATCGTTACCCGTCCCCGATGACGTTAATCTGCGTTGGCCCATACATACTCCTTTGTTAAAATAATGTTTATAACGTTATTCTGGCATGCTTAATTTGTTACAATAATATAATGAAATACGATCTTGATGAAGGCAAACGAAATTGGGAAAACAGAACGTATATAAAATTGATGACGATATATAAGACAGAACATCAAGAAGGCTACGAGTATGATATTTGAAAATAGTGTAATCTTAAAAATGCATTACACAATACTGTATATACAATTATAATATAAGGGAGACGTCCTAGCTAGTAATATATGGCTCATATGATCTCATGGGGAGGAATGTTGTCATCAGCAGAAACATCCTTCATCGTCTTCTTCTCCCTTGTTTTGCAGGCAAGAAACCAAGTTATGACTTCCAATATGAGAGCCACGCAGCCCAATGAAACAATGACGCCAAAATAAGCATTCCTCCAACTATGGCCAGAGCTTGAAACGGAGAAGCCTCTGAACATGTTGATGATGGAGAGGACGATGACTCCATAGCCAATCACGTAGTGGAAGATGTTCCAGAAGGCTCTGAGCTTGTGATGTTTGTCAGGTCTGAGGAATATAGCAGCCAAGACCTGAACGGTTGCAGAGACGAACACAGCGATTCCAATGGAGGCGTGTACAAAACCAGAAGGTGACAGAGACGACAGAGATGGGTTTGACAAGAAGATGCCGAGAGCGAAGCCGACGGTGCCAACGATATAAGCAAGAATCTGACATGCTCTGTGCAAATGGAACCATGCTGATCCAGCAGCTTTGAATGTTTTTAAATAACGTCCCGTTATTGCTCCTGTTGGCATCATAATCCCCACCCTATCCCATTCAATATTCCGTGAACCTGGGCACACCAAATTCAAAATCCAATCCAACGGTTATTAATTAAGAGTTCATGAATTTAAATATTCAAAAAAGATTGATGATTTTAGCTGTGTCACGCTGTTATGGTTACTTTTGAATATTGCATAAACGATATACATAATCATTAAACTAATATAAATTAATCTTGAAAATACATTTCATATAGTAGTCACAAATAGAGAGCATAGGGAGAACAGGCTTACATTTGCATCTATCATAAACGATTTACGTAATCAACAAAATAATATAAATTAATTATGAAAATACATTTCACATACTACGTTAGAATAAAGAGGATAGAGAGGATAGGCGGCTTACTTCTACATATAGCATAAGCAATTTATATAATCACCAAGCGAAGATAAATTAATTACGAAAACACCTTTCGTACACTAGTCGCAATAAATTAAAGAGGACAGGGAGAAAAGGCTCACTTTTTCATATAGCACGAACAATTTACATAATCACCGATGTAATATAAATTAATCATGAAAAATACATTTCATATACTTGCATTAAATAAAGAGAATAGGGAGAACAGGCTTACTTTTGCATATAGCGTAAACAATTTACATAATCACCAAAGTAACATAAATTAATTATGAAAATACATTTCATATACTAGGTTATCGGAGAGGTGTAAGCCGCCATAGTTCCATCGGATTTCTGGAAAGCGACAAAAGCCTGAGAGCCCGCCATGCCTGCAGATGTTGGGTTAATAGCCCAAGCTATCCAACTCTTATGGTCGGCGTTGTTTTTCTTGAAAGCGATTCCGACGGAGTTTGAAGAAGAGCGGTAGGTCCAATAAAGAGAAGAATCAAGAACGGGTAGGTCTTTGCAGGCTAAAAATTTTGTGGCATTAGGAAACTTGAATGATTCGCAAGCTTGTGGTTGTGGTTGGGGCTGTGAGGCTACAGGGATGATGAAGATGAAGATCAGCGTAAAGAAGGGGGCCAAGAACAGGGAAAGATTGCAAATGAAAGCCATGAAAAGAGATATGATAGAGAAGAGGTAATAACGATGGACGAATGGTGAGTGCAGGAGAAGTAGGGTTTTAGGAATTGTAACCCCCTCCGTAATTATATCCGAAATACGCGATTAAAATGAAATAGAGACCAATAATAATCAAATAACATTTACTAACCCATCACGCGACGGGGTTTTCGCGAATACTTTTTGAAATCATTTATAAACATGGTCTCATATTCACATTTCGAATACAATTACTACACGAAGATAAATCACATTCATATAAATATCAGAGTGCACAACTTAATCATCCCGGCAATCCCGGGTACATACCTTCGCTAGAGATACACAGGGTACAATTGCCCATTACAATTCTTCAAATGGGGATTACACAATCTTATCTTGAAAGAGTCCTAGCCGCTCCCTCCACGAGCCACTTGCCCTGTCTAAATTGTTGGTAGGGGAGAGTGAGATTCGAGAGAATCTCAGTAGGAAACAGATACCATAATGCATGCATGATAGATGCTATGTGTATGACATGTTAGCTTTATTTAGATGCATACCCCATAATGATAATTCTGCATGCTCAATGTTTCATACAACAAGACTATGGCCACAGCGAAAACAGAAACAGAGCTTCATTTATTCAAATATGCTCTACACAATCAAGTAAAGCAATCACATACATCACTACACAAGCAAAGATATCGAATACATGCAAGTAAGGTAAGTCCCCTACCTCCAGTCTTTTCTCCTCGATTTGCGTGCCAGCAACTCGGGGCTTCACATTCGATCCTACAATGTCAAATGTACTATTTAGACACTTCCATAGTGTTTCTGGGGGTTATATGAGGCTATATTGAAAATTTACTTAAATGCCCCCGGGGACCCGGCCCGGCCCCACCGTACCCGGTCCGACTGTACTTTTCCTGAAATTTTGACATGGGCTATTCTGACATATTTTCGCCCAAGGAATCCATTTCCAGACTCAGAATTATTAAATTCAATTTCAATTTACAAATTTACCCTTGCCAGCCCCACTTTAAGGGTTTCAAGGGCGTTTTCGTAATTATGCTTTTTCGGCCTTTTCCGAAAAAGTGCCCAACTGTAACCCCACCTATTTTCGCCCACTGAATCCAATGGAATCATCAAATCATTGAAAATCCAACTCTAAAACCCATTTATAATGCTGGCCGAAATATATAGGTTTTAAGGGGAAAATTGGGGTTTTACGGTTTCGGCTCCGTAAACGCGTTTCTTTCTACTCCTAACCACTTTATTGACTATTCCATTAGGTTACAACTAACATTTAGTACCAATTTGGGCAGCATAACAGCCCCACACACCCATTTTCCATTTTTGAAACCAATGACAATCCGGCGAAATTTCACCGATTAAATTGTCCACAGCAGCCAGAATAGTCAATACACAAGAGTTTGGAAGTTACCTCAAGCTCCCACTAGCTTTTCCTTGTCTTGGCTGAAACCCTAGCTGTTTTAATACCAAAGGAAGAGCTTCCAAACCTTAAAGAACATAAAGGAGTAGCTTAGGATCGGAGTTATACGCGTTAGGAGCTAGATCATCGGAGAAATCGGCTTACCTTGCGAGTTCTCTTCCTCTTCTCTCTCTAAAACTCCCTCTCTCTCTTTCTCCATGGTGCTGCACGGTTTTTGGCTGATGGAGGAAGATGATGATGACTTTATAACATTTAGCTTATGTCATCTTTAATTATGATGATGTCATAATTCCAAAATTGGCATTTTCGGATTTTCTGGCAGATTTTCTGCCCAATCTTTGAAAAATCATAACTAATTCTAGAAACATCAAAATGAGGTGATCCCAAAGCCAAATGAAAGGTATTTAAGTTCTCTTCATTGGAAAAATATGATCCATTACTAGAAATCACCACAAAATTCCAGAATTACACAAATTTCATCACTGCCCCAAAACAGAGTCCATTTTCGACCTCAAACTTTGGACAGTAATATCTCCCAGTTCCCAAAACGAAATGGCACAAATTATATGTCCATTTTGAAGATTGAGATATGAACTATAAGACTGGAAAGTTTCAGAATTTTTAGACACCATTTGGTCATTCAAAACGTTCACAAAATCTGACAGCCTAGAATAGAGTTTCACTAGACAGCATTTCCAGTTTTGCAACCAATGTGTCCAATCCAATTTAAATCAATTCCAATGATTAAATACCACAACATGACACCATTTCCATCACAATACCCCATTCAATTCTTCCCTCTATTCTAAGTCAATTTGGATGTTAATCCACAATTGAACTCAAATACAGGGTTTTGGTGTTGCTCATAACACAAGCGACTACAATCCTCTTTATATTCTCTAAAAGGGTTCATTAATCACTAACCACGTCCACTTTTGTAGTCATTAACTCCTAATCACAATTTGGGATCTTGCTAAACCGGGGCTTAGCAATCCACTAATCTCAGGCTTATTCTCTATCCTCGAGTCTCAAAATTCGGAGTATTACAGGAATGATCTCTCATCCAACGCTAGCTAGTAATTTATAGAGTTATGTGGCAAGAAATTAATTGCTGAGAATCCTAATACAAATGGGATAACCGACTCTTTTCCTTACCCCGTGGATAACCGACTCTTAACCGATAGGTGATAACTTCTTCGTCAATATGATTGTTGTCAATAATATATATAAATATATATATTAACGTCGTGAAACAAGCTGCGGCTAATTTAATTTAAAAAAAAAAAATTGCAGGCTACCTGGTTGATATCTATCACTTCTTTTCCATTACTATTTGATTAATTTTACAAATATATATATATATATATAAATAAAATACCTGAGGTATACTTTAGTCAAGTTATTTTGCTCATCCAACAAGCTTATCAAAATAAGGTAAACTGATTTTTTCCCCAACACATCACAATCTTTCCCCAAGGTTCCCCTGTAACTCTCCATATTTAATTAACCAAAATCACTCTATTCTCAGTCAATTAAATAATTTTATTTTGATATTTTGTGTCTCCTATGTTTTATTAAATTTATATATAAATATTACCTTCTTTCATTTTTCTGTTTAATACACACTTTTATAAAATACACGCATACACATGTGTGTGTTTTTTAATTTCATGAGAAAAGTGATATATGGTTGGTCATACCAAGAAAGTAGGGAAAATATCAATTAGCCCATGTGGAAGCAATTTTATTTCAAGGGACCCCCAAAATATTATGAAATTTCACTGCAACCCATAAGTCAAAATCAAAGTAAGTGTTCTGGGTGAAAAAGACAATGATGCCCTTGCTTCTTTTTTTGAATTTATTTATTTGTTTTTAAATGCCCATATTTGTCTTGTAAATTTCTTTATTTATCTTGTGAATGACTAAAATTTTAAACTCCCCGGATTCTTTTAAATCCATTTATTTGTCTTATGAATTTTTTTATTTCTCTTGTAAATGACCAAAATGTTTTTTTGGATCCCTTTATTTATCTTATAAATCTCCATTTTTGTCTTGTAAATGCTCTTATGAAAAAAAAATAAAGTAAGGGCATTATTGTCTTTCCACTGACAAAACTTATTTTTTTTAATCTAGGGATACAATGAAATTTCAGAGTCTCTTAGAGGTCTACTGAAATAAAATTGCGTCTATGGGATTAAGTGGAATTTTACCAAAAAAGATAATACATGGTTGGTTCGATTTTTTAACTCAGTTATATGGCATGCATAACAGGTACTCCCTCCGGTCCTAATTATAAGACAAAGTTTACTTTTGTTAGAGAAATTAAGGAAGCCAATTAAATTACTTTAGAGTATTTTTATTTTTATTTTTTTCTCCGAACTAATTAATTTAACTAATAAACTAGTATATAATCTAAGGGTACTAAAAATATAAACACTATAAAGTAATTTAATTGGCCCCCTTAATTTCTCCAAAAAAGTCAACTTTGTCTTATAATTAGGACCGGAGGGAGTATTAGGTAACATTTTCCTTCATGCTTTTGTTTACATTTCAACTATTTGTATGATAGTTTCTTATATATGGGGCTGCTGAAAGATATACCAATAGCAATATTTTTAAAGTTAGATAGGACGTCAAACTAAAAAGGCTAGTGTGTCACAGTTAAAATGTTCTTAGATCAGTGGCATAAAAATTGAATTAAAAAACAATGTTATATACCTATATAATATTATATGGGTAAACATAAAGTATGAAAGTTAAATAAATTTTAAAAAATTATATTGTTTGACTGTATGGTTGACCATGGCTCAATCAGTCATAATTAGATAATTATTACTATTATAGAAGCAGTGATGCTTTGGCCCATCTAGCCAACCAAACCAACCAGAGGAAAGGTGACTTGGGATGATCCGGTGTGACTTGGGTGATCGGGTAACCCAATCGTAAGTTGGATAAGGGTGAGTTATTGGGCAACGAAAGTTTAGCTTTATATGACAAGCATGGCATCTTATTGGTTTTAGATGTTTGAATATGAAACATCCTACTGTTCAAAAAAAAAAATGAAACATCCTACAGAACTATCAATGAAATGAGCTACTTCAATTTGGGATTGGTTTTAGATGTTTGAATATGAAACATCCTACAGAACTATCAATGAAATGAGCTATGTCAATTTGGGTTGACATTCATAACACATCCCATCTAGACCTACATAGAGAATATATACTTTTATTCTTTTAAAAAAATATAATATATAAGTATAAAAAACCAGAATATATAAATCCGATAATGCACATATACTTGACCTCACCTTATTTTGGATTTAATCAGAATAATTTAAATTTAAATATTATTCTTGATAGAATCAACTTATTTTAAATAATTTTAAGCTGCGTGAAATATAGATTTAAGATGAATTTTGTTTTATCGAACGCAAGTATTTTTACAATGCTTGCAACCTCCCAAAACAAAATCTTAAAAGTTGCAAAATCACCTTTGAAGCGAGAAAATAATACCATGATAATTTTACAAAATATCGAGTTTGGGCCAATGAACTCATTCATTGATTTACGTGTGATATAAAAAATAAATTTAATTATATTTTTCATCTGTAGGGAGATGGTCAAAGATTGACAAAGGTGGTGCATGGTTGGGCTTTGTTGCAAGTAGAGGCTAAAAGAATAATAAATCACTGATCATATGATTTGTTTTGCATGAAAATTTAAAAAGAGAGTTAAATATTTTGAAAATTAGGTGTAGGGGCTGATTATGAATTTTGATTGCAAAAAAGGGCGGACATGAATAAAAGAATGTGGATGGGCATGAGAAAACATGTTAGTAGTAGTTGTTTCTTATTAAAAAAAAAGAGAAATCAACAAAAAAAAAAATTGAAAGAACTTCTAAATGTATTTTGTCATAATCTGGATTTAAAGCCTAAAAGTTCAAGAATTAGTAGAGCTGGGCAAACGGGCCGGCCCGGCCCTGCAGGGCCGGCCCGGCCCTGCAGGGCCGGCCCGTGACGGGCTCGTGCCTAAACGGGCCGGCCCGTTTAGGCCCGCGTCCTAAAAACAGCCCTTATTTGACGGCCCGGCCCGTTTAACTGAAGCCCGCGGGCTTCAAGCCCATTTAGCGTTTTCCCTCTCTTTTATGCCCCTAATGACTAAAATACATAATCTAACATATAAATATTATTAAAACTACTTAAAACATATATATAGCATCCATATTCAATAAAACATAAACACTAAAACCTAACAAACAAACCATAATTAATATCCATAACCAGTCAGACACTCAAACAAGTTCATAAACCACAAACAAAAGCCATAATCAAATAAGTCTACAAGAACAAGATCACAATCAAACAAGTTCACAAACTACAACCAAAGAAGTTCATAGCTACAATCAAACAATACGAATAATATTATCATTTTCTTCTCCATCACTATCAACGAAATTTGATTGTGCTTCACTAGAAGTAAGCTCCTCCTCAGCTTCAGGGGCAAAAATATCTAGCCTCTTCATAAATTTTTAGTTAAAATAATCATCTAATGTCCAAATTAGCCTTTTTTTTTAATTTTAAATGAATAAAACATTGTAGAAAATAAAATAAATTAAACCAATTAATAAGTGTTTGCTTGTTATTAATACTCTATTAGGAACTTAGGTGTCTCTCATATTGATAATTTAATATAATGATATTATATTTATTAATTTATTTTAAAAAAATATTAAATGGGCCTAAAAGGGCCGGCCCGCAGGGCTTCAGGGCTGGCCCTACAGGGTTTGCGGCCCTATAGGGCCGGCCCTTTTAGGCCCGCTTCCATTTTCAGCCTCTAAATTATAGGCCCGGCCCTTGACGGGTTCGGGCCTAAACGGGCCGGCCCGACGGGCTCGGCCCGAATTCCCGGCTCTAAGAATTAGTATGAATTAAATAGGCTACCAAACCTAATTAGGCAAGGGTCTCGAAAGATAGAATGATTCCCAGGGACCATGTAATATTAGGCCTTCTCGATTAAAGGTTAAACACATAATCAAGGGTTATGTAAAGGCCAAATAAAATAGTAGACTTTTCAAAGTAACATTTAACATGGTATATTTGTTGTCCCGGGTTTGGGCACAAGCGTAATTTCTAGAAATTACGGGTGAAAGGGTAATTTTGGATATTATGCCTGAAATTTCACGAAAAATCCCCGGAAACACAAGAAGTTAGAGAATAATTCACTTGACAATATTTGAGGTTTAATTGAGGTACAAATAAGAAAACTACCTCAAAAAGGAATTTTAAAGAATTATTAGAATTTTGGTTAATTAAGGGATAATTAGCCAAATTCAATTATGAAAAATTCCTGGAGGCCTCAAATAATTGGAAAAAATAAGGAGAATTTATTTTAAGGTTAATGTGACCTTATAAAAATGGCTTCATACCCTAGAAATGGAAATTTTACCCCTAAAGAATATTTTATAGGCATTTTATCCATGCATAAGGTAATTTATTGGAAATTATGAAAAAAAAATAGTTAAGGACCAAATTTGAGCTGGGAAAAATTAGGGAATTACTTCCTAATAAATGTGAATTTTCGATGATATCACATTAGTTATATGATCAAAGAATCTCCAAAAGGCAATTGTAGTAAGTGATTAAATTCACTTAAACGAAGAATCAAGCTTGGGCAAAGTATTTAGCTCAGGGGAGGAAAAGTATGTGGTCTCTTAAGAGGCCAAGTGGCGTGCTCAAGATGAAGAAAAATAGCAAGATGAAATTTCAATAGAATTTTAATAATACTAGTGCAAATTTTATAAAAATAGTTATGATTTTTTGAAGTTGAACCACAAAGCTAGAAATTCGAGAAGGAATAGTAACTGTTCGCTACCGCAAGTGCACGGATCGCGTCAAGTAATAAAGTGATAAGTAAGATCGTTCCCTCGAGGATTTGAGTAACAAATTAGTTGAGCAATAGTGTTAGTGAGTTTGATTAAGTTGCGCCAAAACAAAGTGTTGAGTGTGGAAAAAGAACTTTCAAAAGATATTTTGATAAAGACTAAAAATTACTGAACAATAATCTATTTCTTGTGAATTCAATCAATTTTAATAAACCTAGGATTGTTCATCCCATTTGCACTTCATAAACTTAATTTCCTTCCTCTGTAAGAATACTTTCATAGGTTATATATATGTCAGCCTAAGATTCACTAGCAAGTGATTAAGCTCTCTCAAGTCATAACCACATTTATACCCTCCATTAACATACACAATCTCTTGCCATAGTTAATGGAAAATAATCTTTAAATAACCACCTTAATTTTGACAATGCTAGGTTAATAACTATATCTCTATGTTATTAACTAACCATCCATTTAATTCTTAAACTTCAAGTCTAGCATAACTCTCCCCAAGTTCTACAATTAAACTAACTCTCTCGAGCTTAATCTAATTGAACAAATGATCCATTGTGCTGGCCAGTCACGGATATCAGCAAAAACAGGGGAAAATTAACATATATATACCATTGGGTACCAAAAGAAAGAAGGAATTAAGTTCAATCCATACAAAGGTTTAGAACAACCCTAGAATGAAAAACCTAGCTACTCATGTTCAAAAACAAATCACAAATATCAACATTCAGTCCAGCCATATCAGAATTACAATGGAGAAAGGGAATGAGTACAGAAAACCAAGAGAATCGGAGTTGGAATCTCTTTCAATCTTCAATCCCACTTGATTTCCTTGAGAAAACCCCTTTCCTTTGGTTGCAAATACTCCTTAGCCGTCTCACAAAACTTCTGAATGTCGAACTCCCTCTTATGTTTCAGCATCTTGCCTTTTAAATGACCTAGAAACAAAACGCACAGCTGCTGTTTTCGAGTTTTGGCTGCAGCCAGAAATTATTGGCCGCAGCCAGAAAACGCATTTTTGGCTCTGTCTGTCGTCTGGCTGCAGCCAGAAATGGCTTGGCTGCAGCCAGAAACTTTCTGGAGGTCTTCTGGCTGCAGCCAGCCAATTTCTTGGCTGCAGCCAAGCATCTGTTTTCAACTTTTTCAGCTTTTCCCCAGTGACGCAATCATTGCAAAGGGTGTTGTGCTTTCTTCCCAACTTCTTGATCAATGATTTGTGCTTCCATTGGCTCTTTGAGTGTCTCAAGTGTGATCCTACAAGCACAATGAAGTCTATACAAAACAAAGGGTGATGTATGATAGCAAAATATTCACATTTAATCAAAGAATTATTCCCTTTTTAACCAAACACTCATGGGGCACATTTCCTTCACACTTCACTCCTTATAAACCCCTTAATAAATCAGAAAGTGTGATAAATTGAGTGTAAATGTGCCATTTTGATATGCATTTCACAAGGCTAACAGTAACTCGAGGATAAAAATGTGAATTTTGATTTATGGGCTTCAATTAATGAATCGTCTGAATCATAGTGCTTCCAAATGAATTGTAAGGGTGGTAAAATAATGGATGTAACATTTTGGTATCACAGCAGAGGTTCTGGCATTGGATAGAATGCTCTGCTCATTGATCTGTTACTAGTCTACCTAATAATGATTATAATCGATTTTAGTAGACTTATTTGTAAGATTTTGCTTGGAAAATGAGCACAAAATTGAGGCAAGAGGATAAGTCGGAGCAAAGGTTCAGACAAAGCCTGTAACAAAGTAAGAAATGGCTTATGCAACAGTGATCCAATGAAAGACATGAGTTTGAGGTGATTGCTCTAGAAGAACTTGCTCTTGTTTAGTCTGATCATGTTTGTTGATATTCAGTGCTCTGTGCATAGTTGATGATGTGCTAGATGCCTAACTGAAATGCTTGCTCAGCAAAAATGTTGAAAGGTTTGTGTATGCTGAGTGAGTATTGGGATTGTAGGCTTATTAACAAAGGTATGACCGTATGAATAAAAATGGTCAAAGAAATGAATTGTTAGAAAGAATACGACTTGTTAGGCAATTCTAAAAAAAAAAATCCTTAGGATAGATAATGAAGGGAACTAGACAAAGATGTGTTAAGCTGTATAGTGACTATTTGGGAGTCATAGACTAGCCTCCAAGCTATGACTTTAGCATGCATGTATGTGGCTTCCTAGTTTGTTCTCTTTTCCTGGGCATAGTCACTATTTCAATGTATAATGTATAGTAAATGAAGTTCAGTGCTCATGAGAATCGGTGTGTGTAAAATAGACACATAGAGCTTTCCAAAAAGTCCTAAATCATGTATATTAGATGTTTGACCGATGAGTTATGATATTTTGAATTAAAGATGCAGGATCTGTCTAAAAACATAGCAGGTTTAGAAATTCAATGAATGGTATCACATGGACAATATCAGGCTAGAATGATTTCCTTATCACGTAAAGAACTTCAAAAGAATTCAAAATAATTTTAGAGCACCCTCATATGAGATTTCTTGAATTAGTTATGAAAGTTGGAACAAAAATCTGTACAGACCAATAGAATAGTAACCCAACAATAAAGATGCAAGTTTCTATTTATGGGTTTTGTTATTAATTCGCCAAAACCATAGTGCTTTCATTTGCGTAATAACAGTGAGGAAATGACGGATGTTACATTTTTCATTAATAGGAACAAGCCGTATGCACTAGTTGTTTATTATAACTAGGGTTAAGCTGTAAATTTATCCCGAAAGTTTTCGATGAGGAGCAATGTTGTCCTGAGAGTGTTTTCAGATTCAATGTTGCCCCTTATTGTTAAGAAGTTAACAGTCAACATCAAACTTTTAACGGTCAACGATAGTTCTCTAACGGTATGGGGGCAACATTGCAACGTTCTTAAATTTTCCGGACACCATTGAACCTGAAGAAATTTTCCAGGCAACGTTGCCCCTCAACCTGAAAAAATTTTCACATTAACCCATGAAATTATATAAACACATACAAATACATACACTTGTAATAATTGTATACGTTCATAAACAAAATGGTACACATGAAGCAACCAAATTTAGTCAAAAGCACTTAAATTTATAGTTTTGAATTCTTGATTTTTAATAATTTCTATTTTCAGGGATCAACCAGCTTAATCCTAAAGGACAAATTGAAACCAAAAAAAAAATATTGAATCATGATCTCTAGAGTAACCTTTCCTATGTGTTCTCTTGCGGAAGTAAGCATCGTTACCCGTCCCCGATGACGTTAATCTGCGTTGGCCCATACATGCTCCTTTGTTAAAATAATGTTTATAACGTTATTCTGGCATGCTTAATTTGTTACAATAATATAATGAAATACGATCTTGATGAAGGCAAACGAAATTGGGAAAACAGAACGTATATAAAATTGATGACGATATATAAGACAGAACATCAAGAAGGCTACGAGTATGATAGTTGAAAATAGTGTAATCTTAAAAATGCATTACACAATACTGTATATACAATTATAATATAAGGGAGACGTCCTAGCTAGTAATATATGGCTCATATGATCTCATGGGGAGGAATGTTGTCATCAGCAGAAACATCCTTCATCGTCTTCTTCTCCCTTGTTTTGCAGGCAAGAAACCAAGTTATGACTTCCAATATGAGAGCCACGCAGCCCAATGAAACAATGACGCCAAAATAAGCATTCCTCCAACTATGGCCAGAGCTTGAAACGGAGAAGCCTCTGAACATGTTGATGATGGAGAGGACGATGACTCCATAGCCAATCACGTAGTGGAAGATGTTCCAGAAGGCTCTGAGCTTGTGATGTTTGTCAGGTCTGAGGAATATAGCAGCCAAGACCTGAACGGTTGCAGAGACGAACACAGTGATTCCAATGGAGGCGTGTACAAAACCAGAAGGTGACAGAGACGACAGAGATGGGTTTGACAAGAAGATGCCGAGAGCGAAGCCGACGGTGCCAATGATATAAGCAAGAATCTGACATGCTCTGTGCAAATGGAACCATGCTGATCCAGCAGCTTCGAATGTTTTTAAATAACGTCCCATTATTGCTCCTGTTGGCATCATAATCCCCCACCCTATCCCATTCAATATTCCGTGAACCTGGGCACACCAAATTCAAAATCCAATCCAACTGTTATTAATTAAGAGTTCATGAATTTAAATATTCAAAAAAGATTGATGATTTTAGCTGTGTCACGCTGTTATGGTTACTTTTGAATATTGCATAAACGATATACATAATCATTAAACTAATATAAATTAATCTTGAAAATACATTTCATATAGTAGTCACAAATAGAGAGCATAGGGAGAACAGGCTTACATTTGCATCTATCATAAACGATTTACGTAATCAACAAAATAATATAAATTAATTATGAAAATACATTTCACATACTACGTTAGAATAAAGAGGATAGAGAGGATAGGCGGCTTACTTCTACATATAGCATAAGCAATTTATATAATCACCAAGCGAAGATAAATTAATTACAAAAACACCTTTCGTACACTAGTCGCAATAAATTAAGGAGGACAGGGAGAAAAGGCTCACTTTTTCATATAGCACGAACAATTTACATAATCACCGAAGTAATATAAATTAATCATGAAAAATACATTTCATATACTTGCCATAAATAAAGAGAATAGGGAGAACAGGCTTACTTTTGCATATAGGGTAAACAATTTACATAATCACCAAAGTAACATAAATTAATTATGAAAATACATTTCATATACTAGGTCACCGATAAAGAGAATAGGCTTACTTTTCTGATTAAAATCTTGGCGTTTTGTAGACTTGCATTATGATCAGAAACTTTGCCGGCGAGAAAATCTATGTGACCAAAAGATTTAAGGTTAGGTCCAGACAAGGCGTGAGAGAGCGGACTATCATCATCAGAAACAGGACCTTCTTGCCAAACATGATTCACCAGCTTTGAATTCCCAGGAAGCTTAAAGCTGGCGTATAAGATCATGGTGCCATCCTCAAAACTCGCAGAAAATTCATAAACCTCAAAGTTCAAACTCCTTTCCTCCAACATCGTTCTGTACGAGGTTATCGGAGAGGTGTAAGCCGCCATAGTTCCATCGGATTTCTGGAAAGCGACAAAAGCCTGAGAGCCCGCCATGCCTGCAGATGTTGGGTTAATAGCCCAAGCTATCCAACTCTTATGGTCGGCGTTGTTTTTCTTGAAAGCGATTTTGACGGAGTTTGAAGAAGAGCGGTAGGTCCAATAAAGAGAAGAATCAAGAACGGGTAGGTCTTTGCAGGTTAAAAATTTTGTGGCATTAGGAAACTTGTATGATTCGCAAGCTTGTGGTTGTGGTTGGGGCTGTGAGGCTACAGGGATGATGAATATGAAGATCAGCGTAAAGAAGGGGGCCAAGAAGAGGGAAAGATTGCAAACGAAAGCCATGAAAAGAGATATGATAGAGAAGAGGTAATAACGATGGACGAATGGTGAGTGCTGGAGAAGTAGGGTTTTAGGAATGATCTCTCATCCAACGCTAGCTAGTAATTTATAGAGTTATGTGCCAAGAAATTAATTGCTGAGAATCCTAATACAAATGGGATAACCGACTCTTTTCCTTACCCCGTGGATAACCGACTCTTAACCGATAGGTGATAACTTCTTCGTCAATATGATTGTTGTCAATAATATATATATTAACGTAGTGAAACAAGCTACGGCTACTTTAATTAAAAAAAAAAAAAAAATTGCAGGCTACCTGGTTGATATCTATCACTTCTCTTCAATTACTATTTGATTAATTTTACAAATATATATATATATAAATAAATAAAATACCTGAGGTATACTTTAGTCAAGTTATTTTGCTCATCCAACAAGCTTATCAAAATAAGGTAAACTGATTTTTTCCCCAACACATCACAATCTTTCCCCAAGGTTCCCCTGTAACTCTCCATATTTAATTAACCAAAATCACTCTATTCTCAGTCAATTAAATAATTTTATTTTGATATTTTGTGTCTCCTATTTTTTATTAAATTTATATATAAATATTACCTTCTTTCATTTTTCTGTTTAATACACACTTTTATAAAATACACGCATACACATGTGTGTGTTTTTTAATTTCATGAGAATAGTGATATATGGTTGGTCATACCAAGAAAGTAGGGAAAATATCAATTAGCCCATGTGGAAGCAATTTTATTTCAAGGGACCCCCAAAATATTATGAAATTTCACTGCAACCCATAAGTCAAAATCAAAGTAAGTGTTCTGGGTGAAAAAGACAATGATGCCCTTGCTTCTTTTTTTGAATTTATTTATTTGTTTTTAAATGCCCATATTTGTCTTGTAAATTTCTTTATTTATCTTGTGAATGACTAAAATTTTAAACTCCCCGGATTCTTTTAAATCCATTTATTTGTCTTATGAATTTTTTTATTTCTCTTGTAAATGGCCAAAATGTTTTTTTGGATCCCTTTATTTATCTTATAAATGTCCATTTTTGTCTTGTAAATGCTCTTATGAAAAAAAAAATAAAGTAAGGGCATTATTGTCTTTCCACTGACAAAACTTAATTTTTTTTAATCTAGGGATACAATGAAATTTCAGAATCTCTTAGAGGTCTACTGAAATAAAATTGCGTCTATGGGGTTAAGTGGAATTTTCCCAAAAAAGATAATATATGGTTGGTTCGATTTTTTAACTCACTCATATGGCATGCATAACAGGTACTCCCTCCGGTCCTAATTATAAGACAAAGTTGACTTTTTTGGAGAAATTAAGGAAGCCAATTAAATTACTTTAGAGTATTTTTATTTTTATATTTTTCTCCAAACTAATTAATTTAACTAATAAACTAGTATATAATCTAAGGATACTAAAAATATAACCACTCTAAAGTAATTTAATTGGCCCCCTTAATTTCTCCAAAAAAGTCAACTTTGTCTTATAATTAGGACCGGAGGGAGTATTAGGTAACATTTTCCTTCATGCTTTTGTTTACATTTCAACTATTTCTATGATAGTTTCTTATATATGGGGCTGCTGAAAGATATACCAATAGCAATATTTTTAAAGTTAGATAGGACGTCAAACTAAAAAGGCTAGTGTGTCACAGTTAAAATGTTCTTAGATCAGTGGCATAAAAATTGAATTAAAAAACAATGTTATATACCTATATAATATTATATGGGTAAACATAAAGTATGAAAGTTAAATAAATTTTAAAAAATTATATTGTTTGACTGTATGGTTGACCATGGCTCAATCAGTCATAATTAGATAATTATTACTATTATAGAAGCAGTGATGCTTTGGCCCATCTAGCCAACCAAACCAACCAGAGGAAAGGTGACTTGGGATGATCCGGTAACCCAATCGTAAGTTGGATAAGGGTGAGTTATTGGGCAACGAAAGTTTAGCTTTATATGACAAGCATGGCATCTTATTGGTTTTAGATGTTTGAATATGAAACATCCTACTGTTCAAAAAAAAAAAATGAAACATCCTACAGAACTATCAATGAAATGAGCTACTTCAATTTGGGATTGGTTTTAGATGTTTGAATATGAAACATCCTACAGAACTATCAATGAAATGAGCTATGTCAATTTGGGTTGACATTCATAACACATCCCATCTAGACCTACATAGAGAATATATACTTTTATTCTTTTAAAAAAATATAATATATAAGTATAAAAAACCAGAATATATAAATCCGATAATGCACATATACTTGACCTCACCTTATTTTGGATTTAATCAGAATAATTTAAATTTAAATATTATTCTTGATAGAATCAACTTATTTTAAATAATTTTAAGCTGCGTGAAATATAGATTTAAGATGAATTTTGTTTTATCGAACGCAAGTATTTTTACAATGCTTGCAACCTCCCAAAACAAAATCTTATTAAAAGTTGCAAAATCACCTTTGAAGCGAGAAAATAATACCATGATAATTTTACAAAATATCGAGTTTGGGCCAATGAACTCATTCATTGATTTACGTGTGATATAAAAAATAAATTTAATTATATTTTTCATCTGTAGGGAGATGGTCAAAGATTGACAAAGGTGGTGCATGGTTGGGCTTTGTTGCAAGTAGAGGCTCAAAGAATAATAATATCACTGATGATATGATTTGTTTTGCATGAAAATTTAAAAAGAGAGTTAAATATTCTGAAAATTAGGTGTAGGGGCTGATTATGAATTTTGATTCCAAAAAAGGGCGGACATGAATAAAAGAATGTGGATGGGCAAGAAAAAACATGTTAGTAGTAGTTGTGTCTTTTTTTAAAAAAAAAAACAGAGAAACCAACAAAAAAAAATTGAAAGAACTTCTAAATGTATTTTGTCATAATCTGGATTTAAAGCCTAAAAGTTCAAGAATGAGTATGAATTAAATAGGCTACCAAACCTAATTAGGCAAGGGTCTCGAAAGATAGAATGATTCCCAGGGACCATGTAATATTTAGCCTTCTCGATTAAAGGTTAAACACATAATCAAGGGTTATGTAAAGGCCAAATAAAATAGTAGACTTTTCAAAGTAACATGGTATATTTGTTGTCCCGGGTTTGGGCACAAGCGTAATTTCTAGAAATTACGGGTGAAAGGGTAATTTTGGATATTATGCCTGAAATTTCACAAAAAATCCCCGGAAACACAAGAAGTTAGAGAATAATTCACTTGATAATATTTGAGGTTTAATTGAGGTATAAATAAGAAAACTACCTCAAAAAGGAATTTTAAAGAATTATTAGAATTTTGGTTAATTAAGGGATAATTAGCCAAATTCAATTATGAAAAATTCCTGGAGGCCTCAAATATTTGGAAAAAATAAGGAGAATTTATTTTAAGGTTAATGTGACCTTATAAAAATGGCTTCGTACCCTAGAAATGGAAATTTTACCCCTAAAGAATATTTTATAGGCATTTTATCCATGAATAAGGTAATTTATTGGAAATTATGAAAAAAAAATACTTAAGGACCAAATTTGAGCTGGGAAAAATTAGGGAATTACTTCCTAATAAATGTGAATTTTTGATGATATCACATTAGTTATATGATCAAAGAATCTCCAAAAGGCAATTGTAAGTGATTAAATTCACATAAACGAAGAACCAAGCTTGGGCAAAGTATTTAGCTCAGGGGAGGAAAAGTATGTGGTCTCTTAAGAGGCCAAGTGGCGTGCTCAAGATGAAGAAAAATAGCAAGATGAAATTTCAATAGAATTTTAATAATACTAGTGCAAATTTTATAAAAATAGTTATGATTTTTTGAAGTTGGACCACAAAGCTAGAAATTCGAGAAGGAATAGTAACTCGAGGATAAAAATGTGAATTTTGATTCATGGGCTTCAATTAATGAATCGTCTGAACCATAGTGCTTCCAAATGAATTGTAAGGGTGGTAAAATAATGGATGTAACATTTTAGTATCACAGCAGAGGTTCTGGCATTGGATAGAATGTTCTGCTCATTGATCTGTTACTAGTCTACCTAATAATGGTTATAATCGATTTTAGTAGACTTGTTTGTAAGATTTTGCTTCGAAAATGAGCACAAAATTGAGGCAAGAGGATAAGTCGGAGCAAAGGTTCAGACAAAGCCTGTAACAAAGTAAGAAATGGCTTATGCAACAGTGATCCAATGAAAGACATGAGTTTGAGGTGATTGCTCTAGAAGAACTTGCTCTTGTTTAGTCTGATCATGTTTGTTGATATTCAGTGCTCTGTGCATAGTTGATGATGTGCTAGATGCCTAACTGAAATGCTTGCTCAGCAAAAATGTTGAAAGGTTTGTGTATGCTGAGTGAATGATTTGACCGTATCTTTGCGTCTTGGGGTCAAATACAATATTTTTAATCCAAGAATTGCAGTATAATGCAATACTCGGGTCGTCTCTCTTTTCTCAAGGAGCCTTTAATTGAATCCTAGGTAATACTAAATGTCATGTAAAAACAAATTCAATAAAAAAAGGGAAAATTGATTTTTTTTGGGCTTTTCTTGTTTAAAATAAAATAAAATAAATAAAAGAAAATATAATTTAATTAAATATATAAATAAACACACCACTCAAATTAATTTAAATCATAGGCAAAGTATATATATAAATCCCACAACACAAATTTAATCACACATTGTTCCAACAATAATCAAACAAAATATTTGAATAAGAAAAATAAAAACAACACTCCCCTGATTCTTAGATTCCATGTTCACGCAAGTCAAAAGTTGCAAAATGCATGATGATGTCAGCATACATATATGATGATGTCATCATGCATTAATCCAACGAACTGCAACACGTATTTCTCATTCGCAGATCCTCAAACTCGTGGCTCCAGGTGGTGTAACTCAAAATTTCAGCTGCCTCAATTTCTGCAACTCGGACTGGTGGTTGATGATGAAGAGATCGCCGGAATTGAGGAAGAGAGTGATGGGAGGTCGCCGGAAATGGGGGCCGGAAAACTACAAAACTTCACCAGAAAATTGGAAACAACACGGGAGTCACAGAAAAACCGATGGAAAATGATGATGCGGTATTTGCATGATGAAAGGACAATGGTAGGAAGAAAATAAGACACAACGGAGGAGAAAATGTTTCACAAAAAATCAAGCTTCGCCGGAAGTGGGGGCCGGAAAACTGGAATAGTTCGCCGGAAAATGCAAAACTTTCTAAACTATCACAGAGAGGAGATGAGGGTGCTGCACTTGTAGTTTTTTATGGCTTTTGGTGGAGAAGACCGAAAGTGATGGTGGTTGGGATGAAGGAGCTGCTGGACTGTGAACAAGATGATGGTGTGGTGATGAAAATGAAGAACGTGGTGGTAAGGAAGGTGCAGAGGCTGGTAAAGGTGAATGGTGGTGATGAAGGGAAGAGGTCAGTGGTGTAAGTGGTGACCTCGTTCTTACTTCAACTCCCCGTTCTGTAGTACCTCGGCAAAAGAAAATGGAAGAAGAAAATTTAAGAAGGAAGAGTTGCAGTCGGGATGCCTCCTGGTGGTGAAGATGGAGGTATATATAGAGAGATTGCCGTTGTCCATTTCCCTTCACCAACCATATTAGGTGCAGTCTGAAAGCAAGCTGCAACAGAAATCTTTCCGTGATATGCGCGTGCATATAATTTCTACGTCTTCCAGAAGTTCAATGAAAAACCCCCCAGATTTTGCTTTTCTGTCGGTTTGAATGTTGAATTTGTGGCTTGGGTATTGTTCTGTAATTTTCTCCAATAAATTTTCCTCATGAAAAAGCTGATGGGTACTTTCTGTAATTTGCTCTGGTCCTTTTCTATAATTTTCCTTGTATTCAGACTCCAAAAATCACCAATTGTGACCCAAAGCACTGCAATGCAAAAATTAAGCATAAGGTAGTATTAAAAGTTCAAGAGATCATATGTATAAATATTTAATAATTATGGCAATTTTACCCTTTTATTACAATTAATTCAATACAAATGCCTCTAATTAAAATGAGTGCTTAATCATGCGATAATGCCCTGGAAAATACATTAAGAGTCCCTATTTAATTAATTAAAAATATATAAAATTATGGTTAAATCAGTGAGTATTGTGATTGTAGGCTTATTAACAAAGGTATGACCGTATGAATAAAAATGGTCAAAGAAATGAATTGTTAGAAAGAATACGACGAGTTAGGCAATTCTAAAAAAAAAAAAAAATCCTTAGGATAGATAATGAAGGGAACTAGACAAAGATGTGTTAAGCTGTATAGTGACTATTTGGGAGTCATAGACTAGCCTCCAAGCTATGACTTTAGCATGCATGTATGTGGCTTCCTAGTTTGTTCTCTTTTCCTGGGCATAGTCACTATTTCAATGTATAATGTATAGTAAATGAAGTTCAGTGCTCATGAGAATCGGTGTGTGTAAAATAGACACATAGAGCTTTCCAAAAAGTCCTAAATCATGTATATTAGATGTTTGACCGATGAGTTATGATATTTCGAATTAAAGATGCAGGATCTGTCTAAAAACATAGCAGGTTTAGAAATTCAATGAATGGTATCACATGGACAATATCAGGCTAGAATGATTTCCTTATCACGTAAAGAACTTCAAAAGAATTCAAAATAATTTTAGAGCACCCTCATATGAGATTTCTAGAATTAGTTATGAAAGTTGGAACAAAAATCTGTACAGACCAATAGAATAGTAACCCAACAATAAAGATGCAAGTTTCTATTTATGGGTTTTGTTATTAATTCGCCAAAACCATAGTGCTTTCATTTGCGTAATAACAGTGAGGAAATGACGGATGTTATATTTTTCATTAATAGGAACAAGCCGTATGCACTAGTTGTTTATTATAACTAGGGTTAAGCTGTAAATTTATCCCGAAAGTTTTCGATGAGAAGCAATGTTGTCCTGAAAGTGTTTTCAGATTCAATGTTGCCCCTTATTGTTAAGAAGTTAACAGTCAACATCAAACTTTTAACGGTCAACGATAGTTCTCTAACGGTATGGGGGCAACATTGCAACGTTCTTAAATTTTCCGGACACCATTGAACCTGAAGAAATTTTCCAGGCAATGTTGCCCCTCAACCTGAAAAAATTTGCACATTAACCCATGAAATTATATAAACACATACAAATACATACACTTGTAATAATTGTATACGTTCATAAACAAAATGGTACACATGAAGCAACCAAATTTAGTCAAAAGCACTTAAATTTATAGTTTTGAATTCTTGATTTTTAAAATAATAATTTCTATTTTCAGGGATCAACCAGCTTAATCCTAAAGGACAAATTGAAACCAAAAAAAAAAAAATTGAATCATGATCTCTAGAGTAACCTTTCCTATGTGTTCTCTTGCGGAAGTAAGCATCGTTACCCGTCCCCGATGACGTTAATCTGCGTTGGCCCATACATGCTCCTTTGTTAAAATAATGTTTATAACGTTATTCTTTTTTTTTTTTTTTGGTTACAAGGGCAAGCAAAGCTTGAAGTTGATAGAAAACTATAGGCTAGAACCTATTAAGGGATCATGTGGTAACAATCCACGATCCAAATCAAAAAGGTGGATACATTCCACTGGAGGAAGTCCTAATTCAACGAAGTCATGTGGAACCCCGTGAGCCATTCTCGCTAAATAGTCTGCACAACTAATGCTCTCCCTGTGGGTGTGGGAAATTTCCAACTCCCAGTCGCTGTAAACAAGAGATCTGGTATCAACGATAATCTCATACAAAGGATGATCAGTATCACAATGAGTGAAAAGCAGGTGGACTGCTTGTAGAGAGTCAGTGAACAACTTGATCTTCTTGAGCCCCATCGTTTTACAAAGTAGAAGACCTCGCTGAATTGCATGGATTTCAGCAGCAGTTGGGAAAGTATGTCCTAACTTCTGCTGGAATCCGCGAATCCAGTTCCCCTGGTGATCCCGGATAACACCCCCGCAAGCAGCCTGACCATCTCCAATCACCGAACCATCCACATCAATACGATGAAAACCCGGATCCGGGGGGTGCCAATGAAGAAAACCTCGCTCTGGAATTTGGAATATCTGGTGACGATACCTGCCATTCTCCACCCCTTCCGAGAGATGGAATAAGCACCTGTGGACTATTCCCTTTGGATTATCTGATACTCCCTCAAAGGCTTGGTTGCAACGGTTTTTCCAAAGGAGCCAGCATGTGTAACTGAAAACTTTATGCCATTGCCATCTCGCCATCTTGTTGTTTCCTGGTGATTGATGTAGATTCAAATTGAGCCAGTCCTGCAAATTACCAGAGAAAAATATACTATAATATATAGGGTTAATTAAAGATGACCAAACTCTCAGTGCCTGCTCACAATCTCTCAACAAATGAAGGGTACTCTCCTCACCACCACACTGAAACGGACAGGTGTTTATAACGCTCGGGTTATGTCTTGCTCTCTGCTCGTTAGTCGGAAGCCTGTTATGGAAAACTTGCCACAAGAAAAATTTGACTCTTTCAGGAATTCCCCAGTGCCACAGAGACTGCCAGTGATGTTGGAGCCTAAGGCTGTGCTGATGATAAATCGCATCATAAGCTGATCTAACGCTAAAGTTCCCATCAGTAGCCTTCCTCCAGCAAACCCTATCTTCTTCGTTTCCAATAGGAGGTGAAACCAACAATATTTTGTCAACTACCCAGTTCGGAAGGAAAGAAACCCATTTAGCTCTATCCCAATGACCCGATGGAGTTGTGAAAGAACGCACAGAGGCATTCAGATCGATTAAGTGAAAGTTTTTGTCAACTAGGAGCTCGAGCGGCTGATCCACCGGGGCCCAGTAATCTTTCCAAGCTAACGTATTCCTGCCGCTTTTCAGACATATGCCAAGACCACTCTTGAAGTCTTCCCAGACAGCCACAATTCCACTCCAAACAGCAGATTGCTTGCGACGCCTCTGGATGAGAAGATCAGTAGGAGAACCACAAGAGTATTTTGTTCGCAGACATCTAACCCAAAAGGCATCCGGCTTTTTGATTAAGCACCAGCACAACTTCATAAGGAAAGCTTTATTTTGGCAATGCAAATCTTTTATTCCCAAGCCACCCTCATTTTTCCTTAGTTTAAGAACATCCCAAGCAAGCAGATGCAACTTTTTGGAGTCATCATGATGGTTCCAAAAGAAATCCCGGCTGAGCTTTTCAATAGCTGACAGCACCCCTTTCGGAACAAGAGTAGATTGCATCTGGTATTGCGGAATAGCCGAAAGGACCGATTTGATAAGGGTCGTTCGACCCGCCATACTCAGGAATTTACCTTTCCAGTTTGCCAACTTTAATTTCACCTTTTGTAATAACGGCGCAAACGTTCTCTTAACCATCCTTTTATGCAATAGGGGCACACCTAAATATTTCCCAAGATCTGCCGTCAATCCAACTCCAACAATCTGACTCATTTCATAAGCCCTGTTAAAATGGACGTTTCTTGAAACGAACATTTTGGACTTGCTCAGATTAATCCTGTGGCCAGAGACACGACAGAAAAGAGTCATAACATCGCGAATCTCAATCATCTGATCCATAGAAGCTTCCCCAAAGAGAATAAGATCATCAGCGAAGAAAAGATGAGAAATATTTGGGCCCGAAGAGCTCAATTTTAAAGGATGCCAGTTCCCCATCTCAACTTCTTGATGAATAAGTTGACCTAGCAGCTCCATGCAAAGGACAAACAGGAATGGACTCAGAGGGTCACCCTGTCTTATCCCTCTAGAGGGGTAAAAGTGATCTGAAGCAATCCCATTCCAGATAATGCTCATGGAAGGGGATGACACGCAAGTCATAATTATTTTAACAAAATCCGCTCCCAAACCAAGGCTGTGAAGAGTGAATTCAAGGAAGCGCCAGTCCAATCTATCAAAAGCTTTTTCCATATCCACTTTCACTGCAACGAATCCCTTGTTGCCTCTCTTGGAACGCATGGTATGGATAGCTTCCTGGGCAATAATGATATTATCCACCCCCTGTCTTCCTGATATAAAGCTACATTGGTTTTCAGCAACCAGATGATGCATGACCCCCTTAAAACGGTTGGCAATAACTTTGCTAACAATTTTGTAGCTCACATTACATAAAGAGATAGGCCTGAAATCCTTGAGAGAAGTAGGGTGATCAATCTTGGGAATTAAAGAGATGTTAGTATGATTAATATCCTGGATGACCTCCGGGTGCTCAAAGATCCTCATCACCAGCTCACAAATCTTCTGCCCAATAATATTCCACTGGGAATGGAAAAAATGGGGATTTAAACCATCCGGGCCCGGAGCTTTAAAAGCTCCCATCTCAAAGGCTGCATTTTTTATCTCAGTAGGGGAAGGAATACTTTGCAGCTGCGCCAATTGAAAACCGTCCAGAGTAGGAAATCTTGCCTGCCATGGAGAAAAAGGAAAGGAAGAGTTTTCAGCCGTGTAGAGATTCTTGAAATAGTCAAAAGCCATGCCTCTTAGAATAGTCTCGTCTGACACCCAGATGCCAGAATCATCTTTGAGAGCCTCAATCCTGTTCCTTCTCCTTTTAGCAGCAACACTGGCATGAAAGAATCTCGTATTCCTATCCCCGTCACCAATCCACTTGCATCTTGACTTCTGGAACCAAATCAATTCCTCTTGTAAAGCAATTTTGTGGTACAGATCCCAGAGGTGCTTTTCAATCTTGAATAGGCCATTAGGCCCGCCTCCTCGACTCCTGACACGGTCAATACCTTCCAGCCTACGAATGATATTTCTTTTTTTAACGGCCACGTTTCCCACCACTCTAGAGTTCCACTCCAAGGCATCTTTTGAGAAGCGCTCCTGACCTTGGATCCAACTTTCCCCATCCCAAGCATCTTTAACCACATCACTAAAGCCATCTTCAATACTCCAAGCCGCTTGATAAAGGAAATGACCACCCCTCTTGCGGCCAGTTGAGATATTCCTGTCCGCAACAACAATCACCCGATGGTCAGACTTGAATCTAAGATTATGGAAAGCTTTGGAGGAAGGATTTAAAATCTCCCAGTCAAAGTTACAAAACACCCAGTCAAGCCTTTCCTTGACACCGGTTTTCTCCCAAGTGAAGATATCCCCAACAACCGGAACCTCGAGAAGATTGCAACTATCAATACAATCTTGGAAATCCTTCATGGAGCTGAGAGCAGGAATAGCTCCACCATTTTTGTTACTAGGGTTAAGGAAGGTATTAAAATCGCCCAAAACCAGCCAAGGAGAGTTAACCGACTGCTTGATATCAAGCAACGACTCCCACAGAACCCTTCTCTTAGAAACACTAGTGTCACCATAAACAAATGTCAAGAGCGTGGAATTAAGGTTATTCTTAGGGGAGATCTTACAATGGAGAAGTTGAGAGTTCGAGGAGATGTAATCAATTTGGAATTCCCAATGGTTCCATAAAACCCAAATGCCCCCCGCAAAACCAGTGGCTTCAATTCTCAACCAATCATTGAAACCCAGATTTCTAACAACCTTGTCAGCTCTATTCCCACTAATTCTGGGTTCCACTAAACACATCACATTAATACCATATTTATTAACCACATCTTTCAATACACGTGGGAACGTGCGACCACCCGCCCCACGACAATTCCATGATGAGACAATCATAGATAAATAAATAAATAGATAAGAGGGGATGAGGCAACAGAGAGCTTACTTATCCGGAGGCTTGTCTTCCATCAAGACCACAACTTCCAGGTGGGACACCGAATGAGTCCTAGAACCAGGATCACCAATGACATCATTGGAGGCAGCACCATTAGGATGTAGAGGAGACAGACTTAACGGATTTGAAGAATCAGTAGCTTCCTGCTTCCCAAGTTTCTTAGTGTGCCGCACCTCATCATGAGCAATAAGAGCCTCACGGGTCTGGACATTCCTAGAAGAATTAAGAATTTGATCAGAATTTGAAGGCTCAAGCGCAGCCATTTCCCCCTGAGAAGGCCCAATATCGTGATTCTCTTTGCTGGCGTGATCCACTTCTCTGGCATGATCCTTTTCGCTGATCGAATTGATTACCGTCAGCCCACTAGAAGCTGCCTCACGGATCTGGACATTCCTAGGAGGAATAAGAATATGGTTAGAATTTGGAGGCCCAAGCGCAGCCTTTTCCCCCTGAGAAGGCCCAAAATCCTGCATACACCCTTTTATTATTTTGTGGGACCTTGACGTTGAGCCTTTGGAGAGCTTTGTTGACTTAAGTCCATCAATACCCACGTGCTTCTTTTTGCTGACGTGATCCACTTCTCTGGCATGCTCCTCTTCTCTGAGCGAATTGTTCACCGTCAGCCCACATGGAGTTGCCTCATGAATTACTTTGTGTCTCTTAACTTCAGCCCACCGCGTGGAGCCCACAGGGAAACCTTTCTTCCCTTTCCTTTGACCTTTACTCGTTAACTGCTGCACATCACGAGCCTTCCTCCCACCCTCGGTCCGCAGCTCACTCATCTCATCCGAAGGAGCTTTCATCAGGTTAGAATTTGAATTCAAAACACACACGGGGTCTGATCCTTCGATTGAGACATCCTCTGCCAAGGCGGCGAATTTAGACTTCGATGTTCTTCCCAAGTCACTATTTTCTGCAGAAACGGTATGGGTTAAGTCACCCACCACTGTCCTGTTTTCAGATCCTCTTGGTTTCCGTGCTTTGAAGACTTTGCAAGCGAGCATCCATGGACCAAAGAGCTCATCCTTCACCGATGAGCTATCTGGCGGAGGCACGGACGCAGAAGGAGCCTCGGACGTTGGGAGCAGTTCCTTCGAAGGTGCTTTGCTCACAGCTCCTCTAAGTTCCCCAGAAACCACCATCTTCGATGACTGGCAGTTGTCTTTCTTGTGCCCAAATTTGCCACAGGTAAAACAGATCAATCCCAGACCTTCATACTCTATATTAAAAATCGCTGCAGCAGATATAACTTTGGGAACCAATTTTTTCTGTAAATCAACCTCCACGCATAGCCTAGCAAATCGACCCCTGTTTACTACAGCTTCCTCCTCATCTGGATTTCTGATAGTGTTCATGTCCACTTTTAAGGTCTTCCCTACCATGTCCCCTAATCTCCATAAGCATTCTTTGTTGTAGCAATAAAGAGGAATCTGAGGAATCCTGATCCATGTCGCCACTCTACCCAGAGGATTTTTGAGAGGATCAAAATAGGGAGTCCATCTCTGAACTAAAATGCAGTGCTGAGCTATTGTCCAAGGGCCACCCAGAAGAATTTTTTTATAATGACTTTCCCACATATCTACCATTCTGAATTTAACTACATAGTAGTTATTGGGAATATCAATTAAGTCGAAATTGCTAAACTGCCAGATTTTCGCAAGATGTTCTTTCAATCTATGATAACTGAATTTAGCACCAAGGATAGTGATCACGAGGGACCTATTCCATGGTTTAGCCCAGCGATTAAGCTCTTCTTTGGACAATTCCATGGAAGGATAAACTTCCATAAGCTGCTTAATCTCATCCGATGGAACAGGAAGATCCCAGGTTTTATCAAAAAACTCAGAAATATTAGCTTCGTCTCCTGCGCTGGGAATAACATGAGAACTCCCATTAAAACCTGATCCCTTACAACCCGAAAGCATGTCTTTGTAAGAGATAGCCTTCACGGAATTGCAAGGAGGGCAGAGCAAGCTTGAACCCACCAGCTCCGCTTCTAAGCTAGCAGGATCAGGGAAGCTTGGATGAAACCCCAGGGAATCATTCGCGAAAATAGCAGAAGATGCAACCAGATCAGCAGGATCATTAGGGTCCAACATCTTCCCCGGCGGCGAGACCAGGACGCCGGGGTCAACCTTCGGGAGCTAATCTTCACGGGCACGAGTACCAATACACAGCTTCTCACTCTAACGGGCAAGCCACAATAACATACAAATATTCTTTTATAACGTTATTCTGGCATGCTTAATTTGTTACAATAATATAATGAAATACGATCTTGATGAAGGCAAACGAAATTGGGAAAACAGAACGTATATAAAATTGATGACGATATATAAGACAGAACATCAAGAAGGCTACGAGTATGATAGTTGAAAATAGTGTAATCTTAAAAATGAATTACACAATACTGTATATACAATTATAATATAAGGGAGACGTCCTAGCTAGTAATATATGGCTCATATGATCTCATGGGGAGGAATGTTGTCATCAGCAGAAACATCCTTCATCGTCTTCTTCTCCCTTGTTTTGCAGGCAAGAAACCAAGTTATGACTTCCAATATGAGACCGAGAGCGAAGCCGACGGTGCCAACGATATAAGCAAGAATCTGACGTGCTCTGTGCAAATGGAACCATGCTGATCCAGCAGCTTCGAATGTTTTTAAATAACGTCCCATTATTGCTCCTGTTGGCATCATAATCCCCCACCCTATCCCATTCAATATTCCGTGAACCTGGGCACACCAAATTCAAAATCCAATCCAACTGTTATTAATTAAGAGTTCATGAATTTAAATATTCAAAAAAGATTGATGATTTTAGCTGTGTCACGCTGTTATGGTTACTTTTGAATATTGCATAAACGATATACATAATCATTAAACTAATATAAATTAATCTTGAAAATACATTTCATATAGTAGTCACAAATAGAGAGCATAGGGAGAACAGGCTTACATTTGCATCTATCATAAACGATTTACGTAATCAACAAAATAATATAAATTAATTATGAAAATATATTTCACATACTACGTTAGAATAAAGAGGATAGAGAGGATAGGCGGCTTACTTCTACATATAGCATAAGCAATTTATATAATCACCAAACGAATATAAATTAATTACGAAAACACCTTTCGTACACTAGTCGCAATAAATTAAGGAGGACAGGGAGAAAAGGCTCACTTTTTCATATAGCACGAACAATTTACATAATCACCGAAGTAATATAAATTAATCATGAAAAATACATTTCATATACTTGCCATAAATAAAGAGAATAGGGAGAACAGGCTTACTTTTGCATATAGCGTAAACAATTTACATAATCACCAAAGTAACATAAATTAATTATGAAAATACATTTCATATACTAGGTCACAGATAAAGAGAATAGGCTTACTTTTCTGATTAAAATCTTGGCGTTTTGTAGACTTGCATCATGATCAGAAACTTTGCCGGTGAGAAAATCTATGTGACCAAACGATTTAAGGTTAGGTCCAGACAAGGCGTGAGAGAGCGGACTATCATCATCAGAAATAGGACCTTCTTGCCAAACATGATTCACCAGCTTTAAATTCCCAGGAAGCTTAAAACTGGCGTATAAGATCATGGTGGCATCCTCAAAACTCGCAGAAACTTCTTAAACCTCAAAGTTCAAACTCTTTTCCTCCAACGTCGTTCCGTACGAGGTTATCGGAGAGGTGTAAGCCGCCATAGTTCCATCGGATTTCTGGAAAGCAACAAAAGCCTGAGAGCCCGCCATGCCTGCAGATGTTGGGTTAATAGCCCAAGCTATCAACTCTTATGGTCGGCGTTGTTTTTCTTGAAAGCAATTTCGACTGAGTTTGAAGAAGAGCGGTAGGTCCAATAAAGAGAAGAATCAAGAACGGGTAGGTCTTTGCAGGCTAAAAATTTTGTGGCATTAGGAAACTTGTATGATTCGCAAGCTTGTGGTTGTGGTTGGGGCTGTGAGGCTACAGGGATGATGAAGATGAAGATCAGCGTAAAGAAGGGGGCCAAGAACAGGGAAAGATTGCGAAAGAAAGCCATGAAAAGAGATATGATAGAGAAGTGGTAATAATGATGGACGAATGGTGAGTGCAGGAGAAGTAGGGTTTTAGGAATGATCTCTCATCCAACGCTAGCTAGTAATTTATAGAGTTATTTGCCAAGAAATTAATTGCTGAGAATCCTAATACAAATGGGATAACCGACTCTTTTCCTTACCCCGTGGATAACCGACTCTTAACCGATAGGTGATAACTTCTTCGTCAATATGATTGTTGTCAATAATATATATGAATATACATATTAATGTCGTGAAACAAGCTGCGGCTACTTTAATTAAAAAAAATTGCAGGCTACCTGGTTGATATCTATCACTTCTTTTCAATTACTATTTGATTAATTTTACAAATTTATATATATATATATATATATATATATATAATACCTGATGATATTT
Source organism: Inga oerstediana (assembly GCA_963210345.1). Classification (NCBI taxonomy): domain Eukaryota; kingdom Viridiplantae; phylum Streptophyta; class Magnoliopsida; order Fabales; family Fabaceae; genus Inga; species Inga oerstediana. The sequence goes on from OY723405.1 coordinate 31,244,534, forward strand.
TTATGTTGTTTCTATTAATTCTTTTTATATTAAAAATATTGATGTCCAAAAATCTGAGAGCTAAGGGATAAATCAAAAGGTTTTTAATGGGGCCTACAAACGTATAGTCGGTTACCGTTTGATAATATCCTTGTACTCATAATAGTATTTGAACCCCATGATTGCCTTATGACATGAGAGCCATAATTTTACCAAGTACTAATTCAGTCTAGCTCTTCTGTATTTGTTTTGGACTTGATATTGGTCTTATGAATCTAAGATCATATGTATTTAATTTAATAGTTGTGACTTACTTTTCTTTGAGTAACACATCGAGTTTCATGATTCTTTTTTAATAAAAAAGTTGATGAATATGGTATTTTCTGGACACCATTGAACCTGAAAAAAATTTTCAGGCAACAATTCCCTATTGATACTTCCACAATAATAAGCAAGGAAAGAGAATGAGGGAATTAAAGAAGATGAATATGATATTTTAGAAAATATGTGTTATATTAAGCACCCAAGGGATTTCTTTTTTCCTAACACAGTAATATATGTACTATTTTGTTAAGGGTGGCTGGTTTGGTTACATGAATTGATGCGTATTTATTAGGGAAAATCACTCAAAGGTCCCAAGGACAAAAAAAACAACAATAAAGTCCCTATGAAAATTCTAAAATCAGAAAAGTCCCTAGAGACTTTTGTGTGATTAATTTTCAAGGTGAAATGACAAAGTTGCCCCCAAGGAATTTGCTAAACGAAAGGCACAGGAGAAGGAGGGAAGGCGCGGTTTTTCTCATTAATGAGAAAGAGGAAATGGACGAACAATATAGGTTGGAGCTGCACATGAAATTCTTGTCAGAATTGCACATTTCCTCCTATTTCTTCTACTTTTTGGGTGTACTAATGGGCATTTGGGAGTGCTGAAGTAGAGAAAATGTGTTCTATACATACCTGGCACAAAAAAAGTATAAATGTGGGGCAAATATGTGAATATCTGTTATGATTACCAAACTGTGATCTTTTATGAGTTCTTTGTGTTAAAAGGATAAAAATTCAATCACAGCTGGAGCCAGAGAAAGCCAAACTCAATGAAAAGAAAGTGAAATGGAGTTGAAGCCATCAACCATGCTAGGGAAATGCAAGAAGTGATGAGAACAGATCTTGGCAAGGGACAAATTTGCATTGCAGGGTTTCTGGCTGCAGCCAACATGAGGTCAGAAACACACTAGCCGCAACCAAGTATCCTCTAGGCCGTGGCCAACCAGTAGTCAGTAACTTACTAGCCGCGGCCAACACAATCACTGGTCGCAGCCAACAACATCACAAAAGCTCACTGGCCGAGACCAAGTATATTCTGGCCGTGGCCAACATCCGATACAGCTGCTATGCGTTTTGACATTCAGGGCGTATAAATGCTGAAACCAGAGACTGATAAGGGGGCTCCTGATCTGAAAATACCTATGGAGGTGGTTGTGTCACTCCATTGAGCTTGGGTGTGCCAAAAGCAAGGGAAATCAAGGGGAGATTGAAGATTGGCAGAGATTTGAGCTGGTGTTCCTTGGTTTTGCTGATTTCTTTCCCTTTCTTCTTCATTTTGCTGATATGGCAGTTCATGCTCTGTATCTTTGTATTGATTTCTTGAATATGAGCAGCTAAACTTTTATTCTGGGATTGTTTATGAACCATTTTATGGATTAAACTTGATTCCTTCTTTCTCTAAGTATCTAATGGCATATATATGTTGATTTTACCTTGTTTTCACTGCTATTCGTGACTGGCCATCACTGTGGATGATTTGTTCAATTAAGTTAAGCCTGAGAGAGTTAACTTAATTGTAGAACTTTGGTAAAATTATGCTGGACTCAAAGTTTAGGAACTAAATGGATGGTTTATTAGTAACATAGAGATATAGTTACTAGCCTAGCATTGTCACATTAAGGTTGATGCCTAATGAATACTTTCTCTTAACAGTAGCAAGAGATTGTACATGTTAATTGAAGATGCAGAGTTGGTTATGACTTGAGAGAGCTAATCAAACGCTTGTGAACCTTAGACTAACATATATATATCCCATGGAAAGACTCTTGGAGAGGAAATAAATCAAGTTTATGAAATACAAAGGGGATGAACAATCCTGGGTTTATTACAACTGTTGAAATTACAAGGATCAGGTTTTTGGTTCAGTAATTCTTAGTTTTTACAAAAATATCTTTTGAAACTTCTTTGTCTACACCAACAACAAGTTTTGGCTCAACTTAATCAAATTCACTAAGCCCATTGCTTGACTAATTTGTTACTTAAATCCTCAAGGGAACGATCTTACTTATCACTTTACTACTTGACGCGATCTATGCACTTACAGTTGCAAACAAGTTTTTGGCGTCGTTGTCGGGGATTGGTTTAACAAAGCCTTTAGTTGACCTTAGACTTGTGATAGCAGACTTCGCTTGAGCTTTTAGTTAGGTTTACAATTTTTCTTTCCTTCTTTTCTTTGTTAATTTTGTTTTAATTTGATACTTGCTGGCTTGTGCCTCTTGTAGGTACCATCTCGGTACATGTAACACTTGCACCTGGACGGATTGATAGTATTACTTGACAGATTACCTCGCATTGAAGAAGAGACTAAGTTAGAGGAGATTGAATCTGAATCTGAAACAATGGTAGATGAATATGATAGGGCTATCGTTAATAACTTCACTAGCAGGAATATACGGGGTACTCAATCTTGCATTCAGATGCCGGAGATGAAGCACACAATGCTTTAAATACATGGGTTATACCATGGTCTCTACAATGAAGATGCCAACAAGCACTTGATATACTTCTTGGAGGTGTGTGATTCCTTCAAGTAAAATGGAGTGCCCTAAGATGTGTTGAGGCTATGGCTATTCCCTTTCTTTCTATAAGGGAAGGTGAGAGATTGGTTCAACAATCTCCTGGAAGGATCCATAACTTCCTGGGATAATCTTGAGGCTAAGTTTAGAGCTCGATTTTTCTTTGACGATAAATCTGTGGAAGATAGGGATGAGTTTCTAAGCTTTAGACAACAGTCGGATGAGCATCTTTATGCCGCTTGGGAGATATACAAAATGTTAATAAAGCAATGCCCTAATCATGGGGTGGACAAGTAGGTAGAAATCCAAATCTTCTGTACGCGCCTTAATCCTCAATCTAAGGCGATGGTTGACTCTATGACTAATGGAGGTTACCAGAATGTTCCTGTCAATGAGGTCTTTAAGCTTTTAGATCAACTATCTACAAACAATACTCAAGGCAATGATAAAAGGATTACCCAAGCCGTACCTACTACAAAGAAGACTCTTCATCACAAATTGCCACAATCTTATCCTCTTTGAACAAGTGTTTCGATGTACTAAAATCTCAAATGCAAAAAAGCACTTCTTATAGCGTGCATTCTGTTCATGCTACTCCTATTATATGTGAGCAATACAATGATGTCCACATGCCCGACCATTGCCTTCTTTATATGGGTATTGAATCTATCAACTATATGGGTAAATTTCAACCTCCTTAAGGTAACCCGTATTCACAAACTTACAATCGTACTTAGAGAGCTCACCCCAACTTCTCTTGGAGTTAAGGTAACACCTTGAATCCACCACATGAGTCTACTTCTGGCACTAAGCCTTTTCCTCTACCAGGTTTTCAATTGCAATCAAGGCAAGTTCCTGTAAAAGAAGAGGAATCTAAGATGGACAAGATGCTAGCCCGGATTTTGTCAGAGGTAGAATCTTCAAGGGTAGAGAGTAAGGCAACATTTTCTCTTCATGAAACTACAATTAAGAACCTTGTAGTATAAGTGGGACAATTAGCAATACAAGTAAATGTTATGGCACGAAATGGTCTGCCAAGTGATACCATCCTTAATCCAAAGCGAGGTGGAAAAGAGGAATGCAAGGCCATTAACTTGAGAAGTGGCAAAGTGATACCGGATATGCCTAACTCAAGTAAGACTAGCCCGAAGCAAGATAAGCAAGTGGATATTGAGATTGATGATGAAGAAGCGATGACTCAAGAAAGTATAGTGGAAGAGGATGACACTAGAAAGAGAAAGCAAACTGAAGGAGGTTTGGATGATGTGGTCAAGAACACAAAGGGGGAACAAGAGATGAATAATGAGAAGAAGAGAAAGACACCAACTCCACTATCATGCCACCACTACCATTCCCTCAACGATTCAAGAATAAAGAGGAAGATGCTCAATTTAAAAAGTTTTTTAACATGTTCAAGAACCTCCATATGAACATTCAGTTTGCCGAAGCTTTAGAGGGCATGCCTAAATATGCTAAGTTCCTTAAGGATGTGTTGTCCAAGAATAGGTGATTCAATGAATTTGAAACCGTGGCATTGACTAAAGAGTGTAGTGTGGTTATTCAAAAGAAGTTACCTACTAAGCTTAAGGATCCGGGAAGCTTATACATTCCTTGCAATATTGGGACTAACTTCAATGGTAAGGCTCTATGTGACTTGGGTGCTAGTATTAACTTAATGCCTCTAGCTGTTTTCAACCAATTGGGGTTAGGAGAGCTAAGGCCTACCACGATAACCCTTCTCTTTGCTGATCAGAGTATTTCTAAACCTAGAGGGATTGTTGAAGATGTCCTAGTTAAAGTAGACCCAACGGACTTTATTGTGCTTGATTATGAAGTTGACTGGAAAATCCCTCTCATTCTTGGCCGTCCATTCTTAGCCACAGCAAAGACTCTCATTGATGTAGAAAAGGGTGAGATCACTTTGAGGGTTGATGATGAAAAAGTGATATTCAATATGTCAAAAGCTTTGATGTTTCATGATGATTCAGTACAATGCTCTTTTGTCGATATATTAGAGTCAATCATTCCTCAAGAATCATATGCGTCCATGATCAAAGACCCTTTAGAAGCATTCTTAATTGGTAAGAGGAGTTTGATGAGGAAGCTATTGAAAATCTCTTTCATATGGAAGCATTCCCTCACTCAAGGCCAAGGACTTTTGAGCTACTTGAAGTGTCTGATGCTTTAAGTACCCTTTGAAGCCTTCTATTGAAGTTCCTCCAGTTTTAGAGTTGAAGCCTCTACCTTCTCATCTCAAGTATGTTTACTTGGGGAATTCCAATACTTTACTGGTTATTGTCTCTTTCGTTCTCTCTAATTTGTAAGAAAAGAAGCTCCTACGAGTTTTGAGAAAGCACAAGTGTGTTATTGGGTAGACTATAGCCGTATCAAGGGATAATCCCTTCTATTTGTATGCACAAGATTCTATTGGAGGATGATCACAAAACTTCTATTGAGCATCAGAGGCACTTGAACCCAATTATGAAAGAAGTGGTTAAGAAGGAGATTCTCAAATGGCTCTAGCTGGAATTGTCTATCCCATCTCTGATAGTTCATGGGTAAGCCCAGTCCAATGGGTCCCTAAGAAGGGTGGCATGATTGTAGTGGGTAACACTCAAAATGAACTGATTCCCACTCGTACGATGACTGGATAGCGGGTGAGTATGGATTACCGGAAGCTTAACATTGCTACAAGGAAGGATCACACTCCTTTACCATTCATTAATCAGATGTTGGAAAAGCTAGCAGGTCAAGAGTTCTTTTTCTTCCTCAATGGTTATTCCAGATACAATCAAATTGCCATAGCCCCAAAAGACCAAGAGAAGATGACTTTTACTTGTCCCTATGGTACATTTGCTTTCAGAAGAATGCCTTTTGAACTATGCAATGTGCATGATGTCCATTTTTGTTGATATGATTAAGAAGACTATTGAAGTATTTATGGACAATTTCTCTGTTTTTGGTCCATCTTTCTATTCTTGCTTGGATAATTTGGATGCAGTGCTTAAATGATGTGAAGAGACCAATTTGATCCTCAATTGGGAGAAATGTCACTTCATGGTGCAAGAAGGCATTATACTTGGCCATCAGGTATATAAGAAGGGTTTGGAAGTGGATAGAGCCAAAATTGCTATCATTGAGGAATTACCTCCACCTATTAGTGTGAAAGGTGTCCACAGCTTCCTTAGTCATGCCCAGTTTTACCAGAGATTTCTCTAAAATTTCCAAGCCACTGTCCAAGTTATTGGAGAAGGATGTGGAATTCAAGTTTGATAATGAGTGCTTACAAGCCTTTGAGGAGTTAAAGAAGCATATCATTTCAGCTCTTATCTTAGTAGCTTCGGCTTGGGTTTTACCTTTCATCATCATGGCTGACGCTAGCGATTATGCTGTCGGTACTGTTCTTGGGCAAAAGGCAGAGAAACTCTTTCACCCCATTTACTATGCCAGCAAGACTCTTGATTATGCCCAACTTAATTACACCACCACTGAGAAGGAGTTACTTGCTATAGTCTATGCTTGTGAAAAGTTTTGACCGTACATTGTGGATACTAAGGTCATTATCTACACCAATCATTCAGCTCTAAAGTACCTACTTATGAAGAAGAATTCTATGGCCAAACTAATCCGATGGGTGCTTCTACTTCAAGAGTTTGACTTGAACATCATTGATAAAAAAAGGCACCAAGAATCAAGTGGCGGATCATCTCTCAAGGTTGAGTACTAAGGCTCAACTCGATAATTATGATATAATCAATGCATCATTCCCGGATGAGCAGCTGTTCTTTGTTGATAATTCATCCACACCATAGTTTGCTGACTTTGTAAACTACTTAGTTTATGGAGTTTTACCTTCGGATTTCAATTCTCATCAAAGGCATAAGTTTTTACATGAGGTGAAAAAGTACTTTTGGGATGAGCCCTACTTATTCAAGAGATACCCCAACCAACTCATTTGAAGGTGTGTCCCAGAAAATGAACAAGAGTGCATTTTGCATTATTGCCACTCTTCTAAATATGGTGGCCATTTTGGAGGAGAGAAAACCACCGTAAAGGTTATTCAAAGTGGGTTTTATTGGCCTTCTTTATTCAAGGATGCATATGCATTTGTTCTTCATTGTGATAGATGCCAAAGAGTGGGAAACATCTCTAGAAGGAATGAGATGCTATTGAATAGTATGCTTGAAGTTAAACTTTTTGATGTTTGGGGGATTAACTTTATGGGTCTATTCCTTTAGTCATTCAACAATGAATATATCTTGGTTGGAGTGGACTATGTCTCTAAATGGGTCGAAGCTACTGCATGTGTAACTAATGATGCCAAGACGGTGTTGAAATTCCTCAAAAAGTACATCTTCACAAGATTTGGTATACCAAGAGAGATTATCAATGATGGTGGTTCACATTTTTGCAATCACTAATTTCAAGCCTTGATAAAGAAATATGGCGTCAAGCACAAGGTGGCATTGCCCTAACACCCTCAAACCAATGGCTAAATGGAAATTTCCAATTAGGAGATTAAGAACATTCTTGAAAAGATGGTTAATATTACTAGGAAGGATTGGTCTTCCAAGTTGGATGATGCTCTATGGGCCTACCGAACGGCCTACAAAACGCCTATTGGTATGTCTCTATATCACTTGGTGTTTGGGAAAGCGTGCCACTTACCAGTAGAATTAGAGCATGGGGCTTATTGGGCACTCAAAAAGCTGAATTTAGATCCTCAAGCTGTGGGAGACAAGAGGTTACTTTAACTTAATGAGTTGGATGAATTTCACCCTAATACCTATGAGAACACAAGGCTTTATAAGGAAAAGACCAAGAGGGACCATAACCGCAACATAGTTCCTAAGAGTTTTGAAGCTGGTCAAAGGGTTCTCCTTTATAATTCCAAGCTGAGGTTATTTCCGAGAAAGCTGAAATCTCGATGGTCTGGTCCATTCACGGTGGTTCAAGCATCCAAATTTGGTGATGTGGAGGTGGAAAATGAAAAGGGAGAGCGATTCAAGGTTAACAGTCAGTAGTTGAAGCATTATTGGGGAAGAGATGTGGATAGGCTAGTATCTACTACCTACTTATTTAATAAAGAGTTACCAACATAAAGAGTCAGGCTAAAGACTATAAACTAAGCGCTTCTTGGGAGGCAACCCAAGTTCTTAACTCCATCTCTTTAGTTTCTTTGATTTTGGTATATTTTTTGTAGATTTATGTTTGGTCTTTTGCTTTTGCAGGAAGGAGAGGAACCCCAAATAGAGAAAAGAAGAGAGCTAGAGGATACAAAGGAAGGGTGGTGACTTTTGGTATTGGAAAGACATGTTTCAGGAAAGTTCCTCAATCCCCATAAAACCTAATCTTAGATGATTGTGACTTGATTTGATGACCTTCACTTACTTCTCTAACAGCTAACAAAAGTGTATTCATGGTTGTAGTATGAATTAGAGATGCACTGTGCATTGTCTTTTCTTAATCCTGTCAAATTTCTTTTATGCATAGTGAATTCTGGATTATGGATGCATTTTGATCAAGAAGAATTGTGCTCAAATGTGTATTCTATTGATGGTTGTTGATTGTGTGTGAATCAAAAGGAAGTTATGGTGAAAGTAATTCAGCTTTGGCATTATGTGTTTATGATCATAAGGTAGAAAGCATAATATTTTTCTATATATTCCTGTGCAAGACTGATATCTGATGAAACTGAGAATACTATCCGCGGCCCAAAAATGCATAGAAGGTCTTGGACCGCTGCCAAGGGATATGTTGGCCACGGCCAATAGAAGCACAGAGAGTTTTAAGCCACGGCCAGAAGAATGTGGGCCACGGCCTACAAATGCCAAGAGGCTTTTGGGCTGTGGCCAACCAATGCACAGACAGGTATGGGCCGCGGCCAAGAAAATGTTGGCCGCGGCCCAAACCCAAAAACCAGCATTTTAAAACCCCATTTTGTTTTTCTCATTTCTCATTTTCCTCCCTCAAAGCTGCCCCCCCTTTCTCTCCTTCTCTCAGTTTCGACTTCCCCTTCCACAAACTCCCTTCTATTTTTTCCCTCAATCTTTGACCGTCATTGCATTTTCCCTTCATTCCACCTCTACCCTCACCTGTTTTATCTCGTTCTCCATCTCAGATCTACACATCGTCTGCTGTTGTTCAGCAACCTAGGGCATCGGTCGTGACCCATTCCTCTCTAATTTCTCAATTAGTCAGTTGATTCTTCAACTATTTGAGGTAATAGAGTCTCATCCTCACTCTTTTACTTGCAATGTGGGTAGTTTAGTACAGTTTGGATTTTGGGATCTAGACGTAGGTTTGAATAATGCTATTGCTGAATTTGAGACTAATGTATACTCTTGTGGCATTTTTCTTTCCTTGTGCTTTGATCTATCACATTTTTATGATCCATATTGTGAGTTGTCAACTTATTTTGCATATAAATCTATTGTTCCTATCTATTTTTGGCCATGAATCTATTTCACAAATTTTCTAATGGACAGAATATGGTTCTATGCATAAGTTTGAATAGTACATATTGGTTTAGCGATTGGCATTGTCTTGTTCTGTCACATTGTTTAAATGCTTTTTGTGGATCATGTTTTCAGGAGTCTAAGCCAATTATAATGCTTTTGGACTAAAATCATTTTTTCAAAAAAACAAAATGGGATTAAGATCTAGGTTGGAATTGTAAATGTTGCTTGGGTATTTACTAGAGGTCTTTGACACATTATTGATGTCTCCATGCAGTGAGGATAGGAGTTAGGCTTGAATTTTGATTACAGGTTTAGTACTAGTAAGACACTAAGTTTAGGGGAAATGTCTCTTTATTTTTCATTTCTTTCTTAGTGTGGGAGTTTTTTTTTTTTTGTTCTAGTATGCTGATAAGCTTTATGTCATTCTTTGGTGCCAATCTCTGGTCATGCTTTTCTGCACTTGGGCATCATCTATCTATTTCTCTAGCTACCATGCCTGCCAAGCGTGTCACTAACCTAGTAGGCCCCAGGGCCATTGCTGAGGCAAAAGCCAAGATCATCAAGAGGCCCCTGCTACAAGAACGCAAATTCCCTTTCACCGTGTCCTATGTGTTTCATGAGCTAGATACCTAGACATATCACTTGAACAAGCTCATGGACCCCAAGACGGACGGAAATCTTCAAATTGTCCAAGAGTTTTACGCCAATGCCTGTATGTGGCCTGTTTGGAGGTTTCCTATTTGGGGTATCGACATCGACTTTACTCTGGCCAATTTCAGGCAATTTGTATTACTCCCAGCAGTCGAGGAATGCAAATACCAGATGACATCCCTGAGGACACCATTTCTCAATTGTTGGTTTTTGACAGAGAGGTGGCATGGCAGAGTCGAGGTGGGACTCAAAAATATTTACCCCACACTCAATTATCAGTTAAAGCTCGGGTTTGGTTGCACTTTGGCAAGGATTATTTATGGCCTTCATCCAACCGAAACCGCCTCACTAGGGACCAAGCCCTCCTCATTTACCTGTTGATGAATAAGGAACTAGTAGATCTAGGTGTTGTGATTTACAAGTCTCTGAGAGACCATATTCATTATCATACTGGTAGCCTGATATCGCCCTACCTTATCTCTGCTTTCTATTCCTCTGTGGGTATCCCAGCCCTAGCCACTTATGTTTTGTTCAAACCAATCAAGAAATTTCAATATCAAAGCATCAAGCCCAGGGCGAATGAACAGGTTCCACCAGCCCAACAATCAGCTACTGCTCCTGTAATTGAACATGGTAGACCCTCTCAGGCTCATCCGGAACATGGTGAACCATTAGGTGCCCCTGCCTCCTCTCAGCTTCCTACAACCTTAGATGTGATCCTAACCACCATCCAATGCACTGAGGCTACTGCTGCCTAATGCCTCTCCCATCTACAAGAATATGGAGCTAGATTAACCCAATTAGAGGAGTTGTTGGTTGCACATGCCCCTGGTGCTGCTCATGCTGGTGATGATGATGATGGGGAGGATGAGGATGATGATGATACAGATTCCAGTATTGATGGTGGTGAGGATTAGTATTGCTTTTCTTTGTTGTGAGGATTTTCTTTCTTTTTTTTGTTTCTTTGGATATTGGTCATACTATATTTAATGGATATTGTTGGAATTTTTCTGGTTATTGGCTGATTCTGGATTTAGCTTAATGTTTTTCCTCTCACATATACCTGTCATTATTCTATTTATGGATTTATGTGTTATCTATTCCATTGTAGGCGATATGTGTGTATTTTGTGCCTTGTGACAGTGCGAACACTGTCTATTTCAAGTTTGGGGGTATTTGGTGCATGTTTCTGATCGTTCACAAGAATTTCAAATTTTGGAAATGTGTCTTGTGCCATGTCCTGTGAATCATAAGTTGAGTTAGATTTGATTAATTATATCTGAAGTGGAATGCATGATCCGATGATAGAAATTGATACTTGGATTTTATGTTTTCCAGGAAAACAATAATAAATATTCATGAATGCTTGGTTCATATTTTAAAACTTAATTCCTAATGCTTTCCGGAATAAACATTACACACAAGGGTTGGAAATAATCTGAATGCTTTTTTCAGGAGATTTTATAGCAAATTGATGTGTATGAGATGTTCTTATTAAGGGTCTTTTGAATTCGTATTTGAATTTCTTGAAATGAATTAACATTTCACACACTTTTAGAACATGATTTGCACTCTCTTTGAGTGAAAAATTATGGCAATTGCTTATGCTCTTGGTTGATTTTTAAGAAATTGATTTGTTACTGCTCTTAGAGTTAGAATTTGGATTATTTAAGTTAATGCATTTTGATTAGACCAATGTTCAATTAATCTTTGCGAATATGCATTTGAGAAGAAAACCTTTGTTGGAAGGATTTCGAGCCTAATTTTCATTCATTAATGTGTGTTTGCCACCTATTCTGGTGTACCTCTAGAACTTGTTTAAATTCTTGTTCAAAATCACATTTGCATGTAGATTAATAAATATGATAGGGGTGTTGTAATATCCTGAATTGTGATTAAGGGCTAATAACTTCAAAGTGATGTGATTAATGTTAATTAAACACTTAAAATGTAAATAATGTGAATTGTGATGTAAAATGTGTTTGATGATGATGATATATGTGTCATGACAATCAGGGGTAAAACGGTAAATTTATCGACCAATTGGATCATTACCAAATAGGAAACTCATAGGTAACTCAAGGTCAATGGCTAGGATTTAAAAATCCTAGGGGTGGAATACTATGCTAATGGATGCATATAAAATCATAAAGGAAGAGTAAGATTTTGCCAAGTGTCATCATAAGGACCCTTGGATCAAAGTCAAAATTTCAAACTCATTTTCTCTTCCCTCTCTCCTCCAAGTCGGTTATGAGTGTGTGTGTGTGGGAAAAAAAATCTGATCCTCATGCATTCACCATTATCTCTCACCTTTTCTCTCCTTCCTTCCATTTTTACTAAAGTTTAAGCAAGAAAGAGAAAGAGAAAAGCTTGATCTTGAGTAGGTAATTGTCTCCATATACTAAAAGCCTCTTCATTAAACTTATTCAAGAGGTTGAGAGCTTCTTTGCTATATTTTCAGAATTTTGAAAAGTGGTGATTTGGTGTTTGAACAAATTTGAAAGTTGGAGAATCAAGGTTTTATTTCTAGCAAAGTAAAGAGGTAAACATTTGATGCATTTTGGTATATTTGTGACGATTTTTTATTGAGCTTTGTAAATTCTGGAATTTTTGCCCTAATTCCATGAGAATTGGATAATGGAAGGGTTTGAAATGGTATTGTGTAGAAGATGGTATTAGGATGTGTTATAATGTCATTAGTTTTGATTTAGGAGTTGAATAAGGAAGTTTGGCAAATTGTGGTTTTGTGTGGCCTTGTGAACTAAAGTTGAGAATGTGTTGATTGAGTGGAAATTGGGTTGTTTTGTAGTTACCAAAAGGTTCCTTATGTCAAATGAGTGAGAATGAGCTTTGACACAAGTTTTAGGACCATTGGTAGTGAAATGGGTAAATTTGGGAACATATCTCAGTTGCTGCGATTTTTGGCTTCTGATGAATAACACTCGAGTGAGAGAGGGTTCACTCGAGTGCTGTGAGATATTTTCCCTTTTTCCCTTCAGTTTCGCTTGGATTCTCTGTTAACCTCAAGAAATTCTTATCTGAATTGCACATTTCATCCTATTTTTCCCTCACTTTGGGTATATTAGTAGGCATCCAAAAGTACTAAAGTTGATGAAATGTGCTTTACTTATGCTAGGCACAAAAAGAATGCAAATGTGGAGGAAATATATCACTAATTGCTATGACTATTAAACTGTGATTGTTTGTGAGTTCTTTGTGTTGAAAGGATACAGATTCAGTTATAGCTGGACCAGAGAAAGCCAAATGCAATGAGAAGAAGGTGAAAGGAAGCTGGAGCCATCAACCATGCCAAGGAAAGTCAAGAAGGGAGAAGAACAGAGCAGAAAAGAGCAGAAACTGAACTTCAGATATGACTGGCCGCGGCCAACCTATACATGGGCCGCAGCCAACAAAGTTACAGAAAGTTCTGGGCCACGGCCAAGCATCCATGGGCCGCGGCCAAGATGAGGTAATACAATCACTGGCCGCGGCCCACAGATTGCCTCCAAGCTATGACTTTAGCATGCATGTATGTGGCTTCCTAGTTTGTTCTCTTTTCCTGGGCATAGTCACTATTTCAATGTATAATGTATAGTAAATGAAGTTCAGTGCTCATGAGAATCGGTGTGTGTAAAATAGACACATAGAGCTTTCCAAAAAGTCCTAAATCATGTATATTAGATGTTTGACCGATGAGTTATGATATTTTGAATTAAAGATGCAGGATCTGTCTAAAAACATAACAGGTTTAGAAATTCAATGAATGGTATCACATGGACAATATCAGGCTAGAATGATTTCCTTATCACGTAAAGAACTTCAAAAGAATTCAAAATAATTTTAGAGCACCCTCATATGAGATTTCTAGAATTAGTTATGAAAGTTGGAACAAAAATCTGTACAGACCAATAGAATAGTAACCCAACAATAAAGATGCAAGTTTCTATTTATGGGTTTTGTTATTAATTCGCCAAAACCATAGTGCTTTCAGTTGCGTAATAACAGTGAGGAAATGACGGATGTTATATTTTTCATTAATAGGAACAAGCCGTATGCACTAGTTGTTTATTATAACTAGGGTTAAGCTGTAAATTTATCCCGAAAGCTTTTGATGAGAAGCAATGTTGTCCTGAAAGTGTTTTCACATTCAATGTTGCCCCTTATTGTTAAGAAGTTAATAGTCAACATCAAACTTTTTACGGTCAACGATGGTTCACTAACGGTATGGGGGCAACATGCAACGTTCTTAAATTTTCCGGACACCATTGAACCTGAAGAAATTTTCCAGGCAACGTTGCCCCTCAACCTGAAAAAATTTGCACATTAACCCATGAAATTATATAAACACATACAAATACATACACTTGTAATAATTGTATACGTTCATAAACAAAATGGTACACATGAAGCAACCAAATTTAGTCAAAAGCACTTAAATTTATAGTTTTGAATTCTTGATTTTTAATAATTTCTATTTTCAGGGATCAACCAGCTTAATCCTAAAGGACAAATTGAAACCAAAAAAAAAAATATTGAATCATGATCTCTAGAGTAACCTTTCCTATGTGTTCTCTTGCGGAAGTAAGCGTCGTTACCCGTCCCCGATGACGTTAATCTGCGTTGGCCCATACATACTCCTTTGTTAAAATAATGTTTATAACGTTATTCTGGCATGCTTAATTTGTTACAATAATATAATGAAATACGATCTTGATGAAGGCAAACGAAATTGGGAAAACAGAACGTATATAAAATTGATGACGATATATAAGACAGAACATCAAGAAGGCTACGAGTATGATACTTGAAAATAGTGTAATCTTAAAAATGCATTACACAATACTGTATATACAATTATAATATAAGGGAGACGTCCTAGCTAGTAATATATGGCTCATATGATCTCATGGGGAGGAATGTTGTCATCAGCAGAAACATCCTTCATCGTCTTCTTCTCCCTTGTTTTGCAGGCAAGAAACCAAGTTATGACTTCCAATATGAGAGCCACGCAGCCCAATGAAACAATGACGCCAAAATAAGCATTCCTCCAACTATGGCCAGAGCTTGAAACGGAGAAGCCTCTGAACATGTTGATGATGGAGAGGACGATGACTCCATAGCCAATCACGTAGTGGAAGATGTTCCAGAAGGCTCTGAGCTTGTGATGTTTGTCAGGTCTGAGGAATATAGCAGCCAAGACCTGAACGGTTGCAGAGACGAACACAGCGATTCCAATGGAGGCGTGTACAAAACCAGAAGGTGACAGAGACGACAGAGATGGGTTTGACAAGAAGATGCCGAGAGCGAAGCCGACGGTGCCAACGATATAAGCAAGAATCTGACATGCTCTGTGCAAATGGAACCATGCTGATCCAGCAGCTTCGAATGTTTTTAAATAACGTCCCATTATTGCTCCTGTTGGCATCATAATCCCCCACCCTATCCCATTCAATATTCCGTGAACCTGGGCACACCAAATTCAAAATCCAATCCAACTGTTATTAATTAAGAGTTCATGAATTTAAATATTCAAAAAAGATTGATGATTTTAGCTGTGTCACGCTGTTATGGTTACTTTTGAATATTGCATAAACGATATACATAATCATTAAACTAATATAAATTAATCTTGAAAATACATTTCATATAGTAGTCACAAATAGAGAGCATAGGGAGAACAGGCTTACATTTGCATCTATCATAAATGATTTACGTAATCAACAAAATAATATAAATTAATTATGAAAATACATTTCACATACTACGTTAGAATAAAGAGGATAGAGAGGATAGGCGGCTTACTTCTACATATAGCGTAAGCAATTTATATAATCACCAAGCGAATATAAATTA
This sequence comes from Inga oerstediana, assembly GCA_963210345.1. Taxonomy (NCBI): domain Eukaryota; kingdom Viridiplantae; phylum Streptophyta; class Magnoliopsida; order Fabales; family Fabaceae; genus Inga; species Inga oerstediana. The sequence goes on from OY723405.1 coordinate 31,260,318, forward strand.
ATTACGAAAACACCTTTCGTACACTAGTCGCAATAAATTAAAGAGGACAGGGAGAAAAGGCTCACTTTTTCATATAGCATGAACAATTTACATAATCACCGAAGTAATATAAATTAATCATGAAAAATACATTTCATATACTTGCCATAAATAAAGAGAATAGGGAGAACAGGCTTACTTTTGCATATAGTGTAAACAATTTACATAATCACCAAAGTAACATAAATTAATTATGAAAATACATTTCATATACTAGGTCACTGATAAAGAGAATAGGCTTACTTTTCTGATTAAAATCTTGGCGTTTTGTAGACTTGCATCATGATCAGAAACTTTGCCGGTGAGAAAATCTATGTGACCAAAAGATTTAAGGTTAGGTCCAGACAAGGCGTGAGAGAGCGGACTATCATCATCAGAAACAGGACCTTCTTGCCAAACATGATTCACCAGCTTTGAATTCCCAGGAAGCTTAAAGCTGGCGTATAAGATCATGGTGCCATCCTCAAAACTCGCAGAAACTTCATAAACCTCAAAGTTCAAACTCCTTTCCTCCAACGTCGTTCCGTACGAGGTTATCGGAGAGGTGTAAGCCGCCATAGTTCCATCGGATTTCTGGAAAGCGACAAAAGCCTGAGAGCCCGCCATGCCTGCAGATGTTGGGTTAATAGCCCAAGCTATCCAACTCTTATGGTCGGCGTTGTTTTTCTTGAAAGCGATTCCGACGGAGTTTGAAGAAGAGCGGTAGGTCCAATAAAGAGAAGAATCAAGAACGGGTAGGTCTTTGCAGGCTAAAAAGTTTGTGGCATTAGGAAACTTGTATGATTCGCAAGCTTGTGGTTGTGGTTGTGGTTGGGGCTGTGAGGCTACAGGGATGATGAAGATGAAGATCAGCGTAAAGAAGGGGGCCAAGAACAGGGAAAGATTGCAAACGAAAGCCATGAAAAGAGATATGATAGAGAAGAGGTAATAACGATGGACGAATGGTGAGTGCAGGAGAAGTAGGGTTTTAGGAATGATCTCTCATCCAACGCTAGCTAGTAATTTATAGAGTTATGTGCCAAGAAATTAATTGCTGAGAATCCTAATACAAATGGGATAACCGACTCTTTTCCTTACCCCGTGGATAACCGATACCCCGTGGATAACCGACTCTTAACCGATAGGTGATAACTTCTTCGTCAATATGATTGTTGTCAATAATATATATATTAACGTAGTGAAACAAGCTGCGGCTACTTTAATTAAAAAAAAATTGCAGGCTACCTGGTTGATATCTATCACTTCTTTTCAATTACTGTTTGATTAATTTTACAAATATATATATATATATATATAGAAATAAATAAAATACCTGAGGTATACGTTAGTCAAGTTATTTTGCTCATCCAACAAGCTTATCAAAATAAGGTAAACTGATTTTTTCCCCAACACATCACAATCTTTCCCCAAGGTTCCCCTGTAACTCTCCATATTTAATTAACCAAAATCACTCTATTCTCAGTCAATTAAATAATTTTATTTTGATATTTTGTGTCTCCTATTTTTTATTAAATTTATATATAAATATTACCTTATTTCATTTTTCTGTTTAATACACACTTTTATAAAATACACGCATACACATGTGTGTGTTTTTTAATTTCATGATAAAAGTGATATATGGTTGGTCATACCAAGAAAGTAGGGAAAATATCAATTAGCCCATGTGGAAGCAATTTTATTTCAAGGGACCCCCAAAATATTATGAAATTTCACTGCAACCCATAAGTCAAAATCAAAGTAAGTGTTCTGGGTGAAAAAGACAATGATGCCCTTGCTTCTTTTTTTGAATTTATTTATTTGTTTTTAAATGCCCATATTTGTCTTGTAAATTTCTTTATTTATCTTGTGAATGACTAAAATTTTAAACTCCCCGGATTCTTTTAAATCCATTTATTTGTCTTATGAATTTTTTTATTTCTCTTGTAAATGGCCAAAATGTTTTTTTGGATCCCTTTATTTATCTTATAAATGTCCATTTTTGTCTTGTAAATGCTCTTATGAAAAAAAAAATAAAGTAAGGGCATTATTGTCTTTCCACTAACAAAAATTAATTTTTTTTCATCTAGGGATACAATGAAATTTCAGAATCTCTTAGAGGTCTACTGAAATAAAATTGCATCTATGGGGTTAAGAGGAATTTTCCCAAAAAAGATAATATATGGTTGGTTCGATTTTTTAACTCACTCATATGGCATGCATAACTGGTACTCCATTAGGTAAAGTTTTCCTTCATGCTTTTGTTTACATTTCAACTATTTGTATGATAGTTTCTTATATATGGGGCTGCTGAAAGATATACCAATAGCAATATTTTTAAAGTTAGATAGGACGTCAAACTAAAAAGGCTAGTGTGTCACAGTTAAAATGTTCTTAGATCAGTGGCATAAAAATTGAATTAAAAAACAATGTTATATACCTATATAATATTATATGGGTAAACATAAAGTATGAAAGTTAAATAAATTTTAAAAAATTATATTGTTTGACTGTATGGTTGACCATGGCTCAGTCAGTCATAATTAGATAATTATTACTATTATAGAAGCAGTGATGCTTTGGCCCATCTAGCCAACCAAACCAACCAGAGGAAAGGTGACTTGGGATGATCCGGTGTGACTTGGGTGATCAGGTAACCCAATCGTAAGTTGGATAAGGGTGAGTTATTGGGCAACGAAAGTTTAGCTTTATATGACAAGCATGGCATCTTATTGGTTTTAGATGTTTGAATATGAAACATCCTACTGTTAAAAAAAAACAAAGAAACATCCTACAGAAGTATCAATGAAATGAGCTACTTCAATTTGGGATTGGTTTTAGATGTTTGAATATGAAACATCCTACAGAACTATCAATGAAATGAGCTATTTCAATTTGGGTTGACATTCATAACACATCCCATCTAGACCTACATAGAGAATATATACTTTTATTGTTTTAAAAAAATATAATATATAAGTATAAAAAACAGAATATTTAAATCCGATGATGCACATATACTTGACCTCACCTTATTTTGGATTTAATCAGAATAATTTAAATTTAAATATTATTCTTGATAGAATCAACTTATTTTAAATAATTTTAAGCTGCGTGAAATATAGATTTAAGATGAAAATTTGTTTTATGGAACGCAAGTATTTTTACAAAGCTTACAACCTCCCAAAACAAAATCTTATTAAAAGTTGCAAAATCACCTTTGAAGCGAGAAAATAATACCATGATAATTTTACAAAATATCGAGTTTGGGCCAATGAACTCATTCATTGATTTACGTGTGATATAAAAAATAAATTTAATTATATTTTTCATCTGTAGGGAGATGGTCAAAGATTGACAAAGGTGGTGCATGGTTGGGCTTTGTTGCAAGTAGAGGCTAAAAGAATAATAATATCACTGATGATATGATTTATTTTGCATGAAAATTTAAAAAGAGAGTTAAATATTCTGAAAATTAGGTGTAGGGGCTGATTATGAATTTTGATTGCAAAAAAGGGCGGACATGAATAAAAGAATGTTGATGGGCATGAAAAAACATGTTAGTAGTAGTTGTGTCTTTTTTTAAAAAACAAAAGAGAAACCAACAACAACAAAAAATTGAAAGAACTTCTAAATGTATTTTGTCATAATCTGGATTTAAAGCCTAAAAGTTCAAGAATGAGTATGGATTAAATAGGCTACCAAACCTAATTAGGCAGGGGTCTCGAAAGATAGAATGATTCCCAGGGACCATGTAATATTTGGCCTTCTCGATTAAAGGTTAAACACATAATCAAGGGTTATGCAAAGGACAAATAAAATAGTATACTTTTCAAAGTAACATGGTATATTTGTTGTCCCGGGTTTGGGCACAAGCGTAATTTCTAGAAATTATGGGTGAAAGGGTAATTTTGGATATTATGCCTGAAATTTCACGAAAAATCCCCGGAAACACAAGAAGTTAGAGAATAATTCACTTGACAATATTGGAGGGTTAATTTAGGTATAAATAAGAAAACTACCTCAAAAAGGAATTTTAAAGAATTATTAGAATTTTGGTTAATTAAGGGATAATTAGCCAAATTCAATTATGAAAAATTCCTGGAGGCCTCAAATAATTGGAAAAAATAAGGAGAATTTATTTTAAGGTTAATGTGACCTTATAAAAATGGCTTCATACCCTAGAAATGGAAATTTTACCCCTAAAGAATATTTTATAGGCTTTTTATCCATGAATAAGGTAATTTATTGGAAATTATGAAAAAAAAATAGTTAAGGACCAAATTTGAGCTGGGAAAAATTAGGGAATTACTTCCTAATAAATGTGAATTTTTGATGATATCACATTAGTTATATGATCAAAGAATCTCCAAAAGGCAATTGTAAGTGATTAAATTCACTTAAACGAAGAATCAAGCTTGGGCAAAGTATTTAGCTCAGGGGAGGAAAAGTATGTGGTCTCTTAAGAGGCCAAGTGGCGTGCTCAAGATGAAGAAAAATAGCAAGATGAAATTTCAATAGAATTTTAATAATACTAATGCAAATTTTATAAAAATAGTTATGATTTTTTGAAGTTAGACCACAAAGCTAGAAATTCGAGAAGGAATAGTAATTCGTGGATAAAAATGTGAATTTTGATTCATGGGCTTCAATTAATGAATCGTCTGAACCATAGTGCTTCCAAATGAATTGTAAGGGTGGTAAAATAATGGATGTAACAATTTAGTATCACAGCAGAGGTTCTGGCATTGGATAGAATGCTCTACTCATTGATCTGTTACTAGTCTACCTAATAATGATTATAATCGATTTTAGTAGACTTGTTTAGAAGATTTTGCTTGGAAAATGAGCACAAAATTGAGGCAAGAGGATATGTCAGAGCAAAGGTTCAGACAAAGCCTGTAACAAAGTAAGAAATGGCTTATGCAACAGTGATCCAATGAAAGACATGAGTTTGAGGTGATTGCTCTAGAAGAACTTGCTCTTGTTTAGTCTGATCATGTTTGTTGATATTCAGTGCTCTGTGCATAGTTGATGATGTGCTAGATGCCTAACTGAAATGCTTGCTCAGCAAAAATGTTGAAAGGTTTGTGTATGCTGAGTGAGTATTGTGATTGTAGGCTTATTAACAAAGGTATGACCGTATGAATAAAAATGGTCAAAGAAATGAATTGTTAGAAAGAATACGACGAGTTAGGCAATTCTAAAAAAAAATCCTTAGGACAGATAATGAAGGGAACTAGACAAAGATGTGTTAAGATGTATAGTGACTATTTGGGAGTCATAGACTAGCCTCCAAGCTATGACTTTAGCATGCATGTATGTGGCTTCCTAGTTTGTTCTCTTTTCCTGGGCATAGTCACTATTTCAATGTATAATGTATAGTAAATGAAGTTCAGTGCTCATGAGAATCGGTGTGTGTAAAAGAGACACATAGAGCTTTCCAAAAAGTCCTAAATCATGTATATTAGATGTTTGACCGATGAGTTATGATATTTTGAATTAAAGATGCAGGATCTGTCTAAAAACATAGCAGGTTTAGAAATTCAATGAATGGTATCACATGGACAATATCAGGCTAGAATGATTTCCTTATCACGTAAAGAACTTCAAAAGAATTCAAAATAATTTTAGAGCACCCTCATATGAGATTTCTAGAATTAGTTATGAAAGTTGGAACAAAAATCTGTACAGACCAATAGAATAGTAACCCAACAATAAAGATGCAAGTTTCTATTTATGGGTTTTGTTATTAATTCGCCAAAACCATAGTGCTTTCATTTGCGTAATAACAGTGAGGAAATGACGGATGTTACATTTTTCATTAATAGGAACAAGCCGTATGCACTAGTTGTTTATTATAACTAGGGTTAAGCTGTAAATTTATCCCGAAAGTTTTCGATGAGGAGCAATGTTGTCCTGAGAGTGTTTTCAGATTCAATGTTGCCCCTTATTGTTAAGAAGTTAACAGTCAACATCAAACTTTTAACGGTCAACGATAGTTCTCTAACGGTATGGGGGCAACATTGCAACGTTCTTAAATTTTCCGGACACCATTGAACCTGAAGAAATTTTCCAGGCAATGTTGCCCCTCAACCTGAAAAAATTTGCACATTAACCCATGAAATTATATAAACACATACAAATACATACACTTGTAATAATTGTATACGTTCATAAACAAAATGGTACACATGAAGCAACCAAATTTAGTCAAAAGCACTTAAATTTATAGTTTTGAATTCTTGATTTTTAAAATAATAATTTCTATTTTCAGGGATCAACCAGCTTAATCCTAAAGGACAAATTGAAACCAAAAAAAAAAATATTGAATCATGATCTCTAGAGTAACCTTTCCTATGTGTTCTCTTGCGGAAGTAAGCATCGTTACCCGTCCCCGATGACGTTAATCTGCGTTGGCCCATACATACTCCTTTGTTAAAATAATGTTTATAACGTTATTCTGGCATGCTTAATTTGTTACAATAATATAATGAAATACGATCTTGATGAAGGCAAACGAAATTGGGAAAACAGAACGTATATAAAATTGATGACGATATATAAGACAGAACATCAAGAAGGCTACGAGTATGATATTTGAAAATAGCGTAATCTTAAAAATGCATTACACAATACTGTATATACAATTATAATATAAGGGAGACGTCCTAGCTAGTAATATATGGCTCATATGATCTCATGGGGAGGAATGTTGTCATCAGCAGAAACATCCTTCATCGTCTTCTTCTCCCTTGTTTTGCAGGCAAGAAACCAAGTTATGACTTCCAATATGAGAGCCATGCAGCCCAATGAAACAATGACGCCAAAATAAGCATTCCTCCAACTATGGCCAGAGCTTGAAACGGAGAAGCCTCTGAACATGTTGATGATGGAGAGGACGATGACTCCATAGCCAATCACGTAGTGGAAGATGTTCCAGAAGGCTCTGAGCTTGTGATGTTTGTCAGGTCTGAGGAATATAGCAGCCAAGACCTGAACGGTTGCAGAGACGAACACAGCGATTCCAATGGAGGCGTGTACAAAACCAGAAGGTGACAGAGACGACAGAGATGGGTTTGACAAGAAGATGCCGAGAGCGAAGCCGACGGTGCCAACGATATAAGCAAGAATCTGACATGCTCTGTGCAAATGGAACCATGCTGATCCAGCAGCTTCGAATGTTTTAAATAACGTCCCATTATTGCTCCTGTTGGCATCATAATCCCCCACCCTATCCCATTCAATATTCCGTGAACCTGGGCACACCAAATTCAAAATCCAATCCAACTGTTATTAATTAAGAGTTCATGAATTTAAATATTCAAAAAAGATTGATGATTTTAGCTGTGTCACGCTGTTATGGTTACTTTTGAATATTGCATAAACGATATACATAATCATTAAACTAATATAAATTAATCTTGAAAATACATTTCATATAGTAGTCACAAATAGAGAGCATAGGGAGAACAGGCTTACATTTGCATCTATCATAAACGATTTACGTAATCAACAAAATAATATAAATTAATTATGAAAATACATTTAACATACTACGTTAGAATAAAGAGGATAGAGAGGATAGGCGGCTTACTTCTACATATAGCATAAGCAATTTATATAATCACCAAGCGAATATAAATTAATTACGAAAACACCTTTCGTACACTAGTCGCAATAAATTAAAGAGGACAGGGAGAAAAGGCTCACTTTTTCATATAGCACGAACAATTTACATAATCACCGAAGTAATATAAATTAACCATGAAAAATACATTTCATATACTAGTCATAAATAAAGAGAATAGGGAGAACAGGCTTACTTTTGCATATAGCGTAAACAATTTACATAATCACCAAAGTAACATAAATTAATTATGAAAATACATTTCATATACTAGGTCACCGATAAAGAGAATAGGCTTACTTTTCTGATTAAAATCTTGGCGTTTTGTAGACTTGCATCATGATCAGAAACTTTGCCGGTGAGAAAATCTATGTGACCAAAAGATTTAAGGTTAGGTCCAGACAAGGCGTGAGAGAGCGGACTATCATCATCAGAAACAGGACCTTCTTGCCAAACATGATTCACCAGCTTTGAATTCCCAGGAAGCTTAAAGCTGGCGTATAAGATCATGGTGCCATCCTCAAAACTCGCAGAAACTTCATAAACCTCAAAGTTCAAACTCCTTTCCTCCAACGTCGTTCCGTACGAGGTTATCGGAGAGGTGTAAGCCGCCATAGTTCCATCGGATTTCTGGAAAGCGACAAAAGCCTGAGAGCCCGCCATGCCTGCAGATGTTGGGTTAATAGCCCAAGCTATCCAACTCTTATGGTCGGCGTTGTTTTTCTTGAAAGCGATTTCGACGGAGTTTGAAGAAGAGCGGTAGGTCCAATAAAGAGAAGAATCAAGAACGGGTAGGTCTTTGCAGGCTAAAAATTTTGTGGCATTAGGAAACTTGTATGATTTGCAAGCTTGTGGTTGTGGTTGGGGCTGTGAGGCTACAGGGATGATGAAGATGAAGATCAGCGTAAAGAAGGGGGCCAAGAAGAGGGAAAGATTGCAAACGAAAGCCATGAAAAGAGATATGATAGAGAAGAGGTAAAAACGATGGACGAATGGTGAGTGCAGGAGAAGTAGGGTTTTAGGAATGATCTCTCATCCAACGCTAGCTAGTAATTTATAGAGTTATGTGCCAAGAAATTAATTGCTGAGAATCCTAATACAAATGGGATAACCGACTCTTTTCCTTACCCCGTGGATAACCGACTCTTAACCGATAGGTGATAACTTCTTCGTCAATATGATTGTTGTCAATAATATATATAAATATATATATTAACGTCGTGAAACAAGCTGCGGCTAATTTAATTAAAAAAAAAAATTGCAGGCTACCTGGTTGATATCTATCACTTCTTTTCCATTACTATTTGATTAATTTTACAAATATAAATATATATAAAATACCTGAGGTATACTTTAGTCAAGTTATTTTGCTAATCCAACTAGCTTATCAAAATAAGGTAAACTGATTTTTTCCCCAACACATCACAATCTTTCCCCAAGGTTCCCCTGTAACTCTCCATATTTAATTAACCAAAATCACTCTATTCTCAGTCAATTAAATAATTTTATTTTGATATTTTGTGTCTCCTATTTTTTATTAAATTTATATATAAATATTACCTTCTTTCATTTTTCTGTTTAATACACACTTTTATAAAATACACGCATACACATGTGTGTGTTTTTTAATTTCATGAGAAAAGTGATATATGGTTGGTCATACCAAGAAAGTAGGGAAAATATCAATTAGCCCATGTGGAAGCAATTTTATTTCAAGGGACCCCCAAAATATTATGAAATTTCACTGCAACCCATAAGTCAAAATCAAAGTAAGTGTTCTGGGTGAAAAAGACAATGATGCCCTTGCTTCTTTTTTGAATTTATTTATTTGTTTTTAAATGCCCATATTTGTCTTGTAAATTTCTTTATTTATCTTGTGAATGACTAAAATTTTAAACTCCCCGGATTCTTTTAAATCCATTTATTTGTCTTATGAATTTTTTTATTTCTCTTGTAAATGACCAAAATGTTTTTTTGGATCCCTTTATTTATCTTATAAATCTCCATTTTTGTCTTGTAAATGCTCTTATGAAAAAAAAATAAAGTAAGGGCATTATTGTCTTTCCACTGACAAAACTTAATTTTTTTTAATCTAGGGATACAATGAAATTTCAGAGTCTCTTAGAGGTCTACTGAAATAAAATTGCGTCTATGGGGTTAAGTGGAATTTTACCAAAAAAGATAATACATGGTTGGTTCGATTTTTTAACTCAGTTATATGGCATGCATAACAGGTACTCCCTCCGGTCCTAATTATAAGACAAAGTTTACTTTTTTAGAGAAATTAAGGAAGCCAATTAAATTACTTTAGAGTATTTTTATTTTTATTTTTTTCTCCGAACTAATTAATTTAACTAATAAACTAGTATATAATCTAAGGGTACTAAAAATATAAACACTATAAAGTAATTTAATTGGCCCCCTTAATTTCTCCAAAAAAGTCAACTTTGTCTTATAATTAGGACCGGAGGGAGTATTAGGTAACATTTTCCTTCATGCTTTTGTTTACATTTCAACTATTTGTATGATAGTTTCTTATATATGGGGCTGCTGAAAGATATACCAATAGCAATATTTTTAAAGTTAGATAGGACGTCAAACTAAAAAGGCTAGTGTGTCACAGTTAAAATGTTCTTAGATCAGTGGCATAAAAATTGAATTAAAAAACAATGTTATATACCTATATAATATTATATGGGTAAACATAAAGTATGAAAGTTAAATAAATTTTAAAAAATTATATTGTTTGACTGTATGGTTGACCATGGCACAATCAGTCATAATTAGATTATTATTACTATTATAGAAGCAGTGATGCTTTGGCCCATCTAGCCAACCAAACCAACCAAAGGAAAGGTGACTTGGGATGATCCGGTGTGACTTGGGTGATCGGGTAACCCAATCGTAAGTTGGATAAGGGTGAGTTATTGGGCATCGAAAGTTTAGCTTTCTATGACAAGCATGGCATCTTATTGGTTTTAGATGTTTGAATATGAAACATCCTACTGTTCAAAAAAAATGAAACATCCTACAAAACTATCAATGAAATGAGCTACTTCAATTTGGGATTGGTTTTAGATGTTTGAATATGAAACATCCTACAGAACTATCAATGAAATGAGTTATTTCAATTTGGGTTGACATTCATAACACATCCCATCTAGACCTACATACAGAATATATACTTTTATTTTTTTTAAAAAAATATAATATATAAGTATAATAAACAGAATATTTAAATCCGATAATGCACAGATACTTGACCTCACCTTATTTTGGATTTAATCAGAATAATTTAAATTTAAATATTATTCTTGATAGAATCAACTTATTTTAAATAATTTTAAGCTGCGTGAAATATAGATTTAAGATGAATTTTGTTTTATTGAACACAAGTATTTTTACAAAGCTTACAACCTCCCAAAACAAAATCTTAAAAGTTGCAAAATCACCTTTGAAGCGAGAAAATAATACCATGATAATTTTACAAAATATCGAGTTTGGGCCAATGAACTCATTCATTGATTTACGTGTGATATAAAAAATAAATTTAATTATAGTTTTCATCTGTAGGGAGATGGTCAAAGATTGACAAAGGTGGTGCATGGTTGGGCTTTGTTGCAAGTAGAGGCTAAAAGAATAATAAAACACTGATCATATGATTTGTTTTGCATGAAAATTTAAAAAGAGAGTTAAATATTCTGAAAATTAGGTGTAGGGGCTGATTATGAATTTTGATTGCAAAAAAGGGCGGACATGAATAAAAGAATGTGGATGGGCATGAGAAAACATGTTAGTAGTAGTTGTTTCTTATTAAAAAAAAAAGAGAAATCAACAAAAAAAAATTGAAAGAACTTCTAAATGTATTTTGTCATAATCTGGATTTAAAGCCTAAAAGTTCAAGAATTAGTATGAATTAAATAGGCTACCAAACCTAATTAGGCAAGGGTCTCGAAAGATAGAATGATTCCCAGGGACCATGTAATATTAGGCCTTCTCGATTAAAGGTTAAACACATAATCAAGGGTTATGTAAAGGCCAAATAAAATAGTAGACTTTTCAAAGTAACATGGTATATTTGTTGTCCCGGGTTTGGGCACAAGCGTAATTTCTAGAAATTACGGGTGAAAGGGTAATTTTGGATATTATGCCTGAAATTTCACGAAAAATCCCCGGAAACACAAGAAGTTAGAGAATAATTCACTTGACAATATTTGAGGTTTAATTGAGGTACAAATAAGAAAACTACCTCAAAAAGGAATTTTAAAGAATTATTAGAATTTTGGTTAATTAAGGGATAATTAGCCAAATTCAATTATGAAAAATTCCTGGAGGCCTCAAATAATTGGAAAAAATAAGGAGAATTTATTTTAAGGTTAATGTGACCTTATAAAAATGGCTTCATACCCTAGAAAAGGAAATTTTACCCCTAAAGAATATTTTATAGGCATTTTATCCTTGCATAAGGTAATTTATTGGAAATTATGAAAAAAAAAATAGTTAAGGACCAAATTTGAGCTGGGAAAAATTAGGGAATTACTTCCTAATAAATGTGAATTTTCGATGATATCACATTAGTTATATGATCAAAGAATCTCCAAAAGGCAATTGTAGTAAGTGATTAAATTCACTTAAACGAAGAATCAAGCTTGGGCAAAGTATTTAGCTCAGGGGAGGAAAAGTATGTGGTCTCTTAAGAGGCCAAGTGTCGTGCTCAAGATGAAGAAAAATAGCAAGATGAAATTTCAATAGAATTTTAATAATACTAGTGCAAATTTTATAAAAATAGTTATGATTTTTTGAAGTTGGACCACAAAGCTAGAAATTCGAGAAGGAATAGTAACTCGAGGATAAAAATGTGAATTTTGATTTATGGGCTTCAATTAATGAATCGTCTGAATCATAGTGCTTCCAAATGAATTGTAAGGGTGGTAAAATAATGGATGTAACATTTTGGTATCACAGCAGAGGTTCTGGCATTGGATAGAATGCTTTGCTCATTGATCTGTTACTAGTCTACCTAATAATGATTATAATCGATTTTAGTAGACTTGTTTGTAAGATTTTGCTTGGAAAATGAGCACAAAATTGAGGCAAGAGGATAAGTCGGACCAAAGGTTCAGACAAAGCCTGTAACAAAGTAAGAAATGGCTTATGCAACAGTGATCCAATGAAAGACATGAGTTTGAGGTGATTGCTCTAGAAGAACTTGCTCTTGTTTAGTCTGATCATGTTTGTTGATATTCAGTGCTCTGTGCATAGTTGATGATGTGCTAGATGCCTAACTGAAATGCTTGCTCAGCAAAAATGTTGAAAGGTTTGTGTATGCTGAGTGAGTATTGTGATTGTAGGCTTATTAACAAAGGTATGACCGTATGAATAAAAATGGTCAAAGAAATGAATTGTTAGAAAGAATACGACGAGTTAGGCAATTCTAAAAAAAAAAAAAAATCCTTAGGATAGATAATGAAGGGAACTAGACAAAGATGTGTTAAGCTGTATAGTGACTATTTGGGAGTCATAGACTAGCCTCGAAGCTGACTTTAGCTTGCATGTATGTGGCTTCCTAGTTTGTTCTCTTTTCCTGGGCATAGTCACTATTTCAATGTATAATGTATAGTAAATGAAGTTCAGTGCTCATGAGAATCGGTGTGTGTAAAACAGACACATAGAGCTTTCCAAAAAGTCCTAAATCATGTATATTAGATGTTTGACCGATGAGTTATGATATTTTGAATTAAAGATGCAGGATCTGTCTAAAAACATAGCAGGTTTAGAAATTCAATGAATGGTATCACATGGACAATATCAGGCTAGAATGATTTTTTTATCACGTAAAGAACTTCAAAAGAATTCAAAATAATTTTAGAGCACCCTCATATGAGATTTCTAGAATTAGTTATGAAAGTTGGACCAAAAATCTGTATAGACGAATAGAATAGTAACCCAACAATATAGATGCAAGTTTCTATTTATGGGTTTTGTTATTAACTCGCCAAAACCATAGTGCTTTCATTTGCGTAATAACAGTGAGGAAATGACGGATGTTACATTTTTCATTAATAGGAACAAGCCGTATGCACTAGTTGTTTATTATAACTAGGGTTAAGCTGTAAATTTATCCCAAAAGTTTTCGATGAGGAGCAATGTTGTCAGTGTTTTCAGATTCAATGTTGCCCCTTATTGTTAAAAAGTTAACAGTCAACATCAAACTTTTAACGGTCAACGATAGTTCTCTAACGGTATGAGGGCAACATTGCAACGTTCTTAAATTTTCCGGACACCATTGAACCTGAAGAAATTTTCCAGGCAACGTTGCCCCTCAACCTGAAAAAATTTGCACATTAACCCATGAAATTATATAAACACATACAAATACATACACTTGTAATAATTGTATACGTTCATAAACAAAATGGTACACATGAAGCAACCAAATTTAGTCAAAAGCACTTAAATTTATAGTTTTGAATTCTTGATTTTTAAAATAATAATTTCTATTTTCAGGGATCAACCAGCTTAATCCTAAAGGACAAATTGAAACCAAAAAAAAAAAATATTGAATCATGATCTCTAGAGTAACCTTTCCTATGTGTTCTCTTGCGGAAGTAAGCATCGTTATCCGTCCCCGATGACGTTAATCTGCGTTGGCCCATACATACTCCTTTGTTAAAATAATGTTTATAACGTTATTCTGGCATGCTTAATTTGTTACAATAATATAATGAAATACGATCTTGATGAAGGCAAACGAAATTGGGAAAACAGAACGTATATAAAATTGATGACGATATATAAGACAGAACATCAAGAAGGCTACGAGTATGATATTTGAAAATAGTGTAATCTTAAAAATGCATTACACAATACTGTATATACAATTATAATATAAGGGAAACGTCCTAGCTAGTAATATATGGCTCATATGATCTCATGGGGAGGAATGTTGTCATCAGCAGAAACATCCTTCATCGTCTTCTTCTTACTTCTTTTGCAGGCAAGAAACCAAGTTATGACTTCCAATATGAGACCGAGAGCGAAGCCGACGGTGCCAACGATATAAGCAAGAATCTGACGTGCTCTGTGCAAATGGAACCATGCTGATCCAGCAGCTTCGAATGTTTTTAAATAACGTCCCATTATTGCTCCTGTTGGCATCATAATCCCCCACCCTATCCCATTCAATATTCCGTGAACCTGGGCACACCAAATTCAAAATCCAATCCAACTGTTATTAATTAAGAGTTCATGAATTTAAATATTCAAAAAAGATTGATGATTTTAGCTGTGTCACGCTGTTATGGTTACTTTTGAATATTGCATAAACGATATACATAATCATTAAACTAATATAAATTAATCTTGAAAATACATTTCATATAGTAGTCACAAATAGAGAGCATAGGGAGAACAGGCTTACATTTGCATCTATCATAAACGATTTACGTAATCAACAAAATAATATAAATTAATTATGAAAATATATTTCACATACTACGTTAGAATAAAGAGGATAGAGAGGATAGGCGGCTTACTTCTACATATAGCATAAGCAATTTATATAATCACCAAACGAATATAAATTAATTACGAAAACACCTTTCGTACACTAGTCGCAATAAATTAAAGAGGACAGGGAGAAAAGGCTCACTTTTTCATATAGCACGAACAATTTACATAATCACCGAAGTAATATAAATTAATCATGAAAAATACATTTCATATACTAGTCATAAATAAAGAGAATAGGGAGAACAGGCTTACTTTTGCATATAGCGTAAACAATTTACATAATCACCAAAGTAACATAAATTAATTATGAAAATACATTTCATATACTAGGTCACAGATAAAGAGAATAGGCTTACTTTTCTGATTAAAATCTTGGCGTTTTGTAGACTTGCATCATGATCAGAAACTTTGCCGGTGAGAAAATCTATGTGACCAAACGATTTAAGGTTAGGACCAGACAAGGCGTGAGAGAGCGGACTATCATCATCAGAAATAGGACCTTCTTGCCAAACATGATTCACCAGCTTTAAATTCCCAAGAAGCTTAAAGCTGGCGTATAAGATCATGGTGGCATCCTCAAAACTCGCAGAAACTTCTTAAACCTCAAAGTTCAAACTCCTTTCCTCCAACGTCGTTCCGTACGAGGTTATCGGAGAGGTGTAAGCCGCCATAGTTCCATCGGATTTCTGGAAAGCAACAAAAGCCTGAGAGCCCGCCATGCCTGCAGATGTTGGGTTAATAGCCCAAGCTATCCAACTCTTATGGTCGGCGTTGTTTTTCTTGAAAGCGATTTCGACTGAGTTTGAAGAAGAGCGGTAGGTCCAATAAAGAGAAGAATCAAGAACGGGTAGGTCTTTGCAAGCTAAAAATTTTGTGGCATTAGGAAACTTGTATGATTCGCAAGCTTGTGGTTGTGGTTGGGGCTGTGAGGCTACAGGGATGATGAAGATGAAGATCAGCGTAAAGAAGGGGGCCAAGAACAGGGAAAGATTGCAAAAGAAAGCCTTGAAAAGAGATATGATAGAGAAGTGGTAATAATGATGGACGAATGGTGAGTGCAGGAGAAGTAGGGTTTTAGGAATGATCTCTCATCCAACGCTAGCTAGTAATTTATAGAGTTATGTGCCAAGAAATTAATTGCTGAGAATCCTAATACAAATGGGATAACAGACTCTTTTCCTTACCCCGTGGATAACCGACTCTTAACCGATAGGTGATAACTTCTTCGTCAATATGATTGTTGTCAATAATATATATATTAACGTAGTGAAACAAGCTGTGGCTACTTTAATTAAAAAAAAAATTGCAGGCTACCTGGTTGATATCTATCACTTCTCTTCAATTACTATTTGATTAATTTTACAAATATATATATATATATATATATAAATAAATAAAATACCTGAGGTATACTTTAGTCAAGTTATTTTGCTCATCCAACAAGCTTATCAAAATAAGGTAAACTGATTTTTTCCCCAACACATCACAATCTTTCCCCAAGGTTCCCCTGTAACTCTCCATATTTAATTAACCAAAATCACTCTATTCTCAGTCAATTAAAAAATTTTATTTTGATATTTTGTGTCTCCTATTTTTTATTAAATTTATATATAAATATTACCTTCTTTCATTTTTCTGTTTAATACACACTTTTAGAAAATACACGCATACACATGTGTGTGTTTTTTAATTTCATGAGAAAAGTGATATATGGTTGGTCATACCAAGAAAGTAGGGAAAATATCAATTAGCCCATGTGGAAGCAATTTTATTTCAAGGGACCCCCAAAATATTATGAAATTTCACTGCAACCCATAAGTCAAAATCAAAGTAAGTGTTCTGGGTGAAAAAGACAATGATGCCCTTGCTTCTTTTTTTGAATATATTTATTTGTTTTTAAATGCCCATATTTGTCTTGTAAATTTCTATATTTATCTTGTGAATGACTAAAATTTTAAACTCCCCGGATTCTTTTAAATCCATTTATTTGTCTTATGAATTTTTTTATTTCTCTTGTAATTGGCCAAAATGTTTTTTTGGATCCCTTTATTTATCTTATAAATGTCCATTTTTGTCTTGTAAATGCTCTTATGAAAAAAAAATAAAGTAAGGGCATTATTGTCTTTCCACTGACAAAACTTAATTTTTTCTAATCTAGGGATACAATGAAATTTCAGAATCTCTTAGAGGTCTACTGAAATAAAATTGCGTCTATGGGGTTAAGTGGAATTTTCCCAAAAAAGATAATATATGGTTGGTTCGATTTTTTAACTCACTCTTATGGCATGCATAACAGGTACTCCCTCCGGTCCTAATTATAAGACAAAGTTTACTTTTTTGGATATATTAAGGAAGCCAATTAAATTAATTTAGAGTATTTTTATTTTTATATTTTTCTCCAAACTAATTAATTTAACTAATAAACTAGTATATAATCTAAGGATACTAAAAATATAAACACTCTAAAGTAATTTAATTGGCCCCCTTAATTTCACCTTAAAAGTCAACTTTGTCTTATAATTAGGACCAGAGGGAGTATTAGGTAACGTTTTCCTTCATGCTTTTGTTTACATTTCAACTATTTGTATGATAGTTTCTTACATATAGGGCTGCTGAAAGATATACCAATTGCAATATTTTTAAAGTTAGATAGGACGTCAAACTAAAAAGGCTAGTGTGTCACAGTTAAAATGTTCTTAGATCAGTGGCATAAAAATTGAATTAAAAAACAATGTTATATACGTATATAATATTATATGGGTAAACATAAAGTATGAAAGTTAAATAAATTTTAAAAAATTATATTGTTTGACTGTATGGTTGACCATGGCTCAATCAGTCATAATTAGATAATTATTACTATTATAGAAGCAGTGATGCTTTGGCCCATCTAGCCAACCAAACCAACCAGAGGAAAGGTGACTTGGGATGATCCGGTGTGACTTGGGTGATCGGGTAACCCAATCGTAAGTTGGAAAAGGGTGAGTTATTGGGCAACGAAAGTTTAGCTTTATATGACAAGCATGGCATCTTATTGGTTTTAGATGTTTGAATATGAAACATCCTACTGTTCAAAAAAAAAATGAAACATCCTACAGAACTATCAATGAAATGAGCTACTTCAATTTGGGATTGGTTTTAGATGTTTGAATATGAAAC
The DNA here is from genome assembly GCA_963210345.1 of Inga oerstediana. NCBI lineage: Eukaryota > Viridiplantae > Streptophyta > Magnoliopsida > Fabales > Fabaceae > Inga > Inga oerstediana. The sequence goes on from OY723405.1 coordinate 31,278,637, forward strand.
ATCCTACAGAACTATCAATGAAATGAGCTATTTCAATTTGGGTTGACATTCATAACACATCCCATCTAGACCTACATAGAGAATATATACTTTTATTCTTTTAAAAAAATATAATATATAAGTATAAAAAACCAGAATATATAAATCCGATAATGCACATATACTTGACCTCACCTTATTTTGGATTTAATCAGAATATTTTAAATTTAAATATTATTCTTGATAGAATCAACTTATTTTAAATAATTTTAAGCTGCGTGAAATATAGATTTAAGATGAATTTTGTTTTATCGAACGCAAGTATTTTTACAAAGCTAACAACCTCCCAAAACAAAATCTTATTAAAAATTGCAAAATCACCTTTGAAGCGAGAAAATAATACCATGATAGTTTTACAAAATATCGAGTTTGGGCCAATGAACTCATTCATTGATTTACGTGTGATATAAAAAATAAATTTAATTATATTTTTAATCTGTAGGGAGATGGTCAAAGATTGACAAAGGTGGTGCATGGTTGGGCTTTGTTGCAAGTAGAGGCTAAAAGAATAATAATATCACTGATGATATGATTTGTTTTGCATGAAAATTTAAAAAGAGAGTTAAATATTCTGAAAATTAGGTGTAGGGGCTGATTATGAATTTTGATTGCAAAAAAGGGCGGACATGAGTAAAAGAATGTGGATGGGCATGAAAAAACATGTTAGTAGTAGTTGTATCTTATTAAAAATAAAAAGAGAAACCAACAAAAAAAATTGAAAGAACTTCTAAATGTATTTTGTCATAATCTGGATTTAAAGCCTAAAAGTTCAAGAATGAGTATGAATTAAATACGCTACCAAACCTAATTAGGCAAGGGTCTCGAAAGATAGAATGATTCCCAGGGACCATGTAATATTTGGCCTTCTCGATTAAAGGTTAAACACATAATCAAGGGTTATGTAAAGGAAAAAATAAAATAGTAGACTTTTCAAAGTAACATGGTATATTTGTTGTCCCGGGTTTGGGCACAAGCGTAATTTCTAGAAATTACGGGTGAAAGGGTAATTTTGGATATTATGCCTGAAATTTCACGAAAAATCCCCGGAAACACAAGAAGTTAGAGAATAATTCACTTGACAATATTTGAGGTTTAATTGAGGTATAAATAAGAAAACTACCCCAAAAAGGAATTTTAAAGAATTATTAGAATTTTGGTTAATTAAGGGATAATTAGCCAAATTCAATTATGAAAAATTCCTGGAGGCCTCAAATAATTGGAAAAAATAAGGAGAATTTATTTTAAGTTTAATGTGACCTTATAAAAATGGCTTCGTACCCTAGAAATGGAAATTTTACCCCTAAAGAATATTTTATAGGCATTTTATCCATGAATAAGGTAATTTATTGGAAATTATGAAAAAAAAATAGTTAAGGACCAAATTTGAGCTGGGAAAAATTAGGGAATTACTTCCTAATAAATGTGAATTTTTGATGATATCACATTAGTTATATGATCAAAGAATCTCCAAAAGGCAATTGTAAGTGGTTAAATTCACTTAAACGAAGAATCAAGCTTGGGCAAAGTATTTAGCTCAGGGGAGGAAAAGTATGTGGTCTCTTAAGAGGCCAAGAGGCGTGCTCAAGATGAAGAAAAATAGCAAGATGAAATTTCAATAGAATTTTAATAATACTAGTGCAAATTTTATAAAAATAGTTATGATTTTTTGAAGTTGGACCACAAAGCTAGAAATTCGAGAAGGAATAGTAACTCGAGGATAAAAATGTGAATTTTGATTCATGGGCTTCAATTAATGAATCGTCTGAACCATAGTGCTTCCAAATGAATTGTAAGGGTGGTAAAATAATGGATGTAACATTTTCGTATCACAGCAGAGGTTCTGGCATTGGATAGAATGCTCTGCTCATTGATCTGTTACTAGTCTACCTAATAATGATTATAATCGATTTTAGTAGACTTGTTTGTAAGATTTTGCTTGGAAAATGAGCAAAAAATTGAGGCAAGAGGATAAGTCGGACCAAAGGTTCAGACAAAGCCTGTAACAAAGTAAGAAATGGCTTATGCAACAGTGATCCAATGAAAGACATGAGTTTGAGGTGATTGCTCTAGAAGAACTTGCTCTTGTTTAGTCTGATCATGTTTGTTGATATTCAGTGCTCTGTGCATAGTTGATGATGTGCTAGATGCCTAACTGAAATGCTTGCTCAGCAAAAATGTTGAAAGGTTTGTGTATGCTGAGTGAGTATTGTGATTGTAGGCTTATTAACAAAGGTATGACCGTATGAATAAAAATGGTCAAAGAAATGAATTGTTAGAAAGAATACGACGAGTTAGGCAATTCTAAAAAAAAAAAAAATCCTTAGGATAGATAATGAAGGGAACTAGACAAAGATGTGTTAAGCTGTATAGTGACTATTTGGGAGTCATAGACTAGCCTCCAAGCTATGACTTTAGCATGCATGTATGTGGCTTCCTAGTTTGTTCTCTTTTCCTGGGCATAGTCACTATTTCAATGTATAATGTATAGTAAATGAAGTTCAGTGCTCATGAGAATCGGTGTGTGTAAAACAGACACATAGAGCTTTCCAAAAAGTCCTAAATCATGTATATTAGATGTTTGACCGATGAGTTATGATATTTTGAATTAAAGATGCAGGATCTGTCTAAAAACATAGCAGGTTTAGAAATTCAATGAATGGTATCACATGGACAATATCAGGCTAGAATGATTTCCTAATCACGTAAAGAACTTCAAAAGAATTCAAAATAATTTTAGAGCACCCTCATATGAGATTTCTAGAATTAGTTATGAAAGTTGGAACAAAAATCTGTACAGACCAATAGAATAGTAACCCAACAATAAAGATGCAAGTTTCTATTTATGGGTTTTGTTATTAATTCGCCAAAACCATAGTGCTTTCATTTGCGTAATAACAGTGAGGAAATGACGGATGTTACATTTTTCATTAATAGGAACAAGCCGTATGCACTAGTTGTTTATTATAACTAGGGTTAAGCTGTAAATTTATCCCGAAAGTTTTCGATGAGGAGCAATGTTGTCCTGAGAGTGTTTTCAGATTCAATGTTGCCCCTTATTGTTAAGAAGTTAACAGTCAACATCAAACTTTTAACGGTCAACGATAGTTCTCTAACGGTATGGGGGCAACATTGCAACGTTCTTAAATTTTCCGGACACCATTGAACCTGAAGAAATTTTCCAGGCAATGTTGCCCCTCAACCTGAAAAAATTTGCACATTAACCCATGAAATTATATAAACACATACAAATACATACACTTGTAATAATTGTATACGTTCATAAACAAAATGGTACACATGAAGCAACCAAATTTAGTCAAAAGCACTTAAATTTATAGTTTTGAATTCTTGATTTTTAATAATTTCTATTTTCAGGGATCAACCAGCTTAATCCTAAAGGACAAATTGAAACCAAAAAAAAAAATATTGAATCATGATCTCTAGAGTAACCTTTCCTATGTGTTCTCTTGCGGAAGTAAGCGTCGTTACCCGTCCCCGATGACGTTAATCTGCGTTGGCCCATACATACTCCTTTGTTAAAATAATGTTTATAACGTTATTCTGGCATGCTTAATTTGTTACAATAATATAATGAAATACGATCTTGATGAAGGCAAACGAAATTGGGAAAACAGAACGTATATAAAAGTGATGACGATATATAAGACAGAACATCAAGAAGGCTACGAGTATGATACTTGAAAATAGTGTAATCTTAAAAATGCATTACACAATACTGTATATACAATTATAATATAAGGGAGACGTCCTAGCTAGTAATATATGGCTCATATGATCTCATGGGGAGGAATGTTGTCATCAGCAGAAACATCCTTCATCGTCTTCTTCTCCCTTGTTTTACAGGCAAGAAACCAAGTTATGACTTCCAATATGAGAGCCACGCAGCCCAATGAAACAATGACGCCAAAATAAGCATTCCTCCAACTTTGGCCAGAGCTTGAAACGGAGAAGCCTCTGAACATGTTGATGATGGAGAGGATGATGACTCCATAGCCAATCACGTAGTGGAAGATGTTCCAGAAGGCTCTGAGCTTGTGATGTTTGTCAGGTCTGAGGAATATAGCAGCCAAGACCTGAACGGTTGCAGAGACGAACACAGCGATTCCAACGGAGGCGTGTACAAAACCAGAAGGTGACAGAGACGACAGAGATGGGTTTGACAAGAAGATGCCGAGAGCGAAGCCGACGGTGCCAACGATATAAGCAAGAATCTGACATGCTCTGTGCAAATGGAACCATGCTGATCCAGCAGCTTCGAATGTTTTTAAATAACGTCCCATTATTGCTCCTGTTGGCATCATAATCCCCCACCCTATCCCATTCAATATTCCGTGAACCTGGGCACACCAAATTCAAAATCCAATCCAACTGTTATTAATTAAGAGTTCATGAATTTAAATATTCAAAAAAGATTGATGATTTTAGCTGTGTCATGCTGTTATGGTTACTTTTGAATATTGCAAAAACGATATACATAATCATTAAACTAATATAAATTAATCTTGAAAATACATTTCATATAGTAGTCACAAATAGAGAGCATAGAGAGAACAGGCTTACATTTGCATCTATCATAAATGATTTACGTAATCAACAAAATAATATAAATTAATTATGAAAATACATTTCACATACTACGTTAGAATAAAGAGGATAGAGAGGATAGGCGGCTTACTTCTACATATAGCATAAGCAATTTATATAATCACCAAGCGAATATAAATTAATTACGAAAACACCTTTCGTACACTAGTCGCAATAAATTAAAGAGGACAGGGAGAAAAGGCTCACTTTTTCATATAGCACGAACAATTTACATAATCACCGAAGTAATATAAATTAATCATGAAAAATACATTTCATATACTAGTCTTAAATAAAGAGAATAGGGAGAACAGGCTTACTTTTGCATATAGCGTAAACAATTTACATAATCACCAAAGTAACATAAATTAATTATGAAAATACATTTCATATACTAGGTCACAGATAAAGAGAATAGGCTTACTTTTCTGATTAAAATCTTGGCGTTTTGTAGACTTGCATCATGATCAGAAACTTTGCCGGTGAGAAAATCTATGTGACCAAAAGATTTAAGGTTAGGTCCAGACAAGGCGTGAGAGAGCGGACTATCATCATCAGAAACAGGACCTTCTTGCCAAACATGATTCACCAGCTTTGAATTCCCAGGAAGCTTAAAGCTGGCGTATAAGATCATGGCGCCATCCTCAAAACTCGCAGAAAATTCATAAACCTCAAAGTTCAAACTCCTTTCCTCCAACGTTGTCCGGTACGAGGTTATCGGAGAGGTGTAAGCCGCCATGGTTCCATCGGAATTCTGGAAAGCGACAAAAGCCTGAGAGCCCGCCATGCCTGCAGATGTTGGGTTAAAAGCCCAAGCTATCCAACTCTTATGGTCGGCGTTGTTTTTCTTGAAAGCGATTTCGACGGAGTTTGAAGAAGAGCGGTAGGTCCAATAAAGAGAAGAATCAAGAACGGGTAGGTCTTTGCAGGCTAATAATTTTGTGGCATTAGGAAACTTGTATGATTCGCAAGCTTGTGGTTGTGGTTGGGGCTGTGAGGCTACAGGGATGATGAATATGAAGATCAGCGTAAAGAAGGGGGCCAAGAACAGGGAAAGATTGCAAACGAAAGCCATGAAAAGAGATATGATAGAGAAGAGGTAATAACGATGGACGAATGGTGAGTGCAGGAGAAGTAGGGTTTTAGGAATGATCTCTCATCCAACGCTAGCTAGTAATTTATAGAGTTATGTGCCAAGAAATTAATTGCTGAGAATCCTAATACAAATGGGATAACCGACTCTTTTCCTTACCCCGTGGATAACCGACTCTTAACCGATAGGTGATAACTTCTTCGTCAATATGATTGTTGTCAATAATATATATATTAACGTAGTGAAACAAGCTGCGGCTACTTTAATTAAAAAAAAAAAATTGCAGGCTACCTGGTTGATATCTATCACTTCTCTTCAATTACTATTTGATTAATTTTACAAATATATATATATATATATATATAAATAAAATACCTGAGGTATACTTTAGTCAAGTTATTTTGCTCATCCAACAAGCTTATCAAAATAAGGTAAACTGATTTTTTCCCCAACACATCACAATCTTTCCCCAAGGTTCCCCTGTAACTCTCCATATTTAATTAACCAAAATCACTCTATTCTCAGTCAATTAAAAAATTTTATTTTGATATTTTGTGTCTCCTATTTTTTATTAAATTTATATATAAATATTACCTTCTTTCATTTTTCTGTTTAATACACACTTTTATAAAATACACGCATACACATGTGTGTGTTTTTTAATTTCATGAGAATAGTGATATATGGTTGGTCATACCAAGAAAGTAGGGAAAATATCAATTAGCCCATGTGGAAGCAATTTTATTTCAAGGGACCCCCAAAATATTATGAAATTTCACTGCAACCCATAAGTCAAAATCAAAGTAAGTGTTCTGGGTGAAAAAGACAATGATGCCCTTGCTTCTTTTTTTGAATTTATTTATTTGTTTTTAAATGCCCATATTTGTCTTGTAAATTTCTTTATTTATCTTGTGAATGACTAAAATGTTAAACTCCCCGGATTCTTTTAAATCCATTTATTTGTCTTATGAATTTTTTTATTTCTCTTGTAAATGGCCAAAATGTTTTTTTGGATCCCTTTATTTATCTTATAAATGTCCATTTTTGTCTTGTAAATGCTCTTATGAAAAAAAAATAAAGTAAGGGCATTATTGTCTTTCCACTGACAAAACTTAATTTTTTTTAATCTAGGGATACAATGAAATTTCAGAATCTCTTAGAGTTCTACTGAAATAAAATTGCGTCTATGGGGTTAAGTGGAATTTTCCCAAAAAAGATAATATATGGTTGGTTCGATTTTTTAACTCACTCATATGCCATGCATAACAGGTATTAGGTAACATTTTCCTTCATGCTTTTGTTTACATTTCAACTATTTGTATGATAGTTTCTTATATATAGGGCTGCTGAAAGATATACCAATAGCAATATTTTTAAAGTTAGATAGGACGTCAAACTAAAAAGGCTAGTGTGTCACAGTTAAAATGTTCTTAGATCAGTGGCATAAAAATTGAATTAAAAAACAATGTTATATACCTATATAATATTATATGGGTAAACATAAAGTATGAAAGTTAAATAAATTTTAAAAAATTATATTGTTTGACTGTATGGTTGACCATGGCTCAATCAGTCATAATTAGATAATTATTACTATTATAGAAGCAGTGATGCTTTGGCCCATCTAGCCAACCAAACCAACAAGAGGAAAGGTGACTTGGGATGATCCGGTGTGACTTGGGTGATCGGGTAACCCAATCGTAAGTTGGAAAAGGGTGAGTTATTGGGCAACGAAAGTTTAGCTTTATATGACAAGCATGGCATCTTATTGGTTTTAGATGTTTGAATATGAAACATCCTACTGTTCAAAAAAAAAAAAAATGAAACATCCTACAGAACTATCAATGAAATGAGCTACTTCAATTTGGGATTGGTTTTAGATGTTTGAATATGAAACATCCTACAGAACTATCAATGAAATGAGCTATTTCAATTTGGGTTGACATTCATAACACATCCCATCTAGACCTACATAGAGAATATATACTTTTATTCTTTTAAAAAAATATAATATATAAGTATAAAAAACAGAATATATAAATCCGATAATGCACATATACTTGACCTCACCTTATTTTGGATTTAATCAGAATAATTTTAAGCTGCGTGAAATATAGATTTAAGATGAATTTTGTTTTATCGAACGCAAGTATTTTTACAATGCTTACAACCTCCCAAAACAAAATCTTATTAAAAGTTGCAAAATCACCTTTGAAGCGAGAAAATAATACCATGATAGTTTTACAAAATATCGAGTTTGGGCCAATGAACTCATTCATTGATTTACGTGTGATATAAAAAATAAATTTAATTATATTTTTCATCTGTAGGGAGATGGTCAAAGATTGACAAAGGTGGTGCATGGTTGGGCTTTGTTGCAAGTAGAGGCTAAAAGAATAATAATATCACTGATGATATGATTTGTTTTGCATGAAAATTTAAAAAGAGTTAAATATTCTGAAAATTAGGTGTATGGGCTGATTATGAATTTTGATTCCAAAAAAGGGCGGACATGAATAAAAGAATGTGGATGGGCATGAAAAAACATGTTAGTAGTAGTTGTGTCTTACTAAAAAAAAACAGAGAAACCAACAAAAAAAAAATTGAAAGAACTTATAAATGTATTTTGTCATAATCTGGATTTAAAGCCTAAAAGTTCAAGAATGAGTATGCATTAAATACGCTACCAAACCTAATTAGGTAAGGGTCTCGAAAGATAGAATGATTCCCAGGGACCATGTAATATTTGGCCTTCTCGATTAAAGGTTAAACACATAATCAAGGGTTTTGTAAAGGCCAAATAAAATAGTAGACTTTTCAAAGTAACATGGTATATTTGTTGTCCCGGGTTTGGGCATAAGCGTAATTTCTACAAATTACGGGTGAAAGGGTAATTTTGGATATTATGCCTGAAATTTCACGAAAAATCCCCGGAAACACAAGAAGTTAGAGAATAATTCACTTGACAATATTTGAGGTTTAATTGAGGTATAAATAAGAAAACTACCTCAAAAAGGAATTTTAAAGAATTATTAGAATTTTGGTTAATTAAGGGATAATTAGCCAAATTCAATTATGAAAAATTCCTGGAGGCTTCAAATAATTGGAAAAAATAAGGAGAATTTATTTTAAGGTTAATGTGACCTTATAAAAATGGCTTCGTACCCTAGAAATGGAAATTTTACCCCTAAAGAATATTTTATAGGCATTTTATCCATGAATAAGGTAATTTATTGGAAATTATGAAAAAAAAAATAGTTAAGGACCAAATTTGAGCTGGGAAAAATTAGGGAATTACTTCCTAATAAATGTGAATTTTTGATGATATCACATTAGTTATATGATCAAAGAATCTCCAAAAGGCTATTGTAAGTGATTAAATTCACATAAACGAAGAATCAAGCTTGGGCAAAGTATTTAGCTCAGGGGAGGAAAAGTATGTGGTCTCTTAAGAGGCCAAGTGGCGTGCTCAAGATGAAGAAAAATAGCAAGATGAAATTTCAATAGAATTTTAATAATACTAGTGCAAATTTTATAAAAATAGTTATGATTTTTTGAAGTTGGACCACAAAGCTAGAAATTCGAGAAGGAATAGTAACTCGAGGATAAAAATGTGAATTTTGATTCATGGGCTTCAATTAATGAATCGTCTGAACCACAGTGCTTCCAATGAATTGTAAGGGTGGTAAAATAATGGATGTAACATTTTAGTATCACAGCAGAGGTTCTGGCATTGGATAGAATGCTCTGCTCATTGATCTGTTACTAGTCTACCTAATAATGATTATAATCGATTTTAGTAGACTTGTTTGTAAGATTTTGCTTGGAAAATGAGCACAAAATTGAGGCAAGAGGATAAGTCGGAGCAAAGGTTCAGACAAAGCCTGTAACAAAGTAAGAAATGGCTTATGCAACAGTGATCCAATGAAAGACATGAGTTTGAGGTGATTGCTCTAGAAGAACTTGCTCTTGTTTAGTCTGATCATGTTTGTTGATATTCAGTGCTCTGTGCATAGTTGATGATGTGCTAGATGCCTAACTGAAATGCTTGCTCAGCAAAAATGTTGAAAGGTTTGTGTATGCTGAGTGAGTGATTTGACCGTATCTTTGCGTCTTGGGGTCAAATACAAGATTTTTAATCCAAGAATTGCAGTATAATGCAATACTCGGGTCGTCTCTCTTTTCTCAAGGAGCCTTTAATTGAATCCTAGGTAATACTAAATGTCATGTAAAAAGAAATTCAATAAAAAAAGGGAAAATTGATTTTTTTTGGGCTTTTCTTGTTTAAAATAAAATAAAATAAATAAAAGAAAATATAATTTAATTAAATATATAAATAAACACACCACTCAAATTAATTTAAATCATAGGCAAAGTATATATATAAATCCCACAACACAAATTTAATCACACATTGTTCCAACAATAATCAAACAAAATATTTGAATAAGAAAAATAAAAACAACACTCCCCTGATTCTCAGATTCCATGTTCACGCAAGTCAAAAGTTGCAATATGCATGATGATGTCAGCATACATATATGATGATGTCATCATGCATTAATCCAACGAACTGCAACACGAACTGCAACACGTATTTCTCATTCGCAGATCCTCAAACTCGTGGCTCCAGGTGGTGTAACTCAAAATTTCAGCTGCCTCAATTTCTGCAACTCGGACTGGTGGTTGATGATGAAGAGATCGCTGGAATTGAGGAAGAGAGTGATGGGAGGTCGCAGGAAATGGGGGCCGAAAAACTACAAAACTTCACCAGAAAATTGGAAACAACACGGGAGTCACAGAAAAACCGATGGAAAATGATGATGCGGTATTTGCATGATGAAAGGACAATGGTAGGAAGAAAATAAGACACAACGGAGGAGAAAATGTTTCACAAAAAATCAAGCTTCGCCGGAAGTGGGGGCCGGAAAACTGGAATAGTTCGCCAGAAAATGCAAAACTTTCTAAACTATCACAGAGAGGAGATGAGGGTGCTGCACTTGTAGTTTTTTATGGCTTTTGGTGGAGAAGACCGAAAGTGATGGTGGTTGGGATGAAGGAGCTGCTGGACTGTGAACAAGATGATGGTGTGGTGATGAAAATGAAGAACGTGGTGGTAAGGAAGGTGCAGAGGCTGGTAAAGGTGAATGGTGGTGATGAAGGGAAGAGGTCAGTGGTGTAAGTGGTGACCTCGTTCTTACTTCAACTCCCCGTTCTGTAGTACCTCGGCAAAAGAAAATGGAAGAAGAAAATTTAAGAAGGAAGAGTTGCAGTCGGGATGCCTCCTGGTGGTGAAGATGGAGGTATATATAGAGAGATTGCC